>CM076582.1:550251271-550851271 GCA_034641835.2 Pinus albicaulis | reverse complement strand
CTGGGTCTACTTGGTCCCGTGTGGTCCCACAACTTTACAAGTCCAAATCAGCAAGGATCACAAAAAGACCAAGTCTTCATAAGGATTTCTAGGTCTAGGATTCACCTTTATAAGATATACTCCCAAACCCTAGCCTCGAGAATCCTCTCATCCCTTCCTAGAGAGCCCATCACCTTGCTTTCCAAGCAAAAAAACCACATAATTGAGTCTCTCTTAGGAATATGCCTTGGGAATCACCCTTCATCCTCTCATTGACAAATCCATTATTGTGATTCCTCTTATATCAGGTCTCCTCCCATCAGTAGAAGTCTGTAAAGAGCAGGGAGCCTTAGTTGCGGTGATAGTGGGCTATCGCTTCATTGTTTCCCTTAACCTAGTAGTTGCTCTATAGGATCCCCTCCTAGGACCTTTGCTAGTTTGAGCAGTAATAGGCCCTGGCTGATAGCCTATATCTTGTGTCCTCTTGTCTCATTGTTCTTTATTGTTTGGTAATTATTTGATGATAAGAACACTAATTATAAGCAAGTGAAAGAAGAAGCTAATCAAGTTAAGTAAAAACACATCACAAGTAGTTATCAAAGTAAGAGAAATCACCCTAATCCAACTGCCCTAGATTTCTCTACATGGTATCAGAGCTAAGGTGACAAGACAAGGAAAAGCAACTTGAAGAAAGATCATCAAAAGAAGTATCAAGAAATTCTAAACATCAAAGAGGACTGTAAATCATCAAGGACTAGTCTACACATCATCTTGAAGAAAGGATCTAAGGAACATTAAGGAAGGCTACCGATCTCATCACAAGGATCATACCATCTAGAACCAACAACAGGAAGAATACCTTATAGAATCTACTCTCGAGAAGGAAACTACCTCCACTCAAAGAAAGAAGTACAAAACATTGAAGAATATTCAAGTCTTTGCATCCAAAGGAAGCAAGAAGAAGCATCGCCATCATCATCAAAGAAAAAAAAGTAATCTCCCTATCTTTGAAGAAAGGATCACATCTCAAGTATGGTTGAAGAAAGACATCTCTGGAAGAAGAAGTATTGTCATCTTCAAACATCATCAATCATCATCAAAAACTAGAAGACATCAAGTTGAAGATAACATTATCTAGAAGCATCTTCACTTGACAAGTATCTCTATATCTATGTCTGAATTTACTATAAAAATGACTTCATTTTGCAAGGAGAGCAACAAATTGGTTGGGTCATCAAATTTCCTAGCATGGAAGAAGAGGAAAATTTTAATCCTCATAGAGAACGAAGTTATTGAATATGTCAAGGGCAAAGTCTCCAAACCATCTCCAGAGCAAGCTCAAGCACTAACAACGTATATGAACAAGGAAATAAGGGCTCAAAGAATCCTTATAGAATCAATCAAGGATTCATTCATCCCTTATGTAGCAAAGGTGGAGACATCAAAAGAAATCTATGAAAAAATAGTAGAATTGTTTTCCAAAAGCACTGCAGGAGAAGTGATATCTTTGAGAATCGAGCAATACAAGATAAAGGTATCAAAGGAAGAAGGGATAGCCTCATACCCTATGAGGGTGTCACAAATAAGAGACCAACTACAAGAGTTGTGAGAAATATTGTCCAATAAAGAAATGACCACTGGTGTGCTCAATGCAATACCTAATGAATGGGGCAACATTGTATCTAGCATCTATGGAAGGAAGGAAGCCACCCCATTCAATGAACTTTGGTCATTACGTAGGATTGAAGAAACTACGTTGAAGGAAAAAAACGATGTGGGATCAAATGAACAAATTCAAGCATTTGCTACCATGCTAGGAGAAAAGGAAAGTTTGGAAAGTTCAGTCCTCAGAAAAAAAAGAAGATCGATTGTCAAAGATCATATGCTATGGATGTCAGGAATATGGGCATTTCAAGAGAGATTGTCCTAAACTCAAGAAGGGCAACAAGAAGCGAAAAGAAAGAAATGAGGCCCATGTCACCAAAGAAGTGGATGAACATGAAAAGAAGAAATTAAAGGAGGAAGTGAAATATCTCTAATATGATTGAGATAATCTCCTTCACTTACTTCTTTTCAGTTTTGTAGAAGATAGCTATCATGATAAGATGCATTAAAGTCGACATGGAGATGGCATCATCATAGAAGCATGGAAGTATAGTTGAAGTAGAAAGTCTACATGATGTAGCAATCATCGCGATAGAAAGAAAGTAGATCATGGCATCTCCATTAGAAGCATATAAGGGAAACTGAAGTAGCAAACAATATGATTGGAGAATGTCATCTAGCATAAAAGAAGATAAAGAAATCATCATACATCATCATCATTACGAAGGAGCACTTTCCGGATGAGGATAATCAAGATCCTCCATTGGAATCTTCATTAGAAGGTTCACCTCTACTTGGAAGAAGCAAGTGCCTCACTGATAGTATATGGCCCACTTTGTGTGGGATCCACTAGTAAAGCATGATGACGAAGATGTGCAGCATGTTGAGTTGTTTGAAGTACTTCCATCTTCAAGCAAGGAAAGGGAACTGCTAGAAGGAAGTCTAGATGACCAAATGAAGAAAGAGATATGTATGTATGTTTGATAGATAAAGTCATGTCATCTTATGGTTGCAGATAGAAAGATTGAATGCTCCATCTCATGAGCATGATGCATGAAGGCATGAAGACAATATGCCTTGAACTCGTTCACATATGGATAAGATGAATGTAGAAATTTTCTGTTTCCCACCCCGGTTTTCAGTTTCACCTTATTTCTCCAAAATAGTTAAATGCCCTTTCCCATATCCATACATTCAACAACTGGAAAATAAATTTTGCTGAAAACACAAATTCCGGAAATATTACAGAATGCTGGAAAATGCAGAAATAAATATCAGCACATACAAACAGCCATTCAACACATTTAAACACAGTGATTTTTGGTCAAGGTGACCCTGGAAAAACCCCCTACAACTCTTGGGGAAAACCAGTCTGAAAGCTTCTCTTTTATTTCTGAAAAATGCTTTTACAGTGAGCAGTAATACACAGAAAATTACAGCAAACACAAAAATCACTTATCTCGACTTTCGTGCCACCCACCACCTTGAAAACCGTGCCAAACAGCCAACAGAAATTTTTCAGAGAAATTACAGCATTAAATGTTGCCTTTACTGCCTCAAAAAACGTGCCAGGAATGACCGTACGGACTGTACGGATTCCGTACAGTCAGGACAGCAGCCTCTTTTCTCGATTTTCGTGCCCAAAAAATCTGTTTAGAAAACCGTGCTCCTTGCTGCTGCTCCAGCTCCTCGAAAACAGTGCTGCCCCTCTCTTGAAAACCGTGCAAACTGCTGTACGGACTTTCTACCTTGGTTAATGTGCCAATGAAACTCTGCTGTACGGATTTTCAGCTTTGGGAAGTGTGCCCTCTTGCTGTACGGACTTGCTGTGCTGCCTTTGCTGCTCTCCCTCTGCTCAGAATTTACTCTTCAACTCCCTCTCCTCCTCTCTCAATCTGCTCATGAAAGAATGAATGACCTTTTCCTCCTTTAACCTAACCCTAAGTGACTTTTGGGGAATCTCTAAATCCAATGGCTGAAATAGATTGAGATCTAGGGCTGAGATTAAATGCTCATTTAAATCTCACTTTCTATTTTTTAATTCACCCCACTTTAATAAAGACCCACTTAGTCATTTATTTCCAAAGTCACTTTTCCTTTCTAATTTTACATCGACTTTATTAAAGTCACTTTAAAATTAGACTTTAGTAACTTTATCACTTAAAGTCACTTTTAAATTAGATTTGACTTTATAACTTTATAAAGTCACTTTAGGAGAAAATTAAATTCTTTTGGACACTTTTCCCTAGGCCAAAGATCAAAGCCTTAGGGAACCACCTGTCCTCCGGTACCAAATTTCAACACTCCCTCTTACCGAGGAAGGTGTTCCTCACCACACCCATCTTGTCTCTGAAGTAGACATGCTTGCCCCGTGGTAAGGCTTTGGTAAGAATATCTGCAACCTGCTCATCAATGGGAATATACTCAAACTTCACAACTCCCTTCTGAACATAGTCTCTGATGAAATGATATTTGATCCCAATATGCTTTGACCTGTCATGAAATACTGGATTCTCCGTGAGTTTAATGCAACTCTGATTATCACAGTAAATCACTGAAGGTCTCAACGGCTAACCAAATAAGCCAAACAACATCTTGCGAAGCTAGATGGCCTCACAACTAGCTAGACTGGCTGCCATATACTCTGCTTCCGCTGAACTCAATGCTACTGACTGCTGCTTTCGGCTGAACCATGACACCACTGTCGAACCCAACCCAAAACAACACCCTGAAGTGCTCTTCCTATCAGAAGCACAACCTGCCCAATCAGAATCAGTGTAACCTGCCAATCTCACTCCATCCCCCTGCCTGTAGTCCAGACCATAATCCACTGTCCCCTGTAAGTACCGCAAAATGTGTTTTGCAGCCACCCAGTGAACATTCCTACGCTCACACATAAACTGACTCATCGTGTTGACTGCAAAACAAATATTTGGCCTAGTGTTGACCAAATACATCAAGGAACCAATCAGCTGTCTGTACAATGTGGGATCCACCAACTCGAAATCCGAAGCATGAAGCTTCTTCCAGTTGGTGATCATCGGTGTTGACATGGGTTTACAATCCTCCATGTGGAATCTGCCAAGGATATCCACAATATACTTCCCCTGCCCCAGGAAGAAATGCCCCTCCTCCTGCCACACCTCCAAACCCAAAAAGTAATGCATCAAGTCGATGTCCTTCATCTCAAACTCCGCCACAAGATCTCTCTTGCAGTGCTCTATGAGTCTCTCTGCACCCGTAATGACCAAGTCATCCACATACAGCACCAGAATGAGAGGCTCCTCACCTATCACAATATAGTAAAGGTTCGGATCTGCCTCACTCTTTGTGAAACCCATCCCCTGCAAGTATGTATCTATCCCGGAGTACCAAGCTCTGGGAGCTTGCTTCAGGCCATAAAGGGCCTTCTTCAGTCTGCACACATGGGACTCCTTCCCATGCACCTCAAAGCCCTGTGGCTGCTCAATGTACACCTCCTCCTGTATGAAGCCACTGAGAAATGCGGTCTTCACATCCATCCGGTGGATCTTCCAACCCATCTCTGCTGCTATCGATATAATGGAGCGGATCGAAGTATATCGAGCCACGGGAGCGAAGGTCTCCTCATAATCAACTCCCTCTACCTGGGAGAACCCTCTAGCCACAAACCTTGCTTTGAATTTCTCAATGTTGCCATCTGCAACATGCTTTACCTTGTAAAGCCATCTGGAAGTAACCACGGATTTGCCCTCAGGC
The DNA here is from genome assembly GCA_034641835.2 of Pinus albicaulis. Classification (NCBI taxonomy): domain Eukaryota; kingdom Viridiplantae; phylum Streptophyta; class Pinopsida; order Pinales; family Pinaceae; genus Pinus; species Pinus albicaulis. The sequence goes on along the minus strand of CM076582.1, from coordinate 550,845,949 downwards.
CTCGGCACCACCTCCCAAACATCATTCTTCATGATAGAAGAATAATCCTCCCGCATGGCCTCTCTCCAGACCTGCTGGCTAGCTGCCTCCTCATAGCTAGAAGGCTCAGAGTCAAGGATGCTGGTAGCCATTGCCATATAGCTACAAAACCTCTCAGGTGGTCTGCTCTCTCTGACCGGCCTCTTAGGCTCAGCAACAGATGTGGCATCTCTCAGGGTGTCCCGAAGCCACTTGGGCTTCCTCTTCCCTGAGCATACTTCTCCCATTGGAGAATGAAACTCCTCCTCCTCATCATCATCAGGAGCCTGAACTCCTGACTATCTGTCTGCTGTCCTCCTGCCTGCACCTAAACCTGTAGAAGCCGAGGTACCGTGTGAACTGTCCATCAATGGAATCCCCAGTGAACTGCTCTGTAGACTGCTCTGCATGCTGCCCGTAGCACCACCTCTCTGACTCGATGAGCCACTCCCCACTGACGGACCTGACATCGTCATAGATGTACCTCCGGATCCTCCTGATCCCTGCCCACTGGATCCCTGCGACTGACTCAACTGCTGCTGAGGGTCTGGCTGATCCAGATACTCCAACTCCCGTGACCTCCTAAAGGCCCTGTCCTCCTCGAACTTCACATCCCGCCTGACAACAACTTTCCTCTGTGCAGGAATGTAAATCCGAAAGGCCTTTGAGGTCTCACTGTAGCCCACAAAGATACCCTTTTCTGCGGTGGGCTCTAGTTTGGTCCTCTTCTCCTTGGGTATGTAGGAGTATGTAATACACCCAAAGATACGAAGATGACCAATATCAGGCTTCTTCCCAGAAAAAGCCTCCTCTGGAGTCATATGCCCCAAGGCACGATGCAGATTCCTGTTCTGCAAATAAATAGCAGTGTTGCAGGCCTCTGCCCACAAAAACAATGGCAACCCCCGATCATGTAACATGGCTTTGGCAGCCCCTCCGATGGATCTGTTCTTCCTCTCCGCAACCCCGTTTTGCTGGGGGTTGTAAGGAACAGTGAACTCCCTCCTAATGCCTGCCTCCGCACAATAGTCAACAAACTCTCCAAGGGTGTACTCTCCCCCATTGTCCGACCTCAAGGACTTGATCTTCCGACCTGTCTGTGTCTCCACAAGAGCTCTGAACTCCTGAAACCGCTTGAAGACCTCACTCTTGGTCTTCAAGAAATAAATCCAGGTCCTCCTAGAGTGATCATCAATGAATAAAACATAGTACTCATATCCACTCAAGGAAACATGAGACATCCGACCGCTCACATCGAAATGAATCAAATCAAGTATCCCAGTCGCTCTGCTGTCACTGCTGGGAAAAGGGGATTTGGCAAACTTACCTATCGCACATCCTCTGCAAGTATCAAGGTGATCAGTACTGAGATCTGGCACACCTGTAGTGATCTCCCGCAAAGTACTCAAGGCTCCATGATACATGTGCCCCATCCTGCGGTGCCAAATCTAGCACAGCTCAGAACCGCTAGCTCTGTTGTCAGTGCTACTACTCAATGCCAAAAGGGACTGAAATGCAAACTTGTACACCTTTGCATGGCGTACACCTATCACTCTAGCTGAATCAGCTGGAGTGCCCCTGGGATACATCAACACCTGTCCTCCCCTGAACAATATCTCATATCCTCTGTCCTCCAAAGCTGAGACGGATATGAGGTTCTTCCTCATCCTTGGCACATAAAGAACATCTGACACCTTCAAGGGAGGTTTGGACTCCCTCTGAAATGTCAATGTTCCCACACCGACTGCTCTAACAACTCTGTCATCACCGAGTACTACCTCTACATCAGTGCCACTCTCTGAAAGCTCTGAGAAGTACTCACGGACTCCTGTCATGTGACGTGAAGCCCCACCGTCCACATACCAGATACCCGAAGATGCTCCGCTAATCGAGGGAAATGCATGCTCCCTCTGAACCTCTATGGCAGATAATCCTGCACTAGAAGACTCACACGCAATGAACCCAAACTCCCTGTCAAAGCGATCTGCAAAGTCCTCAACCTCTGCTGAAGCTGCCATGCTCTGGTTCTTCCCCTTCTTCTTCTTCTTCTCCGGACACACAACTGCATAGTGTCCCATCTTCTGACAATTCCAACACTTCACTTTGGAATAGTCCTTCTGTGTGTTACCCTGTTTACCTTTACCTTTACCTTTGCCCCCACCATTGCTTGTGGAAGCCTGCTTCTTCCCTTTGCCTTTCTTGCCTCTTGCCAATAGTGCTACATCCTCATCCTGCTCAACTGGCTTGGCTGCCCCAAGCTGACCTTTCCTGATCTCTGTCTGAATGCAATCATCCCAAAACCTCTCCCATGTGGGAAGGGTCTCACGTGCACAAACCCCATCAACAAAGTTCATCCATGAATTGGGGAGGCCATTTACTGCAATCCGCACCAACTCGGTGGGTGGAATGGCCTCTCCAGTCGCTGCCAACTCATCTCTCACATTAGTAATCTTTGTGAGATATCCAGCTGCACTATCAGTCTTACCCATCTTAATGTTCTTCAGCTTCTCCTTCAGGACCATTTTCCGGTTCTCATTGGTACTCTGGTAGAGGTTGGTCAATGCTGTCCACATCTCATAAGCATTTCTCTTTCCTCTCACATGAGGAATGCAATGGTCTTTGATTCCGTCTAGAATCAGTCTCTTACCCTTTTTGTTCTTTTTATTATATGCTGCCAACTGAGTAGCATCAGTAGGCACATTTACAGGGTTCTGTGCGGTATGTACCATTATGTGCCAGACTTCCGCCTCCTCAAAGATACTCTGCATTCTCTCCTTCCAAACACTGTAATTGGTATGCCCATCCAACCTATCCTCCACCCTCAATCCCAATGACATCCTGCTGTCCTAAAAACTGAAAAATAGCACTGCTGTAGTAAAGGTAAAAATTATGTTTGTGAAAAAATCAGCGTGCTGGAATTTTCTGAGTGAAAAATCAGCAGGCTGTATTTTTCTCCTTGCTGTCCCAAACTGCACTTCAGCACTCAAGCTCTGATACCATGTAGAAATTTTCTGTTTCCCACCCCGGTTTTCAGTTTCACCTTATTTCTCCAAAATAGTTAAATGCCCTTTCCCATATCCATACATTCAACAACTGGAAAATAAATTTTGCTGAAAACACAAATTCTGGAAATATTACAGAATGCTGGAAAATGCAGAAATAAATATCAGCACATACAAACAACCATTCAACACATTTAAACACAGTGATTTTTGGTCAAGGTGACCCTGGAAAAACCCCCTACAACTCTTGGGGAAAACCAGTCTGGAAGCTTCTCTTTTATTTCTAAAAAATGCTTTTACAGTGAGCAGTAATACACAGAAAATTACAGCGAACACGAAAATCACTTATCTTGACTTTCGTGCCACCCACCACCTTGAAAACCGTGCCAAACAGCCAGCAGAAATTTTTCAGAGAAATTACAGCATTAAATGCTGCCTTTACTGCCTCGAAAAACATGCCAGGAATGACCGTACGGACTATACGGATTCCGTACAGTCAGGACAGCAGCCTCTTTTCTCGATTTTCGTGCCCAGAAAATCTGTCTAGAAAACCGTGCTCCTTGCTGCTGCTCCAGCTCCTCGAAAACAGTTCTGCCCCTCTCTTGAAAACCGTGCAAACTGCTATACGGACTTTCTGCCTTGGTTAATGTGCCAATGAAACTCTGCTGTACGGATTTTCAGCCTTGGGAAGTATGCCCTCTTGCTGTACGGACTTGCTGTGCTGCCTTTGCTGCTCTCTCTCTGCTCAAAATTTACTCTTCAGCTCCCTCTCCTCCTCTCTCAATATGCTCATGAAAGAATGAATGACCTTTTCCTCCTTTTTCTCCTTTAACCTAACCCTAAGTGACTTTTGGGGAATCCCTAAATCCAATGGCTGAAATAGATTGAGATCTAAGGCTGAGATTAAATGCTCATTTAAATCTCACTTTCTATTTTTTAATTCACCTCACTTTAATAAAGACCCACTTAGTCATTTATTTCCAAAGTCACTTTTCCTTTCTAATTTTACATTGACTTTATTAAAGTCACTTTAAAATTAGACTTTAGTAACTTTATCACTTAAAGTCACTTTTAAATTAGATTTGACTTTATAAAAAATTATAAAGTCACTTTAGGAGAAAAATTAAATTCTTTTGGACACTTTTCCCTAGGCCAAAGATCAAAGCCTTAGGGAACCACCTGTCCTCCGGTACCAAATTTCAACAATAAAATCAACATAATATGTCCTCATATGGAATATGAGGTGGTTGACAAGATGAACGAACTTTGTATAGAAGCTCCTGGGAAGCAATATGTGAAGAAAGGAAGAAGAGTTCATGAAAGATGCAACTATAGTCACGTACGATAAGATAAGTGATCAACATCCGATAACTAGAAGAATTAGTTATGACATCTCCATAAAGAAGATATGAAGACCTTGATAAAGTTTGTAAAGGAAGTAGACCGTTAGGTCCCTATATTACTAGTATAGTCCCTTATTGTTGTTAGTGTAACCTCCTTATTGTTATTATTGTACCCTTTTAACCCCCATATTGTTATTATTGTGCCCTTAAATTATTATTTTTAGGTCGGCTAGGATTACATTGTGGCCCCACTAGGATTACATTATGGCCCCATGGACTCCTATATATAGAAAGGAGGTTTTGTAATTTGTATCATCCAAGAATTTTTCATTCATGTAATGTATTGGAGGTCGCCCCCTCGAAGTGGCTTATTTCTAAGGTGTTGATATCTCTTTTCTTCTATTTTTGGAGTCGGTTTCACAACATTTGGTATCAGAGCTTTGGATTCTAGGGTTTTGTTGCTCCAAACAAGTCATCGTGGCATTTTCGCTATAAATTTTTTTCTACGAAGGTTCAGAAGCTGAAATGTTTAGGGTGCGAAGCCGAAATCCCGAGGAACATCGTCGCAAAATTTCAGAGCTTTGTTCACAATATTTTCGGAGATATGATCTGTGGAAGGTAGGGCTTTTCGTGTTCTCGAATTTCATCTCAAATAGGTGATCATGGGAAAATCTTAATAACTCTCTCTCCGAGCATCGGATTGGAATTATCTAAAAAGTGGCTAGAAGTACACGGACTTTAGTTTCTTGTCTACAAAATTCAGAGCCGAAGGAGAAAACAGTGATACGTGGCAAGTCGTACAAGTTCGCTCTACTGAACCAGTCCATAATTAGGTCATTGTGGGAGATTGGACATAACTTTGTCTGAAGAATCCAAATCAGGGCAAACTCCGTGGCATTCGAAAGAGGATTCAAGAGGCTACCGTAGGGCCACGATATTGGAGATCTGAAATCATAGAGATAATTCAGTTTCAATATCGAGCTACTCAAAATCAAGAAAAAGGTGTGTATTTTTTTTTCAAATTGCAAAAGTCTTGTTTGAAAAAATCAGTTTTAAGTGATTCCAAAGGCCTATTGAGCATAGATATCAGTGTTTGGTTCTAAAATGCCTCCTAAAAAGAATTCAACACCAATTAAGCCCTCAGAGTACTCTACTATGACTCATGAAGATGAAGAATTGCAACATGATCTATCAAAATTACAAGAGCAAGTGCACCAAATTTCGCTATCGCAAAGAGCAACAAAAATGAAATGGAAGTTTTGAAGAAAGGTGTGGAAACTAAGATGGATGGTTTCAAGAAAGGCATGGAAGCAAAGATGGATGGCATGGAAGCTAAGATGGATGACATGGAAGCTAAGATGGATGAAAAAATGAAAGACAACATCGAAAACATGAAGAATGATTTGGCAAAGTTGATACAAGAAATGTTTCCTAATGGCGAAAAGATAGTAGAGGAAACTCATGATGAGAATAAAATACATGTTAATTGTGATTTCATAAACTCTAATGTTGGATTGAAGAACCACCATATTCCAAAGATGGATATGAGGAAGTTTGATGGAAAGGATCCTGTAACATGGATACTACAGATGGAGCAATATTTTGATCTCCATAACGTAAAAAACACACAAAAGGTACGCATTGCAACTTTACATTTAGAACAAAATACATTTGTATGGTATCAATGGTTTTGCTCCCGTAAAAAAATTGTCACTTGGTCAATTTTTACGGAGGAAATGATAGCACATTATGAGGATACAAAGAGAAACACCTTCTTTAGCCAATTGATAAATCTCAAACAAAAGGGTTTAGTGGGGGAGCACATCGAGGACTTCCAAAAATTGAATATAAGGGTAACTGATATTCCAGAGGAACACAGGATTGATCTCTTCATAGGTACTTTAAAGGATAACATCCAACATGAAGTTCGCGTTTTGGAACCTGATTCATTGGAGAAGGCATTCAGGTTGGCACGAAAAATTGAATGTAAAATTATGGCGACAAGGAAGCCTACCACTCACTTCTATAAAGAGGGAAGTGTTGCTACTCCTAGATTTCCACAACCTACAAGGTTGACACCACAACAATTGGAAGAAAAAAGAGCAAAAGGGCTTTACTACAGTTGTGATAGCAAATACACTAAAGGTCATAAGTGTGCTGAGAAGAAATTATTTTACATAGATTGTGAAGAGGAAGAAGAAAATGAACAAGAATCTTCAAAAGAAGAGGATATACACCAGAAACCAACCCTAGAAGAGGAAGAAATGAGTCTGACCATATCGTGTAATGCATTGGTAGGAATTACCACTCCTCAAAATCTCAAGATAGAAGGACATATCAAGAAGAAAAAGGTAATAGTGTTGATTGATTCGGGTAGTACCCATAATTTTATTCATTGTAAGGTAGCCAAGGAGTTGAATTGTTTCCTATACCCAGCACCAGAATGTCAAGTGATGGTTGCAAATGGAGGAACTATAAATTGCTTTGGAAAATGCCATAATATCAAGCTAGCCATGGGGGAATATGTATTGAATAGTCCAATGCTTTCCACCCCAATGGGAGGTGTTGATGTTGTACTAGAAGTACAATCGTTACAATCTTTGGGGACGGTAGCTTTTAATTTTCAAGAACTTTTCTTGAAATTTTTTTCGGAAGGAAAGGAAATCGAATTACGGGGTATCGTAGGGAAGCCAAGAAAGATAATAAGTTCTAATGTCATGACAAAGCTTCTGAAGAAAGAACAACGGGGCGTAATTGCACAATTATCCTCACTAGAAGTTCCAACATCAAAATCATCTATTTCTCCAGATCTCCAAAAAGTCTTGGACAGTCATTCCAAGTTGTTTGATACTCCCAAAGGACTCCCACCTATTCGTGATCATGATCATGCTGTTCATTTGATTCCAGGAAGTGTTCCTCCAAACATCAGGCCTTACAGATATCCTTATGTCCAAAAGAGCGAAATTGAACGTATGATTGCAGAAACGTTAGAGGCAGGTATAATTCAACCTAGTCAAAGTTCTTTCTCTGCTCCAGTAGTATTGGTGCACAAGAAAGATGGATCATGGCGCATGTGTCCGGATTATAGGGAGCTCAATAAGCTCACTATTAAAGATAAATTTCCCATTCCTGTGATTGATGAATTATTGGATGAATAACATGGAGCAATTTATTTTACCAAGTTGGATCTTCGTTCAGGATATCATCAAATTAGAATGAAGACTGAAAATATTTCGAAAACAGCATTTCAAACTCATGAGGGTCATCATGAATTTTTGGTCATGCCTTTTGGCCTTACCAATGCACCTTCTACATTTCAAGGGTTGATGAATTCCATTTTCAAATCATTCCTTAGAAAATTTGTGTTATTTTTTTTGATGATATACTAATCCACAGCAGGTCTTGGAAGGATCATGTTCGACATGTTGACAGGGTGCTCAAACTATTGGAGGAGAAACAATTATATACAAAAACATCCAAATGTTTCTTTGGAGTACAAGAGGTGGAATATCTGGGTTATATTGTATCTCACGAGGGTTTTAAGGTAGACCCTAACAAAATTAAAGCCATTAAGAAATGGAAAGTCCCCAAAACCATAAAGCAGTTGCGCGGATTTCTCGGGTTAACAAGGTATTATCGCAAGTTTGTTAAGAATTATGGGAGAATAGCAGTACCTCTAACAACATTATTGAAGAAAGATGCATTTTCATGGACTCCTGAAGCAACTAAAGCCTTTGAACATCTTAAAGAGGCAATGTGCCTAGCACCAATCTTAACTACGCCAAACTTCACAAAAACCTTTATTGTGGAATGTGATGCCTTGGGAAATAGAATTGGCGTTGTTTTAATGCAAGAAGGAAGACCCATTGCTTTTGAAAGTCATTCAATCAAAGGAAAGTATTTACAAAAGGCTATTTATGAGAAGGAAATGTTGGCAATACTACATGCACTAAATAAATGGAGACCTTACCTAATGGGAAGACACTTCAAGGTAAAAACTGATCATGATAGTCTTAAACACTTTTTGGAACAAAGACTATCTTCAGAAGAGCAGCGAAAATGGGTCACAAAGATGTTGGGTTATGACTTTGAAATAATCTACAAAAAAGGAAAGCTTAATGTTGTTGCAGATGCACTCTCAAGAAAGAATGAAGAGGTGGAAGCATTGCTTTGTGCCATTTCTATTATCCAACCGTATTGGATAACCGAAGCAAGAGATGAATGGAAGAAGGACAAAGATGTATGGACACTCATTCAAAAGTTGCAGCAAGATCCTAGTACATCTGATACATTTACTTGGAAAAATGATTCCTTATGGTACAAAGATCGCTTATATCTTTGTAAGAATTCCCAACTAAAACAAAAGATTCTTCTGGAATTGCACACTTCTCCTTTAGGAGGACACTCAGGATTTTTAAAAACTTAGCACAGGGTGAAGAAAGAATTTTTTTGGGATGGCCTTAAATCTGATATTCAAAAGTTTGTGGCGGAATGTTTGGTTTGCCAGCAGAATAAAGTGAAGACAATTAAGACCCCGGGACTTCTACAACCTTTATCCATTCCAAGTCAGCGTTGGGAGGAGATTTCAATGGATTTTATCACAGGTTTACCTAAGTCTGAAGGAAAGAATGTCATCATGGTGGTAGTTGATAGACTTACCAAGTATGCACACTCTTGTGCATTATCTCATCCATTTAAAGCAAGTACAGTTGCTACTACATTTGTGGACAGAATTCAAAAGCTACATGGAAGCCCAAGGGTTATTGTGAGCGACAGAGATCCCATTTTTACGGGAAATTTTTGGACGGAGTTATTTTCTTGTTTGGGTACTCAATTAGCTCATAGCTCATCTTATCATCTTCAATCTGATGGTCAAACTGAGATAGTAAATAAATGTTTGGAAGGATATCTTCGTTGTTTTGTATCTGATAAACAAACACAATGGGTCAAGTGGTTACCTCTTGCTGAATGGTGGTATAACACTTCCTTCCATACTGCAGCAAAAATGACCCCATTTATGGCACTTTATGGATATCATCCACCATCCATCAAATCTTCTTTAAGGAAAAATTCTAGGGTTCAAGAAGTGGAGGATCACATCGAGCATCAACAAGAAGTTCTCCAACTCTTAAAGGATAACCTAAATTTGGCACAAAATCGAATGAAACAACAGGCAGATCAACATCGCAGTGAAAGAAGTTTTGATGTCGAAGACTGGGTATTTTTATGGCTACAACCATAAAAACAAATGTCCCTCAAGCAAGCTAAGAAGGATAATAAATTACCACCAAAACACTATGGTCCTTACAAGGTTTTACAAAATATTGGTACTATGGCATACAAATTGGAGCTTCCTGCTTCTTCGCGAGTGCATCCATTTTTCCATGTTTCATGCTTTAAAAAGGTTATAGGGAACAAACTTCTAGTTCAAACAATATTGCCAGAACTTGATGAGGAAGGAAAAACCATATTGGAACCTGAAGCAGTCACGGAAACAAGAACTTGACAACTACGAAATCGATCAATTTCAGAGTATCTCATCAAATGGAAGAACTTACCCACGGAAGATTCTACATGGGAGGATGAGAATTTTATACAAAAGCACCCAGAGCTACTCAAGCGTTGAGGACAACACCTTTTTGAAGGGGAGGAGCATGTTAGGCCCTTATATTACTAGTAGTCCCTTATTGTTGTTAGTATAACCTCTTTATTGTTATTGTTGTACCCCTGTAACCCCCATATTGTTATTATTGTGCCCTTAAATTATTATTGTTAGGTCGGCTATGATTACATTGTGGCCCCATGGACTCCTATATATAGAAAGGAGGTTTTGTCATTTGTATCATCCAAGAATTGTTCATTCATGTAATGTATTGGAGGTTGCCCCCTCTAAGTGGCTTATTTCTAAGGCATTGATATCTCTTAGTCTACTGTCCACTTTGTGTGGGATCCACTAGTAAAGCATGATGACAAAGATGTGCAGCATGTTGAGTTGTTTGAAGTACTTCCATCTTCAAGCAAGGAAAGGGAACTGCTAGAAGGAAGTCTAGATGACCAAATGAAGAAAAAGATATGTATGTATATTTGATAGATAAAGTCATGTCATCTTATGGTTGTAGATAGAAAGATTGAATGCTCCATCTCATGAGCATGATGCATGAAGGCATGAAGACAATATGCCTTGAACTCGTTCACATATGGATAAGATGAAATCAACATAATATGTCCTCATATGGAATATGAGGTGGTTGACAAGATGAACGAACTTTGTATAGAAGCTCCTGGGGAAGCAATATGTGAAGGAAGGAAGAAGAGTTCATGAAAGATGCAACTATAGTCACGTATGATAAGATAAGCACTCAACATCTGATAACTAGAAGAATTATCTATGACATCTCCATAGAGAAGATATGAAGACCTTGATAAAATTTGGAAAAGAAGCAAACCCTTGACATTGAAAGTCTTGGAGATGTGTTTATGAATGTGCAGGATGTTGATGTTGCTAGGAGCAGATGTCATGATGAAAGACCATCATAAAGGTGACTTTGATTTGATGTTCATTTTGATTTTTGAACAACATCTGGTTGGGTTGAAACAGGGCTACTGAAAGAGAGTTGTAGATGTCACCTACAACTTGTACTCATGGGAATGGATGGAAGATCCTGAAAGAAACATGACTTGGAAGAGGTATCCATATGAAGAAAAGTCAGATGTGGACTAGAAGATCACTTTCCGATGAAAACAAAAAAGGATGACATGACTATTGGTTCAACCCTATGGTTCATCGAAGGAAAAGTGATGGAAAAGATGGTCAATGACCCATGAAGAAGAACTAGAAGATCAAGGCCCCATAATGAAAAAGATGAATTTCATGACATTGAAAGAAGGAGCCCTACAAGCAGTTGATAGTACCATGATCTCCACCAAAGAGAAAATAGTTGTTGTTGGTAACAAGTCCCTAGTTAAGAGGGAGCTTGGACAAGTCCCTGGTTAAGAGGAAGCTTGACTATATTCCTTTTATAGGAATGAGTATATCCTCCCTACTTGAGAGGGAGAGATAGACACATCATTCTTGTCTTCATGTTATGAAGAAAGAATGGAAGATTGGGTAAGCATCTGAGAGTGATTCCAATACTCTTTGAGGATGTGGTAGGGCATCCAACAGAAAAGAGTAGTCGAAGAGGAAAATCCTTGAAGATGTGTTATTCCAAGATAGGAATTGTCCTAAAAGGACATACCCTGTGAACACCTGGGTGGGGTATGTGCCTTGAGAGACAATGACGATGGTGTCTATCAGTCATTGGTCTCGCCAGCATTGTGCTTTGATCTTGTGGAGAGATAGATTTGTTAGTCAAGGCCTTGCTATGTGACAATACTGGTTGATATAATGAGATACTCTGGTATAAACTGTTAAGATAGCTTATGATATGGCTTACCAATCTGATTCTTCTTATGAGAATTCTTCAATTTGAGAACTTCCAAGTACCTTGTATGGATTATGAATACCTCCCTAGTTAAAATGGAGTGTTGAAATGTGTAACTAGGTTCAGTCTTCATAATGACATATGTAATCATGAGTTCTATGTATTTGATGTAAAGAGAAAAATAAATTTATTATTCTTGAGGCATGGGTTTCATGCTCAAAAAAAAATTATTTTATAGGTCAAGCACCCATTAAGTGCTTCTAGGGCTTGTCATTGAATCTACAAGTCAATTGAGTCATTGTATGTATGGAAGACCCTTTTGGGCATGTTACATATTGTAAAGAAAAATTTATTTGAGTCAAAATTAGAGTCAAAGACACTCCAAGACCTTGTCATCATCAAAAGAACAAGTCGGCCTACAAGGAACATCAGGTCGGCCTAATGAACAGTTATTCGACCTCCAAGGAAGACTATATATAAGGATGCATCGACCTCAATTGAAAGGCATCAATTCAGCTCACAAAAAGTTCGATCTAAAAGGAAGAAAAAGACCTAGAATGAGCAAAGAAGAGGAGAATTGAAGGAGGAGAAAAATCGAAGCAAAGAAGATTGTTTTAGCGGTAATATCTCTCACACGAGTGGACTGCAGCTAGGGTTTCCAAAGAGAAAATTGCGTACTTAAAAGAAGTCGAAATCTAGCATCAAAAGATCATTCTTGCATGCCAAATTCATGAGAAGAAGTGTCCAAGCTAAGCGAACGAGAGAAGCCTCTTAATTGTGCCCTAAACCTCTCACACATACGAAGTAGCAGTCATTGCAGGGGGCTGAAAATTGCAGGCTGAAATTACAGTCAAAATTGCTGGTCCAAAATCTTGGTCAAAAGAGAAGTGGAAGCTACTATAAGGCAAAGTTTGACTTCGGTTGACTTTGTGAAGGAAGCACTTGAAGAGAAGTTTGACTTGGTCTTGGAGGGGTCTTTGTCAAGGGTCATAGGTCTTAGAATTCGTCATTTGAAGTTCTATAAGAAGAGAAGAATTCTTGTGGGTTTTCCTCTCAAGAGGAGAGGTTCTAACCCTGGTTGATTGCCTATATCTTGTGTCCTCTTGTCTCATTGTTCTTTATTGTTTGGTAGTTGTTTGATGATAAGAACACTAATTATAATCAAGTGAAAGAAGAAGCTAATCAAGTTAAATAAAAATACATCACAAGCAGTTATCAAAGTAAGAGAAATAAACCTAACCCAGCTGCCCTAGACTTCTCGACATCTGTCAGCATACCCTTTTACTAGTCATCTGTTTTATTTGTGCATAGCACCTGTTGTAACCTGTGGTGACAGACATGCCACCTACCTCAGTTCAAATCATTTGATTAACCCTAGTATGTGATTGCAGGCTTTGCATGAAAAAAACTGGGTTATAGTGGCAGCTCCAAAGTTTCGACCTCTTCTTGAGCGGGTGAGATTCTGCCTATTACCAATTTCCCCAACCGGTTGATACAAAATACTTGCAGTGACACACCATACTACCCACTTCTGCTTGGCACCCATTTTTACACAATGAAAAAGCATGGGTTGCACCCTGCTTTGGCACCTAATTACTCTGTGTTTTTTGTTTTGCACTTGTCAATCATGCTGCACTTTTCGGTTAGCTTATATTTCAAGGCTCTATAAGTGAAAATAAACTTGGCTAATGCAAGGATGTTTCTGTAATCTTAATCTATGGAGGTTTTTGTAATCTATACCATAACAAGAGTTTCAAGGGTCGTAGAAATGTGAAGTCTGGGGACAATAAGTGTGTATAGAATGCGAGAATGTGTCTATGTTCATTGACCAAATAACCTACAAGAAAAAACGAGCTCTTTCCATATGATTTTGGGTTTCGTAAATGCTCAAAAGTTTGGTTTTAAGGTAGGGTGCAAGAATCCCTTCATATGAGTGGTCAAAAAAAAATAGAAAGTGATGGACATAAATAAGCAGTCAGCTTCCAAAACAAAATTGGAACATAACAATCCAAAAAGAGATCACAATGTGATCAGTGAAGGCCCAAGGGTGGGGGATAGTGGACACCTGGAGAACAAGAATGTTCAGAGTAAAGCCATTAGTCAAGACTCAAAATTTAAACATCCACAGGAATACCATTAGTGGACACCTGGATATCAAGAATGTTGAGAATAAAGCCATTAGTCAAGACTCAAAAGGTAAACATCGACAGGAAGACCTTCAGCAAAAGGAAAACATGTGTGCCCACCAAAACAAGTGGACTGCCTGATGCCATTGAGGATGACCAACTCATTATCTTAGCTTTTTCAGATGCCTATCAGGGAGTAATTCTAGAATTTGTTCATCTCCTATGAAAATGATCCTCCTGATTGTTAGACATCAAATTTTCCGAATAAATTTCATCATAGGAAAATTGCAGCTGACTTGTGCATTCAAGTCACCTAGGACTGCACCCTAAGCAGAGAAATTTATCACCTCTAGTTGCAAGTACATGTAGAAATCTCCATCCACAAAGATGGCATATGTAGAATAAGCAGGTAGGAGTCTTCATTTACGCAGTAAAGAGTTTCTTTAGAGTTTTCCATCCTTAAGACATCGACAAGAATATGGTGAACATGGCAGATCCTTCGAAGCAAATGGAGCAGCTCAATTGTTCCTTGGAAAAACAAGCAACAGCACTTCATCCTTTGGTTCCATACCGGAGCTGTAGTCTATACACTAAAACCTAAGAATATCCTGTGATCTTGTGTTAGTTATTTCTCCTTGGTCTCATGAATTTCAATTAAGAAAATTTTATCTATGCTCCATGAATTACAATCATCAACAAACGTTGGGAGAAAAAAATTGATCCAAAACAATTCCAAACTACAACTGGAACCCTGTAGTGAGGCCATGTGGCAAGGTGTCCATAGGCAATGGAGGTGGACCAAGGCTAAGACCAACTTGGTATCTATGTGATCCTTTTATTTAATGTACTACACTTTACATAATATTGGTGACCATCAAGTAATGTATTTGTGATGATCCTTAAGAATGGACTTCAATGTATACTCGTACAATTGAACTATTGTTTTCTTAAAAAAAAAACTTAAAATGGTGAAATTATTAACTACACATGGATTTTATGCACACTCTAATTGATATTAGACATACAAGTCTATAACATAACAACATGGATTGGTGCCAGAACTGTTTGGGTAACAAGAGTTCCAATGTTTCTAGAATATGAAGTCAGGGAACAATAAGTGTGAATACAATTGAGGAATGTATCTAAGGTTGTTGACCAAACAGCCCGAAAGAAAGGATGAGCTCTTAACACACTAAAATGAAACTCCACAAGATACCCTCCCTCACTGGGATCTAGACATCAACTGAGATCTCAATATTAACCAGGCCAAGATGTCCTCCCAAGTACCATCATACAGGCAATTTTTATGATACTCAACTCTCCCTCTCAACTAAATCAAAGATATTCACCAATCCGAGCATGCTCCTAAAATAAACTAACTTCTTGTTGGGAAGAGATTTTGTCAACACATCAGCTACTTGTTCATTTGTTGGCACGTAGTGTAGCTTCACAACCCCAACCAATATCAAACTTCCAATGTATATGTTCTTGTATGCTAGCACAAAATTTTGGGGTCTTCAACTATTTTGATGTTGCTTAGGTTATTACAATATCCAAACACATCTCGACAAAAGCTTCCTTCTTTATAGAATTTTGGCTTTTGTGATCCATCGTAAAATTATTTAGAATTTTTTCGGTAATAATCACATTCAAATGAACATTGTCGACGCGTTTCGAACCAACCAACACTGGTTGGTTCGAAACGCGTCAACAATGTTCATTTGAATGTGATTATTACCGAAAAAATTCTACATAAAAGCTTCCTTCCTCAACTTCTCCAGCAGCATCAAACTCAACCTCAACACTTTCCAAAACATCCAATTCTTGTTCACAACTTCATTAATCATGAATAACCATCTGCTGTGCTTTATCCTTTCTCCGATTTTCATTCTTTCTTCATGGTCTTCACTATAGTTGTCACAATATGTCCTCCCTCTGAACTGGCAAGATATACACCTTTATCCAATCTTCTTTTCTTCTAAGGGACAAATCCATCAACAACTCAGCCACACAGGCTCTTTCTTTCGCATCATCATATCATCGGAGAGCTATTAAAACTTACATGGCAACAAGGTCATCTATTACAGCTCCCTCTTTCCATCATGCTCAACATCATCATCAAGTATGAGGTAGGTAAGCATCTTCAACATCTTGAAGAATATGTTCCTACAAATTTTCAATAACAAGTACAACCAAGCACAAATATATATGTACGTGAGTATGAAGTCCACTTTATCAAACTAGGGTTAGTATGATACCAAAAGAGAGCATCTAGGGCTAATAAATTAATCATCAGATGTTCAAAACCTAAACCTAGATAGGCCTACAATCAACAAGAGTTACACTTTAGACTTTCACAACGATCTTTGCTAGGGTTTTGTCAAACCCTAGATTCCATCATAAAAACCAAACTTTAGATATCAGCAACTGATTTAAATCATAGCAAAAGCATTTTACATCTAGGGTTTCTAGAGAACCGAACCGGTCATCGAACCAGAAAACTTTCTAGGTCAGGGACCCGGTTGGAACCGCACCGGAACCAAAACCAAAAAAAAAACGGAAAATAAAACCGCTTTACCAAAAACACATAAAATATTCATATTTTAAAGAAATAATAGTTATATGCATGTGCATCCATATGAATCCAAACCATTTATACACAAATATGCAAAAGTTATCATCTATATAGCAAGTAATAGTGTATATAATAGCACTTAGTGCAAAACATCGTTGAACCAAAAATGTTACAAACATCAAGAAGCGGACTCTAAAAGGCCTTTATACTCCAAAATAAGATCATAAATCATAGTATTATACTACAACCTACGATACTAGAAGCTACAGCTACAACAAATCAATGATCAAATCATCAATCATCAATCATCATCAGAATCATCATCCTGATCATCCTCCTTATCCTCATATGAAGAATGAGTACCATTCAAGTTTGCAATGGGATTATGGCTTGATTCCCATGGCCCTTGATTTACCCTCTAAAATTTTGGAGAAAATCATCTCCAAAATCCTCTGAAATCAACTATGTAGCATTCCCAACAAAATAAAATAAAAAATCTTCCACCAACTGCAAAAGCCTACTGAAGACAACCCAAAGATCTCTGGAAAAAAAAAAAAAAATCTTTGAAGTAGCTCGAAAATCTGCCAACCCAACAACTCTCCAAGATTCCAATCAGCTCTTCAAATCTGCAAAAAATCTCCCTCAAAACAACCCTACAAAAAACTCTCTGAATTCTCCTCACCAAACTCAACTCAAGAATTGCAAGAGACTCGAATGAATAATGTGAGTGAAATAGAGGGGGTGGGGGTGTTTAAGTAGCGTTCGGGGGGCTTAGGTAGCGTTAGTAACTAGGAAAAATAAAAATTTAAAAAATTAAAAATTAAAAAAAAATTAAAAATTAACTAAAACAAAAACAAAAAAATATTTTTTTCTGAACCGGTTTGGTACCAAACTGGTCATTTCCGGTTCGAAGGGTCAGTTCGAACCGGTTTTCCAAAACCGGTTCAAACCAGTTTTCTGGAACTGGTTCGGTTCCGATAACATTGGTCTCTACTAGGCTTTTGTTGTAAACCCTAGATATAATCATCAAAACTTTAATATTAGATTTACAATAACCAAGTTAGAATTTCAATCATACAGAGGAATATACACCTAGAATTTCATTCCTAGGCTCTTACATTAAATATTACAAGGATTTTGTCATAAACCTTAATTCATCAAACCCTAAAAAGCTAGGGTATCATCATATCATCAACAAACCCTAAACATCAAAAGGTTGGGGATTTATAGTGAACCCTAAAGGTTAGGGTTTTACCAAAGTGAACAAAAGATAGAGTATGGCAAGTGTTGATTTAATCTAGAGATTAATCACCCTAACAAAAAAAAAACTTTATGATTCAAAACCCTAGACATGAGAGAGTTCATAATATAAAGCATATTTCAAAGAAAAAAATTGTATCATTTTATATGAAGAAGACTAGATACAAATCATGTGGTCTTAGACATACCTTGAGTTGCTCCTTTTACAAACCTTATAGGGCTTCCTTATTGAAGGGCTCCCTCTATAACAAAGCTTCTTTCTTCTTTTGGAATCTTCCTCTAAATCTAGCCATAATCCTTATTGCAAAAAATTTCCTTCCAAGTTAAACACAAGAGAGGATTATCAACAAGAAAAAAAGAAACTTAGACAAATAGAGCAAGTCAACAAAGAAAAAAAAGTAAAGAATAGGATACTTATCTTTTGTGAAAAAGTGGGGAAGCTCCCTCTTGATCTTACATCAATCTAGTCTTGTGAGGGATACCTTTAATTCCTCAAAACAACTCAAGAACAAAACATATTAAATCTATAAACCCTAGAAATCAGAAAGAAATATTTGTTCTATAAGAACTAAAACAATAACCTATGCTATAAGTAAAGGATATATTAGACTTAATAGAATAATTCTTTGACTTCAGAATCCTCACTTTTAGACTTCTTTGGAGGATTATCATCAGTAGCAATTGTAGCTTGGTCCCTTTCTCTCTTCTTGTTCTTAGGATTATCAGGGCATTGATTCTTATAGTGTCCCATTTTGTGAAATGATAGCATTCTATTTTGGATAGATCAATCTTCCCATGATTTTTCTTTGGCCCCTTAAACTTCTTATTTACTCCTTTCTTCTTGACATGAGGAAAGTAGGCATTTGCAGCATTTTCTTCATTTTCTTGTTTACCTTCTACCAAGGAAAGATGAGCTTCTTCTTGTATACAGGCACACCACATTTCTTCCAACAATAGAGAATTCTTCCAACTACTAATTCTAGCTGCAAAGGCATTCCAAGACTTTGGCAGTCCTAGAAGAGCAGCAATCACAAGTTCCTTTTCAGGGACTATTTCATCATTTTCTTGAAGTTCATCTTTTATACGGTTGATTCTTACAAAATACGAAGATGTTATATCATCCTTTGTCATTTTAACTGTTCGAAGTTCATTCTTTAGACTTGCCACTTGCCCAATGTTCTTGATTGTAAACAATTTGGAGAGAGCATCATACATTTTTATTGAAGAATCTAGTGTGGGTATGTAGGGAATCAAGTTGTCTTTGACTCCATCCACAATTAAGTTCATGGCAAGAATATCAGTTTCTTTGTACTTCTCCTTTCGAGCATGATCTGAAGGTTCCTTGACTTTTCCTAGAACAAAATCCAATACCTTATTCTATGCAAGGATGAGGACCATCCTTGTCTTCCATGCTCTATCCTTGAAGCTTGTTTTTAGATTTCATTGATGAGGCCATAAGTGTACTTCAACTAACTTTCAACACTTTCTTTCTTCTATCAAATGAACTTCTCATCTTCCAATTATCTTCCTTGAAAACTTCTATTGAATTCTCCCTTAAGATGATGAGAGCTATTGATCTTCAAGTTGCCTTTTTTGTTCTTTTTCACCTTAGCTCTAATACCATGTTAGAAATTCAGAAAGGAAATAAAGATTTTCTTATCTTGATAGTTACTTGTGATTTCTTTGAATTCTTATTATCTTCTTTTGTATCTTCTTTTGTCTTCTAATCATCAAGCAGCTACCAAAAACACAAGTACATGAAGATCAACACAACAAAGACACGGGACTTAGGCTCTCATCCACAGCTTAAACCCCTCTTCTAGGGGAAAACCCAAAAATTCTCTTCTCTTTGTTTAGAACCAAATCAAATGAGACAACCAAAACCTCTTGACCAAGACAAAGACCTCCTCCCATCCACCAAGTCAGCCTCCCATGATGATTAGCGAAACTTTAATAGTCAACGTAAGTCAAACTGCTTCAACCTTCCATCAAACTCAGATTTCAACTGTACTGCAGATCTGCAACTTCAGCCCCCCTGCAGAAACTCGCACGTGTGGCAGAAAAGAGAGTTTCAGCTTCCTTTTGCTTGACAAGTGACTCCTTTCCTCTTCGCTATGATTTTTCTTCTCCTTCTACGTATTTCGCATTTCTATTTTTTTCTCCTCCAATTGTAGATCGAACTTCTTAGACGAGTAGATGCTCAAATAGGTCAAGTAGCACTTGTATTTATAGTCCTTTTGTGTGGTCAAATTCCCTTAATGAGGCCAACTTGTTTTCTCTTGAGGCCGACTTAGTGGAGGAGGGTTTACATGACTAATTTCATAAAAAAAAAATATCTTTCTTGACATAAGAAGCCCAAGAAGGGTCTATTACATGATGAAAAGGGCTAGGACTCATGACACAAACCCTAGAAGCACACAATGGGTGCATTGACCTAGAAACAAAACAAACAAAGCATGAAACCTGTGCTCATAAATAATTTTTCTTTTACAAAGAATTTTCTTTTCTTTTGATAAATATATTACGTCATGACTCAAATACAATTATGAAGACCGATACTAGTTACATTTCTCAACACTCCATGACCTAAGGGAGCAATCATGATCTCGATATCAATGGAGTCAATCTCCCCAAACTTAATCAATGGTCTCCCAGTCAAACCCCATTACCTAAGGGAGTACTCCAAGCTTCAATACTCATAGAGCCAATCCAAGGTTGATTCTTATAGAGCCAATCTCCCAACCAAACTACATGGCAAAAAGGTCAAACCCCAAGACCAAGGGAGTAATCCAGGCTCATGGATGCTGCAACATCAATATTTCCTTTCACCAAGGAAGGCATTCTTAATTTCTCCTAGCTTGTCCCAAAAGTACACCAACCTGATCTAGGGATAGAGGTATTAACCAACTCGACCATAGAAATACATACGAGTCTCACTGCTCTTGTCAAACAATCTTGAAGTTACCCTGCTTCGCAACTTGCCAAACCAACTGCAATATATATTCAATTTGAATTTGTTATTTCCAGTTGTTGTACTTGATCATATGAAACATATCTCAATCAATAGTACCATACTAGTACCTCAGCAAATGTTGTATCACATGGCATGGCTCAACCATAAAATGATCAGCTTGAATTCATCATCGCAACTACTTTTCAAACATTGAAAGAAATCTTGCTAAGACAATCCGGGCAACTCCCTCTGCCACTCAGTTTCATCGAAATGGCCATGGACATAATTTGTATTATAACAATATTCCATCCTTTTTGACTAAGGAGGATTTTATCACCTCCCTCTATCATGGCTGCTCCCTCTATCACAGAAGCAAATCTTTCTGCCATTATTGCTCCCTCTATCACATGAGTCTTGCTTTTGTTAGAAATAAGCCATATAATAGAATCAACAAGGACTAACCAGATATCCATCAATGTTATGTCTGAGGTTCATACAAAGTCTTCTTTGGTGTGGAGCAAATTTCTTCTCATAGCTCTCTCTCTCTCTTCCTAGGAGAATCCTTTCCCACAAACGTTGCTTCGTTCTTCCAATACTTCCATATACTCCCAAACCCTTGGCAAGCCTTCATGGTATACCTGCAATCTTCACTATAAGGTCATGGAAGAACGATTATAACCCATCAAAGAGAAACAAAGACAAGAGGCTACCTAATAGTAAACCAACAACAATAATAATCAAGGAAGACAAATATAAGATACTTATATTTGAGGAATGAAGGGAATTTGACAGCTCCCTCTTAATCCTTGCTTTCTTGCAAAATCCAACTGCAAGTTCATCATCCTAGTCTTCATCATCATGCTGCAATTCCTTCCATGAGAAAGTGTTTCTTATTTCAGCGGTTGCATCAACCTTCAATACTTAAGGTCTAACACTAGGGTTTTGTCCACAAACCCTAGGTTTTTCTTAACCATATCCTTCAAAACTTACCTAGGGTTTACAAACCCTAGGGCAAACAACATTATGGAATTCTATCATATGCATCCCTTTTCAAGGAGCGCTTTAAGTCTTGCACAATAGCCCTTGTTGACAAAAACCCTTATCACAGTCAACATCAATTACTTACAACATATTTCAAATTATTTTTCCATATCCAAAATGTCCAAAACCATGGAATCTTCATGCCTCTGCATATGTTATGAAAACAAGGATGCTTCATCCAACAAAGTGTATCAAGTTTCAAGATTAATAGTCCACTCTGCCTTCATCTAGCTCTGTAGATAAAAAACATTCTCTGGCCATAGCAGGTAGAGACACATACAAATTGTCTTTAGGGGACGAAATTCTAGTAACTTTTATAGCAATTTTATAAGAGAACTTGTACCATCAACCAGTCCAACAAATTTTGTCCTCAACTAATGACCATCATTGGATCTTCTAGAATAGGTAACGTGTCCTTCATCAGTTCTTGGGCATGATTCAAATCATCACAATGTGTATCTAAGATGTATTCTGCCTTAGCAAGAATTTCAAGAGATGTGCTTCAGATTTGATAGGCAAGATTCTAGCAAATGACTACCTTAACTTTAGGAAAGAATTTCCGAGATCATATTACTGTTGAGTTTTCTTGTGTGATGCGATAGCAACAGATGTGCTCTAGCTCCCAAAATTTTGGGAGGGACTAGAGTAAATAAGATCTCCAAGACCCGAAAAGGGATTTGGGAAATTTCATCCAGTTTGGGAGATAATTAATTAATTAATAATTTTGATTATGGACCCTAAGCCTAAGTTAGGAAAATTAAATTACTAAAGGTAATTAATTAAAACATGTGATGAAATTGTCTTAAGTCACAAAGATCAAGCTTTATTTTAATCTTAGCCATTGATTCAAGATCTGATCATGGTCATTGGTTTCCCAACGAGAAAAGTATAAAGGAAAGGCTTGGGGTCATTTGCAGGAGACACACAGAGGCAGAGCACTGAAGCTAAGCTGGAATTCTAGGGCGGTTTGCTAAGAATTTCCAGAAGTGCTTCAGCTGCAGAGAGGGGTAATTTAAGCAAAGGGGATGGTCTGATCCTGGTGCCCAGAATCAGCGAGAGGTAGAGAGCAGCTTCCAGAGACAGCGCAGAGAAGCATAGACAACAACAGCAGAGAGGATAGAAACTGTGCAGCGCAAGGATAGCTTCAGCTACGCAGGTGCTACGCAATCAGCGCTGGTCAGCAGGGCACCCATTTGGGTTACGCAAAGACCCTCAGGGGCAGCGTAGGGTCTGCGTCACCCATTCTGGGCTTACGCAACCCTCTCTAGGCCAGCGCAGAGGCTGCAGAGGCTGACGCTGGGGCTTCAGGGGCATCGTTGGGGTTTCTAGGGCCAAGATCTGGCTGAGTCTTGTAAATCTCGTTTGAGGGTGTGGATCAGTCAACATTTTAGCTTCATAACAGCAAGTTAGCTGCAGATTTATATTATTCTCTATCGGGTTAACCAGTGTGTGTAGAAATTTCTGAATCTTAATTCTTATGCAGAAATTATTTCCGTTAATCCGGTTAAGCTTCTCCTACTTATACAAGTTATCAATTGAATAAATTCAAGTTAACATCAAAGCAAAACACATAACAGATCTCTACCAATTTAGATCTAGAAAAAGCACATGCACACATAGACAAAGTGACAGTTATTTATGGACAAACTGTCCCCGGAAAAACCCAATGAGGGAAAACCAGTCTCTGGCTGCTGGAGAGCTCTATTATTAAGAATATTTCTGAATACACAACTTTGGGTTCCAGATCTGGAAAACCCTACAAAGAAAACTCTAGATCTGCAGCACATGGATGATCTAATACCAACAATAGTGACTGATCCACACCCTGAAATGAGATTTACAGAACTCAGCCAGATCTAGGCCTAGAAACCCCAGATCTGCCCCTAAAAGACACTGCGTCAGCCTCTGAAGGCCTCAAAATGCTCAGTGCTATCACTGGAAGGGACTGCATTACCCCAGACTGGGTGACACAGTCACTACGCTGCCCCTAAGGGTCTCTGTGTAACCCCTGAAGGGTTTCCTGAAAATCATGCTATCCTTGTTGCTATTGTCGTCCACTGATGCTGCTACTGCCGTCTACTGCTGCCATCTGCTGCTGCTACCGTCTGCTGCTGCCATCTACTGCTGCTATTGCTCATAGCACTGCCACTGCTGATCTGCTGCACTACAACTTCAGTTGTTGAAAGAAACAACTAAATCTCCTACCCAATCTTTGACAAACAAGTCTGATGGGCTGCATCCTCATCACTGAAGCTCCATAGGCTACAGACCTGTGCTGGCATCTAAAGAACGATGCACAGCTACAGCGTTGCCTGCGTAATCAAACTCCCTCTGCACTACTGAAGTCACATCAGCTCCTTGTGCTGAAATCTATCATGTTGTTGTTGCACTACGTTGTCCCTCTGAAGCTCTCTGCGCTGCTGCAACTCTGCACTGCGCTGCTGAAGTCACATCAGCTTCTGCGCTACTACTACTTCTACGTTGTTGCTGCTATGCTTTGCGCTGCTCCTCCCAACCTCCAGATCTGCCTCTGCTTATGCCTCATCTATGATTTATGCACCCACTGCTCCACTTGTCCTGCTACTGTCTTAAGGTTGTCGTAGCTCGCTTGTGATCCAAGAGATGAGTTGCTCAAGGATCCCGCCTTACTTCCATGTAGCTCCTCTACATGTCCATGTCACCACACCTCCGTGGTTCATGAGCACTCATGGCTACATCATCTCCGGACCCATCATCTTCCATTGCTGCTTTGGAAGAAGATGTTTCCTTGTCCTTCTTCTTTTTTGGACAATGGCTGGCAAAACGTCCCATTTCGCCACACTGGAAGCACTTGATCTTAGAAAGATCCTTCTTCTTCTTCAGCTGCTTCTTTGATGCCAAGGTTGCATCTTCCTCCTCTTCCTTCTTTACTTTGCTCAATGCAGGGTTGTGCTGCGTCTTGGTGAACCTTCGTAGTTCTTCTTGCCGCAAGATCGACCACAAGCTGTCCCGATCTAGGAGGTCCGTTCTGCCCAAGATACTTTGGACAAAGATTTCCCACTCATCCATGACTGCATTGAGGGAAATCCTGACTATCACTCCATCATCTATGGTTGCACCAGTTGCAATCAGCTGATTCCTGATTGACTGCAATCTGAAGAGGAAATGCTCTATGTCTTCTCCCTTGGTCATCATGAATGACCTCATTTGGGCCTCCAACAACATCTTTCTTTGGACTGATTTTCCCTCATATAGGGAAATCAAGGCCTTCCACATCTCATTAGCTGTCATCTTCTCAACTATGTGTGGCACAATATGATCCTTGATACTGTCCATTATCAGCTGCTTGGCATGCCCAGCAGCTTCTCTATGCTTCCTTAGGAGATTCGCATCTGTTGGTGTGGCCAGGATCTGCTCTACATGATCTCTTAGACCATATGCCTCTAGGACAATCAAGATCCTAGCTTTCAATACCGAAAAGTTTGAGAGGCCTTCTAGCCTATCCTGTTCACACAATCCATGAGGAGCCATCTGCTCAGAATGTATCGGAGCTCCTCTTCTCTATGTTAGAGATCTTGGATCTAGGGTCCTTTTCGAACTGGGAACACTCTGCTCCCTCTGACACTTGATTTCCCTCCTTGGAAATCTACCAAATCAACTATGATTCAGCTTCTTCTTTGATCCTCTGACCAAACTGCAAGTTTCCTTTGCCAAGAAACTCTCTGAGAAGCTGATCTCTTCCCAAACTTTGTCACTTGTGCTAAGGTTAAAAATCTGAAAACTTCAGAAGTTTAAGCTCACTAGCTCTTCTGAATTTCTACAACTTTTCTGCAGACTTTTTCTCGATCTAACAAATTCAAACCTGAGTCACACTGGTTGGCTTCAGACCCAACCAGCGTTGTTTCTGAGCTGCCTCTACGCAGTAATTGCTTGGGCTTGCTAGGACACAGCACTGGACAGCGTCACCCTTCCCTTTGCGTGAATCTCCTCCTGAAAACTGCGTTGTCCCTTCAGATCTGCTTTTCTGCTGCCTTTCCAGCTGCTTTCTGCAGCTAGATCCTTCAGATGCTTCAACTGATGACCCTTCTAGATTTGCAATTGCTCCAATACCATGTAGAAATTTCTGAATCTTAATTCTTATGCAGAAATTATTTCTGTTAATCCAGTTAAGCTTCTCCTACTTATACAAGTTATCAACTGAATAAATTCAAGTTAACATCAAAGCAAAACACATAACAGATCTCTACCAATTTAGATCTAGAATAAGCACATGCACACATAGACAAAGTGACAGTTTTTTCTGGACAAACTGTCCCTGGAAAAACCCAATGTGGGAAAATCGGTCTCTGGCTGCTGGAGGGCTCTATTATTAAGAATATTTTTGAATACACAACTCTGGGTTCCAGATCTGGAAAACCCTACAAAGAAAACTCTAGATCTGCAGCACCTGGCTGACCTAAAGACCAACAATACTAACTGATCCACACTGTCAAACGGGATTTACAGAACTCAGCCAGATCTAGGCCTAGAAACCCTAGATCTGCCCTTGAAAGACACTGCGTCAGCCTCTGAAGGCCTTCAAATGCTCAGCGTTGTCACTGGAAGGGACTGCGTTACCCCAAACTAGGTGACGCAGTCACTACGCTGCCCCTAAGGGTCTCTGCATAACCCCTGAAGGGTTTCCTGAAAATCATGTTGTCCCTGTTGCTGCTGCCATCTGCTGCTGTTGTTGCTGTCGTCTGCTGCTGTTGCTGCTACCTTTCTCTGCATTGTCTTTCTTGATCTCTTCTTTGCTTCTTGTGTATTCTAGACCCCGGGATCAGATCATCCCCTTGGTCTAAATTCCCCTCTCTGCAACTGAAACACTTGACAATTCTTAGCAACCCCACCCTAGAATCTCAGCTTAGCTTCAGTGCTCTGCCTCTGTGTGTCTTACAAATGACCCCAAGCCTTTCCTTTATACTTTTCTCATTGACAAATCAACGGCCAAGATTAAATCTTTAATCAATGGCTAAGATTAAAAGAAAGCTTGATACGTGTGACTTAAGACAATTTCATCACATGTTTAATTAAATTCACTTTAATTATTTTATTTTCCTAAGTTTTAACTTAGGAAATACAATAAAATAATTAATTAATTTAATATCTCCTAAACCAAATGAAATTTCCCAAATCCATTCTAGGTCTTGTAGATCATGTGAACTCTAGTCCTTCCTCAAAATTTGGGACTTAGAGCACAACTGATGCTACCCCAAATACACAAAATCTCAACAGTGTGGTGCCCAGATTTGTTGTATTCAAAAAACTACTTAATAATACAAACCCTCCAACAACCAGAAGACCGGTTTTCCCGCATTGGGTTTTTCCGGGGACTACTGTTTAGAAAATCCTATGTCACTTTGTCTATGTGTGCATGTGATTTTTTGTTTTAGATCTAAATCGGTGA
This sequence comes from Pinus albicaulis, assembly GCA_034641835.2. Lineage (NCBI taxonomy): Eukaryota > Viridiplantae > Streptophyta > Pinopsida > Pinales > Pinaceae > Pinus > Pinus albicaulis. The sequence goes on along the minus strand of CM076582.1, from coordinate 550,818,782 downwards.
AACTCTGTTATGTGTTTACTTCGATGTTAATATGAATATTTCAGCATTAATAACTTGTTTAAGTAGGAGAAGTATAACCAGATCTAATAGTATATTTCTGCATAAGCGACATTCAAAAATTTTCACATGGTATCAGAGTGATTGCAGATCTAGCAGAGTCACCAGAAAGCAGCAGAGAGAGTAGCAGAAACAGCAGAAAGCCAGATCTGAAGGAACAGCACAGTTTTAGAGGGAGTAGAGTCACGCAGAGGCCAGGGTGACACAGTGTTACGTTGTCTCCACGCAGGCGCACATACTTACTACGCATAGGAAACACAAAGGCAGCACTGGGATTGTCTACTCATGCAGAGGCCAACCAGCGTGATGCAGATCTAAATTTGTCTAATTTAGAAGTGCCGGAAGCAGAGCAGTAGAACTTCAGAAGGTGCTGGTGGGGTTAAATCTCTGAAGTTTTCAGAATTTAGCCTAAGCACTAGAGACAAAGAGAGAGAGGAGATCAGCTTCTCACAGGGTTTCTAGCTAAAGAAACTGTAAATTTTTGTAGATGTTTTATGCTTGATGCAACTTTACTTTTTATCCCCAATATCAAACAGCAATCACATAAACAAGAAAGTAAAACGATGATAGAACATACCAATAGATCGACAAAAGACAAGCCAAAAATATATAAGTGTGTTGGTGCGTTACAGCAGTCAGCGGGATGCTTAAACCAGCAAGTCTCAATACAGTCAGCCAACCAGAAGTGTCATGCATCCCTCTCGGACAGCAATATTAGTCAACCCAAAGTCAACGAAAGTCAACACTGTCATAGTCAACGGTCAATGTAAAACAGCAACAGCAAAAAGTCAACGCATCTCGGTCAAAGTCAACGGTCAACCTCGATTTCAATGCCAAAAAATGCAGACTCGGGAAATCAAAATTTTGATCAAGATTTGGGTCAGTTTGACCATGCATTGACCAAAGTCAATGCTGGTCAACTCTACACTGAAAAAACCCTAGGTTGAAAACAGATATCTTCTTGCTGCAATTTTCCCACGTGTGGATGAAGAAGAGACTCCTATAGATGATTGAACCAATCAGATGAGGAGAGAGAATGTGATGTGATGGATGAGTGAAAAAGACCTCCAACGTTGACATATTTATATCCATAAGTGAGAGTGTGTGACACAACTGATGGGGCTTCAAGCCTACATTTCATTTCTGGCTGATCTGCACATATTTTGAATAATTTCAAAATAAATGTTTTGCTCATCAGATCAAGATGATCTTTAGATCGATCTTGCACCTCTCCGAAAGAGGAATCCAATAAAAATATTGGCATCTTCATCTGAGCATCACAACATGGAGTTTGGACCTAGTTGTCCAAAATTAATGCTCCCTCTCAACTAGGGAGAACTCCATCCAAACATCGTGCGTCATAACGCCGTAAATTGCTTTGTTGGCTTCTTTATTTCAGAACAAAAGTGGGTCAGTCACAAAGACACCATTCCCGGCTGGCAAATTCAGCCTAGAGGTCTGAAACCTCTATAGGACTCAAAGAGTCTCATACCAACCCGAAGTTGGTTTATCTAACCCGAAGTCAGTAGGAGGTCTGAAACCTCACTAGACTTGATCCCAGATTAAGTGGTTGGACACGTGCCATCCTAGACATAGAGAGTATGGCAATCTCCGATGCGTTCATCGGTATTTGCTACTGGTCTCTAGCTTTTCCCACCTCACTGGCCAAATGAGAGGTACTTCCCATGAGTCTGGGACTCAATGGGTAGGATGCATATGGGGCACATATCATGAGAGGTAAACCAACTCAACATCATAACAGTGGGGCAGAAGCACCACTAGGTTCGACAAGCCTAGCCTCGTGTGTGCTTATAGCTCCGAAAAATTATCCCCAAAGCCCCCCAGAGCTCCCAGAACTCATCATCCAACAGGACCCTCAACATAGGGTCGTTCCACGATTCCAAGATTCTCACGAAAGGTTAGGAACTTGACCTTCCCCAAGGGCTTAGTGAGAATATCCCTGACCTACTCATCAGTTCCTATAATGATTGAGCCTTACGACGCCTCGTTGTACCATATCCCGAATAAAGTGGTACCTGATATCAATAAGCTTGGATCGATCGTGGAACACGGGATTCTCTGACAAACGAATCCCCCTTTGGTTATCACAAAGGATAATGGTTGCATCTAGCACATGCTCGAACAGCTCACTGAAGAGCTTTCGCAACCAAGTGACTTCACAGCAGGCCATACATGCTGCACTGTATTCGGCCTCAGCGGTGCCCAAGGCTACCGACTTTTGCTTCCTGCTCGAAGCAGACCTACGTGTGAAGCAGCATCTAGATGTGCTCTTGCAATCCACCACACTGCCAGCCCAAACGGCATCAGTATATCCATGGAGTGTCATGCTCCCGACAGTGTATCTCAGCCCATGGCCTATCGTGCCCCAGAGATATCTCAAGAGTTTCTTGGCACCAACCTAGTGAATGTTATGAGGATCAACCATGTGTTGACCCAAAGGGTTCACTGTAAAACATACGTCCGGAAGGGTGTTCACTACGAACATCAAGGCCCCTACGAGTTGACGATACTCAGTAGGATTTGCTAGCACGGGCCCAGAAGCGCTGCCACTCAACTTCTTGAAGTTGAGCTCCATCGGTGTCGACACGGACTTACAGTCCACCATACAAAATCTTTCCAGAAGCTTCACAATGTATTTTCCTTGAGAAAGGAAAATCTCGCCAGGTCTCTGCCATATCTCCAGGCCTAGGGTAATGCATCAATCCTAGGTCCTTCATCTCGAACTCAGCAACGATGTAATATCCCAAATGGGATATTTTAACGAAAAATGCAGAAAAATACTGAATACCACAATTTGCCCTAAAATAATCATTCACTCAACAGAAGATTGCCATGTAAAATAAAAGACAGGAAACACTGCAATCCAATACCATATAGAACAGAAGAAAAATCTCAGCTTTTATTATAGATAATAAAAAGGGGTTTACATATAGATCTGACCCAGAAAGAGCTGAGATAGAAAACTGGCCACCAAGATAAGCTGCTAAACGGCGCTGGCCACAAACTGAACTGCTGCACTCTCCCTCCAGCAACAGCTGACACTGAACCCACTGAAAATGATGAAGCCCAAGTTGAAGATCTGAATGATCCTCACACCAAACTCTGAAGCTCTGTGAAACTCCTAAGTGAAGTCTCCTCAAAATTATTGGGTTTTCGTCCAATACTCACAAATCACCCGAGGGTTTCCGTCCAATACTCACAAATCACCCGAGGGTTTCCGTCCTGGGGCTACTGCATGAAGTAGAGAACCATGTCCTCAAACCTCTCATACACAAGCAAATGATCTACTCCCAAGATGTCTCCCAATGGCCTCCTCCCTTTCTTTTATAGATCCCTTGGAGCCTTCTAGAGCATTATTTTATTATTATTTTATTCATGGAGCACTTTTCCCTTTTATTAAAATATTATAAAATATTCCTTTTTAATGCAGAAAAGGGTAAATCAGCTACCATGCCTTCTCCGGTCACTGAAATCTGTGTCTAATTGTCCCATCGTGTAGGTCTCCTCGTCCCGGTTCCAATGAGCTATTACACTAAGGTGTTCCATCATGTATTCCTCCCAGAATGCCACCTTGAGCATAATTAGCTGAGTTAAGCCCATAAATAACTCAAAATTCCGAAAGTTATCGGAATGCATCGGAACAAAAGCCAAACTGCTCGGATAATGGAGTATATCAAGCGAATGCCTCCGAACACCATGAAAACTCCTCAAAACTCCTCTGAAAAGCTCCTGAGCCCACTGATAGCACCAATTTGTACATGTGACTTGTCTGCTCCTAACTCTGGAAGTCCCTCCTAGCCCTGTCATGGGTGATACCAAATATGGGAATATTACAGACCTCCCGCCCCAAGATTGCTTGTCCTCAAGCAATCGAAATATGTGGACCACTCTGTTGGCCCGCCGCATCTCAGACCCAATGCCTGGATCCCATACCAACCTCTGGGTGCTGCTATGCACCTGTGTCAAACCTCTCGGGACAGATCCCTCAGTGCCGGGATCCCAAACTGATCTCTCTCTGTCCCAGTCAACAAACAATCCTCCCGGATCCCAATGCCACCATGGCCAAACATCGCCCAAGTCCCACGGCTCAGGTTGTGCACTGTCTCTAGCTATATCTGATGCTCTCAGAGGTGAAGACCACCAACAAGCATCAATGCTCCCGGGCTTCTGATGTGATGTACCTGTAACTGCATATGCTGCCCCACCAACTGCATACCAACTCATCACTTCTCTCCAATCCAAGTCCTGACTCAATCCCATGCTGATCCTGCTCTCCTGAAATCGAGAAGGAGTCCTGAAGTAACGACAATCGGTGCCCTCCTGCCAACTGGAACCTGTAACAGCTACTATGTCTAAGGGCCCCTGCTTTGCTATGCTCCCTACGAAGAATACCGTACCACCAAGAGGGTACCAACTCATGATCTCCCGCCAGTCCATCCTGGAAGAAGAATCCGATGTAGCAACAACTGCATATGGAAGATGCCTAGAGTGTTGCTGCCAGCCCGTAATCGACTCACACTGATCTGCCCTATCTGCCAAAGAAAGTTGCCTGTAGGAGGAAGCCCCTCTTTCTGTAGTGGGCCAAAGTGGGCAAGACATGCTGCAAGCCCCATCGATGTACTCCTGGAGAGCACTACTCATCGAGAGTACTGCAGCTCGGCCGACAGTATGTACATCTATCTGTACCTCATCAATGTGTTGGCCCAAAGATGGATGCTCCACGATCTCCAACAACTCATCCCTCTCATTGGGAACGTAAAACTCCTGCTGTCCCCTAGCTCCCTGCATAACTATCCCATCGACCTTCAACATCTCTAAAGGATATGGATCTGCAATTGTCATCACTGTACTCGGTGTCTGTGCATCTGACTGCTCCTCCTCAGTGGCTGGCCCCAAGGTTAGCCGCATATCCACCATGGACTCAATGTGGGCGCCCATCTGGACCTCGCTCAAGGGAATGTCATGCCTGATGTCCATAGTATCCTTCTCTGCTGACTGAGGCTCCATCATATGCTGCTTTGGCTGAATCATCACAAGCGACTCATCACCCGGAGTATCTCTCATAGAGTCTCCTGACTGCTCACCCTGCACACTGGAACACAGCTCTGGTCTACTGTCATCATCATCTCTGCATGGCCGCACTCGCTCCCCAGAAGCATCCTCATATGATCCCATGGACTCATCTGAAGAAGAGTCCTCATCCTGGTATGCAGAAGGAACGTCTACCTGCTCTACCTCTGCCACCTCATCTGCATCTCTCAAACATGAGTGATCAGGCCCCCAAGGTTCTTTGCAGATGAAGCAAAGTCCCTTCCTCCTCAGCTCATTTCTGTTGCCTGACCCACCAAACTGGAGCTGCTCCTCCCTGGTCAACTGTCTCCGGAGAAACTCAATGTTCTGCTCAACTAGCCCTTGGGCTAGCTCATAAGCAGCAGGCGAGACCAACTGCTCTCTCCTCCAAATGCTCAGCAACCGGGTCCGCAACTCTCTGCCAATGGTCTCATGGTCTCTCATACATGACGACAAGATGGACCGCATGTGTGCTATGACAGTATCAGGATGATGTCTCCTAATGCTAAAGAAGCATCGGAACATCTGCAAAATCAAGTCATCACACCCAAGGTCAATCATGATGACATAAGTCTTGATTGTGGCCATACTCCATAGAATCTCAAGCTTCTTCCCAAAGGTAGAACCTGTGCTGTTGTCCAAATCCTGAAAAGTCTCTACAATCAACCTGAAAATTCTTTTCATAATATCATCATTGTAGGGGGGGAAGGGTGCTGTTATCCTCAAAATATCACTGAAGCAAGAGGCAGCTATAAGCTTGACTCTTTCACTTGGATGTTCCAAGAATCTAGCTTGTACCACTGCAAGCATAGATGGCTCCAAAGCCCAATTTAAACTTCAATCAGATTGCTCTACCTTTGAAAGGCAGGATTCTAGTTTCTCTAACATGGGAAAGTCATTGTCTGATCTGCCACTCTTTAAGTCCATCCCAAGTGCATAAAGCCAATTTCCCACTTCTTCCTCCTTCTGCAAATTCCTCGGATGCCTTTGTTTGAGCAAATTATGTACCTTCTTGGAGAAGGGTCTGTTGTTCTGTTTTGTTTGTATACTGAAGTCCGTGGTAGTATTACTTTGCTGGAAGTTGCCGCAATTTGTTACTGTGCATTAGCTTGCTGCTCTGAGTTTATTGTGATCCTTAACAAACTGTGGTTTGTAAAAACGCCCTCTTGGTAATCACGCTGCTTGGCATATATGCTGTTCCAGAAAGCTCCAACCTATATTCAGTTCTCAAAAATGTGTATACCAACGATCTCCATCCAGCAACTAATTTCGCTCACCCCTTAGGACATTCAGCCATATTTGACAGCGTATAGACAATCTCAGCTCAAGAAACTTTATGAAAATGTCATCTCCAGTGACAGTGACATAAGAGCATCACTCAATAATACATTCTCAGTATTAGCATGACATGGTTTAAGATTTATCCAAGAAAACTGTGACAGTAGTTAAATCCTCTCACCAACAATCAGAATGAACTCAACTATGCAAACAGTACCTCAACTGTGTCTCAATACCAAGTTCATAATATCAGGACTCAACAACATTACATATGCTCAACACTGCTATGACAAAGATCCAATTAACCTTTATAAGGATATCTATTGTTCGTGGGATAAGGTAAGACTATTCATCGGCATACAAATAACACCAGCAATCATAAATTTACAGCGCAGAAGAATAATGGGTAAAAACCTGAATTCCTGTGACTATAGGTTCAACCATTATGACGCCTCCCTCCTACTGTGTGACACTCCCACGCACGACAGTGAATTTAGCAGCCTTCGATGAGGTAGTCTTCACTATTTCAAGATACAACTCAGAATGAAGGGCAATCTCTGTTCAAGAAGCCGCACCACTTTGGCCAGCAAGCAAGGTAATTCGTTCAGCATCCAGAATGAAGAAAACCTGTCAATTTCTCTGCTACAGAATGCGTCCAGAACTCCTGTAATGTACCAAGGCTGAACTATGCCGAGGTTTATCCAACAATGACGATCATGCCCGGAGATGCACTCGTTCCATGTCCTGGTCCGTGAATTTGCTGATCGGTCCTGGCAACTTGGGTTGCGGTCTGTGCATTAGTGATAAAATTTAATATGGTGTATTGATATCGAGCCGCCACCCGGCTTCTCTGTCTCGTTTTTCATTTGTTGGCATCGCTATGCCACCTCTGCGGCTCAATGGTCCACTGGTTTCCTCACGCTATACTATCGATCCCCTTCCACTGTCAATTCCACGTTAGCTCCTCCGTTCCCTTCAACTATAGCCGCTGCAAGCAATTCAAAGCCGGCTGTGCGTAGCGAAATATCCCTTGGCCTTTGAAAACCTTCGACAGCAATTAATTTTCAAACCGCTCGGCCTTCCACGTTGACATCTGCATCACATTTTTTAAATTTTTTTCACCAGCATACACTTCCGGTGGATATTCAAACGAGCTCATTCATACAAGAAAAATACCGCCCCAAATTCAACTGTGTTTGCTTCCTTCGATTTTTTTGAAATGGCGGACCAACCCTTCGAACAAGAAATCGACCCCAATTTGTTGTTTTGTGTTGGTAGAATCGATCTAGATGGTCAAAGGAAACTCAACACCATTACGTCCAGAGCTGTGCTCTCCTGAAAAACCTTTGACGGAAATATTTTCATGAAATTTGGGCTTTGAAACGAAAATTAAACCATGGCCAATTTAAATGTTAAAATAATAAGCCACGGCCCACCATTTTGACCAAATTAGCTTACGGCCAATCATTGATTCAACAATCTGAAATAAAATTGTCGAATATTTAAATAAGAGACGACCTACAGGAGAAAATCTTCAACAATTTTTATCTTCCGTCAATATTCGCTTCAATATTCTTTGCAACTAAGAACTGAAACCCGCAGGCTGGGCCAAGACTGTAGCTCTGATACCATTGTAATATCCCGGATGGGATATTTTAACTAAAAATGCAGAAAAATACTGAATACCACAATTTGCCGTAAAATAAACATTCACTCAACAGAAGATTGCCATGTAAAATAAAAAGACAGGAAACACTGCAATCCAATACCATATAGGACAGAAGAAAAATCTCAGCTTTTATTATAGATAATAAACAGGGGTTTACATATAGATCTGACCCAGAAAGAGCTGAGATAGAAAACTGGCCACCAAGATAAGCTGCTGAACGGCGCTGGCCACAAACTGAACTGCTGCAGTCTCCCTCCGGCAACATCTGACACTGAACCCACTGAAAATGATGAAGCCCAAGTTGAAGATCTGAATGATCCTCACACCAAACTCTGAAGCTCTGTGAAACTCCTAAGTGAAGTCTCCTCAAAAGTATTGGGTTTCCGTCCAATACTCACAAATCACCCGAGGGTTTCCGTCCTGGGGCTACTGCATGAAGTAGAGAACCACGTCCTCAAACCTCTCATACACAAGCAAATGATCTACTCCAAAGATATCTCCCAATGGCCTCCTCCCTTTCTTTTATAGATCCCTTGGAGCCTTCTAAAGCATTATTTTATTATTATTTTATTCATGGAGCACTTTTCCCTTTTATTAAAATATTCCTTTTTAATGCAGAAAAGGGTAAATCAGCTACCACGTCTTCTCCGGTCACTGAAATCTGTGTCTAACTATCCCATTGTGTAGGTCTCCTCATCCCGGTTCCAATGAGCTATTACACTAAGGTGTTCCATCATGTATTCCTCCCGGAATGCCACCTTGAGCATAATTAGCTGAGTTAAGCCCATAAATAACTCAAAATTCCGAAAGTTATCGGAATGCATCGGAACAAAAGCCAAACTGCTCGGATAATGGAGTATATCAAGCGAATGCCTCCGAACACCATGAAACTCCTCAAAACTCCTCTGAAAATCTCCTGAGCCCACTGATAGCACCAATCTGTACATGTGACCTGTCTGCTCCTAACTCTGGAAGTCCCTCTTAGCCCTGTCATGGGTGATACCAAATATGGGAATATTACAAGCGAGCTCCCTTTGGCACTGATGAATGAGAGGGTCACCACCTATTAGGAAGAGGTTGTCCACATAAAGCACCAGAATGAGAGCCTTTTCTCTATCAACCTTGAAGCAAAGGTTCGGATCAACATTACTACGACTGAAGCCCAGCTTCATTAGGTAGCTATCTATCCTCTCATACCAAGCTCTGGGTGCTTGCTTCAACCCATAGAGGGCTTTCTTCAACCTGCAAACGTAGGTGTCCCAATCCTGGACTTCGAACCCCAGAGGTTGCTCCACATACACCTCTTCCTTTATCGCACCATGCAGAAATGCGGTCTTCACATCCATCTGATGAAGATTCCATCCTTGCATAGCAGCAAGGGCTATGATAGATCGGATGGTGGTATATCGAGCCACAGGTACAAATATGTCATCGTAGTCTACGCCTTCCTTTTGAGAGATTGCCACAAGCAACGAATCTTGCCTTGAACTTTTCAGCATTTCCATCAAATCCATGCTTGATCTTGTAGAGCCATTTCGAGGTGACAACTGCTTTGTCCTCCGGTCTTGGAACCACATCCCAGACATCATTTTTCATTATGGACTCATACTCTTCGTGCATAGCATCCTTCCAGACTTGATGCTTTACGGCTTCTTCAAAAGATCCAGGCTCAGATTGTACAATTTTACTCATGGTTGTTAGATACCCTTGGTATCTATTTAGCTTCTTGCTTTCACGAAATATCCCCCTTGGGGCCATATGTCCTTGGCATCCCCGAGAGTGTCTCTGAGCCATGATGGTCTCTTCCCCATCGAAGGAGGTGGATCAATCAGGTCCGTCGGTCCTTCAACATCGGGCATCGTCTCATCCTTCGGTTCTTCTTGATTTCCAGGCCTTGCTTCATGATCTTCCTCAGATCTCGGAAGATTGACTACTTTCCTCAGGGAAGCATCTTCGTCAAAGGTAACATCGTGGCATATCTCCACTTCCCTTTGACCAGGCACATAGACTCTATAAACCTTCGAAGTTTCGTTGTAGACCACAAACATTGTGGTCTCCCTCTTGATGCCAGCTTCGCTGCAAAAGTTATTGAACTCGTTCGTCTCATATTCAGTGCCATTATCGGTCCTCAATATCTTGATCTTCTTCCCTATTTGATATTCCACCAAGGCTTTGAAGGTACGAAACCACATGAAAGCCTCATCCTTCTTCTTCAAGAAGTATATCTAGGTTTTGTGAGAGAAGTCATCTATGAACATCATATAATAAGAACATCCTCCCAAGGATGTCACGAGCAGCATACCAAACAGATCAAAATGTATCAGTTGCAAGACATCAAATGTCTTTGTGACACTTGAGGGGAAAGGTCCCCTTGTATGCTTTCCTTTAGCACAGCCCAGACATACACCTTCATGATCATTTGTGAACACGGGCATCCCCGTCACCACCTTCCTTGCTTCAGGAAGGGCTTTGTAGTGAACGTGTCCAAACCTCTGGTGCCATAGTTTAGTATGTCGGATAGTATCACATGTCATTGCTCCCAGTGGACTTCCTCCAACCTGGTAGAGTGTATCAACTCTAAACCCAATCATGATAGCTTCCTTGAAACTCTTCTTCCAGATACGCACCTTCCCATCAATGAATGCCACATTGAAACCTTTGTCTTCCATGGTCGAAATAGACACAAGGTTCTTCTTCAAATCAGGTACAGAGTACATCCTACAAGCGGAGGACTTGACCTTGAAACAAGTCGAGGGTCACAGTGCCTGTCCCTTTTATGGGATATGTGGCATTATCTCCAAGGATAATTTCTAGATTAGTATCCTTCTCAACCATATCAGAAAGTGCTTCCTTGATCCCAGTGATGTGCCATGGGGCACCACTATCTATCAACCCGACATCCATAGTGTCAGGTGGAGATGCAGCAGAGAGGGCAGATACAAGGATGAATTCATTTCTTTTATCAACAACATTTGATTCCTCATACCTGGAATCTCTCGACCCTTTGAAAGGTTGCCTATTTCTGCCAGAGGGAGCATTCCTCTTTCCTTTGAACATGTTGTTCCTTTGATTGCCATTCCTCCGGTTGTTGTTGTTGTCATCATCATCAGGAGAATCCTTCTTGAAAGGGCATTCTCTAGCATAGTGACTTGGCTCGTGACAAGTGTAACACTTGCCTTTCTTTCCTTGGGCCCCTGCTCTTCCTTTGTTGCTTGGACCACTAAAGTTCTTCTTCTTAGTATGAGCAGCGAAGGCAGCATTTCCTTCATTTTCATATTCCTACTTCCTTGTCTCTTCTTGTACGCATCTCGATAATACTTTGTCAAAATCAGGTATGACATTGTTATTGAGAATGGTAGTGTTGAATACATGCCATTCGGATGAGAGACCTCCAAGTGCAGTGAGAACCATCTATCGATCAACTATTGTCTCCCCAATAGCCAAAAGATTATTCCTGATTTCGGTCAGCTTCAGAAAATATGATTGAACAAACTCATCCCTACCTTTCTTCAAGTTCTTCAATTGGTTCTTGAAGAATAGGACTTGATTCACATTGTTCAACTTGAACATGTTGACCAACTTATCATACATCTCCTTGGATGTGCCCAGCTCAGAGATGTAGGCAACCAGACTCTTATGAATTGAGTCCCTTATCATTAGCTTTGCTTTGATTTCCCCCTTCTTGTACTTTGATTTGGCAGTAGCAGTTGCAGTGGATGGAGGCTCTTGGATTTTACCCTGCATATAATCCATCACATCTTGGTCTTCCAAATTAAGATCCAATGTCATCTTCCAGGCATGGAAGTCATCCTTCTCAGTCAATTTGTCATCAGCCTTAAAGCCATTGTAGTTAGAGGAACCCATGCTTTTCTTCGGTAATTGCTACAAACTAGGGCTTTGTCTTCACCTCAGCTCTAATACCATGTAAATTTTTGTAGATGTCCTATGCTTGATGCAACTTTACTTTTTATCCCCATTATCAAACAGCAATCACATAAATAGGAAAGTAAAATGTTGATAGAACATACTAGTAGATTGACAGAAGACAAGCCAAAAATATGTGTTGTGGTGCGTTACGGTGGTCAGCAAGATGCTTCAACCAGCAAAGTCTCAATACGGTCAGCCAACCAGAAGTGTCACACAACCCTCTCGGACAGCAATATCAGTCAACCCAAAGTCAACAAAAGTCAACGTTGTCACAGTCAACAGTCAATGCAAAACAGTAGCAGCAAAAAGTCAACGCATCTCGGTCAAAGTCAACAATCAACCTCGATTTCAGTGCCAAAAAAAGGGGACTAGGGAAATCGAAATTTTGACCAAGATTTGGGTCAGTTTGACCATGCATTGACTAAAGTCAATGCTAGTCAACTCTACGCTGAAAAACCCTAGGTCGAAAATAGAAATCTTCTTGCTGCAATTTTCCCACGTGTGGATGAAAAACAGACTCCAACAGATGATCGAACCAATCAGATGCGGAGAGAGAATGTGATGTGATGGATGAGTGAAAATGACCTCCAATGTTGACCTATTTATATCCATCAGTGAGGGTGTGTGACACAACTGATGGGGCTTCAAGCCTACATTTCATTTCAGGTTGACTTGCACATATTTTGAATAAATTCAAAATAAATGTTCTGCTCATCGGATCAAGATGATCTTTAGATCGATCTTGCACCTCTCTGAAAGAGGAATCCAATAAAAATATTAGCATATTCATCTGAGCATCACAACATGGAGTTTGGACCTATTTGTCCAAAATTAACACTCCCTCTCAACTAGGGAGAACTCCATCCACCTGTGCCATCCAAACATCGTGCGTCATACCGTCGTAACTTGCTTTGTTGGCTTCTTTATTTCAAAACAAAAGTGGGTCAATCACAAAGACATCATTCTCGGCTAGCAAATTCAGCTCAGATGAGGAGAGAGAATGTGATGTGATGGATGAGGGAAAATGACCTCCAACATTGACCTATTTATATCCATCAGTGAGGCTGTGTGACACAACTGATGGGGCTTCAAGCCTACATTTCATTTCAGGCCAACCTGCACATATTTTGAATAAATTCAAAATAAATGTTCTTCTCATCGGATCAAGATGATATTTAGATCGATCTTGCACCTCTCCGAAAGAGGAATCCAATAAAAATATTGGCATCTTCATTTGAGCATCACAACATGGAGTTTGGACCTAGTTGTCCAAAATTAACAGAAACCTGCAGATCGATCAGTGGATTGAAGAGTTGTTTCGTAGGTTGATTTGCCAGATTTCCAAGAGAGGAAATCACTTGTCAAAGGGAGCAGAGGGTGCCAATTTCACCAAGGACCCTAGATCCAGATCTCTAACGTAGAGAGGAGGAGCTCCGACAGATTTTCTCAGCAGATGGCACCTCACGGACTACGTGATCAGGATAGGTTGGATGGCCTATCCAACTTTGCAGTCTGGAATGCTAGAATCTTGGTAGTCTTGGAGGCATATCGTCTAAGAGACCATGCAGAACAAGTCCTGGCCACGCCGACCGATGCAGATCTCCTGAAGAAGCATGAGGAAACTGCGGCACATGCCAAGCAGCTCATAATGGATGGAGTTAAGGACCATATTGTTCCACATATAGCTGAGAAGAAAACAGCTAATGAGATGTGGAAGGCCTTAACAACCCTATATGAGGGGAAATCCGTCTAGAGGAAGATGCTTCTGGAGACTCAGCTGCGGTCATTCATGATGACCAAGGGGGAAGATATGGAGCACTTTCTCTTCAGATTACAGACAATCAAAGATCAGTTGACTGCCACGAGAGCAAAGGTGGAGGATGATGTGATGGTAAGGACTGCACTCAATGCGGTCACGAAAGAGTGGGAAACCTTTGTCCAAAGTGTCTTGGGTAGAGTGGACCTTCCCGACTGGGACAACTTGTGGGCAATCATGCATCAAGAAGAACTCCATCGATTCTCGGGATCCAGAAAAGTGAAGAAGGAAGATGAAGACAATGCAACCTTGGCATCAAAGAGGCAGCAAGGGAAGAAGAAGCGTGATCTTTCCAAGATCAAATATTTCTAGTCTGGCGAACTAGGGAATTTGGCCAGCAATTGTCCATAGAAGAAGGACAAGAAGCTTCTACTTCCAAGGTTGTTGTAGTGGACAATGGGTCAAAAGACGATGCAGCCATGAGTGCTCATGAACCACGAAAGTGGGGCGACATGGATCTGTAGAGCAGCTACAAAGTGGGGCGGGGTCCTTGAGCAACTCATCCCTTGGATCACATCCAAGCTACGGGAGCCTTAAGACAGTAGCGGGACAAGTGGAGCAGTTGGTGCAGAGAATCACGGATGAAGCAGAGGCGGATCTGAAGGCTGAAGGGAGCAGCGCAGTGCAAATGCAACAGCAACGCAGAGCAAAGCTGCAGTAGTGTGAAGGCTTCAGGAAGACAGCGCAGTGCAGCTGCAGCCTGAGAGATTTCAGCACAAGGGGTTGATGTGACTTCAACAGTGCAGATTACACAATACAGAGTTGTAGTTATACATCATTCTCCAGATGATAGCACAGATCAGCAGCCGATGGAACTTCAGTGATGAGGATGCAGCCCAACTGACTTGTCTGTTAAAGATTGGGCAGGCGATGCAGGTGTTTCTCTTAGCAACTGAAGATGCAGTGCAGCAGATGGGAGCACGAATGCAGCAGATTGAGAGGGAGTTACAGTACGGACGTGGGAGTGGCAGTGGTAGCATCATGGGCAGCAGTACAGAATGGCAGCAACAACACAGTGATGAAGGGTGGCAGGACTAACATTAGTGCAGAGACCCACACCAGAGATCAATGCAGAGTTTGTACTAGAGCACAGTCCTCGCTAAGAGGGAGTGCTGAGTTTTCTTGTGTGATGGGGTAGCATCGGATGTGCTCTAGCTCCAAAAATTTTGGGAGGGACTATAGTGCATAAGATCTTAAAGACCCAAAAAGGGATTTGGGAAATTTCATCCGGTTTGGGAGATAATTAATTAATTAATAATTTTAATTATGAACCCTAAGTCTAACTTAGGAAAATTAAATTATTAAAGGTAATTAATTAAAACATGTGATGAAATTATCTTAAGTCACACGGATCAAGCTTTCTTTTAATCTTAGCCATTGATACAATATTTGATCATGGTCGTTGGTTTCCCAACGAGAATAGTATAAAAAAAGGCTTGGGATCATTTGGTAGAGACACACAGAAGCAGAGCACTGAAGCTAACTGGAATTCTAGGGCGTGGTTTGCTAAGAATTCCAGGAGTGCTTCAACTATAGAGAGGGGTAGTTTAGGCAAAGGGGATGGTTTGATCCCAGTGCCTAGAATCAACAAGAGGCAGCTAGAGACAGCGCAAAGAAGCAGAGACAGCAGTAGCAGAGAGGGCAACAGTTGCGCAGCGCAGGGGCAGCTTCAGCTATGCAGTCCCTTCTGGGGCAATGCTGGTCAGCGGGGGACCCATCTGGGTTACGTAGAGACCCTCAGGGGCAACGTAGGGTCTACGTCACCCATTCTGGGGTTACGCAGCCCTCTCCAGGCCAGTGCAGAGGCACGCAGAGGCTGAAGAGACTAACGCAGGGGCTTCAGGGGCAGCGCTGGGGTTTCTAGGGCCATGATCTGGCTGAGTCTTGTAAATCCTGTTTGAGGGTGTGGATCAGTCAACGTTTTGGCTTCAGAACAGCAAGTTAGCTGCAAATCTATATTATTCTCTGTCAGGTTAACCAGTGTGGTGCCTAGATTTGTTGTATTCAGAAAACTACTTAATAATACAAACCCTCTAGCAGCCAGAAGACCAGTTTTCCCGCATTGGGTTTTTCCGGGGACTATTGTCCAGAAAATCTTGTGTCACTTTGTCTATGTGTGCATGTACTTTTCTGTTTTAGATCTGAATCGGTGAAAGTCTATTATGTGTTTACTTCGATGTTAATCTAAAGATTTCAGCATTAATAACTTGTTTAAGTAGGACAAGTATAACCAGATCTAACAGTAGATTTTTGCATACGTGACATTTAGAAACTTTCACAATTACCTTACTCCTTTGTCATAATGCAAAACCATCTACTAGGTACGTGACAGAGGTCATGCAAGATGGCATTAGAGATTTGGATTTGTTCAACTTCAAGGCAATATGTATTTCAAAGGTCATGTCTTACTAGCTTCAAGTCATATTGATCTTCAAGAAGTTGAATGTCCATTTCCCTTACAAGGCTTATTGAGACGTCAAGATGAGTTTTAAGTTATAGATTAGTTTCTAGCAACATTTTGTACAACACTGTTGATGATTGTTCTTTTTGTTGAGAAATCTAGGGCAGCTATATTATGTGATTTCTCTTACTTTGATAATTGCTTGTGATGTATTTTTGCTTACGTTGATTCAATTCTTTTTCACCTTAGTTACTATTGTGTTCTTTTTCATCAAACAGCTATCAAACCATAAAGAATAGTGAGACAAGAGGACACAAGATATAGGTGATCAACGAGGGCCAGAACCTATCCACTTGAGAGGAAAACCCACAAGAATTCTTCTCTTCTTATAGAATCTTCAATTGATGAATTCCAAGACCTATGACCCTTGACCAAGACCCTCCAAGACCAAGTTCCTTGATGAGCTTTCCTTCTAGCATTTCCTCAGCAACTCCTGCAATTTCGACCTCCAACAAATTCTTCTGCTAAGAAAATTCTTCTGTAACTTCGACCAGCAGATTCTACTGTAGCTTCGACCTCTCCAGCAGATTCACAGCTTCGACCTAGTTGCAGCTTCACAACTTCGATGCAGCTTCACAATTTTGTCTTGCCCAGTAACTGTAGAAACCCTAACAAAAGAGAGAGAGAGAGGCCCAAAACTTTGATTTTCTTCTTCTTCTTCTTCTTCTTCTTCTTCTTCCTTTTCCAACTTCTACCTTGAGGAGATCGAACTTGCTTGAGAGCATGTCCAAATGAGGTCGAGTTCCTTCTTATATATATAGGCTTTTGAGGGGTATGAATGGTTATCTTTACGCCGACTTGTCCCTTCATGTAGGTCGACTTGATCCTTGCACCATGACGAGGTCTTGGAGAGTCTTTTGACTCTACTTTGACTCAATAACTTTTTCTTTACAATATGTAACATGCACAAATGGGTCTTCAATACATGACAATGACTTAATTGACTTTATGACAAACCTAGAAGCACTCAATGCGTGTTTGACCTATAAAATAAATTTCCTTGAGCATGAAACCCATGCCTCAAGAACAACAAGAACAAATTTATTTTTCTTTTTACATAAAATCATGATTACATATGTCATTATGAAGACTGAACCTAGTTACATATTTCAACACTCCCTCTTAACTAGGGAGGTATTCATAATCCATACAAGATACTTGGACATTCTCAATCTAGAGAATTCTCATAAGAAGAGTCGGAATGGTAAGTTATTTGTTTAGCATCATATCAACCAGCATTGTCACATAACAAGGCCTTGACTAACAGCTCTATCTCTCCACAAGATCAGAGCACAATGCTAGCGAGACCAACGATTGATAGATACCATCATCGTTCTCTCTCAAAGCATATACCCCACCCGGGTGTTCACAGTGTATGTCCTTCCAAGACTATTTTTATCTTGGATTCCTAGTCCTCAATGAATATCAATCCTCTTCGACTACTCTTATCTTCGATGCCCTACCTCATCTTCAAAGAGTATCGAATGCCAGATGCTTTACCCAATCCTCCATTATTTCTTCACAAAATGAAGACGTGAATGATGTGTCTATCTATCCCTCTCAATTAGGGAAGATATACCCATTCTTATAAAAGGAATGAACCCAAGCTCCCTCTTATCCAGGGACTTGTCCAAGCTCCCTGTTAACTAGGGACTTGTTTTTAGCAGCTTATTGTTCTTTGGTGGAGATCATGGTACTTTCAACTGCTAGAAGATCTCCTCCTTTCGATGTCATGAATTTCATATTTATTATTATGGAGCCTTCATCTTTTGGGACTTCTTCATAGGGCATTGGCCATCCATCACTTTCCTTCACGAACCATGTCAGTCATGTCATCTTTTTCTTTATCAGGAAGCGATCTTCTAATCCACATCTGGATTTTCTTCATACAGCTATCTCTTTCGAGTTATGTTTCCTTTAGGATCTTTCATCCAACCACAAGAGTGTTATTTGTAGGTGACATTTACAACTTTCTTTCAGCAGCCTTGTATAAATCCATCCAAATGTTGTTCAAAAATTAAAAATGAACATCAAATCAAATTTACCTTTTGTGGTGGCCTTTCATCATGACAGCTTGCTTGCAATATCAACATCCTGCACATTCATAAGCACATCTCCAAGACTTTCAATGTCATGGGTCTCCTTTCTTTACAAACCTTATCATGTCTTCATGCCTTCTTTATGGAGATGTCATGGCCAATTCTTCTAGTCAGCGGATCTTGATTTCCTTTTCTATGTGACCATAGTGGCATCTTTCACGATCTCTTCTTTCTTTCTTCACATATTGCTCCCCAGGAACATCCATCCATAGTTCCTTCATCTTTGTCAACCACCTCATATTCCATATGAGGGCATATTATGTTGATTTCATCTAGTTAATATGTGAACCATGCCTTCAAGCATCTTTCCAAAGGAGGAGATCCCTTTTCTTTAATCATGCTCACGAGAGAGAGCATTTACCCATGCAACCATATGATGACATGACTGAATTAAATACATGCATACATACCTCTTTCCTTCTTTTGTTCATCTAGGCTTCCTTCAGCAGCTTCCTTTCCTTGATTGAGAGTACTTCAACCATGTTGCATTCCTTTGTCACCATACCATCATCTTTCTAAACAATGAATCCCATACAAGGTGCAATTCTCAGCGAGACACTTGCATCCTCCAAGAGGTGAACCTTCAAATGAAGATTCCAATAGAGGATCTAGAGTATCCTCATCCGGCAAAAGCTCCTTTCTCATGATGATGATGATGTATGATGAATTCCTTCTATCATGCTAGATGGCTTTCTTTCAACCATATGCACTACACATGCTTTCAATGAGGTTACCAAAAGCTACTTCCTTTATATGATGACTGCTACATCCATGTAAGCTTCTACTTCAGCTATTCTTTCAAGCTTTTCTAATGATATCATGAACTCTTGCTTCAATGATAAGCTTCTAGTATGATGCCATATTCTACTAAGATGCATCTCCTCATAATGCTTTTCATCTTGACTGCCATGGTGGAGGTCTTTTCACCTCCCACTTCTCCTTGCTATGTATTGGAGAAACCCTAATAGTGAAGATATATCGCTTTGGATTTCTTCTCATCGGGTTCTTCCACTTCTTTAGTGATATGATCCTCATTTCTTTCTTTCCTTTTGCTATCCTTCTTGAATTTTGGACAATCTCACTTGTAGTGCCCATATTCCTGACAGCCCTAGCATTGGATCTTTGACATATTCTTCTACTTTTTCTAGAGGACCAAACTTCCCAAACTTTCCTTTTCTCTTAGCCATGGCAGCAAATGCTTGAGTTTGTTCATTTGATCCCACGCCACTTTTTTCGTTCAACCTGGTTTATTCAATCTTACATAATGACCAAAGTTCACTGGATGGGGTGGCCTCCTTTCCATAAATGCTTGATACGAAGTTGCCCCATTCCTTCAGTAGTGCATTGAGCACCACAACGATCATTTCCTTATCAGATATTATTTCCCCCAACTCTTGCAGTTGGTCTCGTATTTTTGATACCCTCATATAAAGTATGAGGCTATTCCTTCTTCCTTTTATATCTTCATCTTGTAGAGCTCGGTTCTTAATGATATTACTTCTCCCGCAGTACTCACAGAGAATAATTCTAACATTTTGTCATAGATGTCTTTTGACTTTTCTAACTTGGCTACATATGGGATGAGAGAATCCTTGATTGATTCTATAAAGATTCTTTGAGCCCTTATTTCCCCCTTCATGTATTTTGCTAGAGCTTGAGCTTCTTCCTTTGAAGGTTCGATAATTAAACCCTTAACATGATCAATAACTTCATTTTCTATGAGGATTAAATCTATCTTCTTCTTCCATGCAAGATAGTTTGTTGACCCAACCAAATTGTTGCTTTCCTTGCAAAATGAAGTCATTTTGATAGATTCATATAGATATAAAGATACTTACTTGTCAAGCGAAGATACTCCTTAATCATGAAATCTTTAGCTTGATGCCTTTCTTCATGATGTTGATGATAGAAGATGTCTTCTTTGATGAAGTTGTCTTCCTTCATGAGTGATCCTTGGCTTTCAAAGAGGGAGATCACCTTGATTTCTAGATAATGATGAAAACGCCTTCTCCTTGCTTTTCTTTGATGTAGAGGCTTCAAAATGCTCCAATGTGAAGTCCTTTGAGATGACAAATATTCCTTAAGATCTTCTGTGATGATGATTGAGGAATGTATGAGCTTCTCAAGAATGCTTCAAATGTAGAAACCTTCTTCAGATGAGCTAGGGTTTTGATGTCTTCTTCTTCGAGATGTGATGATCCTTGAGATAAATGGTCCTTCTTGATGATTGATGCTCTTGATCATCTTCTTGTGCTTTGGCCTTTGAGGGTCCTTTAAGTTGCCTTTTCTTGTCTTGTCATCTTAGCCTTGATACCATGTTGAGAAATCTAGGGTAGCTATATTATGTGATTTCTCTTACTTTGATAACTATTTGTGATGTATTTTTGCTTACCTTGAATAAATTCATTTTCACCTTAATTATTATTGTTTTTTTTCATCAAACAACTACCAAACCATAAAGAACAGTGAGGCAAGAGGACACAAGATATAGGTGATCATCCAAGGCCAAAACCTCTCCACTTGAGAGGAAAACCCACAAGAATTCTTCTCTTTTTATAGAATCTTCAATCGACGAATTCCAAGACCTATGACCCTTCACCAAGACCCTCCAAGACCAAGTCCCTCGACGAGCTTTCCTTCTAGCAGTTCCTTAGCAACTCCTGCAATTTCGACCTCCAACAAATTCTTCTACAACTTCGACCAGCAGATTCTACTGCAACTTCAACCTCTCCAGCAAATTCACAACTTCGACCTTCGACCTAGCTGCAGCTTCACAGCTTCAATGCAACTTCACAACTTCAATGCAACTTCATAACTTTGATGAATCTTCACAGCTTCGATGCAGCTTCACGGCTTTGATGGAGCTTCACAATTTCGTCTTGCCCAGTAATAGTAGAAACCCTGACAAAAGAGAGAGAGGCCCAAAACTTTGATCTTCTTCTTCTTCTTCGTCCTTTTCCAACTTCTATCTTGAGAAGATCGAACTTGCTTGAGAATATGTCCAAATGAGGTTGAGTTCCTTCTTCTATATAAGCTTTTCAGGGGTATGAATTGCTATCTTTAGGCCCTTCATGTAGGTCGACCTGATCTTTGCACCATGATAAGGTCTTGGAGGGTCTTTTGACTCTACTTTGACTCAATAATTTTTTCTTTACAATATGTAACATGCCCATATGGATCTTCAATACATGACAATGACTCAATTGACATTATGACAAACCTAGAAACACTTAATGCGTGCTTGACCTGTAAATAAATTTCCTTGAGTAGAAACCTGTTGACCACTAGAGTGGCACCTGATGATTATATTAACACTCCATGCCCAAGGATGTACCAAAGGACACTTGTACCATCATATATCATCAAATTACCAGAGTTTTTAAACTCTATTTCTACTTCTCATCATTTTCTCTTGCACCCAGTTTCCACACCCTGCGGGGAATTGTAGTAAGTGATGCTAATAATGATGAGTTTTGAGTCATATAATAGGCCTAAGTAGCTTGCGACCTTGCCAACAAGTGAATATTACTCTGGAAGGTTTTTTTTCACTTGGTTAATTATCATCTCCCTACCAAGACTTAGTAATTAATTCATTTTTTTCCTCCAAATATACCCCAAAGCCAAAGTACAACTTGATGGTTAGGCCTTGGGTGAGTCCTAGTGTCTAGGGTCAATGTTTATTACCATACTAGATCACACAAAAAAATTTGTGGAATTTGGTTAGGTCTAGGTAGTTATTTTTTTAATTTTTTAGATTTCCCGCGAGACGGAAATTGCAATAAAAATTGTATTTGTAATGTAATAAGTAATGTCTAGAGAAGTTGTATGGGGTGTGAGTAATAAAATTTGCACCTCTCACCCTCAACTTTCTACTATGACACACTTTGAGGGGTTAAAAATGTGTTTTGAACCCTCAAAACCCATTATTCCTAAGTTTAGTGGGAAATCTAGCAATTAATTAAGCGAGAAATTAAATAAATGGAGAAAAATAAATATCAACACATGCTAAATGTGTTGGAAATGAGGTGGAAAAATATGGAGGAGTTAAAGTGAAGTTCCAAGGTGATGTGGACTCCTAAAATCAATAAAAGGACATGTACTCAAATGAAATCGAATTTCTGGCATTAAATGAAAAAGTTGCTTACTTGGAAATTCGAATTTGTTAAGTTACTACACATTTGGGAGGATTTGGAAGAATATTTGGTGGAGATATTTGTGGGAAATTGTCCCCACATGGGTTACTGCACATCTACACTTGTCATTCCACCATAAAATTCGAATTTGGTGCGCAAGGGAAGAAAAAAATGATGTCCAGTTACCAGAAAACAATTTTTACACTTGGCATTAGAACTCCATTCAACAAATTCGAATTTCTCTTGGGATTGTCACCTCATGCCACTTGTTTAATCACGTCTACATTGGGAATTGCTCCCAACTCTATATAATGGAGCCATGGACTCTCATATTGTATCTTTGCAACAAGCTATTGTGCTTGGGGAAGATTTGCTTCTATGTACTTGTGTTCTTCATATGAATAAAAAGACTTTGGGGTTCATTCATGATTGTTATTCCATTAGAGTATTGTTTGGATCATTGATGATATATGTCTACTTGTGCCTTTGATTTATATTTCATTTTTCTCAAATGCTTTTGTTGAATTGTAGATGTATAACTATCTTAAATTTGCAATTGGTTATTTGATATGCACTAGGCTAGACAACTCTATCTATTTTCATACAAATTCTAGAGTTCTCTTGCCATTGTTTATTGATTTAATCCATATAAGCTAATGTTTGTTGGAAGTTTTGTAGAGGATCATTGTTGAATCAACTAGCAAGCATGAGGGGAAGTCTTCAAGAGACCAACACACTCTTGGCATTGTTTTCAATGAGCTCTCGTCGTTATTTGAATTTCATAGATCTAATTTTTTTTTAAAGTACTTGTTCTTGCAGGGTTTTCCTTCACATAGTCAATGCATGAATCAAAATATTAAAAAATTCATTTTACATCTTTTAATTTGTGCTTTTATTTAATTATGTAGCTATTCAAGAGCTTCTCATAAGCTAGACAAGCGATGGGAATCTTTTCCCATCACTTGATTTAGCCTTTGTAAATTATTTTGTAGCATATTCACATACTTACATGCTCTCTTTTCACAATAACTTTGGTTTTAGTTTTGCAGCCCTAACATTCTTGTTTGTAGGTTCTCTCAAGCTTCAAGTTGCATTTCAAGGAGGTCGTGGGCATTAGGAGAGCTTGTGGAAGAAGGCTAGGTCATACACCACTTTAGAACTTGTATTCTCTAATTGTAGAACTCCTTCATCTCTTTTGAGGCTCCCGTACTTGAAGGGATTTCCTTCTTCTTTCAAGATTTCACATTGTATTCTCTCATCAATTCCTTGGGAAGCCCTCCAAGAAACTCTAACATCATTGTAACACCATAATAATAAAAATTTATGTTTTTGTTGTGGGAGTGTCGGTTTTACCCATTGGCATCCCTATCTCTCCATTTTAGGGAGAGAATTTGTAGATGGGTTGACTTATTAGTTTTGACATTTCCATTTTTACATAGCACTTGCAAACTCACTTGCATAACCATATTATGCATTTTAACATAGTTGCATTAAAATTTACCTCCAAGCATAAGCTTGGTTCATATAAATCAAAGGAAAAAGACTTTCTTAGAAATTTCTTACAACTGGTACGAAGTAAGGTAAAGGCATGTGACCCTGCGATTATGAAGGTGGTTTGTCCTCTTGTAGGAACAAAGGCACACGTTGGCTAGTAAGACTCAAGGGACGGGTATCATTAATGACACCATCGTGTCCTCACCCCCTCTTTCTTACAGTCATCTCAATTTTTACCCTTTGGTAAGAGCTCAAAAGGAAGATCTCTCACCTAGAGTAGGCATTTAGATTAAAAGTAACCAAGATAATTGCATCCAAATCTCGTATAGGTGCATTTCATATTAACATGGATTTTACTTGCAATTAGTCATTATACTTGTCATTTTGAATATATGTTAAATTGAATACTTTGTTTTGGCAAGTGTTATCTCATCTATATTTTGCAAGTAGAATTCTAATTGGTTTCCTTTTTGCAAGATATCCTTGTATGCTTTGGATTAATAAGTGATCATATATCTTGAAAGCATTCTTATATCTTGTATTGATTATTTTACTGTGCTAACATATTTTGTTTCATTTTTCGGGATTTTTGTGCTTCCATTTAAAGCACTTCATTTATTTTAAGCAAATATATTTCAGTTCTTAGCAATATTTTTAATATGTTGGTTTTGCATATGCTTATTACTATCTCATGTGTTGATGATTGTTGAAGTTGATTTTAGCTCATATTTCTCACATTGTATTTGCTTGTAATCTCAAAAAAGTAATCCATTTCACTCTAACATCTCCTAGAAACCTCACATCTTATAACTTAGTTTTCCATTTAGGGACCACCCCCCTTAGCTAACCTAGGAGATAGCTTAAACAGAGAGAGTTGGGAATAGGTGACAGCCCCTTCTCTTAGTTCCTTGCCACCAACCACACCTTGTGGGGTTAAAGGCTTTTCTAACTAACTGGTAGGTGTGGGTGACAGGCGACAAGTGCAACAAAACCCATGCCTCAAGAACAACAATAATAAATTTATTTATTTTTTTACATAAAATCACGATTACATATTTCATTATGAAGACCGAACCTAGTTACATATTTCAACACTTTCAACTCTTCCTCCATATCTCAAGATTACAAACAATTTTTTATATTGTCCTTTAATCTTGCATATTAGGGTTTCAAGAAAGCATCAAACTTTGGACTGTACCAATCTTCTTTCATTCTTGCTGACCTTGAAGTTTCAACGCAACACCTTGCAATTTGTTGGTCTTGCCTAAAGACTTCCTTTGAAGCAATCTAGTCCTACAAACACTCACTAACATGGCTTTCAACTTCAAGACAATAGGCATTCGACCTTGTGACATATGGTC
Source organism: Pinus albicaulis (assembly GCA_034641835.2). Taxonomy (NCBI): domain Eukaryota; kingdom Viridiplantae; phylum Streptophyta; class Pinopsida; order Pinales; family Pinaceae; genus Pinus; species Pinus albicaulis. Next base: position 550,793,396 of record CM076582.1, on the reverse strand, counting down.
TCGGTTCCTTGACCTTAGTTCCTTGACCTTAGTTCCTCGACCTTACGAGCTTGAATCCTCAGCCTATTAAGACAGACTTTCAACAACCTCTGCTTCCTTAGACTCATTGTAACAACAATTTTTTTCTTCTACCAAATGCTTGCATAGAAATTTCAATGAGACATGATTTGAGAACAAAAAATACAATTCTTGCATTTGAGGTTTTGAGGCCTTCCTAAGGTCTTCTTAGCCCTCCTGTAACTACACTGAGGCTTCTTTTCGGGCTACTGAGGCAATTCGCTCTTAGGCCTAACCTGAGATAATTTCGGCCTGAGGCACTTCCAACTGAGACCTAGATAATCTTGGCCTCCCAGTGATCAGTTTTACTCAACCTACTTAATTTGCCAGACTTCTTAAGACTTCAGACAGATCTTTGTTCCTTTTACTAAGACTACTTTAATAGATTTTCAACCTTCTTGATATTTGACAAAAGCTTCAATCCTTCACTAGAATATTGTTAGGAAAAGTATTGTGAGAGGGGGGAGGGGGGGGGCGTGAATCAGTATTTTTAATTCAGTTTAACTTCCAATTTTACATTTAGAAATATATACGCTATTGTTATTCATGCAACCAGCATGTGTACGCAACATTAGTGAATGCAAACCGCGTATGTTCAGATTAGTTAATTTCATAACTTCCATCATATGTTTAATTCACTAATTGCATTATTAGTTCATTAGCCATCTTGTGGACCACGTTTCAGAATGTTTCACACTAGATCCACCTGTCAATCTATCATCAAAACATGCAGGCCACCTTTCATCAAAGTTTCATACTGGACCCACACCAACAATAAGGCCAAACCAAATATGCCAAACTGAAATATTTAATCTCAAAATCTGAATCACTGAAAGACTGTAAACCAACAAAATCACCGAAACATCAAGCTAGTGAATACAGAAGCCAACCAATCATTGAATTGAATCACAATGCAACCAGATCAAATTAAAGAACCATATAGTAACATTATTACATATCAATCAATCACTGATTAACCAGACAAACATCATTGAAACAATGTTCAAAATATATACGCGATTGTTCTGAAGAAAACCTGCATATGTACGTGTTTCCTGTGCATAGTACCCGTGTAAATATCTTAACTCACAAAACACTGAAAATCTGAGTCTCTGAGAACTAAATCAATTAAGTCACTAGAGTAAATCAATCACTAAACCAGATCCGACCAACACTGTCAATATTGTTATGCCATACCAAGCCAAATCACCACTCAATAACCAATCATCAACACATTCAGATATTTTAATCAAGACATCAATAACGAACAGCAACAGATAAAACAGACTTCATCAAATGTCATCATCAAGCAACAATTCAAACCCTAATCAAGTTCAACTTGGAATGTATACGTGACTGTATTCAACTAGATCTGTGTATATACGCGTTTATCATACATAAAACCCGTGTATATATTTCAACATACTGAATACCAACACCAAAATTACGCAGAAGTCTAAACAAATTGCTTCAGAATATATACGTGACTATTGTGAAGCACATCGGCGTATGTATGCGACAATACAAAGCACAAACTGCGTAGAAAACTTTAGAAATACTAAAACGAACCTTCGCTGCAAACATAACATACTTTCTGTAAATTTTATTGTCAAAACATAGATCACTACGAACTCATTCAAACAGATCTTGCATCATTAGATACTCAAACATAAACAAGTCTGTCAAGTATAACCATTAGTATTCAATGCACTTTCAGATCTCTCAGATTTGAGCCTTCTCCTCGCTCCCTGGTGCACACATGTTTCAAATCAGATCACACATAAAAAACCCATTACATTGCACACATAGCTCCTTGATCTCCCTCTCCTTATATAGGTTTTTCCTTTGCCAATACCTCAGGTAAATCCCTTGGTAATGTTGTTAGTATTTGTTGACGGTATCAAATAGACATTGTCGACACAACACTATGGGCAGTTACCATGGTAATGGCCCCTGGTATCCAGTTTTCCATGGTTTGGATTATGTACGTGACTTTTGTTCACAATACCTGTGTATGTATGCAACTCTGCTTCATAGGGATCATGTATGCTTTTCAATCTTCACAATTTCCATGCATTATGTAACTGAACTACCATTTTCTTTCCATATCCTCTGTAACATCTGTACCAATATTCCTGATATCTGCATTAATGCATTATGTCACTGAAGTTTGAACTACCATTTTCTTTCCATATCCTCTATAACATTTGTACCAATATTCCTGATACTTGCATTAGTTCCATAACCATCATTTTATAAGCAAGTTGACATCCAGAACATATTTGTCAAACAGGTTTCCATCAAGGACAACACATTAGCCATAATGCCAACAAATACTTCAGCCCTTATTCAAAGATCCTTTGATTCGGTGACAAACAGGTCTTGGTTTCTTTCAGAACTTAGACTTGGAATTTCAATCAAGCTGACTACTTTAAGGCTGCCCCCATACCCTAACTCTGATAACATGTTGATTTTTATGGATTTTCTTAAATGATAATTACTTCCAACAATTCCTATATCAATTCATCTTATACCACATTCATCATTAAGCAATTATACAAGAAAATCCTCAACAATAGAACAATAATACCAGTAAGAACAAGAAGAGACAGCCAAACACAAGAGACACAAAATTACGCTAGGAAAACCCCAAACCAGGGGAAAAAACCAGTGACCTTTTCTAAGAGAATTTGTCCATTTCAACAAGAGATACAATCTGAGATATCAGTAAAAATCAGTCAAACTGACCAGTAACCAATCCCAAGTCAACCCTGGTTGAACAGCCCTCAAAAGCCTCAGAAATTCATCCCTCTCTGTCTCATAAATTCGACCTTCTCTGGTCTCAGAAAATCTCGGTCCTGCTACTTAAACATGCCCAGAAATTAGCCTCAGATTCTGTCCTTCTTGTGGTCTGAAAGAAGGCTCAGAATTCATCCTCATTATGCCTCAGACTACTCCAAATTGGATGCTCTGAAGTGATTCGATTGGATGCCCAAAAGTGAAGGATGAATTGGCAATATATAGAGGTTAAATGATCCAAAAGGGTGTGACCCTTGGCTGGAGCTGATCTGACTTAATGCTGGGCCGACTTAAAAAAAATTTGGAGGCAAAATTCATATTATAAAATTCAAATTTCATTTCTTTTAAAGCCGACTTGAAGCCAATTCATATTTTCCAATTTTGGAGGGCTAATATAAATTATGAAGACCGACTGAAGCTACAAAATTCCAACAATAGTAGATGACCCACCTTCATTGGACGAGTAGGCTGGGTTAATATACTGATCAGATCATGGATGAAAGGCATATGAGGCTGGCTATCTGTGGATCATGGTAGGGCTGCTGCCTGGCAAGCTGCAATGTAGGAGAGAAATTTTCTCCTAGGGTTACCCATGTATCTGGATGGGTAACAGGAACAAATGCGTCTTACATCTCCGGCTTTCTTCTGAAACTCGTGCTTGGAGTGACAATGAGGCTTTTTTTTTAAATCTAATTCATAAGACACACACACTGTACACTTATAACATTAGCTTAAGCGGCAACAGCTTGTGGGAGTTCCAAATTTTGCTTTTCACCACATAGTATTCCATCATAAACTTATAACTACAACAAGGAAATTCTCTTCCTATTTGATTAGATTAATTATTTAATATGTCTGCAATAATTTGTGACACAGAATGTGCAATTAAGAGACAGAGAACATAGCTAGTAGCAGAATTGCTGTATCCTTTGTGACTTGAAACAACAAATTTCTAATTCTCAGTATATCTCTGCAATGATGGATGCTGTAGATAACACAAGAATCTTAAGCACTGTATCCAACTAGAAGGGGAGAACTTTGAATATGACTAAAACGAAGAGATATAACATATTACTCTTTGAATTTGTTGAAATTTGTGAAATGTGTGCCGCAATCTGTAAGTTACAATGCCTCTCCATGTCAAGAATAACAGCTGCAGATCAAATCACAATAGAAGGAACATCAGACAAATAGAAAGATATTGGAAACTGACACTGATAGTAAGCTGATTGCAACGATTACATGGCATGCTCCAAAAGAATCTAAATACCATTCTTTCCCTTTCTTCTGAACTGATCCCTTGCAGAGTCTTGCAACACCTGTGAGGAAAATATTCCAAGCTGGATGACATGCCAACACATTTATCCATTAGAAGGATTGGCATCAGCTACAAGCTGCAAATTAGTAAGAAATCAAAATGAGTTCAACCTCCCTAGTAGCTAAAACTGAAGTTGTCTTCAACTCTGTAACCTTTCGGTCCACTCTGTCCCGATTCCCAGAATGCCCATTATGAAATCTGAAGTAACTCAAAAGGAAACAATTATTTTGACACTGATAAGTTTAGATTGTGTTTCCTGTATGTTTTTTGCAATTAGTTTTAAATATCTTTTTCAGAAGGATGTTGAAGGCGAATATATAAAGAAAAAAGAGGGGCATGATCTTAGAGGGATTTGGCACTCTTCTATATTATGGTAAAGGATGCTAAGAGCTTTGCAAGTTAGGACAATGGGTTGTTCCTTAGTGAAAAAATTGGTGAAATCATCATCAGAGCACATCCTCAAACACTTGATGAAATTATCAGAGATTCAGAACATAGAGATAGCATATGAAGAAGAGAAACAAGAATATTTCGGTGAGATTGAATGATTAGCCATGAATGATTGGTCAGTTTTGTGCAACTTTGAAAAACAAATAAAATATTCATAAGGTGTATGTCAATTCAGGCAAATATGCAACAAATTCTAGAATATGCTGTGTCATTTACCTTCTAGAAATAGATATGCCAATTAATTTTTTCCACTTGACATTTTGGTTGCCAAACCAATGTCACAAAGAGTTCACCGAATTTGAACCTTGAGGTTCAAAATTCAGCAAACCTCAAATAAAATGTTCAAATTTGGTTCAGATTCGCTTTACACCTTTCTGATTTCATTGTATGCCCATTACCTTACAGAGTTCACCATATTTTGATTTTGGAGTTCGGGTTTCTTCAAATTTTGAAGTCTCATTTAAATTCAAATTTAATTCACTGCATTTCATATCAAATTCAGTTTGTAAAACTTGCAAGGTAAATGCTCTGTTATGGCCCTACTAAGAATATAGCATTACCATTAATTACTTAGCATATTCTTAACATTACCATTAATTACATAGCATTAGTAGGGCCATAACAGAGCATTTACCTTGCAAATTTTACTTTCATTTTTATCCTTTTACTTAAATTTCTAACATTACCATTAATTGTTTTAGGATGTTTGAGAGTGGTTCCAACCTCATTGTATTTCATATGGAGAAAGTAGAATTTTAGGACTTCAAGATTGGAGGGATGCCAACATTTCCAGTGGATTATGTTGTGTACGAGGGTATGGAACAAGCATTTAATCAATGGCACCAAGCCCTCGATGTACCTTGATGTTAGTGGCATGGATTTTTGAACTCCTCTGTCATGAACCCTATAAAAATGTACCTATCTGTTGAAGCCTCGATAATCGCTGCTTCAAACATCGAGGGATAACCACCCGGTCGGGACCTTAGGACAGCTCCTTTTCCGTTTGGTGTAGTGGCTACGACTGGATTTATAGGACCAGTTTCCTAGTAATTTAAATGGTTTGGTAATGGAATGATTGGATGGGGGAAAATGGGACTAAATGACTGAAATAAAACTATCTAATCTAACTTAAAACTGATGAAATAACTCTAAAACTAACCCGAGCATCAAATGTGAATACAACTTTAAATTGTTTTAATTAATCAATAACTATGAAAATGTATTACAGGTTAATTGAAATGTGCAGCAACAAATAAAGATAACTTTGTTTAAGAAATTAAATAGAGTTATAATAACATATTGCATTCATCATAATATATCGCTTGCATATACTATAAAAGATAAATATTTCTAACATACTCAGAAATGATATGTATAAAGAAATATTGTGAAACAAGTACACATAAACGATATCAATTTAAAAGAGAATATCACATAACAAAAGAAACTAACAGTGAATAGATAGAAATACCATATCCATCTCGATATTTCCCAATGCAATCCGATATTCAAATCCAGCAACTTCAATGTAAAATCAACTCCAAATACAAAAATGCAATTCTTAAAGATAATTTCGCAGAGAATCACCAGATGTGATCCTTTATAAAAATATAGGAGTCAATGGAGTACAGAAATGTAATCTCCAAGTCAAAATATTACAAATTCAAGACCCCTTTCTAAATGCGTGAAAGGGGTTTAAATAGGTACCTAACAAAAAATAACTAAAACTATTCCTACAATCTATCTAAATTAAAAAATATCTGAAACAGAAATGCGAGCTTGATGAAAACCGACTCATTGATCATCAGTTGAGGTGGATGTACGAAGGTGGAAAATTTTGAGCATCTCCTTTACTTCTTCAGGATGACTAGGCTTCGAATGCAACCGCCCTCTATATGTGGCATCAGAGAACTCGGGAATGATGCAATCAATGGCACTTGAGAGAAATTTAATTGCTATTTGTTGAATATGTGGCTTGATGAGATAAGTCCACATTGAATCCCATGATATTCCCTGTAATTGGCCAATTTGCTGATTTTTATTAATGATCTCTTGTTTCCATCTAAGATCAGTTTCCTTTACTCTGAGTAATTGGTCGGGACTACAATCTGCAATTAAATTGATTGCATATAAATTATCATTTACCATCTGTGTTAAATTGTTCATTATTCCCTTAGCTCTGGACGTGGCCCTTTATGCTTTGATCAAGCAATGTTCCCATTCTGCAAAAACAATTTCTTTATGTCTCTCCACAATTTTGGGAAGATCTGCTTTTCTCCCTCTTTCTAATTCTTGCCATAAAAGAAAATCGGAGATCTTTTCTTCAGCTTCATCAAATTCAATCTTAAGAGTAATTCCTTCATCTATCAGGGAAGATGTTAGCTCACATAGAGACTCTGCTTCTGCAATCTTTAGACAAAACTCATTTAATTGTTGAGACAATAATTTGTTTGTCTCCAAAGCTTCATTTTTAAATTGATCCAGAGTGGGATAGTTCTTGAACTTGTCCAATTTAGATTGAAACATCTTTTCTTGTTCAATCTTCAGAGTCTGCTCATTTTGTAGAAGAGTTTGTAATTTTGCAATCTCCTGATTAAGCTATTGTTGCTTTTCTAGGGTCTGCTGATCAATATTTTCTTTTTCAACAGCTAGCTGCTCTTCTAATTGTTTAGTCTTGAGCTCTTCATCATGTAATCGTTGTTCCAACTGAATGATCTTTTGTTGGTTTTCTGCAACTTGTTCTTCAAAAATGGCCATTTGTACATCCTTTTGTTTCATCAACTGTGTAACTTCGAAGGCTTTATCTATAGTGGCAGCACTATAAGCACCTGCATACTGAGACAATTTGGTGAGATCCTCAGATGGATCCACCTCAGCATTTTTATAAACAATATTCATAAATTCCCCCTGTGATGCATCTTGATCAGTTCTCCTTCTTTTTCTCTGTTTTCTCACCACAGCCCTATTTTGGAACTGTAAAATATATCTAAAGGAGGAATTTCTACTATCTTTAACATAATCTCACCAGTGCGGTTTTCATGGATGATTTCTACATCCTGATCTTTTGAATCATCAACTTGGGAAATGTTTTTTTGTCCTATTTACTGGACAAATTGTTCATATTGGCTCAGCAAATGAGGAGAAACAATAAGTTCAGTAGTTTCTTGTCCTCCAAGTTGAGAACCTGCATTATTGTTTATATCATCTTTAAGTGCTTGTTCAGTGTTTTTACTCTCTGTGCTTCCTTTCTCATCATGCACATGGGCATCAGTACCTGTGCTCTCTTTTCCTGTTTGAGCTGAAGACTGCTGTACAACAATTTTAGCAACAGTTTCTGATTTTCCAGTGTCAGCTTTGCTGCTATCATCTTTCTTCTCCAAAACAGGATTAGCTCCTGTTACTTCTTTACCAGAAGTACTACCTGTATCTTTCTGTTCTGGTTCACATCCTTGTGTAGAAATCCTCAATTGATCCAGAGGAACTCTGAGTAGCCTCTGACTTCTAAATAATAAAAATTTATTCATCTCCTTAGGCTGAAATTTGGACTTGGCCAAATCAAAAATTTGAGACATATTATCTACAGAAACAAATAAATCATCAAAGATATCCGGTTCATGTTCGAACCGAGCAATTGAGACAGAGGTAGTAAAATCATACACCACCTTCTTGGGATCATATTGCCTTCTAGGAATTGTTGAAAGCTTAAGATCAATTAACTTAACAACTTCTTTCTCAGCATGGACAAAATTGCTCAGAGTCTAGTCACCTCATTTGAAAGGAAAAGTAGGCCACATGAGCTTTTTGCTGCTCTTTAAAGTCCTAGACATACCTTCTACTGTCAGCTGATAAGAAATTTCTTGTGCTAACAGCTTGTCTGGAACATATAAAGGAAGGATATGTGACTCTACAATACTTCCAAAAATTCTGACATAAGTGAACTTTTCCTCCCCGAACCAGTTTCCAATAGAGGACAAATCAACTCTAGCTTTATCGGAAAGTCTAGGAGGGAATCGGCCAAAAACAATTTGGTAAATCGGAATAAGGAAACCATGGCAAACTCTGTAAACATGACTTCTGAAATACCCCTTCCATAAGAACTTATGATATATATGAATCGGGACAGGTTCTTTAGGAGTCCATTTCCATCCTAATAGGGGAAATTCTGAATTGAAACACAGGGCATCTAGGATGTAAGCACAAAAGTAAAAAGGAGTGGAATTTCCAGAGTTTTTGTCTTTCCTGTACTCAAGGATTCTATTGGCTATCTTATCAGACAAAATAACAGCCCAATCCATTATCTCAGAATTAAGAGCAGCATGAATCAACGGAACCATTTGAATGGAAAACCTGGCCGAATTATCATTACCAAACAACCTACACATCATTGTTGTGGCATAACAATATGGAGGTGAGAGAGAATCCACAGACTACATACCTGATGCCTCATGCTTATGTTTTTCAGGGTTATTTCTCCATTCTTTAATCGGCTCTGACTAGTTTGGATGTTCCACAGCAAATTCCTTAAGGAAGTCCTTGTTGTAGATCTTTTGTGGGTTCAGGAGGTGGTACATTGCTTTAATATCCTCTGCTTTGAATGACCCGAACACTGATCCAGAAGTAGAAACAAAAGTTCTGTTTTGAATAGTTACATTGTCAATCACACATCTAATAACATCATAATAGGGAAAAATGTTTGCCCGAGCAGCAACTCTGTGCAGAAATGAGTTTGCCAATGAACCAAGAGGACTTTCAGAATCCGAGTCTGAATCGGCTTCGTCAGGAACTGTGGCCTTAGCTTCCACAACTCTAGGGTTTTCCTTTTCCATTAGATTGTAGACATTTTCCCATGACATTTTCCCAAGTCCCTGGCAGGAGGTGTCTGTAACCAACTTAAGTTTTGTTGGTTTCTCTTTAGTCGGCATTGTAATCACAGGGGCTTTTGCACCAACAGTAGCTTTAGATTTTCTGAATCGCTTCGACATTTCAGTGTCGGGCAAGTTCTCTCTGGTCCTGCGAATGAAAGGATTCGACGTTCTTTTGTTCTGCAATTGAATGAAAACCTTCAACCGAAATAAAACATAATAATGAGAACAGCTATACAAGGATCTATTTATTAATTACTATCTAATCTCCCCGTGTTTATAACATAAATGCCCTCTAAGGGGTCACATTCACGCATTCAAAACAAAATAAACCGTGATCATTTGTCTGATTTTCAATTAATGGCAACGTACAATCAGAGATCAGCACATCCTTGAAATAAATGTTAAAATTCCCTTTTAATTCCTTGTGATGTGATGAATAAAGAATATGAACGTGAATTAATAATCACATCGCAGATCTTCAAAGGTGCGCAAAATAACATAACATAATTCATGCCGATTTCCGATTGCGATAATCGCATCGGGGCATTTAAAATGAAGTGAACCGTTTAATATTTTCTCCGAAAATGCGATTGCAATGAGAGATGATCCGTCGCATCGGAGTTTTAAAACGAAAGAATGCAGTGTTTTAATTTCTTATGAAATGCGATTGCGATGAATCGCATCGCATCGGACATATATACAAAAACACAACACTTCAAACTCATCCGAAATGCGATTGCGATTGAGCGCAATCGCATCGGAACTTTACAAAGCAAAAACAAATCTTTTAAAGAACTCTCCGAGTTTCCAATTGCGATTACTGTTCATTTTAAATTATCATTTAGTAAAAAGTCTTTATAATATGTTTGATATGTTTAAAAGGCTTTATAACTCATCGGATCGGAAAGTTATTAAAGGTTGTACACTTTGTGAAATAAAAATGTGATATGCATCCTTTTATCAAAGAATCTTTTATTTCTATTTAGGAATAAAGATATAAAAAGGGGACCTATTTTTAAATGGGATTTATTATAAAATTTAAAAATGGGGAGGGTTGTTGTATAGTACAACACTATCATTCAAACAAAATCTGGATATGACATGTTAAGCTTTTTCTATCTTATTTTAATGTTTATAGGGTGATATTGATGATGAGGATCCCAATGTACGCAATGATTTTGATCATATGTAGGTATTTGTTGTAGCATGATTTTCTTGGGCCTTGGGCCTTGGCACTTGCTCATTTATTCATGAATCTGTATCTGTATTCTAAATTATAATGTTAAAACTTTAAACTTAAATGCTTTATTTCAAAGTTTCAATATGATTTTCTGAAATATATATATATATATATATATCATGTTTCCCATTTCCTGATTTTGGGGGGTCATGTTTCAACTTTCCAGCACATTCCCATTTCAGATACAAGCATCCATCGTATATTGCATGACAGTCATCATACGTCCAGGAGCCAATGAATGTACCTAAAATGTGTGCTAAGGGACCATCGATGAAGGGCTTGAACCTAAGTTGCATAAAACGCTGGGCAGAGGGTCATTTCCCCTTGGAAACGAAACGGAAACGTGGAAAGCCGTATCGTACGGCCTGGAAATGGGTTTCCGTCCGTACTGGGCCGTTTCTCATGGAGGAAACGCGTCGAATACGAACGGAAACGTGTTTCCAGATCGTACGGGCGCATTTCCAGCGTTTAATATTATTTTATTGCGCTTTTTTTTCATTTTGACTTTTTTATTATTTTATTAGGCATGAAAAGTATCTTTTGGATGCTTCTAGATGGCTCTCTCAACTTATAAAAAGACTCGCCTCATCACACGAATTGAGAAAGTCATTTCACTTGGAGAAGGGCGATTTTAGCAAGGAGAAAAGAGGAAGAGAGTAGTGCTTCAGCGAGGGTGTTTTCACCAGTGAGCAAAGGAGATTTCAGCAGTAAGAGAAAGAGATTTAAAAAGAAGATTTGGAGTGCGAAGTTTCCAGCTACGACATTCTTGGTTTTTGGCTTAGCTACAGGCATATTTCTCTTATGTTTTGTGGCATTTTCGAGTAGCTTCAGCAACACAAAATTAATTTGGATAAGAAGCGTTCATTTTCTTGGTTTTTTCCCATTGTTTCTTCTATTTTTCGAGGGTTTATACTACCAAAATTAAGAAAAACGTTTTTTCTTTACAGATTTGCTTCTTTCTTTTTTTTTTCTTTTTTTTCTTTTTTTTCGGCAGCAATGGTTTCCAACCAAGGTTCAAGTTCAACCCCAACCCAAGGGCTGAATATTATCCTCTTTGGAAGCATGTTCAGAAGCTTCAAAAGTGTGGAGGTGGTGGCTCATGGGAAGGGCGATGTAATCTTTGCAGTAATTCGTACAAGGGCTCTTACCCAAGAGTGAAGGCACATCTTTTGCATGAAGGAGGACAGGGGATTGCAAGTTGCACAAAAACAACAGACCCATTGGTGAGGGCATATCAAAGAGAGCAAGATCAAGCGGATGGAATTAAAAGGAGGCATGAAGAACTTAGTCAAGCAACTCCTAAAGCTCTAGCAAACATTGAGCCAAGGATTGTGGTTGAAGCAAGGAAGAGGACAGCAAAAAAAAACCAGAACAACCACAATCCAGAGGGGCATCCGCTACAGTTCAAGATAGCAGAATTGTTAAATTGGTGAATGTGCAAGCAAAAGAAGAAGTTGATTCCAGAGTGGCTAGGTGCATCTATGCATGCGGTATCCCATTCAATGTTGGTTGCTCTCCTTATTGGCAAGATATGTTAAGGGAAGTTAACAAAGTTCCTCAAGGATACAAGGGGCCCAACTATGAGAAAGTCAGAACTCGGCTTCTCAAAAATGAGAAGTATCTTGTGGAGGATATCTTATCACCAATTCGTTCTTCCTGGAGTAGCTCTGGGGTTACAATAGTCTCAGATGGATGGACAGATACAAAGCACAGACCATTGATAAATATCATTGCCACTTCACCAAAAGGAGCAATGTGTTTAAAGGCGGAATACTGCTCAAGAGAGGTAAAAGATGCACAATTCATTGCTAATGTTATTATAAAATCTATTGAACAAATAGGTCCTAACAGGGTGGTGCAAGTTATCACGGATAATGCACCAGTTTGCACAGTTGCAGGTTTAATTATTGAGGGGAGGTATGACCACATATTTTGGAAACCTTGCATTGTCCATAATCTGAATCTGATCTTAGAGGAGATCGACAATAAAGTTCCATGGATAAAGGAAATCACAAGGGAAGCAAGGGATATTGTTAAATTAATCACCAACCACCACCAATCTCAAGCAATAATTCGAGAGTACTCCAAATTGGAGTTATTAAAAGTTGCTGAGACAAGATATGCCTCAAACTTCATAATGTTGTGTCGTCTTGTTGAGCTTAAGCAAGCATTAGTTTCTATAGTGGTGAGTCAAGTTTGGGCTGAGTGGAGACAGGCAGATTTAGAGCGAGGATATACTGTGCGTAGATTGTGCCTTGATGAGGATTGGTGGAGCAAGATAGATTTCTTGCTAAAGTTCACAACCCCTGGATTTGAGATTTTTCGGATTGTTGAAACTGACCAACCTTTCTTAGGAGAGGTATATGATGGCATGGATTCCATGGTTGAGAAAACTATGGAAATCATTTCACAAGAGTCTCCACAGCTTTTGTTTGTAGATAATCATTTTGTTGATTTAGTCAAAAAAATCATTGTTGATAGGTGGAACAATTTCAACACTCCATTGCACACTTTAGCACATGCCTTGACCCAAAATTTTATGATGAGGAACTTATTGCTCAAAGCAATTGGAAGAGGAAGGCACCCCATAAGGATAGATAAATGGCTAATGGGGTGAAAAAAACCCTTATGAGAATGTTCCCAATTCATCTACACATGGAGGTGAAGGAAGAATTTGCTAGTTTTGTTGCAGGAATAAATGATTATTCAGATATATCATCTTTGGAGGAGAGAAGCACCATGAATCCAATTAGGCTATGGATTTGTCACAGAGCAAATGGTGTACATTTGCAAAACCTTTCCATTCACGTCCTTTCACAAGTGGCAATCTCTTCATCAACAAAAAGGAATTGGAGCACCTATGGTTTTATTCATTCTGTGAAGAACAACAGGTTGGACTCACAGAAGCCAGAGGATCTTGTTTATGTACACTCCAACCTTCGCCTTGCATCTCGTAGGGGTCCAAAATATGGCAATGGTCCTTCTAAAGAATGGGATGTGGATCCAGAAAGTCTTGATTTGGAGCTCTCTCTTGTTGCCATGAATATTGAGGACCGGGAGCATAGAAGTGGAATTGGCCAATCATCTTCTTCAACTACGCCATCCACTATTAAGCATGCTTCTGCTGCTATTTTTTATTAGGATTCTTATGATGATTCTGATGTAAACTCCATCCTTGTGTATCAGCAAGGGCAATAATAGATCGGATGGTGGTATAGCGGGCCACAGGTGCAAATATACCATCATAATCTATGCCTTCTTTTTGAGAGAAGCCTCGGGCAACGAATCTTGCCTTGTACTTTTCAGCACTTCGATCAGATCCACGCTTGATCTTATAGAGCCATTTCGAGGTGACAACAAATTTGTCCTCCGGTCTTGGGACCACTTCCCAGACATCATTCTTCATAACGGACTCATATTCTTCGTGCATAGAATCCTTCCAAACTTGATGCTTTACGGTTTCTTCAAATGCTCCAGGCTCAGATTGTGTTATCATGCTCATGGCTGCTAGATACCCTTGGAATCTCTTCGGCTTCTTGCTTTCACGGAATGTCCCCCTTGGGGCAATATGTCTCTCGGCATCTTCGAGAGTGTCCCTAAGCCATGAGGGTCTTCTCTTATTTGAAGAAGGTGGATCAATGGGATCCATAGGTTCTTCAACATCGGGCATCAGGTCATCCTTCGGCTCTTCCAACTTCCATGCTTCTTCATCTTCTTTGTCTTCCTTGGAGCTAGGAAGATTTCTTACTTTCTTGAGGGCAGCATCTTCATCGAAGGTGACATCGTGGCATATCTCCACTTCTCTTTGACCAGGCACATAGATTCTATATGCCTTCGAAGTTTCATTGTAGCCCACAAACATTCCCTTCTTTCCAGAGGCATCCAACTTACTTCTCTTTTCTTTTGACACATGAAAGTAAACAGGACAACCAAAAACTCTAAAATGAGAAACATTAGGTTTCTTACCAGAGAAGACTTCTTCGGGAGTTTTGGAGTCCAGAGCGGAATGCGGGCATCTGTTTTGAACATACACAGCAGTGTTCGCAGCTTCTCCCCATAGAAACTTCGAAAGACCTTGGTCACATAGCATGACGCGAGCAACTTCCACAATGGTCATGTTCTTTCTTTCAGCAACACCATTTTTCTCAGGAGTGTACGCAGTTATGGTCTCCCTCTTAATGCCAGCTTCTCTACAAAATTCATTAAACTCTTTGACTCATACTCGGTCCCATTGTCAGTCCTCGAAACTTTGATTTTCTTCTCGATTTGATTTTCCAAAAAGGCCTTGAAGGTACGGAACCATTTGAATGCTTTGTCCTTCTTCAAAAAATATATCCAGGTCTTGCTGGAGAAGTCATCTGTAAAAGTCATGTAATAGGAACATCCTCCCAAGGATGTCACCGATAGCATACCAGATAAGTCAGAATGTATCAACTGCAAGATATCAGTTGTCTTTGTGACACTTGAGGGGAATGGTCCCCTTGTATGCTTCCCTTCGCCACAACCCTAACATATACCTTCATGATCATCTCTCAATTCGAGCATCCCTGTCACCACCTTCCTTGCTTCAGGAAGGGCTTTGTAATGAAGGTGTGCAAAACTCTGGTGCCATAACTCTGTTTGAAGAGTTGTATCACATGTCATAGCCCCCAATGGACTTCCTCCAACCTGGTAAAGTGTATGTACTCTAAAACCAATAGAAAGAGCTTCCTTGAAGTTCTTCTTCCAGATAAGTACCTTTTGATCAACGAATGCCACCTTGAACCCTTTGTCTTCCATTGCCGAAATGGACACAAGGTTCTTCTTCAAATTAGGTACATACAACACATCTTGTAATCAGATGACTTGACCTTGAGATAAATGGAGGGTCACATTCCCTGTCTCTGTCATGGGATAGGTGGCATTATCTCCAAGGATAATTTCCAGATTAGTATCCTTCTCAACCAAATCAGAAAGGGCTTCTTTATAACTAGTGAGGTGCCTTGAAGCACCACTATCAATTAACCAGAGATCCAGGGTGTCGGGTGGAGATGCAGTAGAGAGGGCAGATACAAGAATAAAATCATTTCTCTTATTATCAACAACATTAGACTCATCATACCTGGAATTTCTTGACCTCTTGAAAGGTTGCCCATTTCCATTTCGATCAGGGGGAGCCTTTCTTTTTCCTTGGAACCTATTGTTCCTGACATTCCTTCTCGAGTTGTTGTTGTCATCATCCCTGGGAGAGCCCCTTCTATTAGGGCACTCTCTTGCATAGTGACCAGTCTTGTTACAAGTGTAACATCTTCCCTTTCTTCCTTTGGGCCCTGCTCTACCATGGTTTTGATTTCTCGAGCCACCATGGTTCTTTTTCTTTGCATTAGCGGCGAAGGAAGTAGGGTCACTTCCATTACCATTAGAGGCATACTCCATCATTCTTGTTTCCTCTTGAGTGCATCTTGTCAATATTTCATCAAAATCAGGAATCACATTATTATTGAGAATAGTGGTATTGAATACATGCCAATCACAGGGGAGACCTCCAAGTGCAATAAGGACCATCTCTCGATCAGATATTGCTTCCCCAATAGCTAGGAGGTTATTCCTGATTTCAGTGAGCCTCATAAAATAGGATTGAACAAATTCATCCTTACCCTTCTTGATATTCTTCAATTGATGCTTGAAGAAGAGGATTTGATTAGCATTGCTAGCCCTGAACATGCTCACCAGCTTATCATACATCTCCTTAGATGTCTTCAGCTCAAAAATGTAAGCAACCAAGTGCTTATGAATAGAATCCCGGATAATCATCTTTGCTTTGATTTCCCCTTTTCTATACTTTGTCTTCGTGGTAGCGGTTGCATTTTATGGAAGCTCTTGAATATTCCCTTGTACATAGTCCATGACATCTTGATATTCTAGCGCCAAATCCAAGAACATCTTCCATGCATAATAATTAGACTTTTCAGTCAATTTATCATTAGCCTTGAAACCCTTGTAGGTTGAGGAGGCCATTTGTCCTTGATAGGATTTCTTCCTTCAGAGATAGCTTCTAACACCAGCTTGGACTCTTGGACTTTGTCTTCACCTCAGCTCTGAAACCATGTTAAATTTAGATAACCATGGCGTTCTATGCTTGATGCACTTTTACTTCAATCTTTCTTAGGCCCAATACAAAATAGCAATCACATAAACTTGAAAGTAAAATGTTGATAGAACACAATAATAGATCAATAGAAGACAAGCCAAATATAGATCAGATTTACAATTCCTTTTGTCCAGCAAAGATATGAGATATTGTGGCGTTACGGCGCTCAGCAGGATGCTTCAACCAGCAAAGTCTTTCTCGGTCAGCCAACACTTTCATGTGTCACACCCACAGCCCTCAAAGACAACTCATCACAAGTCAACACAAGTCAAACCAGGGGCAATGCAGAAAAGTCAACGCAGGCAGCTTCATAAAAGTCAACGCAACAAACTAGGGCTTTGGTCAAACAGCCTGGAATTACTCGATTCTACTGCCCAGCTGTACGGCCTCCTAAAATCGGAATTTCTGCAGAAGATTGAGGTCAAACGACCAAGTGTTGACCACAGTCAACATTGGTCAACATTGCAACAGAAAAGCCCTAAACAGATCAGCACTAAAAACTGCAGCTTCGCTCCACACGTGTGAGGGAAAAAAGGCCTCCAAAGCCTATCGAACCAATCAGATCACAATGAAAGAATGTGTGATGAGATGATGAAAAAATGACCTCCAAGTCTCTCCAATTTATATTCATCAATGAAGGTGTGTGACACATCTCTTAGGAATGTGGAATAAATCTGGCCGACCTTGCACATGTGGAAAATAAATTCAAAATCAATGTTCTGCTCATCCGATCAAGATGATATTTAGATCAATCTTGCACCTCTCCGAAAGAGGAATCCAACAAAAATATGACCATCGTCATATGAGCAATGCAACATGGAGCTTGGACCTAGTTGTCCAAAATTAATATTCTTTCGTCTCCTCCTACCTTATTTCACTTATTTACCCTAAGAGGTGTTAAAAACAATGTTAACAAAACAAAACCAAAAACAGTTAAACCAGGTTTGGGAGTTTTCCAATTAGAATCAACCTCCAAAACTAGAATGTACTGGTTCTGGTCTAAATCGGTCATAAGAATGTCTTGGACCAATAAAACCAATTTGTTCAAGACAAATCCAGTCAAAACTAGCCAGTTTGACCAGTTTTGTACCAGTGCACCTCCTTCCCCTAAAAGACCAAAAATAATAGAAATAACAAAAAAGTAAAGTCCTACAAGTACCCTCAAAACCAATTTTGATATATCTAATGATGCCCCCTTCTATCATGAATGGACTTATCCTAGATGACTTGCAAGCACTTCAACGACCACAAGATAGAGCATTGGTATTGGACCTTCAAATACATCAAGTCGAGGTGTTGTGCATACCCGTGCAAATAATGCAGAACATCTAGACTCTAGATTCAGATGATTATGTAGTTTGATTTGATTATAGACTGTAGTATGATTACTCTTGGACTCCGTAAGCCATTTAGAGCCTCAATGTTAATGTATTTTGGCTCAGCAGTGTATTACACTCAATGCCATTTTGCTATATTTACCCTTACAATGCTAGACACATTCGAAAAAATTGCATATTTGGTGTCTACTGAGTTGGATTTGCATGGGTGTACCTGAAGATATATTTTTTAATTGAACTTTGAATATTCATGTATTTCTAAATTTCTACATCATGCACATGCTATCTTCTCTCAAAAGATGAGTGTTATACTTGGAGATTATTATTCTTATTTTTCTTCCTTTTTTATTGGAAGCTAGCATCAAATAGTGATATTAGGACTCTGCCCTGCAGTATTGTGATTGTTGCAATGCCATCCTGTAGAGGGGGATTGTACATCTTGGCTTCCCCAAAATCTTGGACGATTATTGGTATATCTGGACCTGTCAAGCACTTTGTTCATCCCACAACCCTTGGTAATAAAGACATTCAATTATTTTCTTGGAGACTATCCCTCCTGTCTCATGTGTAGGAATTTCTACTGTATTTAGACTCTTACTAACTTTTGATTTTGTTCATTCACAGAATTTTAGTAGGATTTGAACTCTATCACACCTTACTCACTTTTCTTTCCTTCATATTTTGATTCCACGAGGCACTGGTTAATTTACTTGAACTATTAGTTTACTCATAGAAGAACAAAAAAAAATCAATTTAACTCGATGTTAATGCATCTTAGGCACTCTAAGCATAAAGAATTTAGGTATATTTATTTTGTTTTATCACTTTTCTTTTATAAAACAGCAATATTAGCTTGTTTTTCTCATTTTTGTGCAAAAAGAGAGACGAACCATACTTTATTCCCAATTTTTGGGCACTGGGAAGCATAAAAACACTAAAACATACTAAAAGATGAAAATAAATGTATATTAAATTTACTCATAAAACAGCCCTAACAGCTTGCTGTTCCTGCCTATTTTCTGCATTTAAATCAAACATTTAACATTATAATTTGCATTGTGTTGCATGCCAACATAACACAAAATTCTGCATTACTTTAGAGTATTTTATTAGTATTTACAGCACTAAAATAGTCATTATAGTCAGCTGTAATTTCTGTTTTGCACTTTAAATTAGCATATTTCAACATATAATTGCATTGTCATTGTATCTATTACCGACCAAAATGGGTAATCCCATAGGACAAAACTTTTGTCCCATTTTGATCAGCCAGCCAGCCAGCAGCCCCACACATGGCTTGATGGTGATGATATGCCAGCTTCTCCACCATCTGCACCAGTGACTACACCTCTCACCATCCATCATTCCTCTTAAATGAAGGTGGGCTACCACTCATTAGGTACTTCAACCATTTTGCAATCAGGTTCTTTTACTTAATGTTTTGGGCATTTAGTATGGATAAAGGGGTGATATAGATGATTGACTGATCGTGACTGTAAATTTGTTCTCTCACCTTACCAGGGGGGTTAATTTTTAGCCCTAGTCTACTGGGACCTCCCCTAAGGCCTTAGGGACTAGGGTCTTACGAGGGGCACTACTTGAAAGACCTAGATTGAAATAGTGTGTTCATTCTCCCTTTAATGTACTTAATGCTTTCCATGCCACATTATAAGCCCTTGACACCATCTCCATTCTTCAGGTTCAAATGCCATTGGTTCATTGGGATTTGCCAATCTCCTATCCACATTCTTGAGTAGGGCTAGAAAACATTGCGTTGGAGGTTGATGCAGCTAAAAGAATGGAAAAGCATAATATGGCCACAAAGAAAGAAAAAGAAAACCTAAATGCAAAAGATGGTCGGGATATAAGATGGCACATGGGCAAAAGCCTAGTATGCGCTCTATGTTCCTCATTGTCATCTCCCGGTGCCTGAGAACTTGATGCTTCATCTCATCAAAAGGAACCCCTGCAAGTTCCAACCCAAATGACCAATATATTGCTTCATATCAAGGGGTAAATTGAATGCTATATCATAAAGAGCAAGCTTTTATCATTGAGTTATGCACCAAAATACAAAGCATTATCAAAAAGAAATAAAAGGCATAATAGAGGGGTGGAAAAAGCAAGCCGAGTAGAGTAATTCATGCATCCATGACTGCTCCCTCGATTACATCTATACACTCAAGATGTGGACTCCCATTATATGGTCCCCTAACCATGCCACTTGGCCATAAAGTCTTTCCCCTTCATAGTCACTTACTTACACCAACACCTATTAATTGAAGGGTCAACCTCGGAAATTCCACCTCCCCTTGGCGTCTGGAAGCACCTAATAGGGTTGACTAATTAGCCGCCCCTACAAAGGTAGGGAACAAATTTATGGAACTTGGTCTAGTTAGACATTCGAAGGTGATCTCAGTTGGAAATATTAAAATGCCCTTAATGCTTAAGTATGGTTCACTTAAATGCATTTACGAACTTAGTCTCCAATGAATGGTTGCTTTCACTTGAGTTTTAGTTGGTTTTGCCAAGCAGTCCTGAGCAGTAAAAACCTTGAGGGCACTCTTCTCGACATGATGCCCAAGCCATATATTACACTCCAGAGAGCATGATGACTTAGCGGATGCAGTGTTGCCCACTTTTGGCAGAGAGTTGGGCCTTTTGATGACTTGAGCAATTGATATACATCCTAGAGCACCCCCAACAACTAGAACGTTAGACTTTGCTTGCCCAATATGGAGGATTCTTGATGTGTACTAGTCGACCCAGCATGCCCCAAGGTTGGCTTTGACATTACTTGATGGGCATGTCGTGATCCAAGACCCAAATGAGGATGGTCATCCTTAGGATGATCGAGGAAGTGCTTGTTGCACCTGATGGAACCCTAACACTAGAGAGAGGAGGCACCACGTTGCTCACTTGACACCCATGTAGATGATGTGTGGCACCCACATCTAGATTATGGAACCTCGGAGCTACTTAGATGCATGATTTGGGGATTTTTCCCCAAATGGAGGATGATTATGATGCTTGCGGACATTTTTCAGCCTTGACTTTGCCTTGATGGAGCATTTGAAGCCCTAAAAGGGCATGATGTCATCACCTTTTTTAGTCTACGACTCACAGGAATGGGCCTATCTTGGCATATTTTGTTGTAAAGCAAATGGGTCGTCTTGTAACCCAATTTTACTTTTTTTCCACTCAAAATCAAACTTGTGTAGGGGTTTTTAGTTAGAATTAAGAAGAGGTAGACCTCATATAAATAGAGGATCACCTCTCCCATTTTCTTCATCATCTCTTGTGGATCAAAAATCATAAAACATTTCTTTTTATCACTTCCCTAAAATTTCGACCCTTCAAAGCAAGTCGCTAGGGTTAGTGTTTCATGTCGAATTCAACTAGCGCATTAGCATTGAGATGATTGGAAGTTGTTTCACCTTGTTGTTCCTTAAAACATCAAAATCTAACAATTTGCATGGTTGAAAGTGCTTTCCTAGGGCTGATGCCATCCACCCTAAGCAATTATAATTTCTAGGTCTTGAAAAACCCTAATTCAACTATAAGGCTTCAACTGTGATATTCCCACTTAGTAATATTGTTAAGGGAAATATCAATTTTGCCAATTTTGTCGTATTTTGGACTATTACTTAGGAAAAGTGGGTTGTGGGACCCCACTTGGAATTTTGACTAAGGAAAGGGCCCAACATAGGAGAGAAGGGGAAAATCGAATGGCTAGTGGATGTTGGGGCCACCCCAAAAAAGGGTATATGCTCTCCTCTTGGCAATACGCACTCTTGGAGGGAAAAGTGAGGGAAATCAATGGATGGGTCCCACATGGGGAAATTGGAGGCTTAATGACAAAATAGGAGGCACTCATTTTCGGGTATCTTTTGAGCATTTGAACATTCACCTTGACTAGCACGCTTGAGCTGAGAGCCAAGCCTACATGTGTTGTTGAGCAAACGAGATTTTACGGCGAGAATCTCACCCTACCTTTGGTGGACTTCGAGTGCCAACCCAAGGAAGTGTTTTGCATCATCTCAGATCTGACCAGGGAGATTGCCAAGAGAATTCGTGGAGCTGGAGAGCAGGTGGGACACAGGAAGGGGAATACACTACACTAGAAGGAGTTGTTGTGGAGCCGGAGAATTATTGGGCTTTCAGGGACAGCCTAGGGCCATCATTTGTTGGGGTTTGGGGACAGCACTTCGAGGGCTCCATTTCGTGGGAGGTTGCAAAGACAAAGCAATTCGTACCAGGGACTGCGTAGGCTTACACAGTGGTGCTTTTGTGCCACACATGGGAGCTGGGAGAAACAAGGAATGAGAGTTGTAGCTTGTGGGGCCATTCCGGAGGGGCATTTGCTAAGTATTGCAACAAGTTTGAGGGCCTTCAGCAGTGGAATTCACAGGTGGGTCAAAATACCCAGCAACCAATGGAGTGAGGGGAAATTGGGCCAAAATTTCGGGGTCAGCATTTGGCCAAACCCTTCCTGGGTTTTGGTGGGTTATTGGAGGAGAGACCGGGGTTAATTCCCTAGAATTTTCTAAGCATTGGAAGGGGGTCAAATCAGCCATCCTTTACAGCCAGCAATTCAGTTTTCTAGGGGAACAGCGCAAAGCCATAGAGGGAACAACTACGCATCAGTTGGGGCATTTGTTTTCATCACTTGGGATTTGCTAGCTTGCCTTGGGCAAGCCCAAGTGCACACTTTCCCAACTTATATTGTAACCCCATATATTTATAATAAAATGGCTCAAAGCAACACAGTTTTTGGCTTATTTCATGGTGTCTGATCAGTGTATAATTTTTGTGGGTATTTTTGCTATGCATGCTTCGTTTATCATTGTAAAATTTCCTTAGGGATATTACATCAACATAGGGTCATTTTAAGGTTTGGTGCTCCTTTATCGATCATACCTTTTAAGCAAACCTTTTCTCTCCTCTTGACCCCTAGTTGTGATATTATTGAATCATACATTAGAAACCTTATGCTACAAGTCTCTGTTTATAGGCCTCTTCATAGGTACATTATTCCTTATCACATAGAATCGAGCCTTATTCTTAGCATGAGTACCTTGACTAAGCCTATTGAAGTGTTACCATTGAGCCTTTTGTTGAGAAATGTAACTACTTCCAGTCTTCATAATTGTTGTACCCATTTCAATATGTATCCTATGTAACAAACAAGAAAACAAAAGAAAAAGTTATTATTATTAAAGCATAGGTTTCATGCTCATTATTGATGGTCTTCTAGGTAAAAGCATGTTCTTCGTGCTTCTAGGGTTTGTTAGGTCTTACGATTTATTGTCATGAGTCAAAGGAGTCAGCATCATGTTTATAAGACCTTTCCAAGGAAAATGAAATTGTAAAAAGAATTATTTGGAGTCTAGAAAGTCCAGGAAACTCCACAAGTACAAGGCAACCCTGGGAACATCAAGTCAACCTAAAGGAGGGAATTCGACACCTTCAGAAGGCTATATAAATGAGCATTTTGACCTCATTTGGGACAAACTCTCTCCACAAATTCGATATCACAAGGAGAAGTCTGATCTCTAGTTGGGAAGAGAAGAAAGGAGAGTGAAATCCAAGGATGAGAAGGAAGGATGAAATGTTCCTGTTTTTTGGCCTCTATGTCTCTCACATGTGCGAAATTCTAGGGTTTATGGTGCCACAGAAGGAGGTTGAAATTGCAGGATCGAGTTGCAGTAAGACGAAGTGCAGAATCTTGTAGCTGGAAGGGAGAAAACTCTATATTGAACTCGTTGACATTAGGAGAGTTGTCTTGCTCTAGGAAGGTCTCAAGAGGAGGTTGGATTAGGGTTTCTATAGAAGTTGCAAGGTCGAAATTGTAGGGTCGAAGTTGCAGGACGAGTTGCAGTAGTGAAGCTGGCATGTCAAAGTTGCAATATCGAAGTTGGTTGATGCAAAATCAAGGAAGGACTTGAAGAAGGGATGACTTGGTACTATGAGAAGCACTTGTCTAGGGTTAGTGTCTTTGTATCTCATTTGAAGCAGATTATAAGAAGACAAGACTTTTCGGGTTTTCCCCTTGGAGGGGTTTTTCCCTGGTTGAGAACCTAATATTTGTGTCCTCTATTGTGGCAATTTATATTCTTAATATTTGTTTGATGATAGATCTAACTAAAAGAACGCAAGAAAGCTAATAGTTCACAAGCAAATATTAAGGTTAAGTAAAGTAAGATTAATACGCTGCCACTCTCAAAGGGGAAGGGAAAAGGAAACTCTCAAGAAAGAACAAAAGAAGAAGACTTTGAGAAGGATTGAAGACTCATTGAAAACCTAGAAGGAGGGTTTCTACAAGGAGATCAAGTCTAAATCAAGCTCGTGTCTAAGGAAAATCTGAAAGGAAAAATTCAAGAAGATCGTTGATCTCTCTCTACGGAAGATCTATTTGGAAGGCATCTTTGAAGAAGGAATCAAGGATCTTGAAATTTGTTGTTGGAAGAATCCCAGGAAACATCTTTCAAAGACATTGTTGAAGACTCTTCAAGAATCTTGAAGGCATCAAAGAAGGTTGAAGACATCATCAAGGAGAATCTTGATCTCAAGTAAGAATCATATTACTATATCATGCCAGAATCTTCAAGTCATTTGGGTTCTTTCTGCAACGAGAGCAATAAGCTCGTTGGGGAATCAAACTATCTAGCATGGAAGAAAAGAATTGACTTGATACTCACAAAACAAGAAGTAATGGAATATGTTACTGGAGAAATTATTGAACCTAAAAGATAAGGCAAAAGAACTAGCAAAGTACAAGAAAGGGGAAGTAAGGGCTCAAAGGATCATAGTTGAATCAATTAAGGATTCTCTTGTTCCATTTGTTGCGAACATGAAGACTTCCAAGGCTACGTATGACAAGCTAGTGAACTTGTACTCGGTAAGTACAAAAGGAGAAAAGATGTCGTTGAGGAAAAAATTGTATAGAATGAAGAAATTAGAGTATGAAGATGTGGCATCCTTTCTCATGAGAGTCTCTCAACTAAGAGACCATCTACAACGGCTTGGGAAACCAATTACTGATTCTAAAGTAACCATCTGTGTACTAAATGTATTGCCATGAGAATGGAGCAGCTTTGCAACAAGCATCTACTCCAAGAAGGATTCAACTCCCTTTGATGAGTTATGGGCGTAGTGCATATTGGAAGAATCAAGGATCAAGGTCAAGGATGTTATTGGATCAGATGAGCAATCTCAAGCCTTTCTAGCCCAAGTCAAGAAGTTGAACAAGGGAAAGTTTGGTAAGTCCAAGAAGAAAGACATGTCCAAGGTTCAATGCCTCAAGTGCAATGAGTTTGGACACTTTAAGAGGTATTGTCCAAGCCTACAGAACAACAAGAGAAAGGAAAGGAGTGAAGCTCATGTAGTCGATGCAGTGGCAGAACCTGAGAGGAAGGCAAAGAAGGAAGAAGTGAAGGATCTTTACTACTTAAGAAGGTTCATTGACCGTCAAGGTTTTTGTAAAGATTAATCTATCTTTTAAGATAGTATGTTTTGCATAGCATCATAAAAAGAAGCATATGATAATAGCATGTATAAAATTTACATGATTAAGTTGCTTTGTAGAGATCATCTAGATAGATGGAAAGATAGACCGGTTTGCATATTGATCATCCATGTATTGTCTAACATTGTGTTAGAGGTTGTCAAACTGCTTAGTTGAATCATCATGATTCAGAAAGACCATCATTTTGGAAGGTGTTTGGGAAAAGCATCATGACAAGGTTAGCAGACATTCCATGTAATGTGGAATCAATACTCGTAAAGGGATGGAAGAATGCAATGGGTCAAGATGAAGGCTCCTTTTGACATATATGAATAGCAAGATGAACAGATGAAAGCATAGAAATGCAAGTTGGGTATAAAACTTTGGATAAGATTCATATGTATAGAATTTTGTGGAAAGAAAGTTGGTGCTTAGGAAGATGGGAATATGATGGTTGAAAAGAATAAGATTTGACATACATAAGGATTTAAGACTTTCTCTAGAATATATATAATAATGATTAACATCTAGTATAGTCTCCGGAAGAAAAAGTTGTAACTTGGTAATCAAGTTCAATCCGGGCAATCTGATGCATGAACGAAAATTCAAGTGGAGATGAGGATGTTAATGGAGCGAGAAAGTCATCATGATGAGGTAAGTCTGATTATCATTGTTATTGGTTATCTGGTTAGCATATTATTTTTGCTACCTGGAAGAATGTTGTAGGAATATATGATGGCAATTGATGCAAGTTCAACTATATGGATGAAGAATATTGAGGGAAGCTCGATATCTGGTACCTAGCAACTATGTAGTCAAGATATGGAAATCTTGAGATTGCAAGGTAGTGGTGCGAGAGGATAACCTGAAGGTCAAAGGAAGACCACATTCAAGAAGAAGCTATGATCAACTTGAAGTTTGGGAAGGCTCAATGTAATGCCCTCAGATCAAAGAAGAAAGTGATGAGCAAGAAGATTGGCCTAGAACCTGTCACAAGATCTAAGAGAGAAGGTGGCTCTATGATACCTTAAAAGAAAGAAAGCTCGATGATGGAGACGAAAGAGGGAGCCAGATAGCTATGAAGAACTGGTATTCGATACTCTTATGAAGACAAGTTGTAAGGCTTGTGATGATGACTTCCCAAATAGAAAGGAAATGTAGATCTCCTCTTATTTTGAGAGGGAGAAAAGGAGTCCCCTTGTTTAGGAGCAAGAATATATTCTCTAGATTAAAAGAGAATAGGGATGTCCTTTCTCGTTGAGGGGGAGTGATGTTGGACATCACATGCGCATCTCCTCTTCAAGTGATGAAGAGAGAATGGCGGAGGATTGGATAAGCAAATGTGGTTTCCTTGAGGATATAGCATCCAAGAAAGGAAAGAGACAGACACTCTTTGAGGATGTGACAAGTATCCAAGAGAAGAGTGGTCGAAGAGGACCGATATTCTTTGAGGACTCAAGATTGGAGATCCAAAATAAGAATGGTCCTAAAAAGGACATACCTTGTAGACATTCGGATGGGGTATGTACCTTGTAGATGTAGTGCGGTATCACACGTAAATCCTCCCAACATAATGCTCTTGATTAAAGAAGAGCTTGTCCAATTAGGCCTCAGGGATAGTGTTGGTCATAATGACGATGCTTATAATATGGCATATCAATCCAACTCTTCTTGTCATAACTCTTCAGATTGGGATATGATGTTGTACTGATTGTACAATTATGAATAACTCCCTAGTTAAGAGGGAATGTTGAGTAATGTAACTAGTTTCGGTCTTCATAATTGTTGTACTCATTTCAACTGTAATATTCCTAAATTAGCACACAGCTAATTAGAATATTAAATTTTGTTTTTTGCTCTTAGATAGAGGAATAAGAGGAGGGTATGGAGACCCATAAATCTCCTTAATAGGAATAAAGACACTCCTAGTGTGAATGGAGGTCATCTTAAAAGTTGGATTGAAGACCCTTAGGTGTGTAAAGGAGCTGGAGCATGAAGACTGGGTCAACTTTGACCAAATCAACAGCGTTGTTATGGAGGAGCAGCATTCATGATGGGACAGCGCAATTTTGGAGGGAGATTGAATGCATGGAAGCAGTGACCTAATTGAGTGGGGTGAAGGGTGAGGAAGCTCATCACTTATATAAGGAAGAGGATGGCAGCCATAGGGGGTTATGTTTGAGATTGTTATTTTGATATGGTTTGTTTAGACTTGTGCTCTCTTCAGATGTTTAGCTAAGATTGCAATGTTGTTTAGCACAGGGTGTTCTCGGTCGAGAATCCCACCTCTTTCCTTGAGAGGCCTCTTGGAAGAGTATTGCACTACATTGTCCATTATTCGACATCAGGACAAGCTACATCTTTGTTGTACAACGCAGTTTCTGCAGAGTATTGTGTTGTGTTGCAGGGTGCAGCAGTGGAGAGTTGATTTGGGTCACTTCCTTGCTTGATTTCAGTTGGAGGAGAGTTTCCTTCCATTGAGAGACCAGCAAAGAGAACCCCTGAGCCTTATTTCATCATCTAGCATCAGGCTAAGGTACTGCTATCACTTACAGTGCAGTTTTCTGAAGAAACTGTGTTATTTCAGTGTGCAGTTGCAGTAGAGGGTTTGGAAACCTAGTTGGGGGAGATAGATTTTCAGTGAGGGGATCAACCTCTCATTTGGAGAATCTATAGGAGTTTTCATACATTTCTACATCAAATTAGCAACCTCCTATCATCTATCCAGTTGCAGAGACTATTCAGCCCTAGGGCCATATTTGTATTTTCTGCATTTTGTGTATTTCAGGAAACCCTTCCCTGGTTATCTTGGAAATGTGCTTGGGAGCTTAGATCTCTGTTCCCTGCATTATTTGAGCCATATAGCTTCAAATCTATGTATTGACATTATTCAGCAATAGTTATATCTAATAAAAATGCGTTGTCATAGCCTTGGGTATTTGTTGTGTAGCATTGTTCTTCATATTTCATGTACATGTTCTCTTGAGGCTTGTTTTTCCAACTTGAGTGACTATTTCCTCAAGAACTTGTATACATTTTGCTGCTATGATCTTAATATGATGGCTATATGACCTTCTTACATTGCATGTGTTGATTTGTCACTGCTATTTCCAGTTTTATGCACTATATTCCTGCTTTTCCCATTTAGGAATATTACAGTGGTATCGGAGCATAATCTTGGCTCAGCCTGTGGATCTCAGCCATTATGCTATCAGGAGAATAAGAAGAAGAAGAAAGAGATCAAAATGATGGAAAGAATGAGTTTTATCTCATCTCTTTTCAAATCTAAGAGGGACCTCACCAAGGAGGTCAAGCAAAGAAAAATGGAGAAAGGCAATGAAACCACACTAGGATTTCAAGATGAGGAAGGTCCATGCACTTCCTATCAGTAGAAATAACTGGTGTTGCATAGATCTCCAAGGAAACATACTATGCCCTTTTCTTTTGAAGAAGAAGACAAAAGGCATGGAGATGGAGGACACTTAGATCATGAGATTCTAAGTGAGTATCTTGCAGAATACAAATCTCAATCAAGAGCTTTCAAGGAGGATCTAACTCTCCCACAGTTCATTCAGCTCAAAGAAGAAAGAAGACCTTGCAGCGATAGAAGGAGGAAGCACAATAGATTTCTATTGTCTACATTTGATGGGTCATCCACATGCACAGCAAGGACTTGGGGAATGAAGTTGGATGCATTCTTCCTACTACATCCAGTGGTAGAGAAAGAAGTTGTTGAGATTGCAATGCTGCACCTTGAGGGTGAAGCAAAAATTTGGTGGTTCAGCTATTTGAGTCATGCAAGAGCGACTGCATATGCAGATTTTACTCAAAGGCTGGTCAAGAAGTTTGAAAAGAAGAAATCAGAGGAGAAGAGACCTTCACCACCACTTGCTGCAAGAGTACTTGCATCAGGAGAAAGAACATTTGCACCTTTGCAAAGTGGTCTTGATCTCTTGACATTTAGAGTCCCATGCCCTATTCTGGAGATGCATGAGGAGGAGGAGACTTATACCAGCGTTAGTGCAACCATAGAGGAGCAGCCATCATCATCAATAGTTGGGGAAGTCTTCACACTGGAGGAAGGAACCCTTGTAGCAATACAAGATGTTCCCAAGCTTTACCAAGGTATGCACATATTTCCACTTCCTATTATTTCAGCACATCATATGGAGGATTGTGGGAAAATGCCATCAAGGCAAATACATGACCTAGGGTCAAAGCATATTGTTGATTTGGAGCAGCAAACTATCACTGCGCAGAGGACCCTTGATTTGTTCAAGGAGGAGATATATAGTCATCCTAGTATGTCATTGTTGAGCTACATACAACTCTTGGGGTTGGAGTGTAGATCTTTGGAGGATAGGATGAGTATTATCCTAAACAAACCAATGCAGAACTATATGTTCAGCATTGAACATGATTATGAGGCAGCAGATGCACCATCATGGAGATTAGCAGCGCTGTCATTGAGCAGCAGTGATGAGTTGGGGGGGCAACCATTATTGGAGCATTCCAATGTCCATTCTACATGTGTAGCAGGGGATAGGCAGATGGTTAATGGGAGACCTCTTATCTCCCATTATTATGATGGATCTTTCTTGATGAGCACTTCACTGCTCAATGAGGAGATTTTGCCTTCAGTATATTTGGATCCTTATGGGGTCAATTTGGTCATTGATGAGTGGTCTTCATTTGGAGATCCCCAGGAGGCTGCACTTCAACATCCCATGAAGTGTAGAGACAACGATTTGGATTGGGAGGGTGGTATTCTCCATTGGAGGGATACCAATTTTGAGCATGATGATAGACACTCACCATTGGTTGGATGGGTGATGTTGATGAGCAAGAGGTTGGAAAGCCACTTGCAGATCTATGACACAGGGCAGCAGGAGGCAAGGCTGCGCTGGCTACTCTTGAAAGAGTTGGGTCATCATGTAACATATCCTATCTTTGAGGGTGTGTTAGTAGTTGGGACTTGGCATGGCACTTGCATCATATGGCAGCAAGTAGTTTGGGTGCATTATGTTGATATGGCATTCTTCATGTCAATCATCATGTTTTCACCCCATAATTTGCATGATGGAGGTGTGGGGAGGCAGCAAAAGCTCTTGTTGCTTTGGCTACTTTTGGGAGAGTATGGGCTGAATTTCTCCCATACTTTGCAGGATGTCTCAAGAGAAAGGGATGGCACAATCAAAGTGCAAGGAGGCTACCCTTCAGCATTGAAGGATCAGGAGGTACTTCCACATAGGAAGAAGTCTCCCACACATAGCAGCATGATGGTGGATGACTTTGGCATATGGCATGTCAAAGAATGGAGTCATGGAGTGACAAGAGCCTTATCACCAAGGCCAACAACACTGTCACTTTGGAGTATGTATCTATTGATGGAGTGTTCCAAGGGGAGTATGCACCCCTTCATTTTGCAGACCTTTATGAGGAGATTCTCATGGGAGGACTCATCCATGGACCTCACTTTCAGCCTACTCACAATGCATGGTAAGAAATGTATTTCTGTACTTATTGATCATTTCATAAAGTATTTGCATTTTCTCACAATCTATGTACAGTGCATTGCTCCACAAGAGGGCAAGATTATCTTTGGGTTTCATGGATATTCTAGGGCCAACATTTTTTATGGATATAGCCCTTCTTTGCATGACTTTGGCCAAGTGTGGTGTTATTCTTATTATGCTCAATTGATATATAATGCCATTTACTACCTCATAGTAGATGAGCAAACACGCACCGCTAGCAACTTGTTGGGAGACAACTTGCCACATGATGTTCTAAAACAGCGATTGGTAAAATTGCGCTGTATCCATTGGAGAAACCATGGGTACCATCCAAACTTGCACATAACCTTCAGTATTTTTCTGATTTGGATACCACATGGTGATGATGTACCATTCACTTTGTATGGGATGGTTTGGGCTCATGAAACTAGAGGAGGGGTCTTTGGAGATTCAGTTGTCCTTTTGTATCTTGAGGTCAACATTATTGCAGCCCAATATCAGCAGTAGCTCTACACTTTCCCTAAGTGGAGAGAGAGACAACGTGGGGTAGGCCATTTGGTCTATCATGTTCAGTTATGAAGCCCACCTACATTACAGGAGCCAAAGGTGGAAGAACTTTTTTAAGAGTTACCATTTTGGAGGGTGACTCACTTTGTGTGGATGATAGCTTGAAGCTTGGAGCTTCACATGGGAAGGAAGGTTCCCAATCATTTGTTGATCCCATGCCTCAAGAAGGCCTCTAAACCACATATAGTTGCCTCCATGGGTATTTCACTTTCTCATGATGATAGCTATTTGGGATAGTAACCAAAAGCTAACTTGCATACTTGGGAGGAGCAACTTGGAGACTTATTGATGAGACAGCATCTTGTACTTTGGAGGAACTCATCATATGAGGATACTACTGGAGGAAGAGGAAAGGCTCTTCAGTTCTATCCTTGCAGTTGCTTGAGGACAAGCAACATTTGGGAGGGGAGCACTGTAATATTCCTAAATTAGCACACAGCTAATTGGAATATTAAATTTTGATTTTTGCTCTTAGATAGAGGAATAAGAGGGTATGGAGACCCATAAATCTCCTTAGTAGGAATAAAGACACTCCTAATGTGAATGGACGTCATCTTAAAAGCTGGATTGAAGACCCTTAGGTGTGTAAAGGGGCTGGAGCATGAAGACTGAGTCAATTTTGACCAAATCAACAGCGTTGCTATGGAGAAGTGGCATTCATGATGGGACAGCACACTTTTGGAGGGAGATCGAATGCATGGAAGTAGTGACCTAATTGAGTGGGGCCAAGAGTGAGGAAGCTCATCACTTATATAAGGAAGAGGATGGCAGCCATAGGGGGTTATGTTTGAGATTGTTATTTTGATATGGTCTGTTTAGACTTGTGCTCTCTTCAACTGTTTAGCTAAGATTGCAGTGTTGTTTAGCACAGGGTGTTCCTGGTCGGGAATCCCACCTCTTTCCTTGAGAGGCCTCTTGGAAGAGTATTGCACTACATTTTCCACTATCCGGCATCAAGCCAAGCTACATCTTTGTTGTACAGCACATTTTCTGCAGAGTATTGTGTTGTGTTGTAGGGTGCAGCAGTGGAGAGTTGATTTGGGTCACTTCCTTGCTTGATTTCAGTTGCAGGAGAGTTTCCTTCCATTGAGAGAACAGCAGAGAGGACCCCTGAGCCTTATTTCATCATCCAGCATCAAGCTAAGGTACTGCTATCAGTTACAACACATTTTTCTGAAGAAACTGAATTATTTCAGTGTGCAGTTGCTATAGAGGGTTTGGAGCCCTAGTTGGAGGAGATAGATTTTCAGTGAGGGGATCAGCGTCTCATTTGGAGAATCTATAGGATTTTACATACATTTCCAGATCAGATCAGCAACCTCCTATCATCTATCCAATTGAAAAGGTTATTCAGCGCTAGGGCCATATTTGTATCTTCTGCATTATGTGTATTTCAGGATACCCTTCCCGGGTTATCTTGGAAATGTGCTTGGGAGATTAGATCTTTGTTCCCTGCATTATTTGAGCCATATAGCTTCAGATCAATGTATTGACATTATTCACCAGCAGTTATATCTAATAAAACTACATTGTCATAGCCTTAGGTATTTTTTGTGTAGCAGTGTTCTTCATATTTCATGTACATATTTCATATACATGTTCTCTTGAGGCTTCTTTTGCCAACTTGAGTGACTATTTCCTCAAGAACTTGTATACATTTTGCTACTATGATCTTAATATGATGGCTATATGACCGTCTTACATTGCATGTGTTGATTTGTCACTGCTATTTCCAATTTTATGCACTATATTCCTGCTTTTCCCATTTGGGAATATTACAATATGTATCCTATGTAACAAACAAGAAAAGAAAAGAAAAAGTTATTATTATTAAAGCATGGCTTCATGTTCATTATTGATGGTATTCTAGGTAAAAGCATGTTCTTCGTGCTTCTATGGTTTGTTAGGTCTTAGGATTTATTGTCATGAGTCAAAGAGACCTTCCGGGAAAAATGAAAATGTAAAAATAATTGTTTCGAGTCTAGTAATTCTGAGAAACTCCAAAAGTACAAGTCGGCCCTGGGAACATCAAGTCAGCCTAAAGGAGGGAATTTGACCCCTTGAGAAAGTTTTATTAAAGGAGCAATTCGACCTCATTTGGGACACACTCTCTCAAGTTCGATATCACAAGAAGAAGTGCGATCTGTAGTTGGGAAGAGAATAAAGGAGAGCAAAAACCAAGGAAGAGAAGGAAGGATGAAATTTTATTGTTTTTAAGCTGTATCTCTCTCACATGTGCAAAATTCTACAGTTTCTATTGCTATAGAAGGAGGTTGAAATTGCAAGATTTGTTAAGAAATCTAGGGGCAACTAGATTAGGTGATTTCTCTTATGTTGATAACTACTTATGATGTCTTTTTACTTAACTTAATTAGCTTCTTCATTAACTTGATTATTATTGTGTTTGTCTATCATCGAACAGTTACCAAACAATAAAGATCAATGAGACAAGAGAACATAGAATGTACGTTGTAAGCCAGGGCCAAAACCTCTCCTCTTGAGAGGAAAACCCACAAGAACTCTTCTCTTCTTATAGAATGTTCAGATGACCAATTCCAAGACCTAATACCCTTGTCAAAGACCCCTCCAAGACCAAGTCAACTTTCACATCTTCCAGCAACTTTTCTAACAACTTCAACTTCGACAACAACTTCGACCCCAGCAACTTCGACATCAACTTAGATCCCAGCAACTTCGACATCAACTTAGATCCCAGCAACTTCTTGACTGCATTTTCGACTACTGCAAAAACCCTAGTTCTTGCATGTGTGGAAAAGATGGTGATTTCTTCCTTCCTTCTCCTTCGCTTGACTTGGTACTTTTTTGAAACTCGGTTTTCAAAGTAGACCTTTAGGTTCCCTAACTCAACTCTTTTCTGCACTTCGATCTTGTTGTAGTGATGTAGCCCTAATATTCGCACGTCTGAGGAGATGATAGCTTAAAAACAACTTTCAAAGACTTCGTTTCTTTCATTCTTCTAGTCCTCCTCTTCTTCACTCTTTTAGGTCTATTCCTTTTTCTTGATCAAACTTTTTTGTGAGATGATTAGATTATTATAATCAAGTGAGGTCGATGTCTCTTATATATAGGCTTCTTAGGAGGTCGAATTACTGTCCACGAGGCCAAATTGATCCTTCTTGTAGGCCAACTTGTTTGACAAGGTATTGGAGGGTCTTTATAACACTTTTGACTTTATAAAAATTTTCTTTACAACATACAACATGCCCAAAGGGGTCTTACAGGTATGACAATGACTCTTTTGACTTCATAATTCCATGACAAACCTAAGAGCACTCAATGGGTGCTTGACCTATAAATAAATTTATCTTGAGCATGAAACCCGTGCATCAAGAATGTCAATAATAAATTTATTCTCTCTGTAATATCAAATATATAAAATCATGATTACAATAAACATTATGAAGATCGAACCTAGTTACACATTTCAACAAGATCGAGTTCCAGTATGACGAAGTACAGAATCTTGTAGCTGGAAGGGAGAAAACTCTATATTGTCCTCGTTGACCTTAGGAGAGTTGTCTTGCTCTAAGAAGGTCTCAAGAGGAGGTTGGATTAGGATTTCTAGAGAAGTTGCAAGGCCGAAACTGCAAGGTCGAAGTTGCAGGACGATTTGCAGTAGTGAAGCTGGCAAGTCAAAGTTAGTTGACGCAAAATCAAGGAAAGACTTGAAGAAGGGCTTACCTAACACTAGAAGAAGGATTGGTCTACGATTTGGGTCTTTGTATCTCATTTGAAGCAAATTCTAAGAAAATAATAGTTTTCGGGTTTTCCCCATGGAGGGGTTTTGCCCTAGCTGAGAGCCTAATATTTGTGTCCTTTATTGTTGCAGTTTATATTCTTTATATTTGTTTGATGAAAGATCTAACTAAAAGAACACAAGAAAGTTAATAAATTCATAAGAAAATATCAATGTTAAGTTAAGTAAGATCAATAAGCTGCCACTTTCCATTTTCCAACATGGTATCAGAGCTAAGGTGAACAAGGAAGGCAGTTAGAAGGACACTAGAAGGAGTTACTTGTCAAGGGGGAGGGAAAAGGAAACTCTCAAGAAAGGACAGAAGAATAAGGCTTCAAGAAGGATTGAAGACTCATTGAAAACCTAAAAGGAGGGTTTCTACAAGGAGATCAAGTCTACATCAAGCTCGCGTCAAAGGAAAATATGAAAGGAAGACTTCAAGAAGATTGTTGATCTCTCTCTATGGAAGAAGATGTATTTGGAAAGGATCTTGGAAGAAGGCATCAAGGATCTTGGAAGTTGTTTTTGGAAGAATCCGAGGAGACATCATTCAAAGACATTGTTGAAGACTCTTCAAGAATCTTGAAGGCATCAAAGAAGGTTGAGACATCATCAAGGAGAAATTTGATCTCAAGTAACATATTATTACAACATGCATGAATCTTCAAGTCATATGGGTTATTTTTGCAACGAGAGCAATAAGCTCATTGGGGCATCAAACTATCTAGCATGGAAGAAAAGAATTGACTTGATACTCACAGAACAAGAAGTAATGGAATATGTTACCAGGGAAATTACTAAACCTGAAAGATAAGGCTAAAGAACTAGCAAAGTACAAGAAAGGGGAAGTAAAGGCTCAAAGGATCATAGTTGAGTCAATTAAGGATTCTCTTGTTCCAATTGTTGCAAACATGAAGACTTATAAGGCTATGTATGACAAGCTAGTGAACTTGTACTCGGTAAGTACAACAGGGCAAAAGATGTCGTTGAGGAACAAATTGAATAAAATAAAGAAATCAAAGGATGAAGATGTGGCATCCTTTCTCATGAGAGTCTCTCAACTAAGAGACCATCTGCAAGGACTTGGGGAACCAATTACTGATTCCGAGGTAACCATCTGTGTGCTAAATGCATTGCCACCAAAATGGAGCAACTTTGCAACAATCATCTACTCCCTTTGATGAGTTGTGGGCGCAGTGCATATTGGAAGAATCAAGGATCAAGGTCAAGGATGATATTGGATCAGATGAGCAATCTCAAGCATTTCTAGCCCGAGTCAAGAAGCTGAAGAAGGGAAAGTTTGGTAAGTCTAAGAAGAAAGACATGTCCAAGTTTCAATGCCTCAAGTGCAATGAGTTTGGACACTTTAAGTGGGACTGTCCAAGCCTACTGAACAACAAGAGAAAGGAAAGGAGTGAAGCTCATGTAGTCGACGCAGTGACAGAACCTGAGGGGAAGGAAAAGAAGGAAGAAGTGAAGGATATTTACTACTAAAGAAGGTTCACTGACTGTCAGGTTCTTTGTAAAGATTAATCTTTCATTTAGGATAGCATGTTTTGCATAGCATCATAAAAAGAAGCATATGATAGTAGCATGTTTAGAATTTACATGATTAAGTTTCTTTGTAGAGATCATCTAGATAGATGGATAGATAGACCATTTTTCATATTGATCATCCAGATATTGTCTAACATTGTGTTAGAGTTTGTCATCCTACTTAGTTGAATCATCTTGATTCAGGAAAGACCATCATTTTGGAAAGTCTTTGGGAAAAGCATCATGACAAGTTTAGTAGACATTCCATGTAATGTGGAATCAATACTAGTAAAGGGATGAAAGAATGCAATAGGTCAGGATGAATGCTCCTTGTGACATATATGAATAGCAAGATGATCGGATGAAAGCATAAGAATGCATGTTGGGTATAAAAATTTGGATAAGATTCATATGTATAGAATCTTGTGGAAAGAAAGTTGGTCATAAAATATGCTTAGGAATATGGATATATGATGGTTGAAAAGAATAAGATTTGACTTACTTGAGGATTTAAGACTTTTTTCTAGAATATATATAATAATGATTAACATCTAGAATAGTCTCCGAAGAAAAAGTTGTAACTTGGTAATCAAGTTCGATCCTTTGGCACTCTGATGCATGAACAAAAATTCATGTGGATATGAGGATGTTGATGGAGTGAGAAAGTCATCATGACGAGGTAAGTCTGATTTTCATTGTTATTGGTTATCTGGTTAATATATTATTTTTGCTACCTGGTAGAATGTTGCAGGAATATATGATGGCAGTTGAGGCAAGTTGAATTGTATGGATGAAAGATATTGAGGGAAGCTCAATAGCCGGCACCTGGCAACTGTGAAGTCAAGATATGGAAATCTTGAGATTGAAAGGTAGCGGTGTGAGAAGATAACTGGGAGGCTAAAGGAAGATCACTTTCAAGAAGCTATGATCGGCTTGAAATTTGGGAAGTCTCAATGTAATGCCTTCATATCAAAGAAGAAAGTGATGAGCAAGAAGATTGGCCTGGAACCTGTCACAAGATTGAAAAGAGAAGGTGGCTCCATGACACCTTGAAGTGAAGAAAGCTCGATGATGCAGAGCAAAGCTGGAGTCGGACAGCTATGAAGAACTAGTAGTTGATACTCTTATGAAGACAAGTTATAAGGCTTGTAATGATGACTTCCCAAATAGAAAGGAAGTCTAGATCTGCATGTATAGGAGCAAGATTATATTCTCAAGATTAAAGGAGAATAGGGATGTCCTCTCTCGTTGAGAGGGAGAGACGTTGGACATCACATGTGCATTCTCCTCTTCAGGTGATGAAGAGAGCATGATGGAGGATTGGATCAGCGTATCTGGTTTCCTTGAGGATATCGCATCCAAGAAAGGAAAGAGATGGACACTCTTTGAGGATGTGACAGGTATCCAAGAGAAGATTGGTCGAAGAGGACCGCTATTCTTTGAGGACTCAAGATTGGAGATCCAAGATAAGAATAGTCCTAAAAAGGACATACCTTGTAGACATTTGGATGGGGTATGTACCTTGTATAGGTAGTGTGGTATCACACGTAAATCCTCCCAGCATAATGCTCTTGATTAAAGTAGACCTTGTCCGGTTAGGCCTCAGGGACAGCGTTGGTCATAATGATGATGCTTACAGTATGGCGTATCAATCCAACTCTTCTTGTCATAACTCTTCAGTTTGAGATATGATGTTATACTAGTTATACAATTATGAATACCTCCCTTGTTAAGAGGGAGTGTTGAGAATTGTAGCTAGTTTCGGCCTTCATAATTGTTATACTCATTTTAAAATGTATCATATGTAACAAACAAGAAAAGAAAATAAAAAGTTACTATTATTAAAGCATGGGTTTCATGTTAATTATTGATGGTCTTCTAGGTAAACGGATGTTCTTCATGCTTCTAGGGTTTGTTAGGTCTTTGGATTTATTGTCATGAGTCAAAGGAGTCAACATCATGTTTCTAAGACCCTTTTGGGAAAAGTGAAATTGTAAAAAGAGTTATTTTGAGTCTAGAAAGTCTGGGAAACTCCAAAAGTACAAGTCGTCCCTGGGATCGTTAAGTCGGCCCAAAGGAGGGAATTCGACCCCTTGAGAAGGCTATATAAAGGAGCAGTTTGACCTCATTTGAGACACACTCTCTCCACAAGTTCGATATCACAAGAAGAAGTTTGATCTGTAGTTGGGAAGAGATGAAAGGCGAACGAAAGCCAAGGAAGAGAAGGAAGGACGAAATTTTCTTGTTTTTGGGCTCCATCTGTCTCACACGTGTGAAATTCTAGGGTTTTTGGTGCTACAGAAGGAGGTTGAAATTGCAAGATCGAGTTGTAGTAAGACGAAGTGTAGAATCTTGTAGCTGGAAGGAAGAAATCTCTATATTGACGTTGTTTACCTTGGGAGAGCTGCCTTGCTCTAGGAAGGTCTCAAGAGGAAGTTGGATTAGGGTTTCTAGAGAAGCTGCAAGGCCGAAATTGCAGGGTCGAAGTTGCAGGACGAGTTGCAATAGTGAAGCCGGCAAGTCTAAGTTGCAGTATCGAAGCTGGTTGATGCAGAATCAAGGAAGAACTTGAATAAGGGCTGACTTGTTACTAGGAGGGCTTGTCAAGGGTTTGGGTCTTTTATCTCATTTGAAGCATATTCTAAGAAGAGAGGAGTTTTCGGGTTTTCCCCTTGGAGGGGTTTTGCCCTGGCTAAGAGCCTAATATCTATGTCCTCTATTGTTGCAGTTTATATTATTGATATTTCTTTGATGAAAGATCTCAGTAAAAGAACACAAGAAGGCTAATGAGTTCACAAGAAAATATTAAGGTCAAGGAAAGTAAGATCAATAAGCTGCCACTTTCCATTTTCCAACACTTCTGACCTAGAATACCTCCTTCAGTGACGTGTACTGTGAAGCCTCTCGTGTGATGAAATTCCACTAAAGAGCAAGAGGTGGAGTGTTGAGGTGACAGTGGCATCCACCTCATTGTTGTATATTAGTATGGCTATCATCTTGTGAGGCATCTCACAAGACGAGCCAGATTTTGAGGCAACAGTGCCCATAATTAGCATCATAATTATGCATCATTTTTTAGCAGAATTTCCATGTTTAAAACAGATTTTCACTTGCTGTAATTTGGATTTAATCACATATTTTAGACAGGACAGCAAGCTTTTATTACAACTTTGCTGTTACTAATTACTCGTTGATTTACAATTAATACCTCAGATTATTTAGTGAAAAAAACCCTGAAGTTAGCGAGCACTAACTTCAAAATGAGAGGAGGTAAGCAAGATGGCACTAGTTATTTCCTATAATTATCCAGACTACCTTCAGATCTTACAGAGTGGGAATTTCTCAGTACACAATACTTTGTTTATATATGTTTGTACCAAGTTGTTTGGCTACTAGTCTTCACTAACCACTATTATAGTGTTGGGTCATGATTACCCTTATTAAACACACCAACAGATGTACTATTACTAACACTAGTTAGGATCACCTAGTCCTTAATTGTGACCCTTGTTACATTAACTTTATTTTCATGTTAATGTCGATATTGAAAAAAATGTCTTTGCAGCATGGGGGGTTTTCTGTCGTTCCAGGGTTTACCCTCTCCCGAACCTAAGATATTTCTCTTATCTGAAGGTCCACATATAGCTTTACTTCAAAGCTCTCCACCTATGCTCCATTTGGTGTTCTGTACCATATAGCATAATTTTTTAAGGAAAGGAAGGTGGGTCATATCTCAAAAGGTACAATAAACATTTATGTAATCATGTACTTTCATTTAATGTTTGGGGCATACCAATATGGATCACAGGCCAAGTTAGATGATTGACTACTTTTGATTGTACCCTTGTTCTTATGCTTCCCATGGGAGATTATCCTTTGTCCCTAGTCTAGTGTGACCTCCCCTGAGGCCCTTCCTTAGAAGGGGACACTAATAGGAGGCACTAATTGATATAGTGTGCCTAAGGTAATCTATACTTACCACCTTCAACTTCTCCCTAATATCCACTTCCATTATTTGGGTTGATTGTCAACGATCATTGGGATTAGCGCCCTATATCCTCATCTTTGAGTCAAGGCCCACAAATTCTCCTAAGAGGTTGATGTAGCTGCAAGAAAGATTAAAGCATATGAAGCCACAAGTGAAAGAAAATAAAAAATGCAAAAGATGATTGGGACATATATAAGCACGTGAGCAAAATCCTAGCATGAGTTCTACCCCCCTCATTAGCCATCACCTAGTTCCTCAGAATTTCATGCTCTATCTAAATAAAGGAACTCGTGAATGTCCCAACCCCAATGAGCGATAAATTGTTACACCTTCAAGGGGTATTGGAAAAGCATAAAGCAATCGAGGTCACATAAGCTATGCAAGAAATAAAGACAAATCATCAAGTAAAAGGCACACCAGAGGGTGGAAAAAGTAGGCTAAGTAAAGGGGTTACGCAGCCCTCCACGATTGCTCCATCTTCTCATCATTATACTCAAGATGTTGGACCCCCTTCAAATGGTACAATGGCTATGGCCATCTTCCTTGAAGTACTTCCCATTCGATGACCACATTAATCACATGCATCTATGGATTGATGGGTCTCATGGGTCTCCTTATGATAGAATAGGCTAGTTTTCTCCAACGTTTGGGGCTCAGATAGTGGTGCTAGCCCTCCCACGTCTCAAGGGGTAGACAAAGCTCATATGGTTCTTAGATCAGATGCCAAACCGTGTATACACTGCTAAGTCGGTTGGGGGCATGCTGGTCCAAGTGCATCATCTCATGAATAATGTGGAGCAATTGCAAAGCGCAGACTGCTAGGGTGTTGTACATGCCCATGGAATGGAATGATGCTCTGCAAGTGATAGAAGTCTTATGGCTCTCAACACTTCACCTGTAGAGTGTCATAATGCTCCTCTAATGGACCTGGGCCCTAGTTAAGTTGCCTAGCCCATGATGAAAATCACCTACCAATTACACACAATGTCCAATGTTGCATCCTCACCATAGGTACAAGTAATCATTAGTGCATATAAGTGAACCAAGCTTGTTAATCAAGGGCAAATTGACATTTCATATGGGGCTTCTCTTCCAAATTTGGGGCTTTTATTACATAATAGTGTTACCTCCCTAGGTAGGAGTGACAAATAGATGATCCTAATAGGTGTTCCCAACCCTTAAGGGGAAAGGCAAACCCCCGGTACATCTTCAATCGATAGTTGACATGTGGATAATGATGGAACAAAATGGGGATGAAAGGGTCTAAGGGGCAAAGTGGGTAGCAATAATGAGGAAGTCCACATATTAGGTGTACAGATGTGAGGAGGGAGCAATCATGGTTGCATGAGTTACCTCAACCTTTGTTTTTCCACCCATCTTCATTTGCCTTTTTTCTTGATTTTTCTTTGTATTATTGCTCAAAGCTCTAGGAAATGAGAGCATGTTGTGAATGATGTTAGCAATTATTAAAATTTAACCCCTTAAAGGTGGGGCAATCAATGGCCCTAGGAACCAGGGTGATGACCATAATAAGAAGGGGTAGAGCTCATGCTTGGCCTTTGCCCACGTGCTATTATTAATGTCATGGCCATATTTTGCATTTATGATTTTCTTTTTCTTTTGTTTCTTGTTTGTGGCCATAATATGCTTTTAACTTTCTTTTAGTCACATCGACCTCTAGAGCAACATTTTTAGGCTCGACCCAGATATGTGGACAAGGGGAGGAGGTGTGCTAGACCATATGGACCCAGAGAAGGGAAATAGTGAATAGGGCTCGTAATGTGCTAAGGGAGGTGATAAATATGGAATGGGAAAACGTGACCACGCTACCAAAATCGAGGTTTCCCAAGTAGTGCCCTTCCTAAAGCCATAGGCCAATAGGGAAGATCCCACAAGACTAGGATTGAAGATTAGCCCCCCATTTAAGGCGAGGGAACAAAACCACGGTCAAAGCCCTTCCTTCTCCCAAGTCACCCAATAATCCATGCCCAAATGAAAAACAAGCATAAGCACCTGATTGCACAATGGAAAGCATATCTTTTGGGTTGGATTTCCCAACTTCTAACATGTGCTCTTGACAAATAGGCGAGGAAACATACAACTGATGCAGATGATGGAGATAAAGTGGCACATCACATAGGCTACAAGGTGCTTGTCATGGGATGCTAGTTGCCAGCTGGAAGAAGATGAATAGGAGAAGAGTTCTCCTAGGGGTACCCACTTTTGGTGGGTAATAGTCTTCAATCCTTTATTGATCTCATCACTTCTAGGCTATCTCCTTGTTGTTATATGTTTTTGCATGTTGTACATCTGCATATTATAAAAACCCTAGCTTATAACAGCTTTCGTCAAGGTTACTTGGGTTGGTGGAAAGTGTACTTTTAACTCTTGTACCTCTTACCTTGGCCCTCAAAGTTTTGCTGGTACCTTTTCCCATAACCATTAGACTCTTATCACCTTTGAACCCTCCATTACTGAAAATATTTTATGTAGGCGATTTATTTGCAAGTCCCTTAGAGAATCATTTGTCTTAGGATCCCTAGGTCATCTATCCTCTAAGCCTTCCCCAAGAAGCCTATCTTGTGGGAATAGCA
The DNA here is from genome assembly GCA_034641835.2 of Pinus albicaulis. Lineage (NCBI taxonomy): Eukaryota > Viridiplantae > Streptophyta > Pinopsida > Pinales > Pinaceae > Pinus > Pinus albicaulis. Next base: position 550,749,735 of record CM076582.1, on the reverse strand, counting down.
TCCACCACTAAATAGCAAGAGAGAGGCCACTAAGGTGACAGTGGTTGCTGATCTCATTGTTGTTATATTTTCTTGCAAACCTAGCACCCGACACTTAATTCTTAACAGATTAGTAAGTCATACTCATTTTGCTCACAAGAAAAGTCAACCTTGCAAGTATCCAAGTTCGACTCATGAGCCCGGTAACAGAGCAATGAAGCAACTGGACAAGCCAGGAATAAGGAGGGAATTTATAAGCAGCTTAGTGAGTCACTATCATTTGGCCCACAAGCAGAGTCAAACTTGCAAGTATCTGAGTTTGACTTGTGAGCCTGGTAACAGAGCAATGAATCAACTGGATGCATGACAGCCAGGCTTGGACAGTTTGGAAAGCCCATGTTATTGAATTATTGGCGGAGTGTGGCAGTCAGTATGTGGAACCAACAGTAAGCTTCAGTATTTGAGGAACACAATCCATTCTATTTCCAAAAGATTGCTTTCAACTAATATAACAATAGAGAATCAATGACTTAAAAAGCTGGCATAAAAATGAGAAAATTTTCAAACCAAGCATATCAGACGTTCATAATGCACAATGAACTTGTTCATGTGGCAAAAATGTAAGATGCAAAGACAACATAGAAGAGGTGACATTAGAGAATTTACCAAATGGTATGGATTGGATAAAATGAAATCTTCTTCTTGGTTGTGTTCTCCATCTGTTCCACTGCAAAAGAAAATTTTGGCATACTCAAAATGCAAAACCACATTTCAAAACAGATAATTCATTGTCAAGACTGCAGCTGCAGTTTTGAATCTAACCAAAACAAAGACAAGCATATTCATGCAAACACCAGATGATGAAATGTAACTGACAAACAAAACAATATCTTACCAATTTTAATCACTATTATTCCAGCCAAGAGAATGCAAATCAAGTCAATAAACATCCAAATAACATAAAAATAAAGATGATACATCACAGAAATTTTACTTTAAACCACAAAGAAAATACTATATAATATGAATTATTTGGACAAATTCACACATGCATATGATAGTATTCACTAACCAGCAGCTCGAGAAAATCAGTTGCATGTTCATCACGTTCAAGGTGGTTATTCACTTATACAATATTTCTCTGTAATAGAAAAGAGTGATATCTAATCATATAATTAATTCATGAGTAATAAACACCTGTTGGCCACCATCCGAAGTTGTCTGAAGGGCCATATATATACTCCTTCCATGCGCACTTGGATTATTTGAGTATCACGTTCATCAGCATAAGAACCATCCCTGAAAACAATGGCCCCCTACCAAAGAAACAAAATGCCAAAAATAAGTGTGTGTCCTAAGCATATAGCCATACTTTACCGACAATATCAACCTAAGACAACCCAGATATAGTTTCTTAAAAGGTCAAATATAAACCTTGGAATTAGCAAAAAGATGTTAGAAATTGTTAAATTGAATTATGCAGTTTACTTAATTGATGAAAACAGAATTTCTTTGCTTTGAATTTTCTTATGTAACGTGAGATAAGTTTGTCAATCCTGCTAAAATCAGATGGAGAATCTTGAAATCTAGAAAAGTTGGCAGCAAGTGTAGAAGGAAATGTCTAGAAAGTAACTTTGGGAATACCTCTGCCATATGAAAGCTCCCGAGGTAAATTTTTAATATAAGAGAGAAGCATGAATATGCATAATATGCAAACATGCTTCCTTTTGTTCCTCACCAGTTGCCCTTTGATGCACAAATCAAGGGTCCGCGAGCACGCCATTTGCTTGGAGTTTGGACACAGCCATTGACAAGGCCATATCAATGTCATTCAACACAGCAAATAGGCCAGCTCAAGCATATCTCGTTACCACCTATATTGGATGAGGATTAAGCGTGATTTTGATCACATGATTTGGATTTTTGCAGGATGGCATTATGTTTCCAGCCTTCCAAAGGTTGGAATGTTGGCAGAAGCTGCTTCAGTTGTGCACCATGGACAAAGTGTTGATTTTTCAATAGTTCTCTAAAATGATAACTGTTTCTTATCATTTTTCTTAGATCGAACTTTTCTTACATTTATTATTCATCATAAAACAGCTACACAGAGAACTTCAACAGTGAAACAAAAATACTACAGGTTCATAAAAAGGCAGCCACACAATAACACAAGAGTTTACCTTAGGAAAACCCACATGGGGGAAAAAACCAGCAACCTTTCCTTGGAGAAAATCTTCACTTCAAAAGAGATACATCTAAGTCAAACCTGGTCCATCCTCCTAGTCAAGCCAATCAGGTGGCCCAAGAAACTTTCTCTGGCCTGTTCTAGGGCAGAATTTGTCCTTCAATCATAAATTCGTTACTGCAATTCCATTGCACCTCAGAAATTCGGCCTGTCTGTCTTATAATCTTGCCTCAGGAATTTGCTGTTCCACAGAGATTTAGTAGGCTGGCATCTCAGAAAATTTGGTCCTGCACTTGAGATAGAGATCTGTCCTTGAACTCATCCTCCAAAGATAAATTCAGCCTTCAAAACAGAGATGTATTCAACCTTCTTTCTTGTCTCCATCGCAAAAATATCAAGTCTTGATGAGATAATGTGAATGCCCTTGGAGCAGGTTGAGTCACACTTATTTATACAATTCTTGCTGGCCAAATGGGTGCCACAATGAAGCTGAGCTGACTTGACTAGGAGGAGGCCGACTTCATCTTTTTGGAGCCTAAAATTCAACTTTTACAAATTCAAGGTTTTTCTTTTTTTCAACCGACATAAAGAACATGTCTTTTAATATTTTTCTTTTTATTCTAGCATGAAGAACATGCTTGCAAATACATAAAGAGCTAAAATATACATTATGAAGACCAGCCATAGTTACAAAATTCAACATAAAGGTCACCTAGTGATGTTCTATTCACTTTCACTTTGTATTGTGTGGTTAGTTCATTGTCTTAACTGTGAGTATCGTCTTGCATCATGGTGTACTTACCTAATGTTTTCCTAGTATCATTCATAACATTTCCATAATTTAACCTAGGTAATTTGTTTGTCGCAAGCATGTCTTCACCTTTTTCCTTGGTGGAACCTGTTGTAACCTATTTATATCAAGTACATTTTATTTTTGTAGAAAAAGAAAATTTTATATATATATATAGAAAAGAAAAAGAAAATAAAAAGGGAATAAAAGAAAAATGTGTGATAGAAAAGAATAAAAGAAAATAAAAAATAAAAAATATATAAATAATCACCCTTTAGTGTGCTAGTTAAAATGCCTCTTTCAAATTTAGAATAAAGTTTGATTTTTATTAAAACCATAGGTCATATTGTTTTTACCACACGACACGATGTTTTGTCATTTTGTAAATAAACCGCGTATCAACGGTTGAAATCACTCTCGCCCGGATCAACGACAGGAGGATGATTTTCGACCCCCCCCGCCGCACTATCGACGGTTAATGGAGAGGGGGGACCCGAAAAGCAGTTTGCGCCCAAACCGAGTTTGGGGGGTCCTCTCCCAAAACCCCTTATCGCCTACACACACCCCCCACCCCCCCGAAAAACCACCATTCTCTCCACACCTTCGCCTCCACTTCTATCTGTTGCTTTGGCCCTTCCCCTCTCGCAACCTGTCCACATGTCTTCCTTCCATATTTCCGCCACCTCATCCCCTATCCACATCATCACCCTCCACGTCATCTGACCATTGGTACATTCAAATCTCCCGCCAGTCAACCATTTTCTAAAATTAATGCTCCCACTGTTGAAACGGTAAAAATTATGTTACCATTCCTTGCCATTTCAATTATAAAATCACCACAGGAGCCTGCATTCGTCCTTCCATGTTCTTTCACTCTTTGCAGGTCATTATCAAACCAATCGAGTGATTGAACACTCACTGTCAACATTTTCTAAGGAATTTGACCGAATTTTCCACTCAGGTAACATGTTTCTTCCTACTCCTCTTCAATTCAAAATGATAAAGAACGAGGGTAAGAGAAAGATGAATGAAGAAGATCCTATGATTCCCCCTGTCCCAGATCTTGACAAAACTCCCCTAATTGACACCCAGTTCAAAATTGTTGAGATTGATTGTGAATTCAATTTATATGAACTTCACAATTGGGCAAAGCAAAAAAATCTTGATCAGAGCGATGATTTGAGTATTTGGGAATCCCTTCTCCCACAATTCATTTTCCCTCAAACCCACTTCTTCCCCGAATTTTCTACCTGGAGTCACCTTCGATATCTCCCTAGCAAGAAAGCAGTGATTGCTCCAAACAATGAAATCATCTTTTCAATTTCCCCTTAAAGTATTTACCAAGCCCTACAAATAAATCTCCAAGCTTATTTGCATCCTTTTTCCCCTAAATCACTAATGGAATTGTATAACAAGCTTACATTTCCCCAGAGAACCCATATCTTTGAAAGTTTTCTTCCTAAGAATGTTGAATTCCCCAAAAGGAATCCCCCATACCCTGTTTCTATTTTCCCAGAAATGTCAAAGCAAGTAATTTCCATGGTGACTCATTTACTTGGATATTACACAAATCAGTGGGTTGATGAAAAAAAATTAGGATTCTTGTCAGTATTCACAACCAGGTAGAAGCCTTCAGTCTTATTTAATTACAGTCAATTTTTATTTGATGCTATGCATGAACAATTAATGAAATTTAAAGCTGAAGGAGTTTTCAAATATCAGTTAGCATTAGTGCACTTAATGTTATATCATCAAGCAGACAGATTCAAGTTTCAGTTGCAATAGATGGATGAGCAAGGTAACCTTTTGTCAATTATCCATTGGACTTCACTGGTTAGAAGGAATTCAGAGGAATACACTTATACAGATTTTGTAGATCGATTCCTTCACACTTCTTTATGTTTGTTATCCAATGATATTATGCCAAGGATATCTCCAAAAATCAAGAATGTCTTACACCTCTCAGAACAATCGAAGGTGGGAGATTGGTATTTATACCAAAATTATACAGAGAACGGAATTTATGGAAGTGTGCTCCCTCCTTATAGATTACCAGTTTTTGTGCCAGTTAGGATTTTTTCTTTGGAATATGCCAGACAAATGTTAAATATGGATGAAATGCATTTTGTGTCCAATAAAAAGAAAGCACAGTTCAAGCTATAGGCACAAATAGGCCCTTACATCATAAACACCAGAGCAACTGCAAAAGAGGTTGAAGCAATCTTAAAACAAATGAAGTTCAAACCTAGTTTTAAATGGTCCTATGACCCCTTGGGATTAATCTCTAAGCTAAGAGCTGAACAAAAAAGCACCCCATATTCCCATACACCAAGGCCAGAGATAGAACAGCATGCTAACCAAGAAGAATGGAATGAAAATACATTGCAGGAAGCAGAAGAGCAATTGGTTAGTCAGTCTTCACTACATACTCCTATCTCTAAAGACAAAGAAAGTAAATGGCTGAGGGAAAGCATGTCTCCCACAAACTCAAAAAAGCTGCCAGATTTTCTAGTTTTCAAAAGAAGAAAGAAGGATCCACAGACCACCAACAAAGTTGATAGCACAACAAGTCCTCATGTAATCAACATTCACGAAGAATCTTCAGAAGAAAGGGATGTACAAGAACAGACTACCTTGGTTTTAACAAGTACTCCTACTACCTCTCTACCTTATGAAGGAGAGGCCACTGAAACCCCTATCTCTTCTACTTCTCAAGCTCAACCACAGCCAAGTATTTTTGCAAGGTACAAAGAGATTAAGTTGAAGAATGAAGCTCTTAAAGCTTCGACATACTCGGAATTCTGGAAATAAACTGCCACCACTCAACATAGATTGCTATCTATTATTGATTCAGAGAAGGGGCAGTTTCAAATGGCCTTTTTGGAGCCCAAGATCGCAACCCCCAGAGGTGTTGAAGATTACAAGGCCCTTGTATTCTCAGTTGATACTAAACAAGTTCATGCAATCAATCAGATAGATTTGCATAAGTAGGCAGGTGAGCTGATTTATTCAAATCTAACCAACTCTGCCATGATTGCTTCAAAGCTGCAAGTTTCACTCAACAACATGCATTCACAACTAAAGATTGAAAGGATGTCCTCTATGGCCAAAGACACCAGAATCAAAACTTTGGAAGAATTGGTTATTAAACTAGGATATGATCCTAGTGATGTCAAGGCAGTAGAAGAGGTAATCAAAAGTAAAAATGCAGATATTCAGGCCCTTAGGAAACAACTCAAACTACCAACTAAAGAACACCCTCAAACCAAAGAAGTCACTAGTCTGGAGATGGAAAAAGAGAAGTTGCTTACATTAGTGATAGAACAAAATGCTCAAATACAGAAAATGGAATGAGAGATGGAAGCACTTCTAAAGGAAAAAGGGAAATGGGAGACAGTTGGAACATCAGTAGCAGGGACTTTAATCCAATCTACAACACAGGTGTCAAAGTCAGATTCCTCAGAAAAGCTAACTCAAGCCTTGGGAAAATTGTCATTGACAAACAAAGAGGTAGAGAAACTATCAACATCCCTCGCCAAAATGGAGGAAAGAAAGATAAAGGCATATAATGCATATTTGGCAGAAGTACAGAAGAACTTCAAACTTATGCAGCAAATTCAAAAGTATGAAGACAAGTCCATCATCATTCAAATGTTGGCAGAGGCATAACTCAGCATCTGGCATAATATCAATGCCAATGTTACAGACATGTGTCCTTCTATTCAAATCATTTTTATACAGGAAGAATTGGTGCAAAGAGTCAAAGCAACATTAGAGTATACTAAAGCTGATATTGAGCATAGGCCACCAAAAGCACAGAAGATCATCACAATGTTAAACTCTAAAACTAGAGAAGAACTTGAAGAGCTCAACATCCAGGACAAAACAGAGATAGTGATGGAAGTCAAAAGAGTTTTGACCAAAAAGAATTTGATGGTTCAATTGGAGAACAAGAACAAAGAGCTAAAGTTACAGGTTAAAAAAATCAACAAAAAGTTTACTTAGTTACAGGAGAAAGGACATCCCACTCTTAGAAACTCTAATGGCAAATTGATTCCATTAGAGAATTACCAGGAGCAATTCTGCAAATATGGTTGCAGATGCATCAAGCTTTGCCAAGGCAAAAGGAGCTATCAATGGAGAAGCTTTTCTAGAAGGCTTGCAGTTTGATTTGAATATACAGCACGAGATTCATCATTTATTTGTGAATAAGCCAACTTTTCAAACTTAGTGTACACTAAGGTAGATGAAAAGTTTAGAAACATAGTGAATTTTTCTATCCGAACTGAAGAAAGGTGGGACAAATTACTTGAGTTGATAGAATAAAAACAAACAAAAGGACTACAATTTTGGCACAAGAACAGAAGCTAGGAACTGTAAAAAGGGCACAGTCAACAACAGATTTCCTTCAAATTTTCAACATACGGCTAAATTTATCCTAGGCTTCTATTTTTAAGTTTGTTTCAGAAAATTATGTAATTTAATTAGATTATTAGTTTTAGTAGAAAATCAATAAGTATATTGTAATAAGACTGAATAAGGGTTGAACCCTTGTGATAAACTAGTAAGCAGAATTGTATACTCTGAAGCTTTTCTAAGATTAATAGAAGGATTCTGGATTCATCTTGAAATGGATTGTGTTCCTGTGAGTACTTCTATTGTTATTTCTGTATTCATTTTGTTCATCTCTGCATATGTTTGAAATTAATCGGAAATCTGGGTAAGATAAGATTGAATATCAATTTGCCTGAAAACCCCTGTGAAGTTATAATCAATTACAAAGATTAGTTAATTGGGACTTTATGTTTTACTTAATTCATCTACATCTTTTAATTATCACTTCCTCTTAAGCTTCAAATATATTTTGTTTGGCTGTAAAAATATTTTACACGCATCATCTATATATGATTAGTTAAATACTCTGTTTGAAGATTTAATGAATCATATATTTTCTTAAGTTCAACCTTTCATATCATTTCAAAGCTAAAACTTTGTTAGGGGTGAAGCGTCATCCCTTTTAATATATCATAAATAATTAAGAGTATGCACCTGTTTAACAGTTTAAAGCATTGGTCATCCAAAAATCCAAATCAAACGAAACATTTTAGATGCTCTGGCACAATTCCTTAACCTAGAATTGTCTACAGAGGTACAGCGGAACCCACTTCACCCTTACATTTCCATTACACTTCATCATCTTACCTAAGTAATTTATGTATCACATCACATCTCTATCTTCACCCAAGTAAAATCCACATTCCACTTGCATTTCACTTAATTTCCATCTCCTAGGAAGCACATGACACTTTTAACTTGAAATTATCCAAGTTTTACACCATAATAACCCTGCATTTTTCATATATTCAGTTTTTCCGATGTGAAGACACATAATTGGTTTAGGATATTTTAATTAAATCCTAAAACCTTAGGTTGACTACTTAATAATTGGCCTATTAATACTTCAATGTTATAATTCTTCATTAAGGTTCATTCCCTAAGTTTCATTGCTAATTTATCACTAGCAACCATATGTTTATGTGGTACTGTCCCCCGCCCCACCCCCACCCCCCCCTTTTTGCACACATGTTGTGGCAGCCCACTAAAAAGCTAATTCATTGGGCATCTTAGACCTATTCACACATGCTAACCTATTCATTTCACATCTCTATCCTCTAGCACAAGTTTTGTGGAAGTTCTTAAGCATTGAGACGACTAGGGATTTTACTATCATGCACCTTGGGGGTTTGACCACCCATTAATCAATCGCCCCATCCAGTCATCCATTCACAGATGTGCACACTCCCTAACTACCATTAGGTAGTGCACTCCACTATGAGGCCCCACGACACTTGGCATGAGCTTGTTCACACTTTGCACACATTTGAAAGTGACTAGTAGATTCTTTGAATTGGTCAAACGAGGCCCACCTGCACATTGAGATGAAATGATTTTGATGTGGCCGCATGTGCAAATATCTTGGACAGACTTCTTATGGTGGTTTCTTCATAAATGACTTGGTCGAAGTGCAAAATTATCAAGGGCATGCCATTATCTCTCTTCATAGGTGAATTCACACATAATGTTTTATTATGATGGTGGTTCTAATATGGACACGATGCACTCTTTCCTAGGGCACACTTGTCAAAGAGATATTTTAATGCTTTATTCTATTTGAAGAGGTCCACAAAGTACAATTACCAAGGGCACACTTGCTAAGGAGATAATTCATTGGTTCTTAGTCAAAAGGGTTTCTAGAAGAACTCTAATCATGACACTTGGAACTTGCATATTTATATTAGAGAGCACCATCATGAGAGTTGTAGACATGGAATTCATGCATTATTTTGGAGATGCCCCCTATCTCTTTGACTTAGAATTTTATCAGTATTATTTTTCAAGGTTATTTTTTGAGCAACACGCTTGCTCATGAGAAGGATAAATGGTACTTGGATTACACCTTTGCATAAGCTAAAAGATCAAGGAAGATGACATGTGGCATCACATTCATCTTGAACCTTGTATTTAGTATTTTCTATGAGTAAAATAAGGAAAATAATATTTTATTGGACAATAGAGTTGAGCTGAAATCTATATAATGATTTGCTCACTCTTTCACTTGGAAATATTGGATTTGGTAGAAATCACTTGAAGCTAAATGCAATATCTTTAGGATGTGCTTGGAGGATCTACACAACTATCTTGTGTGTGAGGAAATATTTCATATTTTTTTAATGTCATTTGCTAAAATTGTCTAGACATATCCTTTAGGAATAAGAATATGGTTGACTTCTCCCATTTTCCCTTTAGGTTATCATCGGAGTTTTGTCTATGAATTTATTTCCTTCTCTATTCATGGATTGAATGTAGCCATATATAATCTCCTAAGGTATTGGATGTTAAATATACATGTGATATCTTTAGATTAATTTCTGCAAATTGGAACAGCAAGGAGAGAGTTGCATTTAGCTTGTACATTTCAGCTATATTGTCCCTTTCCCATCATTAAGACAGCTACGCATATGAAGATTGCTATGCCCCAAGGCGCATACACCCCATGGATAAGACACTAATCTCTAGTCCACCATCCACCTCATTTCCTGAACTCTTTCAAACTTCTTGGTGTAGGATGGAATCATGCTAGCTCATCAGCAAAAATATTCATGATTTGATCATACATAAGGCATTGTTCTGGGCCTAAGTGAGCCTAAACATATATTCTGGAACACAAGGGTAGATCACCACTTAACAACATCCATTGGAAAATCCATTGGAGAAAGAGCTTGATTGATCATGGTTGTCAAATACATAAAATGGGCATAGGATAAATTTTTGGAGTTTTGTCACATCACCAGGGGGAAAGACGAAACTATTCCCAAGTTTCATGTCAGATCCATCTATAAATATATAGTTGCAGTGATAGATTTATTTCTCCTACTTATTACTCCGATAATTTATTTACAAAAATCTATCAGTAAATTTCGAAATAAATACTACTGCAACATTCACAATTACATATGTAGAGAAAGAAATAGTAAGGAACATAAGCATAAGAAACAATCACATGTACACACTTATTTTTGGACAATTGTCCCTGGAAAAGCCCAATGTGGGAAAATCAGTGCAGCAGATGAGGGTTTTAATATTATTCTTCAGCAAATGAATCTTTACAAGGAATACACTAGCAGATATATTAAGAAAACACCTGAGACAAAATTCTTGGACCCTCCCGACAATTTTTTGACAGTTGAAAGAGCCTCTGACTCCCTCTTCGTCTGTCTACGTGTTTCTCTGCACAGTCCCTACGGTGGACTGTGTCGCTCTGCGTGGGCTCTACATGGGTTCACTGCGCTACCTTCTGTGGCCCTCTACGTCCCTCTATCCTCGTCCTCAGTCACTGTTGACTCCCTCCTCTTCTTCTGCTTCTGCAACTCCCTCTGAAATCGAATTCTATTCTTTTAGAATCGATCTCCTTCGGGTACTGAGTGTATGCCCAACTCACTTTCCAAATGACCCACAAGCCTTCTTTCATAATCTTCTCATTGATGAATAAACGGTCCAGATTAGAAGTCTAATCAATGGTTAATATTAAAACTTGACTTGATCTTCATTCTCTAGAAGATTCACACTATGTCTTATTAATACCCATTAATTATTTAATCTCCCCAAGTTTAGACTTAAGGTCTTCAATAAATAATTAATTATTTTAATAAAACATGAACCGAGTGGAATTTCCACAAATTGTTTCTGGGTTCTTTGGAATATTGATGTCCAAGCCTCCTCACAAAATTTGAGACTTGCAAGACTTTCTGATGCTACAAAAATCAACAGTCCCTCTTAGCGAGGAAAGTGTTCTAGCAATATGCCTGCTGCATGTTGCCCTGCTTTAAAGCACCCTCTGCGTTGTTGATCTCTGGCTATTGCCCCTCATCTGCTGCACTGTTGCCCTCTGTACTGCTGTCCATGACACTGCCACTTTCACTGCCTCATTTATACTGCAACTCCCTCTGAATCTTGATCCCATCCATTCCTGCTACTGAAATGGATTCTTATCATCCCCATCTTCTCTCTGAAGTAGACAAACTTTGTCTTTCCCAGATCCTTCGTGAGGATATCTGCCACTTTTTCTCCTGTTGGCATGTACTGCAACTGTACAGCTCCTCGTTGGACACAGTCTCTGATGAAGTGACACTCGATGTCAATGTGCTTCGACCGATCATGAAACACAGGATTTTCAAAGAGCTTGATGCAACTCTAATTTTCACATACAATACTGGTCGCTTCCATTTTCTCCTTCAGTAAGTTCACAAGCAGTTTCCGAAGCCATATGGCCTCACATAAAGTTGTGCTAGCTGCCATATATTCAGCCTCTACTGAGCTCAGTGCCACGGAATTCTGTTTCTTGCTGCACCAGGAGGTCATCCCTGATTCAAGACTGAAACAGTACCCACTGGTACTCTTCCGATCTACTGAACTCCCTGCCCAATCTGCATCGATGAACCCACTTAACCTGATGTCATTTTCACGGGTGTACTTCAGTCCAAGCTCGATTGCTTCTTGAAGATACCTGAGAACATGTTTAGTTGTTGCCCAATGAGCCCTCTTAGGTTCCACCATGAACTGACTGAGGGTATTGATAGCATAACATTTGTCTGGCCTAGTGTTCACCAGATACATCAGAGATCCTATGAGCTGCCTAAACAGAGTAGGATCAGCCTCATCATCTTCGGACGTGTCGATTTTCTTTCAGGGGTCTACAGTCCTCCATCTGAAATCTTTTCAGAATTTCTGTAGTATATCTTCCTTGACCAAGGAAGATCTCCCCTTTCTGCTGCCAAACTTCCAACCCCAAAAGATAATGCATCAGCCCTAGATCCTTCATATCGAATTATGTAGCCAAATTCTCCTTGCAGTCCTTGATGAGCCTCGATGATCCTATCAGAAATAGATCATCTACATATAGAATCAGTATCAGGGGCTCACTCTCTACCCTTAGATAGTAGACATTGGGATCTGCGTCACTCTTGACGAATCCCATCTTCTGCAAGTAGCTGTCAATTCGACAATACCAAGCTCTAGGGGCTTTCTTTAGTCCATACAAGGCTTTGTTAAGCCTACACACATGAGTTTTTTTGTTCATGCGTCTCGAAGCCCTCTGGTTGCTCAATGTACACTTCCTCTTCTATCACCCCATTTAGGAACGCAGTCTTGACGTCCATCTAGTGAATCTCCCATCCCATCTGCGCAGCAAGGGATATCACAGATCTAATGTAAGTATGTATGGCTATTGGGGTGAAGGTTTCTTCATAATCTATCCCTTCCTTCTGAGCATACCTCTTAGCCACAAACCTGGCTTTAAATTTCTCGATGTTGCCATCTGCAGCATACTTGATCTTGTAGATCCACCTTGAACCTACAACTGATCTATCCTGAGGTCTGGGAACCACTTCCCAGACATCATTTGTCATGATGGAACTGTACTCTTCCACCATCGCATTTACCCATACCTAGTGTTGAGTTGCTTCCCGAAAACTAGACGGTACCCCAACCTGTGCAACCAATGCTTGGTACCTCTCCGACTCCCTGCATTGTCTCTTCACATCTTGGGGGGCTCCGACAAAGTCCTCTGCGTCCCTCAGAATTTGTCGTAGTTCCCTTCTCATTCTCCCACTGGTAGTGGGTGGATCTACCTGCTCTCCCTCCTGAAAGTCCTCAGGAGAAGTGTCCCTTGGATCCCTATGCCTTGGAGAGGCAACTGTATTATCTTCCGCAGGTCGTTGTGGTTGAACCAGTAGATCCTCCTTAGACTGCGCAGTAGAAGGCATCTCTGGGGATCTTCTGAAGGCCCTCTCCTCCATGAATTTCACATCCCTCTACACTACAACTTTCCTGCTCTCCGGAATGTAAATGCGGTAAGACTTTTCATTCTCGGTGTATCCTACCAGATACCCCTTTTCCGCAATCATGTCCAACTTCTTCCTCTTTTCATTGGGCACACAATATGTCGTACTGCCAAAGATCCTAAAGTGACTCACTTCAGGCTTGCTGCCAATGTAGACACTTTTTGGCGTGATCTTTCCCAATGCGCTGTAAGGAATCATGTTCTGAACATAGACAGTTGTATTACAAGCTTGAGCCCACAAAAATTTGGGCATGTCTTGATCATACAACATTGCCCTTGCAGCCTCAACAATGGTTCTATTTTTCCTTTCTGCCACACCATTCTGCTTTGGATTATATGGAGTGGTCCACTCTCTTCTGATACCTTCCCTTGCGCAGAACCCTGTGAATTCTTTATCAGTGTACTCTCCACCATTGTCTGAATGCAACATCTTTATCCGCTTTCCTGTCAGATTTTCTACCAGAGCTTTAAACTCTTTAAAACGACTGAAGACTTCGTCCTTGGTATTCAAAAAGTAGATCCAGGTTTTCCTGGAATGGTCACCAATAAAGGTGACAAAATATTCGGCACCACTAAGAGCTCTAGTGGACATCGGTCCACAGATATATGAGTGTATCAAGCCCAATACACTCTCATCCCTATTGTTGCTTCTCTAATACTCTGCCTTGGCATATTTTCCCAATGCACACCATCTACAGACATCGTCTCGCTTGGTGTTCAGTTCTGGAACTCCTGTGATAGTTTTCTTCAGAATATTTAACGCCCCATGATGCAAATGTCCCATTCTTTTGTGCCATAGTTCATTCAAGTCCTTTTCATCAGTGTTGCCTACTAGTGCCATTGGAGATTCGAGCTGTAACTTATAAAGTTTGTTGCTCCTTATCTGATTTGTGCTTTCTTCTTCCAACTATGGTGTTTGACGTAAACTCTGTTGCCAATGAAGTAAACATCATAACCTCTGTTTTGAAGTTGAGACACTAAAAGTAAGTTCATCCCCAACCCAGGCACATGCAATACATTAGTGGCCCGAAGCTTATTTCCAACCTCGGTCTGAAATACTACGGTACCTCTTCCAATAGGGGTACATTTTGCTTTATTACCCATGGTAATTTTAAAGTTCATCTGCACTTCTTGGTAGTTGGAAAAACATTCCCGCACTCTTGTCATATGAGCAGAAGCTCCACTGTCAATGTACCAAACTTCAGGAGAAGCAATGCTCGACACACAAGCAAACTCTTCTTCTAGTCTGGATGCCAAAACAGAAACATCGTGATCCATCTGTTCTTTCATGCTTCTCTCCCTTTCTGGAGAACTGCGTGAACCCCTCCGAGCTGCCACAGCAATGTCAGATTTCTGTTCACTTGCCAGTTCTTCATCCCTGTTACTCATCTTTGGCTCTGATACCATGTGAAAATTTCAATCTAGAAATATACAGTTGCATTGATAGATTTATTTCTCCTACTTATTACTCCAATAAGTTATTTATAGAAATCTATCAGTAAATTTCGAAATAAATACTACTGCAACATTCACGATTACATATGCAGAGAATGAAACAGTAAGGAACATAAGCATAAGAAACAATCACATGTATGCACTTATTTTTGGACAATTGTCCCCGGAAAAACCCAATGTGGGAAAACCAGTGCAGCAAATGAGGGTTTTATTATTATTCTTCAGCAAATGGATCTTTACAAGGAATACACTAGTAGATATATTCAAAAAACACCTGAGACAAAATTCTCGGACCCTCTCGACAATTTTCTGACACCCAGAAGAGCCTCTAACTCCCTCTGCGTTTGTCTGTGTGTTTATCTACGCATTCCCTGCGTTGGACTGTGTCACTCTGCGTGGGTTCAGTACGTTGCAGCTTTGCACTACCCTCTGTGACCCTCTGCATCCCTTTGTCCTCATGCTCAGTCATTGTTGACTCCCTCCTCTCCTGCTTCTGCATCTCCACCCTGCAACTCTCCCTCTGAAATCGAATTCTATTCCTTCATAATCGATCTCCTTCAGGTACTGAGTGTATACCCAGCTCACTTTCCAAATGACCCTCAAGCCTTCTTTTGTAATCTTCTCATTGATGAATCAATGGTCCAGATTAGAAGTCTAATCAATGGCTAAGATTAAAACTTGATTTGATCTTCGTTCTCTAGAAGATTCACACTCTGTCTTATTAATACTCATTAATTATTTAATTTCCCTAAGTTTAGACTTAGGGTCTTCATTAAAATAATTAATTATTTTAATAAAACGTGAACTGAGTGGAATTTCCACAAACGATTTCGGGGTTCTTTCGAATACTGATGTCGAAGCCTCCTCACAAAATTAGACTTGGAAGACTTTTTGATGCTACAAAAATCAACAATAAGAAGACAAAAATTAATTTTAAGTTGACGAAACCTTATTTTTCAGGTCAGCCTGATAGAGGGTTTTATAGTGTGGCAAAATTTATGTATTCTTGGGCAGCTCGGCCCTAAATTAAGGCCTCACTCCAACAGTGTATATATCCAAGTCATTAAGCCTCAAAGGATAGGAATCCGAGCATCTGTTAATCATCAAAACATCTCAGAATTCACTAGAGAAATCCGAGGGCAAATCAAGAAGACATATTGTGATATGAAGGGCACAGATCAGGGTCAAAGGAATTAAGTTTTTCAAGGGTTTTCTGAGGACTAAGCTCGCTGATTAGGGGGACGAAATTGAGGCAGATTTGAAACTTTATTTCGAAGGGGCAAGTTTTTATGGCAGAATCATTGGCCTATTCTGAGGCTACTATTTGGCAAATTTTTTAGCCTGCTTGACGCCTATTGCTGCCCTGCTCCTAAGGCTAATTTTGTTGAGATTTTGTGTATTTGGGGTAGCATTAGTTGTGCTCTAGCTCCCAAATTTTGTGGAGGGACTAGAGTACACTTGATCTACAAAACCCAGAAAAGGATTAGGGAAATTTCATCTGGTTTAGGAGATATTAAATTAATTAATTATTTTAATGCATTTCCTAAGTTAAAACTTAGGGAACCTAAATAATTAAAGTGAATTTAATTAAACATGTGATGAAATTGTCTTAAGTCACACAGATCAAGCGTTCTTTTAATCTTAGCCATTGATTCAAGATCTGATCATGGTCGTTGGTTTCCCAACGAGAAAAGTATAAAGGAAAGGCTTGGGGTCATTTGTAAAGATACACAGAGGCAGAGCACTGAAGCTAAGCTGAGATTCTAAGGCAGGGTTTACTAAGAATACTCAGAAGTGTTCAGCTACAGAGAGGGGAATTTAGGCCAAGGGGATGATCTAATCTCAGGGTCTAGAATACAAAAGAGGCAGAGATCAGCTCAGAGGACAGCACAGAGGAGAAGGGAAGCTGCAACAGCAAGGACAGTGCAGTCTCTCCAAAGACAACGTGATTTTTCAGCAGGAAACCCTCAAGGGTTACGCAAAGACCCTAAGGGGCAGCGTAGGGCCTGCGTCACCCAGTCTAGGGTAACGCAGACCTTTCCAGAGCAGCGCTGAGGGTCAGAGGGGCTTCAGACGCTGACGCAGAGGCATTCAGGGGCAGCGCTGGGGTTTCTAGGCCCTAACCTTGGCTGAGTTCTGTAAATTCCATTTGAGGGTGTGGATCAGTCATTATTTTGGCTCTAGATCAGCCAGAAAACTGTAGATCTAATATTTCTCTGTCGAGTTTTCCAGATCTGGAACCCAAGCTTGTTGTATTCAGAAAATTCTTAATAAAACCCTCCAACAACTAGAGACTGGTTTTCCCACATTGGGTTTTTCTGGAAACTATTTGTCCAGAAACAACTGTGTCACTTTGTCTATGTGTGCATGAACTTGTTCTAGATCTGGATTGATGGAGATCTGTTATGTGTTTACTTCGATTTTAACTTGAATTTATTCAGTTAATAACTTGTTTAAGTAGGAGGAGCATAACCCGATTAACAGTGAAATAATTTCTGCATAAAGTGTAAAGATTCAGAAATTTCCACAAATTTCGCCCCTGTTTTAGGGAAAATCTGAAGCATATTCAGCCCTTGTCTGAGGCACTTCCACGGCTTGACCAGAGGCATATCAAAGCTTTGGTGGAGGCTTATTTGAGGCAGGATTGGAAGCTTGTATTTGTTAAATTTTTGTAGCTCTGGTTGGTCTTCATAATGTATCATTTGTACTTGTAATGATGAAAAATATAAATTATATTTGTAAAAGCAAAAATTATTTTGAAGCATGTTCTTCATGCTTGCAAGAAAAAGAAAATTATTTATTTGTTTTATTCAAAAGAAATATTATAAGGCATGTTCTTCATGACCTTATCAAAGCAGGAAAATTTGAATTTTCAAATTAGTAGTTTTGCCTCCACGAGAATCCAAGTCAACCCTCCAAGAGTCATGTAGGCCTTCCCATGAGACACACATATTCGCATGATTGAAAGACTATAAATAAGCCTATTCGCTCTCCTCCAAAGACACATTTCAGATGACACATATGTCTTTGTTCAAGCGAAGAAGACAATGAGTTTTTGAAGGACAGAAATCAGAAGAAGGAAGATCATCTTATAGCTGTCGCTCTAGTGATCAAAAGAGGCCGAGTTCTGGTCGTTTCTCTTCAGCATATACTTCTGTGATGTAGTGCGAAGGTTCTGTAGTACAATGCCAAGATCTGAGGTACAAAGTCTGTGGCATCATTCTATCTTTCTGAGGCTGAGACAGAGGACGAATTTCAGCCCTCTTGAGACATTGTTACTGTGGTATATCTCTGTGACACAGTGCGAATTCTGAGTCAGAGTTGCAGGACGTTTATTGGCCCCTCTTGGAGACCTTGTTGCAGAGCTTCTGTGGACAGAACTGTGGACATTTGTCTTGGATCTTGAGGAGGGTTGACTTGGCTGTTGGAGGATGGTCATCTTGCTGGTTAGTTAACATTGATGTATCTCTTGTTGCATTGATTCTCTAAGGAAAAGGTTGGCTGGGTTTTTCCCACATTGTGGATTTTTCCCACATTGTGGGTTTTCCCAATGTAAAATCTTCTTGTCTCTTTGTGCATTGTGATCTCTATTGCTCTAGTGCTTTCTATGGTTGAATTTATGAATCTATAATTGCTTAATGATATCTTGAATGAACAAATAATCATACACATCATTGGAAGTAATTATCAAGTTTCAGAAATAAGTACTTGTATCTATTGTACTGGAAAAATCAACATGGTTTCAGAGCTTTGGTGTAGGAAAGAGCACAGAGATCACTTTTGAAAAAGACCTATTTTGAGATCACGTTGAAGAAACCCTAGATCTACAATCAAGTTGCATCTATGGCCTCTACTATGAAATCAAAGAACAAGTTAGAGAAGGCTACTAACTTTAGGTCTTGGAAGACAAGAATCGACCTAATTCCCGCAAGGGAAGGTATTTTGGAAATTGTGCAAGGCATGGTGACTGAACCCATAGATGAAGCAGGAAAGAAGTACGAGGATGACATCACTGCCATGAGCATTCTTGTCCACTCCATCAAGGATCATCTTATCCCATACAACTCAAAGCCTAACACTTCAAAGAAGATGTATGATGCCCTAAATGATTTGTATACTGTCAACAATATTGGCCAGGTCATGACTTTGAGAAATGAGCTTTGTGATATAAGAATGAGAAAAAGTGATAGAGTGGCTTCATACTTTGCGAGAATTTCTCAACTGGGAGATCAACTACAAGCTCTTGATGAAATTGTCTCTAATAAAGAACTTGTGACTTCAGCACTTAATGGACTACCACATTCATGGGATTCGTTTGCAGCAGGTATAAACAGCCGAAAAGAAGCTCCAAGTTTAGAAGAACAATGGGCATCTTGTACTCAAGAACAATCAAGACTTTTGTCTAGAGAAAGAAAGCCAAAGGAAGAAGAATATTCAATATTCTCAAGCTTATGCAACTCGTTCCAAGAAAGCTGGAGGAAGAAAGAGGTCTGATTTTGAGAAGAAGAAAAGGGATTTTGATAGAAGACCTAATCCTCAAAGAAAGAAATATATGTCACAAATTCAATGTTTTCGTTGCAACAAATTTGGTCACTCCAAAGCCCAATGTCCTAAAAGATTCAATTATAGGAAGAAAATAGGGAACCAGCTTGCTACCACAGCAGAATTTGAAGAACATTCTAAGAGACCCAAAGTTGAAGGACATAAAGACCGCTTCTATTATTCTGCACTTGCAGGGTCTCTTGCAAATGACAACAACATATGGCTGATTGACAGTGGAGCTTTAAGACATATGACAGGAGAGTGTGATCATTTTACAAGTTTGATGGAAAGAAGATTGGCACAAAAGGTGGAGCTTGGAGACAACAGCAGCAATGCAGTCAAAGGAATTGGGACAACATCCATTGAGCTGGAAATAGGTGAAAGCGTTCACTTGAACAACATACTCTATGTTCCAGGTTTGAAAAACATTTGGTTTCAATTTCATGTTTAGAAGATAAAGGAAATAGAGTATCCTTCATTGATGGCAAGGTCCTTATGTGTGACAAGGGCTCTAGTATAAGCTTTGCTAGGGTTATTGGGAGTCATGAAGGAAGGTTCTTTAATCTCCTAGGGCAATCTTCCCAAGATTTAGTGCATAATGACAGCAATCCTAGTGAGCTATGGCATAGGAGATATGCACACCTCCATTATAAAGCCATGTCAGCTTTGAAGCAGATTGTTTCAGCCTTGAGGTGTACCAAATCTGCAGATGGACCATAAAGGTGTATAAGGGATGTGCTCTTGGAAAGAATGTTAAGAAACCCTTTCCAAACAGTGAACATAGGACCAAAGAGATTTTGGATCTAGTCCACTCTGATGTATGTGGTCCTATGCCAATGAAATATCTTGGAGGCGCTCTATACTATGTAACCTTTATCGATGACTTCTCTCGCAAAACTTGGATCTATCTTGTGAAGTCAAATGGTGGACTATAAGTTTGTGACTACTCCGATGGAACTCAACTTTAAGAAGTTGTGTGGAAGTGCTATTTGGCCCAATTTGGTAAATCTTACCAAGTATCATCAACTCGTAGGGGCCCTAATGTTTGTTAAAATTTGGGTGCCAGAGGACAAGTGGTTCCCTAAGGCTTTGATCTTTGGCCTAGGGAAAAGTGTCCAAATGTATTTGTACTTTTCTCCTAAAGTGACTTTCTAAGTGGTAAAGTCAAATCTAATTTAAAAGTGACTTTATAAGTGATAAACTTACAAGTCTAATTTTAAAGTGACTTTATGAAAGTCAATGTGAAATTCGAAAGTGAAAAACTGATTATGGAAATAAAAGGCTAAGTGGGTCTTTATTTAAGTGGGGTGAATTAAAAATTAGAAAGTGAGAATTAAATGCACACTTATTCTCAGCCCTTGATCTAAAGCTATCTGAGCCATTGGATTTAGGGATTCCCCAAAAGACACTTAGGGTTAGGTTAAAGGAGAAAAGAAGAGAAAAGGTCATTCAGTCTTTCATGAGTAGATTTAGAGAGAACAAGAGAGAGCAAGGAGATTTTCTGAGCAGTGAGGAAGAAGAGAGCAGAACCTTGGCACACATACCGAGGCAACATTCAGCAAATCCGTACAGCAAGGTTACATGCAGTTCAAGGCAGTTTTTGGGCATGTTTTTCAAGGCAGAACCATACAACAGCTTTGACACGCATTCCTAGGAAATCATACCACAGTTTTGGCACAAATTTCGAGGCAGTCTGTACAGTGTACTGTTGTTTCTGTGCACAGAAAATGGGGCAGAAATCGTACAACATTTATTGTTTTCCCTCTACACGCAAATTGAGGAGGCCATACATCAGCATTTATTGTTGTTTTGCACGCAAATCGAGGTCGTACAGCATCATTTATTGTTCTATTTTCTGGGCACAAAATCAAGGAGTCTGTACAACATTTAATGTTATTCATGTTTTGACTGTTGGCACATTTTCCGAGGCAGAGGTCAAGCGCGAAAAACGAGATAAGTTGTATTTTTGTGGTTGCTGGAATTTCTGTGTATTTTTGTTTCACTGTAAAAGCATTTTATCATAAATAAAGAAGAGCTCTCAAACTGGTTTTCCCCAAACGTTGTAGGGGGTTTTTCCAAGTCACATTGACCAAAAATCAGTGTGTTATTTTTGTGTGGCTGTTATAATTTTCTGAGTTTTATTTCTGCATTTCCAGCACTGTGAAATTCCTAAATTTGTGTTTTTAGAAAATAATTTCATTTCCAAAATTTTGAATGTATGATTATGGGAATGGGCATTTAACTATATGGGAGTGATAAGGTGAAACTGAAAACCAAAGTGAGGTCTAAAATTTCTACAATGTTCTTAGTGAACTCACGTCCAGACATATGTTTTGTAGTGAATACGTTGAGTCAATACATGGTCGAGCCTCATCACAGTCACTTGAATGGTGCCATGAATCTCTTGAGATATCTTCGGGGCACAATCAACCATGCGCTGAGATACACTGCTAGGAGTATGAGGCTCCATGGATATACTGATGCTGACTGGGCAGGCAGTGTGGTGAATCGTAAAATCACATCTGGATGTTGCTTCACTCTGCTTCGATATCATGGATGAGCAGGAAGCAGAAATCGGTTGCTTTGAGCATCGTCGAGGCCAAATACATTGCAGCAAGTATGGCCTGTTGTGAAGTTGTTTGGTTGAGAAAGATCTTCAGTGAGTTGTTTGGGCATGTGTCGGATACCACCGTGATCCTTTGCGACAACCAAAGTGGGATTTGACTTTCAGAGAATCCCATGCTCCACGACCGGTCCAAGCATATTGATATCAGGTACCACTTTATCCGGGATATAGTACAGCGAGGCGTCGTAAGGCTCCATCACATTGGGACAGATGAGCAAGTCGCAGATATTCTCACAAAGCCCCTAGGGAAGGTCAAATTCTTAACCTTCCGAGAGAAGCTTGGAATCGTGGACAAACCCTCTTATGAGGATCCCACTTGAGTTGGACTTTGAGCTCTGGGAGCTCCAGGGGGCTTCGGGATAGCTTCTTGGAGCTATAAGCAACCACAAGGCAAGGTTCGGCTTACCTTGTTGGTGTGTTATTTCCCCACTGTTACCCTCTCTTGATCTATGCCCCACATACATCCTACCCATGTAGTCTAGGACTCATGGGAAGCACCTCTCATCTAGACAATGAGTTGGGAAATGAGGATAGACGCATTACCAATGGACGCATCGTGTATTGTTGTACTCTCTACGTCCAGGATGGGTTGTGTCCACAACTTGATCGATCAAGTCTGGTTGAGGTTTTTACCTCTAAACTGACTTTGGGTCAGTGGAGAGTGGTAAGGTCTTTGTGATTCACTCGATCAAATCTTCTTCATTATTTCTTCTATAGTAGAGCAGAGCCAACAAAGTACAAAGACAACAGGATGACACAAGATGACAGGATGATATATGATGGTACTGGATGATAGGATTGCACAGGTTGACAGATGGACGGACAGGTGGAGTTCTCCCTAGTTGAGAGGGAGTGTTAAATTTGGCAACTAGGGCCAAACTCCACTTTGCACTGCTCATATGATGGAGATGATATTCTTGTTGGATTCCTCTTTCAGAGAGGTGCAAGATTGATCTAAATATCATCTTGTTTGGATGAGTAGAAGTTGGATTTTGAATTTAATTTTCTCACATGTGCAATTTGTCAAGTTCGGCCAGAATTGTAATGTAGGCTCAAAAGCCCCAAAAGATGTATCACACACTCTCATTGATGGAGATAAATAGGAGAGAATAAAACTTCATTTTGGACATCATCTCCTCACACATTCTCTCTCCTCCTGATTGGTTCGTACAAGCCTTAGGAGACATTCTCTCTCCTCCGCACGTGTGAAAGGATAGCTGGAAATTTTTGACTGTTTAAGGGTTTCTGTTGCAACGTTGACCTTGGGTCAACTCACATTATTTGACTTCGATTTTTGGGACAAATTCCAGAGTTTGAGAGGCTGCCACTGAAGGCACAGAAATCGAGAAAATCTGGGTTGTTTGACTGCTGTGTTGACTACAGATTTGACCGCAGCGTTGACCAAGTTTGACCGAGTGTTGAAAAGTGTAACTAGGATCGGTCTTCATATTGACGATGTAATTATGTATTTATGCAAAGAAGAAGACAAAGATAATAAAATGTATATTTGTTGTACTTGCTTCATGGGTTTCATGAGCAAGATTTTATTTTAGATTAATAGACTTCTTCTTGATGTCTATCTAGGGTTTGTCTTCTATTTATAAGTGTAATTAGTGTCATGTATATGAAGAGCCTAGTCGTCATAAAATGCTCCAAGACATTGTCATAAACCATGTGAAAGAATGGCTTGAAACTGCCTTAACTCAACGCTGAAGATGGATGATGAAAGTCGACCTATATGCAGCTACATGTCGGCCTAATTCTCAGTTAAGAAGTCGGCCGACTAGCTGACTATATGGTCGGCCTAAAGACTGGACAAGTGCACCATATATACAACACTTCTGCGGTTCATTTGAGGCAGAACAATTCTGTGATATCTTTGAGTTTTTAGTGCGGACTATACTGAGCAGAAAGTGCGGATTAATCAGAGTATACAATGCAGATTTCTGAGGACTTGAACAGGGTCTCAATGTGAGTATTCCACAGCTATACATTGCAGACGATGTATCACAATAAGCCTATATATATATATGCGAGTAAAGAGGTAATGAATGTGGATCTGTCTTGGGTAATATGCCAGCATGATGAATGCAAAACAGCAAGTAAACAATAAGGACCTTTCAGAGTTAGTAACAGCAGAACTGAAATGCGGTCAAATCTGAGAATAGAAGGAAGGTAGATCAGAGATTTTACCTTCCTATCTTCAGTATTCAAAAGGACGGCAATATGTCTCAAAGAATAACAAGGAAGAAGAAAATGTTTTGATCAGCAAGGAAGATAAAGTTAGAGATCGAGTTCTCTAACATTGGTGCAAATCAATGCAAGTCGATGCAGAAATGAAAGATAAGCATTGGAGGCAAATCAAGAAGCAATGACAAGGTCTTGGAGGCATTCTTAGGTAAAGTGTCTAAGTCTTGGTCATGGTACTTGTCATTTGAAGATCTATAAGAAGAATTCCTTTCGAGTTCTCCTCTCCAAGAGGGAGAGGTTTTGCCCTTGCTTGAGGAGCCTAATTTTGTGCCTTTTGTATTTTGGTAATTGACTTGATGAAAAGACTAAATAAGCTAACGAAGAGAAGACACAAGTAACTCAAGTAAACACATAAGTAATTATTAAGAAGAGAATTTGAATTAATCTCCAGCCCTCCAAATTCTCAACATGGTATCAGAGCTAAGGTGCTAAAGACAAAGGGTTATTTGACAATAAGGCACTCAGGGTCAAGATTCAGTTTTCTAGAAAGCATCAAAGCAAAAGTCAAAGTCAACATTGAAAAGTCAAATCAGTTTGCAAGGAAATCCTCAAGCCATCTCAAGAAGACTTTCAACCTTATTAAAAGAATCCACACATCGAGGAGGTAATCTTTGACATTAAAGATTCTAGATATTGAAGACATTGTTGGAAGACACATCATTAAGCACCACCCAACACTATTGAAGACATCTTCATTCTTAAGTAATCCTTGATCATCAAGGATCCAAGATCACCTGCTTTGAAATCAATCTAAGAGGGAGTTCCTGCCATCATCTTCATCCTTACCAACAAAGAAACAGATAGAAGAAGAAAAGCATCTACTCAAGTATCTTTATGACTTCATCAAAATGTCTTCTTTGCAAAGAAAGCAACAAACTAGTTAAGGTTTCAAACTTTCCTCCATGGAAGAAAAGGACAATGAAGTCATACATGAAAGAAGATATAAAAGCCCAAAGGATTCTTACAGAATCCATAAAAGACTCTCATCTCCAATGTATCAAAACTAGAATCATCAAAAGGAATATATGAATTGGTGGAGCTATTCTCTGTGAGTACTACAGGAGAAGCAATCTCTCTGAGATCAAGTGCAGGAACTGGGAGAAGTAATGTCTGACACTGAGATGACTACAGTGGTGTTGAATGCTCTGCCAGAAAAATGGGGAAACATCACTTCAAGTTTATACGGGAAGAAAGAAGCCACACCATTCCACGATTTATGGTCTCTATGTAAAATAGAGGAAACAATATTCTAAGCCAAAGTCGATACAGGATCAAGTGAAGAGAATCTAGCCTTTGCAGCGATATTCAAGAAGAAAGGAAGATTCAGTAAATTTGGTCCTCTATATAAAAGAAGAAATATGGACAAATTACGATGCTTTGATGTAATGAACTTGGGCATAATAAAAGAGATTGTCCTAAATCTGAAAAGGACAAGAGAAATAGGGAGGAAGCCCATGTCTCAGAAATGAGGATAGAACCTGATGCAAAGAAATCTAAGACAAAAGCGAGGGATCTCCACTATGATTGAGATCATCTTCCCCTTTAAGTGATTTTTGTTGGTTGTATGATAGGAAGCAGTATTGCATCATGATTGAAGCATGGTAGGAGCTCTTGGTAAAACAGCTCCTGGAAAACCTCTCTGATAACAATACTGATGGAAGGCAGTCATCAAGAACAAGGGTCATCATGAAAATAGGTGTTGACATTTTCTAATGGAGTTCTCTATGAATTCACTAATTAGAGAGAAAGCATAATGGCTTCATCAAGAATTCAGTGCTACAGAATTTTGGGATGTGATGACATATTGATGAAGCAGATCAAGAGAATGAAGCTCTTCATTCTAGTGAGATTGCTATAGGATGACTCAGAGGAAAAAGGTATGAGGTATGTACATATTTATATGCTGACACTGGATGCTGTGAAGTCATGTCATATGGTTGCAGGTAATAGACTTCTAAATTTAGAAGTATGATCTATGAAGGAAGATCTCTTGGTGCACTCAACATAATATATCCTCATGGAATATGAGGTGGTTGTATATGAATGAGGAACTGGACAATTTGTAAGTTTCTGGGAATGAAGAATATGCAAAAAGGAATAGATCATGAAATGCAACCATGTCAAGAGGCAGTGATCATCCGGAAGCCAAGAAGATGTGACTAGGAGATCTCCTGGGAGGATATGTAGACTCTGACAGAAGTCTAGTAAAGAAAAAGACCCTTGACAAAACATATCATTAGGAGATGTGTCAATCTGAATAAAGGATGTCGATGCCTACAAGAAGATGTCATGGTGAAAGATCATCACTGAGGTAACTTTTGTTTTAAAAGTTCATATATGATTATCTAGATGAATTTGTGCAGGGCTGCTAATCATGAGAAAGGACGTATGATCCTTGGAGATGATTCGAAGGAAAGCAGCATGGCATAAAGGTGGACCAGATGAGAAAGACTAATGAATCACTTTCTGATGGTTAACATGACCCGT
The DNA here is from genome assembly GCA_034641835.2 of Pinus albicaulis. Lineage (NCBI taxonomy): Eukaryota > Viridiplantae > Streptophyta > Pinopsida > Pinales > Pinaceae > Pinus > Pinus albicaulis. Next base: position 550,723,022 of record CM076582.1, on the reverse strand, counting down.
GACTGAAAGTGATGGATGATATGTGCCCTATGAAGCCAAAAGTTGAAGATTCCTCAATATCGAAACCCATGACATCAAGGGGAGGAATTCTTCATGAGCAGCTGGGTGTCTCACCATTGCTCCTGCAGGACCCTGGTTGAGAGGGAGCCTAGTGGTAAGTTTCTTACTTGGAAGAAACATGAAGTATGTCCTTCCTGAGTTAAGAGGGAGTGACATATGTGATTCTCTAATACATGTGTCATGCACTAGACCAGGACTAACAATCGTAAGTCTTAGTAAAGGCCATGTGGAGAGAATGGATAGACACATCATTCTGGTCTTCACCTGGAAGACAGAATGGAGGATTGGGTAATCATCTAGCATTCAATACTCTTTGAGAATGAGATAGGGCTTTCAAGATAAGAGTAGTCGAGGAGCAATATTCTTTAAGGGCTAGCTACCCAAGAGAAGAATAGTCCAAGAAGGTCATACTCTGGGAACACCTGGGTGGAGTATGTACCTTGGAGAGACAATGATTATGGTGTCTATTGTTGACAATTTGGAGGGTTGGAGGTTAATACAAATACTCTCCTTGATAATTATTTGTGACCTTACTTGTGATACTTATGTCTTCTTCTTCTTTTAGTTTAGTTAATCTTTCATCAAGTCAATTATCAAAATGCACAAGACACAAAAGTTAGGCTCCTAGAGCCAAGGCAAAACCTCTCCCTCTTAGAGAGGAAAACCCGCAAAGAATTATTCTTATAGATCTTCAAATGACAAGTACCATGACCCAAACTTAGACCCTTGACCTAGATATGCTTCCAAGACCTTGATTCAGCTTCTTCAACCTTGAATCTTCTATTCACCAAATTGCTTAGTTCTGCCTTAGCACTGGAGAACTTAATCTTCGCTTGCATATGCTTGAATTAGTTAAACTATAGATTTACCTTCCTGACTATTGTTGTCTCTTCTCCTTATGATGATTGTCTTAATTACCACAAATTCCTTCTTCAGGTCAACAGCCCTTAACAATCCTTACTGCACTTATCCACAATCTAACTTGTACCCTTGATATCCGCAATCCTCTTCCTGTATCACTATTTCAGATCTGCATTCTATATTGTCTCTTATCCACACTTATATTCTTCTTTTATTTGCACTGTGTCCTTCCCTTATCCGCACTGTAATCTTTCCCTTTATCTGCACTGTCTCCTAGTATATATCCGCACTATCTCCTTATAGATATCCGCACTTCCTTGCTTCAGATAGATCCGCAATGTTTCTGAAATTTGATCCGCAAATTTCTTGAGATTTGATCCGCAAACTTCGTGAGATTTGATCCGCAAATTTCAGAGATATGATCCACAAATTTCCTGAGATTTGATCCGCAAATTTTCTGAGATTTGATCTACAAATTTCAAAGATATGCAAGCTAATGTGTCTCTGGTCTGCGCAGCCTAGTTGGGTATTTATAGTTGTCACAACCTGCAATTAAGCCAACCAGTGTATGAATAGGTGTGATTGATTTTAAGCCGACTTGTCCAACTGTTATGAGGCCAACTTCTCCAAGGAGTATTCCAGCAAGGTGACAACTCTTTTTACTGTATTTGGAGCTTGTCTTCCAACGTTGCATTGAGGGTTGTTGTGAGCTTATTCCACAAGGTCCTGGAGCATATAGCTAGACTAGATTTGACACTTAACTCAAACCTAATGGACATCAAGAAGAAGTCCATCTACTTAATAAATTATGCTCATGAAACCCATGAAGCAAATACAACAATAATATATATATATTATTTTGACTTCTTTTTCATAATTACATAATTACATAGTCAACATGAAGACCAACCTAGTTACACTTTTCAACACTCCCTCTTAACTAGGGAGGTATTCATATAGGTACATGGCCACTTTCAAACTGAAGAATCTCATAAGAAAAATCGGATTGGTAATCGCATATGTATAGCATCATATCAACCAGCATTGTCCTAGTACAAGGCCTTGACTAACAGCCCCATCTCTCAAAGAGACAATGGGCTACAATGCTGGCGAGACACAACACTTATAGACACCATCATCATTGTCTCTCAAAGGTACATACTCCACCCGGGTGTTCCCAAAGTATGACCTTCTTGGACTATTCTTCTCTTGGGTAGCTAGCCCTCAAAGAATATCGGTCCCCAACTACTCTTATTTTGAATGCCCTAACACATTCTCAAAGAGTATCGAATGCCAGATGATTACCCAATCCTCCATTTTGTCTTCCCAAGTGAAGACCAGAATGATGTCTCTATCTCTCCCTCTCAACCAGGGAGGACCTATTCCACAAGGGAATGTACTCATTCCTATACAAGGAATGTACCTAAGCTCATTCTTAGGAATTACCAAGTTTCTTCCAAGTAAGAAACTTATCACTAGACTCCCTCTTAACCAAGGACCTCCAGCAGAAATGGTGAGACACCCAGCTGCTCATGAAGAATTCTTGTCCTTGATGTCATGGATTTCAATATTGAGGAATCTTCAACTTTTAGCTTCATAGGGCACAGATCATCCATCACTTTCATCCACGAATCATGTCAGCTATCAAAAAGTGATTCATTAGACTTCTTTATCTAGTCCACCGTTATGCCTTGCTGCTTTCCTTAGTGATGATCTTTCACCATGACATCTTTTTGTAGGCATTGGCATCCTTCATACAGATTGACACATCTCCTAATGATATGTTTTGCCAAGGGTCTTCTTCATTACCAGACTTCCGTCAGAGTCTACATATCTTCCCAGGAGATCTTAGTCACATCTTCTTAGCTTTTGGATGATAACTGCCTCTTGACATGGTTGCATTTTATGATCTCTTCCTTTCTGCACATTCTTCATTCCCAGGATCTTACAAATTTTCCAATTTCTTGTTTATGTACAACCACCTCATATTCAATGAGGACATATTATGTTGATTTCATCTGTCAGTGCACCGAGAGATCTTCCTTCATAGATCATACTTCTAAATATGGAAGTCTATTACCTGCAACCATATGACATGACTTCACAACATCCAATATCAGCATATATGTCTACATACTTCATACCTATTTCCCAGAGTCATCTTGTAGCAATTTCTCTAGAATGAATAGCTTCATTCCTTTGACCTGCTCCATCAATATGTCATCACCTCCAGAATGTTGTTTCCATGATGACCCTTGATCTTGATGACTAATTTACTTTAGTAATGTTTTCAGAGAGGTTTTCCAAAAGTTGTTTCATCGAGAGCTCCTTCCATGCTTCTATCGAGATGCTTCTTAATGTACATTGCTTCCTATCATACTATTTTACAACCAATCAGAGATCACTTAAAGAGAAAAGATGATCTCAATCATAATAGAGATCTCTCGCTTCCTCCTTCTTAGATCTTTTAGCATCAGGTTCTTCTCTTTCATTAGTGACATGGGCTTCTTCCGTTTTCCTCTTTTCCTTTCCAAATTTAGGACAATCTCTTTTATAATGCCCAAGTTCATTACATCCAAAGCATCGTACATTATCCATATTTCTTCTTTTATTCTGAGGGCTAAATTTTCCGAATCTTCCTTTCTTCCTGTATGAGGTTGCAAAGGCATGATTCTCTTCACTTGGTCTTGTATCAACTTTGGTGTTTAGTCTTGTTTCCTCTATTTTACATAGAGACCATAAATCATGGAATGGGGTGGCTTCTTTCTTCCCGTATAGACTAGAAGTGAAGTTTCCCCAATCCTCTGGTAGAGCATTCAGCACCACTGTAGTCATCTCAGTGTCAGACATCACTTCTCCTAGTTCCTGCAGTTGATCTCTTATTTCAGAAATCCGCATGAAGTATGGAGTGATTCCTTCTTTACTTGATAATTTCATTTTGTATAGTTCTTGTCTCAGATAGATTGCTTCTCCTGCAGTACTCACAAAGAATAGCTCCACCAATTTCTCATATATTTGTTTTGCAGTCTTTAGTTTTGATACATAGGGAATGAGAGAGTCTTTGATGGATTCTATGAGAATCCTCTGGGCTCTAATTTCTCCCTTCATGTACTTGGCATGGGCTAGAGTATCTTCTTTTGGGGGTTGAATAGTAGATCCTTCGATATAGTTCATTACTTCATCTTCAATTAAATTCAACTCTGTCCTTTTCTTCCATGCACTAAAGTTTGATGACCCAACCAGCTTGTTGCTTTCTTTACAATAAGGCATCTTGACAAATAGGGTCATGAATACTTACTTGAGTGGATTGGCTTGCAGCTTCCTTGATGATGATTGAGAATGAAGTCAAGGGTTTCCTTTCTTCAATGTTGGTGTACTTGAACCCTTGATTATAAAGAATATCTTCAGAAGTTGAGGTTCTCTTCAAACAATGTCTTGAGTGCAAATCTTTGATGGCAAAGACTATTTTCTTGAATGAGTTGATCTTTTCAATGAGATAGACCTCATTTGAAGTAGCTAGATAGTCTTCCTTGCAAACTGATTTGACTTTCCAACCCAAACTTTGATCTTCGCTTCTTTGGGTGTCTTTGTTGACAAGCAGCCCTTGTGTTCAGCACCTTAGCTCTGATACCATGTTGAGAATTTGGAGGGTTGGAGGTTAATACAAATTATTTTCTTGATAATTACTTGTGACCTTACTTGTGATACTTATGTCTTCTTCTTTTAGTTTAGTTAATCTTTCATCAAGTCAATTATCAAAATGCACAAGACACAAAAGTTAGGCTCCTAGAGCCAGGGCAAAACCTCTCCCTCTTGGAGAGGCAAACCCGCAAAGAATTCTTCTTATAGATCTTCAAATGACAAGTACCATGACCCAAACTTAGACCCTTGACCTAGATATGCTTCCAAGACCTTGATTCAGCTTCTTCAACCTTGAATCTTCTCTTCACCAAATCGCTTAGTTCTGCATCAGCACTGGAGACCTTAATCTTCGCTTGCATATGCTTGAATTACATGAACTATAGGAAGGTAAATCAAAGATTTACCTTCCTCACTATTGTTGTCTCTTCTCCTTATGATGATTGTCTCAATTACCACAAATTCCTTCTTCAAGTCAACAGCCCTTAACAATCTTTACTGCACTTATCCGCAATCTAACCTGCACCCTTGATATCTGCAATCCTCTTCCTGTATCACTATTTCAGATCCGCATTCTATATTGTTTCTTATCCACACTTATATTCTTCTTTTATTTGCATTGTGTCCTTCCCTTAACCGCATTGTAATCTTTCCCTTTATCCGCATTGTCTCCTGGTATATATCTGCATTGTCCCTTGGTATATATCCGCACTATCTCCTTATAGATATCTGCACTATCTTCTTGTAGATATCCGCACTTCCTTGCTTCAGATAGAACCCCAATGTTCCTGAGATTTGATCCGCAAATTTCCTGAGATTTGATCCGCAAATTTCAGAGATATGATCTGCAAATTTCCTGAGATTTGATCTGCAAATTTCTTGAGATTTGATCCACAAATTTCAGAGATATGCGAGCTAATGTGTCTCTGTTCTGCGTAGCCTAGTTGGATATTTATAGTTGTCACAACCTGTAATTAAGCCGAACAGTGTATGAATAGGTGTGACTGATTTTAAGCCGACTTGTCTAACTGTTATGAGGCCGACTTCTCCAAGGAGTATTCCAGCAAGGTGACAACTGTTTTTAATGTATTTGGAGCTTGTCTTCCAACGTTGCATTGAGGGTTGTTGTGAGCTTATTCCACAATGTCCTCGAGCATATAGCTAGACTAGATTTGACACTTAACTCAAACCTAATGGACATCAAAAAGAAGTCCATCTACTTAATAAATTATGCTCATGAAACCCATGAAGCAAATACAATAATAATATATATATTATTTTGACTTCTTTTTCATAATTACATAATTACATAGTCAACATAAAGACCGACCTAGTTACACTTTTCAACATCTATAAGTCATGTGTCTCGCCCAATGTTGCATGAAGAAGGGACGTTTTTTGGAAGCGGATACGCGGAAGCGTCATTTCCCAAAAATCTAGGAAGCAAAGCGTCTCGGAACCGTCTACTATATATTTATATTTATATTTTTTTGCATTTATATTAAAAAAAAACATCCAAAATACCAAACTAGTTGTAGAAGATATGAAAACATGCATATTTGAATACAAATCAAGATAGATATGGCATCCATTGTACATCAATGGTTAATTATTCGAGCATCAACCATCTAGAATCTAGATTCTTCTCCTCTTGTCTCGCCTTTGCCTCTACCTCGATTGTCCAGGGATATTAGTCAACATTTCCCAATTTTAATCAAACTACATAATCCAAGCCTTAAAATATGGTGGAAAAAGCTTAACATGCTTGATCAATGATTTTGACTTGATTGAAAGGTAATTTTTTGCTAAGGCCATGACAAAGGAGTTCAACAATTAACACCACCAACACTAGGGTACATGAGCACATAGAGGGCTTGGTGCTCTTGATTAAATGCCAATAACATACCCTCATACATGATATAATCTAATGAAAAACCACAATCTCATTGATCCTGAATTCCTTAAAACTGTTAAGTCTGTTGAATTTTGAATAGGATATGAAATTCTAATTTCTCCATATGAAGCCCGATGGGGATGGAACCACTCTCAAACATCCTGAGTCATTTCATGGTAATGTTAAAAATTTAAATAAAAGGATGAAAATGAAAGATAAAGGAGAATGTCTCTTTTACTTTAAAAATTTAACATTACCATGACGGAGCCTCTAGGAAGCATCTAAGGAGCATCAAGGGAGCACCTTGGGAGTGTCTGGGAAGCCCCATCCCAACTTAAGTCAAAGAATTTTTTTCAAAACAATTTAGAACCCTACGGAACCACCCATCTCCCTCTGGATCCACTAGCGATCCGCGCGGATCCGTGCCCAAACCTCCATGGATCCCCAACGGATCCTTTTCTGGATTCGCGGATCGGGCTTGTGTGATTCCAGATTTCCAAGAATCGCCTCAAAACGGCGGAAACGCGGATCATATTTTCGGATCCGCGGTTCCATCGAAGGATTACCCAAGGATCGGTACAGGACGCAGTTCCGACCTTGGATCCTTGGGGGGGGGCGGGGGGGATCATGCAACACTGGTCTCACTAGCATTGTAGCCCATTGTCTCGTTGAGAGATGGCGTTGTTAGTCAAGGCCTTGCACTAGGACAATGCTAGTTGATATGATGCTCTACAGATGCGATTACCAATCCGATCCTTCTATGAGATTCTTTAGTTTAAAAATGACCATGTACCTGTATGAATACCTCCCTAGTTAAGAGGGAGTGTTGAAAAGTGTAACTAGGATCGGTCTTCATATTGACGATGTAATTATGTATTTATGTAAAGAAGAAGACAAAGATAATAAAATGTATATTTGTTGTACTTGCTTCATGGGTTTCTTGAGCAAGATTTTATTTTAGATTAATAGACTTCTTCTTGATGTCTATCTAGGGTTTGTCTTATGTTTATAAGTGTAATTAGTGTCATGTATATGAAGAGCCCAGTCGTGATTAAATGCTCCAAGACCTTGTCATAACCCTTGTGAAAGAATAGCTTGAAATTGCCTTAACTCAACGCTGAAGAATCAAGATGGATGATGAAAGTCGACCTATATGCAGCTACATGTCGACCTAATTCTCAGTTAAGAAGTCGGCCTACTAGCTGATTGTATGGTTGGCCTAAAGGCTAGACAAGTGCACCATATATACAACACTTCTGCGGTTCATTTGAGGCAGAACAATTCGGTGATATCTCTGAGTTTTTAGTGTAGACTGTTCTGAGCATAAAGTGCGGATTAATCAGAGTATACAATGCGGATTTCCTGAAGTTGTTACAGAGCATACAATGCGGATTTGCTGAAGTTGTTATAGAGTATACAATGCAGATTTCTGAGGACTCGAACAGGGTCTCAATGTGAGTATTCCACAGCTATACATTGCAGATGATGAATCACAATAAGCCTATATATATATATATATGCGAGTAAAGAGGTAATGAATGTGGATCTGTCTTGGGTAATATGCTACCATGATGAATGCGGAACAGCAAGTAAACAATAAGGACCTTTCTGAGTTAGTAACAGCAGAACTGAAGTGCGGTCAAATCTGAGAATAGAAGGAAGGTAAATCAGAGATTTACCTTCCTATCTTCAGTATTCAAAAGGACGGTAATATGTCTCAGAGAATAACAAGAAAGAAGAAAATGTTTTGATCAGCAAGGAAGATAAAGTTAGGGATTGAGCTCTCTAACATTGGTGCAGATCAGTGCAAGTCGGTGCAGAAATGAAAGATAAGCATTGGAGGCAAATCAAAAAGCACTGACAAGGTCTTGGAGGCATTCATAGGTCAAGGGTCTGAGTCTTGGTCATGGTACTTGTCATTTGAAGATCTATAAGAAGAATTCCTTTCGGGTTTTCCTCTCCAAAAGGGAGAGGTTTTGCCCTAGCTCTAGGAGCCTAATTTTGTGCCTTTTGTATTTTGGTGATTGACTTGATGAAAAGACTAAATAAACTAACGAAGAGAAGACATAAGTAACTCAATTAAGCCAAGTAAACACACAAGTAATTATCAAGAAGAGAATTTGAATTAATCTCCAGCCCTCCAAATTCTCAACAAAGTTGCAGAATGTTTTGGGCTAACTTTCACTGTTTCATGAGGCCGAGTTTGACTCGCTTTGACTGAGCTCCATTGGGAGACATTTTGTTGGTTTGACCGGTGTTGACTTTGCTAGCTAGGGCATCCTGTTGACTGCTGAGAATTGTACTTTCTCTCTCTGCTGAATTTGAAGAATAATAAGAAGATTTGATCAAAGGGTTTTCCCCGCATTGGGGTTTTCCCTAGCATCCGCCAAATTGTTGTGTCCTCTTGTCTTGGCTTGTCTTCTGGTTATTTATTTATGTTCTATCAGCGTTTACGATCAATGTTAATGTGATTGCTAAACAGGAAATTGAATTGGGCTAATACGAAAGATTGAAGTAAATTGCTCTAAGCATAGAACATACCATCATTAACTAAAATTAACAACTTGGCTCTTGGAGGATGGTCATCTTGTTGGTTAGTTCACTTTGACGTATCTCTTGTTAAATTGATTCTCTAAGGAAAAGGTTGGTAGGGTTTTTCCCACATTGTGGGTTTTCCCAAGGTAAAATATTCTTGTCTCTTTGTGCATTGTGATCTCTATTGCTCTAGTACTTTCTATGGTTGAATTTCTGAATGTATAATTGCTTGATAATATCTTGAATGAACAAATGATCATACACAACATTGGAAGTAATTATCAAGTTTCGGAAATAAGTACTTGTATCTATTGTACTGGAAAAATCAACAGTATTCACTAGTTTTGAGGAAATGTTTAATAGGTTTTTAAGGCTTGATTGAAGGCACGAAGTTGGCCGATCTAATAAAAAGGATAAGTCTATCTTGTACATTGGCTATATAGAGGTTGACTTAGTTGATCTGATAAAAAGGAGGAAATTTGTCTTGTCCAGTGGCTATATGAAAGTATGGGTTTCCTTGATACATTTTCGTGTTAGGGATGTTAAGCAATATTTAAGCAGTCTTAAAGTATGATCTTTGCAATTGCAAGAAAGTGATACTTGGACAAAGTTTTGTTGACCATAATCTGAGCATGTATTGACAGAAGTTCATAGTATTGATATCATTGTAATTAGGCCACTATCCCTTTCTATGGTTGAATTTCTGAATGTATAATTGCTAAATAATATCTTGAATGAACAAATGATCATACACAACATTGGAAGTAATTATCAAGTTTCGGAAATAAGTACTTGTATCTATTGTACTGGAAAAATCAACAGTATTCACTAGTTTTGAGGCAATGTTTAATAGGTTTTTAAGGCTTGATTGAAGGCACGAAGTTGGCCGATCTAATCAAAAGGAGAAGTCTATCTTGTACATTGGCTATACAGAGGTTGAGTTAGTTGATCTGATAAAAAGGAGGAAATTTGTCTTGTCCAGTGGCTATATGAAAGTATGGGTTTCCTTGATACATTTTCATGTTAGGGCTCTTAAGCAATATTTAAGAAGCAGTCTTGAAGTATGATCTTTGCAATGACAAGAAAGTGATACTTAGACAAAGTTTTGTTGACCATAATCGAGCATGTATTGACAGAAGTTCATAGTATTGATATCATTGTAATTAGGCCACTATCCCTGGTAGAAGAGCCCAAGAGTTTCTTTTATTTTTCTATTGTAAAGGGCGGCAGGGTGGTGCTAGGCAAGGAAGTTGTAGCTTCCTTCAAGAGGTTGTTGCCTCCTTCTAAGGGGAGTTGTTAAACCTAGGGTATTAGTCATTCCAATTATAGCTGGTAAACTGGAAGTTGTTGCTTCCCTCGAAATAAATAATTGTTTATATATATATATGGAGGAGACAGGGTCTGGGCACTAACCCTAGCCGCCATGACCCCACTTCATTACATTTTTGCCGCTGCGATGCTCTTTTCTTTTGGAAGTGCTAACTGGTGTGTTTTGAGTATGCCGTGGGGGAGACAGGATGGGTGGCATTTTGTTGTTTGTTTCCCTCTTTCATCATCTACCAGAGGGGTTTCCTTTTGCGCAGCATGGCTTCTGCAAGGAAGGGTGATTCTGCCTCTGTTCCTGCTCCTCGTGCCATCTCTCTTCCCTCTGCTTTGACCGACGTTCTCCATGTTTACTGCTCTCCAGGTTTGGTTTTTTGGTGGAGTTTTAGAGGGGATGGAGCTTGTATGGGCTCTATTTCGTGCCATCTCTGGCCGGATCTCTTCTTTGATCGTATTCTCATCATCTGCGAGGTTTCCTGGGGTTTGCTTCTTTGCGGCCTCTTGTTGCTGCCAAGGTTTTTTTCTGGTTTGCGAGCTGTGCGTTGTGGGTTGGGGTCGTCTTCTGCATCATCCTCCTTAGTGAAGCGTTGAGGGGATGGGGTTATTCGCCCCCTTTCATGCCTCTTCACATTCTCTTGATAGCCTCCATCTATGCTCCAGGGTTTGTGGTCTGCAATCTGGGTCTCTGTGGCCTTCTTTGTTTATCTCGAGCGTTTTTTTGCAGTTTCATTGTTGTTGGTGGGCTGCATTTTTTTGCTCCTCTTGGGGACTCTGGAGGGCCTTTGTGCCTCTAGTTTTTTATTTTCTTGAATGTGTGTGGCCTGAGTTGGAAATGCCGCCAAAATGGCCCAAATCTGCCCCCTTTCTACCCAATTCTACCCTGTTTCCATGACTTTTTTGCTTCTGCGAGCTAACTCAAGCACCCAAGAAGGGTGTAGGGCCCTCCAGTGACCAAAAATGATTTAATCTACCACAAAATTTTATCTCTAATCACTCCACAAACTAATTTATCTCTAATCAATCCATGCTCTAATTCTGCTAAAAAGCACGTTGTTCTATTTTTGTTAATGAAGACGAAGATGATAATTATAAGATATGTAATTGTACTTGTCATTAGCTCATATATCATTTTCAGCACATATAGCCATGTACAAAGGCCGATTTTGGATGTAAAGCCTCATGTATAAAGGCTAACTTTCGAACCTTGGATGTACAGCTTCATCTATAAAGGATATTTTGGATTTTGAATTGTGTAATCATCTATGAGAGTTAATATAGACTGGGTTTTCATTCTACAATGTCATTTATGTGTCTCATTCTTTTTTTTCTTGCAAGATAATGTGTTGTTAACTTATTTGTAAAAAAAAATGCACATGTATATATATATATATATATATGACGTTTTTCCTGACGTTTCGGATGCCATTTCTATTTATGGGGTTCACGTTTCTAGCCATACCCATTTCAGAACCCTCCAAACGTTTTTCCATTTCATGCAACTTGAGTAATAATGTAAATAGGGGTCTTTGCATGAAAAGGGAAAGAGCAGCGGAGGCAAGAAAAAAATCTGATGGTTAGAAATACCAAATGCTTTCACATTAAATCCCATATTGAATTTGTGCTTGCAATCCTTCCTAGAACCCTGGGTGACCAACCCCCTCTCAAGTGCAACCCCATAATGGCCCACACTAACTCTCAAAGAACCAGAAAAGGTAGAAATATCTTAAAACTGTTGCACATTCCACACAAAGCATATCCTGAGTCCTGACAGGCAAAATACAGACACATAACAGCTGGCAATGCCTGTGATAACTAACTTTCCTTTTATTTTATATTTTTGTGCTTGTATCTATCAATTGTGTTGTTTGTATTATATTGCATTATATCCCTTTTCTTTTTCTTAATATATGTACATATAACTGAAACATCTTCTACTTGACCTTCAAATTACATACAACTTCAATATGTTTATCACAAACCTAGTATATCTGTTTGTTCTGCAAAGCTTCAGGACAACTCTAATGTCTAAGCTTTGAAAGAATTTAATTTCTTTTAAAGGGAAATTTTATAAGAATATCTATTATCGGCTATTGAAGTTGTGCAAGAAATGGAAGTGATGGGTAACTATCAACCTCATTCGTTCAACTTATATGCACTTGGCAAGTAATAAGTTGTCACGCGCTTATCATATCATGCAGATTCATATTAAGGAGACATGTAATGGCAAATGACATCCAAGAACATGAATAAGAGAAAGAACAATCATCATCATCCAAAAAGAATTCTGTGAAAGTTTGTTTGAAATACTTGAGATAATTCTTTTAATGGACTTCAAAGATGGGTGTATAGCTTACTTGTACATAATGTACACCAGATATTTTCGTAGGAGAGCTTACTAACTCAAAAATAGACTGTCCATTAGATTTCCTGAAATCTGGCAGTCTGGAGGAACTGTTTTTTGTTTCTTGGAATTCCCATGTTCCTGCAAAAAGATTTCCTCTTCTGTGATGCATGAAAGAATATAAAAAGCAATAGCGTTCATCTCCTAAAATATTTATGTGTAGAGCTGAAAGTCTTAAATAAAAGAAAAAATTAATAAACTATTAGCATTTAGACATGCTAGACTAAAGGAAATCTAAAAGATACCCTTTGGCAAAGAAATAAAGAATGTTTATGTGAAACTCCACTACTGAAGCATGCAAGATTATTCTAGTTTATATGCAGTCAGACCTGGATTTTGTTTAGTTCTTTTGTCAGTTAATGTTTTTGTATTACTGGCAAGACCAGTCAGCATGTATTCCACTTCAATGCCATGCAGTCCCAGCAATGAGACCTGTGTTAATTATAAAAACTCTCTTTTTCCAAGAAAAAAATAAGCAATCCTCACTACAGTACTTTGTAAACTCTCCCAGATTGGGGAACAGCAAACTTGCTGAATCAGGATAAGAAGAAACCACTCAAAACAAAAAACAAAAAAAACAATCCCAGTACCAGACTTAAATTATGCCATATGCATATCTTCGCAACTCCAACTGCTGCATTAATAGTAGCATGTAATGGATCCTAGAGGAATGTTTTCCAATCCTAGCATTCTGCATCTTAAACAGCTCGACAACATTCCCAGACGTGTAGACATTCATGTTGATTGAAACTGGAAAATAAAATATACATGACCAGTAGACAGCTTCAAGAAAGAAATAAAACTTTAATATGATCTTAGAAACCTTCCTAGAAACATTATAGACTACCCTTCAAAGTAAGGCTTCAACTAAAAAAAGCATTAAAAGAATCTAACCAAGTCATATGAGATCCATTCTCTGCAACTATTTTGCTCAAGAGGATGTTATCTGTTGGTCTCATCTCCTTTTACAGAATTATCTCACCACAAAGACCAGTTACTATTCACAATTAAAAAATAGGGACTAGTCAGTTACTACCAGAAGTAGTAATTAGAAAGTTAGAATCGCAGGGTCATCAATGACATGGTTACCAACCAAAAGTTGATATCCTAAGAGGCATTTACAAAATCTAACACAATCCTACTGACACATATTATGCCAGAAAGACCTATCACTTGCTAGAATTTCACATGGAATGTTGGAGAATTTGCGGCAATTATGAGATTTTTTGTGGACGGTGTAACTATTTTTTATATAGTATTACTCTTTTGCACATGTACTGCATTTTGGAACCTCACCAAAACTTTAAAGAATTAGATATAGATCAAGCAGCTATGACTTCCATACAAAATGTAACTTTAATTTACATGCTGGAACCCTACAGTAGCCATAGCTACCAAAATCAGACAATTGGACAATTCATTTGATAGCAATATTTGGTTGAAAACTGTACAGAAAACAAGTTAACATATGAATATAAGTACCTACAAGCGATTCCAGCAAAAATAAAGTAAAATGGTTCCCAGAGAGGACCATCTGAAATTGCCAATGTGGGTAAAATATTTGACGTTTAGAAAATGTTTATTTTCCAAATAGTTGCCTGGAGCTGTAAGGTCAACAATTCTTGACTGCATACTATATGGTCAACAGCTATTGACTGAGCAATGACCATTATCAAGGCAGGCAACCACTTCCAGCCATTGGAAAACCTCCATTTTTATTCAGAGTGTCAAGTTAGAGAAATTTGGTTGAATTTCTATCCTGGTTGAAAGATGTACATGATTTGCTTTAAGCTTTGGTCAAAGCCAATCAGATGAGAATCAATGACTGCTATTAAGTACTAATTATCGGCACAATAAGTTTGAATTATGCAATAGAGAAGTATGCTATTGCATGACTAGTCAGATTTAATTTTTGCAAGTGAAGAATTCAAACTACTTTCTTACAAGCAGAAAACAAGAAACTCAGATTTAGAATGAGAAAACTACACTAATTTCATTATTGAATCAGTCCTGAGTAATGACTTCTTTTCAATTACCAAATAGTCAGAAAACACCAAACTTTCTCCAAACATATGTGCTGTCATCCATGCCAAATTTGAACATAAAGCCACATTGTCTACCAACAGGAAAGAAACCCAACATCTAGAAGGACGAAAACACCACAAAAGACGTGAGGAAAAAACGTGACAGCTGGGAAAAAGAAGCCCAAATGTGACAACTTAGGTTTGAACCGAACGCACAATGTACAGAAATGAGAAAATACAAGACGACATTTAATATAGCTTCTTCGTTAATTAGCTGCTAAGATAGCTACTAGTTTTTCCCTTAATCACATCTCCCTTGGTGGGAGATGCTAGTCCCCAGCATATTTTGTCTACAGTGGAAGAAACCATTACCTTTCTCAATCCTCTGTAAGCCATTTGGCAGTTTAATGTTGTTTCCCTTATTAGTCAATCTTTAACATCTATATAACTCTGCCTCTTGTCCTTTCCTAATTGTTCTTAAAATAATATCCATGGACAAAAATTCATGTTCTCTAGTTCCAATTCATCTACTAGTATAGAAAAAATTTCTACTTTCACATCCAACATAGATGGCCCATGACTCATATAAGTTTTCAGTATTAAAAATTGGATGAACGCCTTAGATAGGGAGGTATGTTTAACTGAAATGCATTTTCAACAACAATACACAATCCTCTAAGAACCATACCTGATGGGTTCTATTTTTCTAAATGTATGCTTTGAACCTCTCCTCAAGAGATTGTAGCAACAATTGATTGCCAACTTGCAACCTGTGCACACCCCTGTATTGATCATGCCATGCTTTGTATATGTGGCATACTTGATGGAGCACCTCTTGGACCTGTTCCACCAATATGGTTAACCCCTTGGGAGGAAATTTTTCTCCTACATTCGACAGCCAGCAAACCCTGCCAGCTACCATTAGACAATGATATGCAATGTACTTCCACAATTTGCATCAGCCATGTGCCTCTCACCATCAGGCAATGACACCTAGATGAATGTAGGCTGCTATTCAAAAGGTACTTTGATCATTTTGCAATCCGGTGCTTATACTTGTTTGTTTTGGGCAATTAGTATGGATATCGAGGTGATCTCGAAGACTGACAGATTTTCACCCTAATTTTGTTGTCTCACATTACCAAGGGGATTGATCTTTAACCCTAGTCCAGTGTGATCTCCCTTACAGCCCTTTGGGTTAGGAGGGGCACTACTTTGAAATCTATCGTTGAGATGGCATGTTCCATTTTCCCTAAAACACCCTTAGCACTTTCCATGCCACAATACAAGCCCCGTATCTCACCTCCATTCTTCGAGTACAACTAATCATTGGTTCTCGGGGATTCGGCACTCACATGTTCACATACCTTGAGTATGAACCTGGAAACTTTGATGCAGCTAAAAGCAAAGGAAAAAGCATATCATGGCCAAAATGAAACAAAAGAAAGAAAATCAAAATGCAAAAGATGGTCGGGACACAAAGATTAGCACGTGGGCAAAAGCCTAGCTTGAGCTCTACCTCCCTCAGATGGCCACCACCCGGTTCTTGAGCACATGATGCTCCATTACATCAAAAAGGAACCTTTGCACGTCCCAACCCGATGAGCAATAAACTAACTCATCTTGAAGGGGTAATAAAACTACTATATCATACAAAGTAAGCTTTAACCCTTGAGCTCTAAGCAGTTATACAAGGAATAATCAAGAAGAAGCAAAAGGTACACGACGGGTGGAAAAATCAAGCCAAACTGGTAGCCCATGCATCCATGAATGCTCCATCCTCACATATATACATGCAGGATGTGGACCATGAAGTATTTTCCCCTCAGTTGCTCCCGTCAATTGCTTCCTTTGACCATGGCACTTGACCATGAAGTATTTTCCCCTCCAATGCCACATTATTATAATTTATACACTAACACCTATCAACTAAAGGGTGGTCCAAGGAGATGTTACTTCCTCTTATGGGCTAAAAGCAACTAATAGGGTTGACCATTAGCTACACCTACCAAGGGAGAAAACACCTTTGCAAGAACTTGGTTTTGATTTTGGAAGGGGATCTTTGTTTGAAGTATTAATGTGCCCTTGACATTCAAGTTTGGTTCACTTAGATCAATGAAACAGGAATCGCCGAGTATTCTGATTACTCGCGAGTGCAACTCGGCTCGGCAGCTAAACGAGCAGATTTGAATCTGCACGAGTCAAACTCGCGTTGACCGAGTTTGACTCGCGGTCAACGCGATTTGCACTCGGCGATCGGCGGCATTAGACGGCGATTTTTACGAGTGAATCGGGATTTTTTAGGTTTTAGATTTGTATTTATTATTTAACTGTCGTCGTTCGCTCGCCGAACAGTCTTTCACTCTCGCCGCCGCATCAACTTACTTGCTCGAATGAACAGGTTTTCACTCTCGCCGCCACATCACCTTGCTTGCTCGATGAACAAGTTTTCACTCCCGTTCGCTGAAGTTTGAAGTTCGAACAGTCACCAGTGCGGCAGTGCCACATCACCGCATCATCATCGGAGCAGCGGAGCCATCCGGTCGCCAAACAACACGCGTCATCGCTGTGAGCCATCCAACATTTGCTCCAAAGTTCAAACTGTCAAGTTGTCAACCTCCGTAAATTTCTGTGAGCCGGCCCTCTCATATAGTATTATAGATATATATTTATGCCTATATAGTATAAATGTTAAACGGTTTAAGAAAATCGATATCTATAAATTTATGCCTATAGATACAAATATTTAAAAAAATGAATTTTAATTTTTTTTAAATCATACTTTTAAGTTTTTAACCAGTAAACTGTAAAATATAATGTCAATTGGAAATCCGTCGAGTGAGAAAAATTAAAATCATTCTCTACGTAGTTGTAGTTGGAAACAACCAAAATAGGTGGGTGAAATCTGCATTATAAATTTATAATTTATTATATTAAGTCAAATTCTATTGGTATTGAAACCAATTTCCTAAACTGAGACTGTCTATTTAATATTTATTGCTGGCACTATCACCTAGTTCTGAGCCAAGTGACGTCACCTATTCCATTAAAAATTTATTATTAAGATTTAAAACTTTTCCTGTATAAAATTTAAATATTAAATAGATAACAGATTCAGGATTAATTTTTAAATAGATATCTGTATTGAGTACTTGGCAGCAAGTTGCAAAACCCTCTCTCCTACTTATTTGCATTTTTAATTTTTAATTTTTTTTGTCTTACAGGAGCCATAAATTAAACAAAAGCAGCAAAGCCACAACTTCAAATATCGATTCTTCAATCTTAACAGAAGCCACAATTTAAACACAAGTCCAAAACAACTACAATGTCAAGGGAGAAGGACTTTGCTTGGGCTTATTGTGACAAGATTCCAGGAGACCCCAAGCTCCATTGTAAATTTGCAAAGCAAAATGTAGTGGAGGCATTTATAGATTCAAGTACCACCTTGCACAGATACCTGGCCATGATATAGATCTCTACAAAGAAGTTGACGAAAATGTCAAACACCAAGAAACCTTGGCCATTGAAATGTTGACTCAGCATAATGCCAAGAAAGCAAAGCAAAATAAAGAAATAGGAACTCTTGGAGTTGATGAATTTTCTTCCAATGCCCCATGCCCATTGTCATCTCCCTCTGTTGAATCCTCAATGCCATTCCCAAGTTTCCTACACATGCCTCCAAGTCCAGGACAAACTCAAGGCCAAATGAATCCTCCTTCATTCAACATTGGAGGTGACAAAACCTGGTTCCCAACCTACCTTGGATGCAACTGGTTGGAAAAAAAATATCCATAGTCAGGCAAGGAAGGCCATTGCTAACTTTTGGTACTATTCTGGCATACCTTTCCACTGTGCCAGAAGTCCTTATTGGCAAGCTATGATTGATGCAGTTGTTGTTGTAGGTCCAGGGTTCAAAGCCCCTACATCAGAGAGCCTTAGGACAGATTTGTTGTTAGAGAGTGTTGAAGATGTCATGCTTGTCCTATCTGAGTTTCGTTCATCATGGGTAGAAATAGGGTGCACCATCATGAGTGATGGATGGACAGATCAGAAGAATAGAACTTTAATAAATTTCCTTGTATCTTCTCCAGCAGGCACAATGTTTCTCAAATCAGTGGATGCATCAGACAAGGTTAAGACTGCCCAACTTATTTGTGAAATGATGGAGGAAGTCGTTCAAGAAGTGGGAGAAGAACATGTACAAATTGTCACCGACAATGCAGCTAATTATATGGTTGCTGGTAGACTTTTTAAAGATTAGGTACCCCACTATTTTTTTGGACCTCTTGTGCTGCCCATTGCATAGATTTAATGCTTGAGGAAATTGGCAAGCTTCATTAGATACATGAGGTGGTGGAGAAGGCAAAATCCATAACCAAATACCTATACAACCACACTATTGTCCTAACCACCATGAGAAAATACACTGAAGGTAAAGAAATTGTTCGACCTGCAGATACTAGATTTGCAACAAATTTCATATCTTTTCAATCTGTGGTTGAGCAAAAGATAAATCTGAAGAGGATGTTCTTGGGACTTGAGTGGATGGCATCTAAACATTCCAAGACCCTTGAAGGCATCGAAATTGTTGCACTTGTGTTTGATGACGGTTTCTGGAAAGATGCCGAAGAGATTATTGTTGTGACGGAATCCCTTGTTAGAGTACTCAGGTAATTCAAGTCTTTTAACTTTTTCATTTTTAAAATTTCATTTCAAGCTTCTTTTTATTTTCATTGTTTCATATTTCTTTAAATTTGAAAGCTTGAACTTTCAGGATGGTTGATGGTGACAAACCTGCTATGGGTTACATTTATGAGGCAATGGATCTCACAAAGGAGGCCATCAAAAGAAGATATGGGGATGAGGAGGCAAAGTATATGCCTCTTTGGGACATTATTGATGCACGTTGGGATAGGCAATTGCATTCCCCCTTACATGTTGCTGGGTACTTCTTAAATCCACAGTATTTTTATGATTAAGAGCAAATTTAACAAGGATGGGGAGGTTGGCAGAGGACTTATGACATGCATTGAAAGGTGTTTCCCTGATCCAGAATTTCGAAGCCGTGTCTTTTCCCAACTACAGGATTATTGGGCCCCAGCTAAATTATTTGCTTATAACAGTGCTATACGAGAAAGGTCCAAGATGTTGCCAGGTACCCTTTGAGGCTTGAAGGCTTCATCAATTCATTAAATTTGTTCAAACTTCAAACTTCATTTTGTCTTTTTAAGTTTTTACTATTTAGTATTTAGTACTTCTACTCACGATGACACGAACCCTTGCCACTTGCTAGGTCTTTGGTGGCAAAACTTTGGTAGTGATACACCAGATTTGAAGAGATTCGTCATTCGAATCTTAAACCAAGCATGCAGTGCTTCTATTTGTGAGCACAACTAGAGCATGTTTGAGAAAATACATTCTAAGAAGCGCAACCGATTGACACAAAAGTGCTTAAATGACCTTGTATTTGTCCATTACAATCTACGACTTCGCAACAAGCAAATACTAGGTGAGAGCCTGAATTTGAAGGTTTCATAATCTGATTTGCACTTTAAAGTTCAAAGTTCAAAATTTAATTCCATTTCAATGTCTCATGATAATGACAGGTTTGGATCATTCACCAATCAACCTTGAAGAGATTGATCTGCAAACTACAAATGCAGCAAATTGGGTCCAATTAGAGGAGGCTCCTCTTTTAAGCCTACATGACCTGGAGAACTTTGAGAGTCAAGCAAGCGAAAGAGTGGGAGGAATCGCTTCTAGTTCTCACTCTTAAGTGTCTTAGACTCTTAGTTATTGATTTTTCATTGATTAGTATGCAGTTTTTTGTAAACTTTTAGAAGCAGATGCTTCTGGTTCTATGTAGTCACTGGTTAGGAGTCAGGACTCCGTACTTTGGATCGTGTTTGGACTCATAACATATATGAGATACTTATTCATTTATGATATTTGGACATCTATTGATAATATGCATTGTTTAGATACGCCTTTATTGAGTATCAATGAAAAATGTTTTTTTTTTTTTAATTCAATATATGTGTATATTTTTATTTAATGAATTCACCGATTTTTTCTCGATCCGATTAAAACTCTTCACTCTTTTGCCTCGCCGATTTATTGTCGATTCTGAGTCTGAGTCTGGTAACATTGACTTAGATGCATTTTATCTTAGTCTCAGATGGATGGTTGTTTTCACTAGCATCCATGTTGTTTTTTTCAGGTGAGCCACACTGCAACCTATTGGTTTTCAAGTGCAATCAAGACTAGTATAGTTTTTCAAAATTTATAACTACTTCTAATGATGTAATTAGACTTCTTCAAACATTCCAATCATAAAGAATTTATACATGAAAAACTCCAACCATTCAATTTCATCAATAGAGCAATAGAGATCAAAAATGAACAATAAACATGAGACAAGAGACACTAGAAATTAGGCTTCAAACCAGGGGAAAACCTAACCATCTTTCCTTATGAGAGAGAAATTAAATTATGTACATCAATAGTATATCAAAATATTCCAATAAGATTCCAAAATTTGACCTCAACAATATCCAAGTCAAACCAGTCAAAGAAGAGAGAATCTCGTCAATGCTGGTAAAAATTACAGTTTGCATAGAGGGGCCAAATTTCAGCCTAAGGTAGCTAAACAAAGGGGCCTAAATTCGGTCCTGAAGTTGCCTCTGAAAATGCAGTCAAACCTTCGATCAAAGCAAGTGGTCAACCCAACTCAACGAGCCAAAATAGGGAAGAAATATTAGTCAAATAAAGTCAACATATCTCTGCAATCTTTGGCCTCTTCCAACAGTCAAATCAGATGCAAACTAGCCCAGTTCAAGGAAATTCAAAGTAGGTCAAAACAGAGAAAAGAAGTTGGTCAACACAGGTCTGAAATGTCTTCTTGACTCCTTCACACGTGTGGATTAATGAATGTATGTGTTGATGAGATGCCAAAATGAGCTCCAACGAAGTCATATATATAATATGTGTGTGTGTGTGTGTGTGTGTGTGTATGTGTGTGTGTCATGAGAGGTGGCTTTTCACACATGTGAGTCGACTTATCCTTCTTGAGGTCGACTTGGTCAAAGTCAAAAATATGAGTTTTCTCAATTAATTTCCAATGAAAGTCGACCACAACTACACAAGTTTTAAACACAGTCCACTCCACAGGTACCCAGGCCCTTTAGAGAATTACATGAACTAAGAAAGTGCAACATTGGGAGAATGGAGCCTCCTAAAAGCACTAGCAAATGACACATGTCCTAGAGTACCTCCAGGACCCAAGACGTCAGTCAACTTTGACCTGGTTTTAAGGATTCTTCATAATGATGCCACTAGACACATTATACCCCCAGGCTATCGTTGACATAACATGATGGGCAGGAGTTGATTCAGAGCCTAGATGAGGATGGTCTCTATTATGGATATAATATATATAAAAATAATGTAAATATAAATAATAACAACAATCATAATAACGATTAATTATTGATTAGTACAGAAGAGGCATGTCTCTAAGGACATGACCATTCATGAAGGGGCACCTGCCTAGATATATAAGCGAGCCCTCATTTGTAACAAACTCATCATCATATTCTTTATTAATACACACACACACACACACACATATATATATCCTCAATGGACATCTTCATATTTCATGTGTTCTATAGTATTTAACTTGTGACTACAAACTTTGTTCATTACATTCATATCAAAGTTTTTTTATCCTCTGGTCGCTCAACCACTGCATAGAACTTGTTTGACCCTCCGGTCGCTCAACCACGGCATAGAACTAGTTTGATCCGGTGTTTGGCCAACAACCCTTCGTCAACTTTGTTACCATCACAATTGAAGTGTTTTGCTACACATAGTTGCAGGTTTCATCATTAGGCCTTTAGCCATAAAAAATATATATATATATATATATTAGAAGAATGTAATATCCCAGATGGGATATTATGCCTAAATTTGTCGGAAATAACTTAACCCAACATTTTGCTATAAAATCAACATTTATTTAACAAAAGATTGCCATGTAAAATAA
Organism: Pinus albicaulis; assembly: GCA_034641835.2. NCBI lineage: Eukaryota > Viridiplantae > Streptophyta > Pinopsida > Pinales > Pinaceae > Pinus > Pinus albicaulis. The sequence continues at coordinate 550,700,238 of CM076582.1, read as the reverse complement.
GACATATAAAGTTCATGCAATTCCATAACACAATGATGCAGTAAATAATCTCAACTTTATTATAACATAAACTGGGGTTTACATGCGAGAAAGATAAATAGCTGACATAGTTGAGATATAATCCTGCCTTAAGGATCTGTTAAACTGTGTTGGCCTCCAAAACTGAACTGTTGCACTCTCCCTCCAACAATAGCTGCCACTGAATCCACTGAAAGACAATGAAGCACCAAATGAAGATCTAAATGATCCTCACTCCAATATCCCTGAAGCTCTGTGAAACTCCTGAATGAAGTCTCCTCAAAGAGAGTTGGGTTTCCATCCAACACTCTACAACACACCTGAGGGTTTTCGTCCTGGGGCTACCAATGGAGAAGAGAACCGGGTTCTCAACCTCTCATACAAGAAAATATATCAAATCCAAGATATTCCTCAATGGCCTCCTCCTTTTCTTTTATAGATCTCATGGATCCTTCTAGAGCCTTATTTTATTATTATTTTAATCATGAAGCACTTTTCCCTCTTATTTTCCAATTAAAATATTCCTTTTTAATGTCGAAAAGAGTAAATCACCTACCATGTCTCCTCAGGTCACTGAAACTCATGTCCAACCACCCCATCATGTAGGTATTCTTGAAGAGCTATTACACTAAGGTGTTCTATCACGTATTCCTCCCGAGATGCCACCTTGAGCGTAATTAATTGAGTTAAGCCCAAAAATAACTCAGTTTTCCGAAAGTTGTCGAAATGCACCGGAACGAAATGCAAATGGTGCGGATGATGGAATATATCAAGAGAATGCCACCGGTCCTCATAGAAACTCCTCAGAACTCCTCCAAAAAGCCCCTGGGCCCGTTGATGACACCAACATGTACCTGTGACCTGTCTGCGCCCAACTCTGGAAGTCCATTCTAACCCTGTCATAGGTGACACCAAAAAAAGGAATATTACAAAGAAAGAAGAGCATATTTATTATTTAAAAAAAAAAAAAAAAAAATCTAAAAAAAGGGGCTTTAAAATTATATATATGCGTGTCCCCAAAATAAATAAATAAAAAGTAAAAGAATAAAAAAAAAAGTATTAAAAATATGTATATATATATATATTTAAAAAAATATTATAAAAAAAATTAAAATATATATATATATATATAATTTAAAAAATTATATAAAAAAATAATAATAAATAAATAAACAAAACGAAAAAAAAAGAAACAATTGTTGGATGGCCACCACAGTCGCCTTTTGTAGTTGCACTACGACTGCCCAAATGCACAGTCGCAGCAAGCCACCAATCCAGTCGTCGTTGGTCACCCAGACCTCTGATGTTACTGCCGGCATACACAATTGCACTTGCCAGCCGCTACCGCCCTTCTGCCAGAGTCGACGTCCTTCACCAAGCCCAAATTCCTATCCACCAATCAGTGAATTCCGATGCCATTATGTTTCCACCAATCACAACTGCAATTATGTGTTGTTTCACCACCGTCCATATAGTTCATACGTTGGCATTGATATGGTTATACTACAATATTATTTTCAGAAAAAACTAAAACTTCCCATCTTAAAGGTTGTGCCCATACATCATATCGATTGGTCAAATTGATTAATGAAGCATTGGGTTTATATTATTACTTTCAGTAAACTCATAGATACCTAAATTATCAACAGGAGAAAGTTTGGAAAGTGGTGTATAGTAAAAAGTTTTCTTAAATTATTGGGACATTTAGTGAGATATTAATTTCTTTTATAAAAACCATACTCTCCACGTGGTATATAATTTATGTGGGAAGGTTGAGCTTTATGGCATCATTAGACTTTATTTTTGAAGTCAGTATGTTGAAAATGTAGCATGGAAGGTCTTTTAGCTTGTGCCTTAGCCAGTGAAGACCACGAATTTGCCTTTCTCTAGCATGAGTACGAGTTCATTAGATAAACTTCAGTTACTGTGAGTTGATTTCTAGTTTACACGTCAAGATTGCATGTGTAGTGTTGGAGCTTCAGTTACTTGGAGTTTTTTTCAGTTTGACTACAAGACGAGGTGGTAATTACAAGTTCAGTTAGAACGAGTGAAGTCTTCAATGTTGATTGGAGAGATAACAAATTAAGACTCCAGTGTTGAATGGAGAGAGAACGACTAGAACTCTCAGTTAACTTGCAATCACAACTCAAACTTCTAAATTGAACTGGATCCAATTGCTCAAGAAAATCAATAAAATACCACAACAAAGAAAGTAGGATTTCCCTTTTGGGTTTCCTGGGTAGAAAAGCGTGTCAATTTGTGTGCATGTGTTTTTATCTCTCGATTATTTTCCATTGCTTATTAAAAGTTAAGAGACTTTGTATCTTGGTGGAAGTAAATTTGGTTTCAGTTTTCAGTTGCCTTGTTTTTAGTAATTCATCCAAGTAGTTGTAGAGTTTCAAAAAAATTAACACGGTAGATTATTAAAAAAATAAAGGGGTAGTTTTAAATCTAAGCTGCAGGAAATGTGGGTCTAGGGCTCATTTCCCTAAAACAACGAAACGGAAACGCTGAAACGCGTACCGTACAGTTAGGAAATGTGTTTCTAGCCGTTCTGGTACGTTTCTCGTATGGGAAACATTACTAGTATGGCCGGAAACATGTTTCCCGGCCGTACGGCCGCGTTTCCTTCCCCAAACAGCGTTTTAACTTGTGTTTTTTTAAATTTTTTCGGTTTTCGTGCCATATAATATTATTTTAATTGTTTTGTTTGTCTCTTGGATGCTTCTAGATGGATTTCTAAACTTATAAAAAGACGATTCGCCTCATTCTCTCATCACACGAATTGAGCAAGTTGTTTCACTTGGAGAAGAGTGATTTTGGCGAGGAGAAAGGAGGAAGAGAGTAGTGCTTCAGCTAGGGTGTTTTCACCAATGAGCAAAGGAGATTTCAGCAGCAAGAGAAAGAGATTTCAAAAGCAGATTTGGAGTGTGATGTTTCCAGTTACGGTATTCTTGGTTTTTGGCTCAGCTACAGCCATATTTCTCTTGTTTTTTCTGGCATTTTGGGGTAGCTTCAGCTACACAAAATTAATTTGGGTAAGAAGCATTCAATTTCTTGGTATTTTCCAATTGTTTCGTCTATTTTTCGAGGGTTTATGCTACCAAAATTATAAAAAACGTTTTTTATTTATAGATTTGTTTTTTTAATTTTTTTGCAGCAATGGCTTCCATCCAAGGTTCAAGTTCAAACCCCAAGGCCAACCCAAGCACTGAATATTATCCTCTTTGGAGGCATGTTGAGAAGCTACAAAGATGTGGGGCCGGTGACTCATGGGAATGGCGATGTAATCTTTGCAATAATTCTTACAAGAGATCTTACCCAAGAGTGAAGGCACATCTTTTGCATGGAGGAGGACAGGGGATTGCAGGTTGCACAAAAACATCAAACCCTGTGGCAAGGAGGGAATATCAAAGAGAGCAAGATCGGGCTAATGTAATTAAAAGAAAGCATGATGATCTTAGTCAAGCTAAAAATCCAACAAACATTGAGCCAAGGATTATAGTTGAAGCAAGGAAGAGGAGAGGCACTCAAGAACCAGAACAACCACCATCCAGAGGGGCATCCAGTACAGTTCAAGATAGCATAATTGCTAAACTGGTGAATGTGCAAGCAAGAGAAGAAGTTGATTCCAGAGTGGCTCGGTGCATCTATGCATGTGGTCTCCCGTTCAATGTTGTTCGCTCTCCTTACTGGCAAGATATGATAAGGGCAGTTAACAAAGCTCCTCAGGGGTACAAGGGGCCCAACTATGAGAAAGTTAGAACTCAGCTTCTCAAAAATGAGAAGGATCTTGTGGAGGATGTGTTATCACCAATTCGTTTTTCTTGGAGTAGCTCTAGGGTTACCATAGTCTCACATGGATGGACAGATACAAGGCGTAGACCATTGATAAATATTATTGCCACTTCACTAAAAGGAGCAATGTTTGTAAAGGCGGGAGACTGCTCGAGAGAGGTAAAAGATGCACAATTCATTGTTGATGTTATTATCAAATCTATTGAACAAGTTGGTCGTGACTCCTAACAGGGTGGTGCAAGTTATCATGGATAATGCACCAGTATGCAAAGCTACAGGTTTGATTATTGAGGGGAGGTATGACCACATCTTTTGGACACCCTTCATTGTCCATAATCTGAATCTGATCTTAGAGGAGATCAACAATAAAGTTCCATGGATAAAGGAACTCACAAGGGAAGCAAGGGAAATTGTTAAATTCATCACCAACCACCACCAGTCTCAAGCAATATTTCGAGAGAAATCCAAATTGGAGTTGTTAAAAGTTGTTGAGACAAGATATGCCTCAAACTTCATAATGTTGCGCCGCCTTGTTGAGGTTAAGCAAGCATTAGTGTCTATGGTGGTGAGTCAACTTTGTGCTGAGTGGAGGCAGGCAGATTCAGAGCAAGGATCTACAGTTCGTAGATTGTGCCTTGATGAGGACTGGTGGAGCAAGATAGATTTCTTGTTAATGTTCACAACCCCTGCATTTCAGCATCTTCGGAATGCTGACACTAACCAACACATAATGAAAATAGCAATATCGGAATATCCAAAACCAGCCTTTATTATATATCACAATCTCAAAATCAGCGTTTATTATATATATGAGGTTGCAAGTACAGTAAAGTCAAAGGACTAATACTCATTATCAGAATCCTCATCAAATATAGCAGCAAAAGCATGCTCAATAGTGGATGGTGTAGTTGAAGAAGATGTTTGGTCAATTCCACTTCTATGATCTTGGTCCTCAATATTCAAGGCGGCAAGAGAGAGATCCAAATCAAGATTTTATGGATCCACATCCCATTCTTTAGAAGGACCATTGCCATTATCTGGATCCCTACGAGACGCAAGGCAAAGGTTGTTGAAAAGTGTAACTAGGTCGGTCTTCATATTGACTATATAATTATGTATTTTATGTAAAAAAGAAGACAAAGATAATAAAATGTATATTTGTTGTACTTGCTTCATGGGTTTCATGAGCAAGATTTTATGTTAGGTTAATAGACTTCTTCTTGAAGTCTATTTAGGGTTTGTCTTCTGTTTATAAGTGTATTTAGTGTCATGTATATGAAGAACCTAGTCGTCATGAAATGCTCCAAGACCTAGTCCAATAAACCATGGAAGAATGGCTATTATCAGCCCTCAATCTACAATGAAAGATCAGCTAACAATGATGTGTCAAGTCGGCCTTCAAACATCTGGATGAGTCAGCCTAAAAGCTAAAGGTATGGTCGGCCTCAAGACAGTAAATCTGTCTCTATATATACCTCTATCCTGCAGCTCATTCACAGCAAGTTTTTCGGTCATCTCTACATCTAAGTGCGGGCTATCTCTGAAGTTCAGTGCGGATTACAAGGGCAAGTTCAGTGTGGATTATAAAGGCAATTACAGTGCGGATTAAAGGACGAATGCAGTGCAGATTTCAGTGTTGATGTATAAAGGGTTCAGAACTGTCTAAATATATATATATATATATATATATATATATATATATATATATATATATATCTGTATACTATAAGGTGCTGCAGCATACAACTGAAGTGCGGATGTTTAAAGGGTTTTCAGAACTGGTCTACACACATATATCTGTCTATCATCCAAATGTCATAAGGGGTTGCGGCATCTCGAAGCAGAAGTGCAGATCATCTTGAAGCAGCAGTGTTAAAGTACAGATCCACTAAGTGCATGACTAGGGTTGAAGTATCGTGAAGCAAGCTACAGCGTGACAAGAAAGTGCAAGAGCAGAGGTGATATGATATTCAACTAAAAGTTCAAAGGAAGTACTGGTGCAGAACAATGCAACTTGGTGAGGAGAAGGACCAGCATTGAAGGACATCAAAGAAGTAAGGACAAGGTCTTGGATGCATAAATAGGTCAAGGGTCTAATTCTAGGTCATGGTACTTGTCATCTGAAATCTATAAGAAGAATTTCTCAAGGGTTTTCCTCTCCAAGAGGTAGAGGTTTTGCCCTGGCTCTAGGAGCCTAACTCTTGTGTCTCGTGTCTTTTGATAATTGACTCTATGAAAGATTTAATAAGCTAACGAAGGGAAGACATAAGTAACTCAATTAACCTCACAAGTAATTACCAAGAAGAGAATATTGTATTAATCACTAGCACTCCAAATTCTCAACATGGAATCAGAGCTAAGGTGCTAAAGTCAAAGGGCTATTGGACAAGAAGAGACTCAAGGATCAAAAATTCAGTTTTCTAGAAAGCATCAAAGCAAAATTCAAAATCTACATTGAGAAAGTCAAGTTAGTTTGCAAGAAAAATCCTCAAGCCATCTCAAAGAAGATTTTCAACCTTAATTCAAATAATCGACACATCAAGGAGGTAATCTTTGACATCAAAGATTCTTGATATTGAAGACATTTGTTGGAAGTCAAATCATTAAGCACCAAACAACACTATTGAAGACATCTTCAATCTGAAGTAATCCTTGATCAACAAGGATACAAGATCAGCTACTTTGAAATCAATCTAAGAGGGAGTTCCTGCCATCATCTTCATCATTATCAACAAGGAAGTTGATAGAAGAAGAAAAGCATCTACTCAAGTAAGTATCTATGACCTTACTTAAATCTGTCAAGATGACTTATTGTAAAAAGAGCAACAAGCTGGTTGGGTCATCAAACTTTAGCGCATGGAAGAAAAAGACAAATTTGAATTTAATTGAAGACGAAGTTATGGACTACATTGATGGATCGACAATTCAATCACCAAAAGAAGATGCTCTAGCCCATGCCAAGTACATGAAGGGAGAAATCAGAGCCCAAAGGATTCTCATAGAATCCATTAAGGACTCACTCATCCCCTATGTATCAAAACTAAAGTCTGCTAAAGATATATATGAGAAACTGGTGGAGCTATTCTCTGTGAGTACTGCAGGAGAAGCAATCTCTTTGAGACAAGAACTATATAAAATGAAATTGTCCAGGGAAGAAGGAATCACTCCATACTTTATAAGGATTTCTGAAATAAGAGATCAACTACAAGAACTGGGAGAAGTAATGTCTGAGACTAAAGTGACTACAGTGGTGTTGAATGCTCTACCAAAGGATTGGGGAAACTTCACTTCAAGTTTATACGAGAAGAAAGAAGCCACACCATTCCATGATTTATGGTCTCTATGTAAAATAAAGGAAACAAGACTGAAAGCCAAAGCTAATACAGGACCAAGTGAAGAGAATCAAGCCTTTGCAGCCACATTCAGGAAGAAAGGAAGATTTGGAAAATTTGGTCCTCAGAATAAAAGAAGGAATATGGACAAAGGACGATGCTTTGAATGTAATGAACTTGGGCATTATAAAAGAGATTGTCCTAAATCTGACAAGGACAAGAGGAAAAGGGAAGAAGCCCATATCTCAGATATGCGGGAAGAACCTGATGCAAAGAAATCTAAGAAGGAGGATCTCTCGGTGCACTGACAGATGAAATCAACATAATATATCCTCATGGAATATGAGGTGGTTGTATATGAACGAGCAACTAAAAATTTGTAAGTTCCTGGGAATGAAGAAGGTGCAACAAGGAATAGATCATGAAATGCAACCATGTCAAGAGGCGATTATCATCCGGAAACCAAGAAGATGTGACTAGGAGATCTCCTGGGAGGATATATAGACACTGACAGAAGTCTGGTAAAGAAGAAGACCCTTGACAAAACATATCATTAGGAGATGTGTCAATCTGAATAAAGAATGTCGATGCCTACAGGAAGATGTCATGGTGAAAGATCATCACTTTGTTTTTAAAGTTCATATGTATATGTTTATCTGGATGAATTTTTGCAGGGTTGCTAATCATGAGAAAGGATGTATGATCCTTGGAGATGATTCGAAGGAAAGCAGCATGGCATAATGGTGGACCAGATGACAAAGACTGATAAATCACTTTCTGATAGTGGACATGACATGTGACTGAAAGTGATGGATGATTTGTGCTCTATGAAGCCAAAGTTGAAAATTCCTCAATATCGAAATCCATGACATCGAGGGGAGGAATTCTTCATGATTAGTTGGATTGCTGCTGCAGGACCCTGGTTGAGAGGGAGCCTGGTGGTAAGTTTCTTACTTGGAAGAAACTTGAAGTATGTCCTTCCTGAGTTGAGAGGAAGTGACGTATGTGATTCTATAATACATGTGTCATGCACTAGACCAGGACTAACAGCCGTAAGTCTTAGTGAAGCCCATGTGGAGAGAATGGATAGACACGTCATTCTGGTCTTCACCTGGAAGACAGAATGGAGGATTGGGTAATCATCTGGCATGCAATACTCTTTGAGAATGAGATAGGGCATTCAAGATAAGAGTAGTCGAGGACCAATTCTCTTTGAGGGTTGGCTACCCAAGAGAAGAATAGTCCAAGAAGGTCATACTCTGGGAACACCTAGGTGGAGTATGTACCTTGGAGAGACAATGACTATGGTGTCGACAAGTCATGTGTCTCGCCAGCATTGTTGCCCATTGTCTCGTTGAGAGATGAGGTTGTTAGTCAAGGCCTTGCACTAGGACAATGTTGGTTGATATGATGCTATATAGATGCAATTACCAATCGGATTCTTCTTATGAGATTCTTCAATTTGAAAGTGACCATGTACCTGCATGAATACCTCCCTAGTTAAGAGGGAGTGTTGAAAAGTGTAACTAGGTCAGTCTTCATATTGACTATGTAATTATGTATTTTATGTAAAGAAGAAGACAAAGATAATAAAATGTATATTTGTTGTACTTGCTTCATGGGTTTCATGAGCAAGATTTTATCTTAGGTTAATAGACTTCTTCTTGATGTCTATTTAGGGTTTGTATTTTGTTTATAAGTGTATTTAGTGTCATGTATATGAAGAACCTAGTCGTCATGAAATGCTCCAAGACCTAGTCCAATAAACTGTGGAAGAATGGCTATTATCAACCCTCAATCTACAATGAAATATCAGCTAACAATGATGTGTCAAGTCGGCCTTCAAACAGCTGGATGAGTCGGCTTAAAAGCTAAAGGTATGGTCGGCCTCAAGACAGTAAATTTGTCTCTATATATACCTTTGTCATGCGGCTCATTCACAGCAAGTTTTTTGGTCATCTCTGCATCTAATTGCGGGCTATCCCTGAAGTTCGGTATGGATTACAAGGGCAAGTTCAGTGCGGATTATAAAGGCAATTACAATGCGGATTAATGGAAGAATGCAGTGCAGATTTCAGTGCTGATGTATAAAGGGTTCAAAACTATCTAGATATATATATCTGTATACTATAAGGTGTTGCAGCATACAACTGAAGTGCGGATGTTTGAAGGGTATTTAGAACTAGTCTACACATATATATCCGTGTATCATCCAAGTGTCATAAGGGGCTGCGGCATCTTGAAGCAGAAGTGCAAATCATCTTGAAGTAGCAGTGTTAAAGTACGGATCCACCAAGTGCATGACTAAGGTTGAAGTATCGTGAAGCAAGCTACAGAGTGACAAGAAAGGGAAAGAGCAGAGGTGATATGATATTCAACTAAAAGTTCAAAGGAAGTATTGGTGCAGAATAGTGCAACTTGGTGAAGAGAAGAAGGACCAGCATTGAAGGACATCAAAGAAGTAAGAACAAGTTCTTGGATGCATAAATAGATCAAGGGTCTAATTCTGGGTCATGGTACTTGTCATCTGAAATCTATAAGAAGAATTTCTCGTGGGTTTTCCTCTCCAAGAGGGAGAGGTTTTGCATTGGCTCTAGGAGCCTAACTCTTGTGTCTCGTGTCTTTTGATAATTGACTTGATGAAAGATTTAATAAGCTAACGTAGGGAAGACATAAGTAACTCAAGTAACCTCACAAGTAATTATCAAGAAGAGAATTTTGTATTAATCACTAGCACTCCAAATTCTCAACAAAGGTTGGAGTGCACATAAACAAGATCCTCTGCCTTCTGTGAGCCCAACATGTTGCACTTCATAGAATGAATAAAACCATAGGTGCTCCAATTCCTTTTTGCTGATGAAGAGCTTGCCACTTGTGAAAGGAGGCAAATGGCAAGGTTTTGCAAATGTACACCATTTGCTCCATGACAAATCCACCACCTAACTGGATTCATGGTGCTTCTCTCCTCCAAAAACGATATATCTGAATAATCATCTATTGTTGCAGCAAAAATGGCAAATTCTTCCTCCACCTCCCAGTGTAGATGAGCTCGAAGAATTCTCATAAGGGCTTTTTCAGCCCATTAGCCACCTCTCTATCCTTATGGGGTGCCTTCCTCTTCCCATTTCTTTGAGCAATAAGTTCCTCATCATAAAATTTTGGGTTCAAGGCATGTGCTAAAGTGTGCGAGCGATGGAGTGTTGAAATTGTTCCACCTATCAACAATGATTTTCTTGATTAATTCAACAAAATGATCATCTACAAACAAAAGATGTGGAGACCCTTGTGAAAAGATTTCCATACTTTTCTCAACCATGGAATCCATGCCATCATATACCTCTCCTAAGAAAGGTTGGTCAGTGTCAGCATTCCGAAGAAGCTCGAATGCAGGGGTTGTAAACATTAGCAAGAGATCTATCTTGCTCCACCAATCCTCATCAAGGCACAATCTACACACTGTAGATCCCCGCTCTGAATCTGCATGTCTCCACTCAGCCCAAAGTTCACTCACCACCATAGACACTAATGCTTGCCTAACCTCAACAAGGCGGCGCAACATTATGAAGTTTGAGGCATATCTTGTCTCAACAACTTTTAACAACTCCAATTTGGAGTACTCTTGAAATATTGCTTGAGACTGGTGGTGGTTGGTGATGAATTTAACAATCTCCCTTGCTTCCCCTGTGAGTTCCTTTATCCATGGGACTTTATTGTCAATCTCCTCTAAGACCAGATTCAGATTATGGACAACGCAGGGTGTCCAAAAGATGTGGACATACCTCCCCTCAATAATCAAACCTGCAGCTTTGCATACTGGTGCAGTATCTGTGATAACTTGCACCACCCTGTAAGGACCTACTTGTTCAGTAGATTTGATAATAACAACAGCAATGAATTGTGCATCTTTTACCTCTCTCGGGTAGTCTTCCGCCTTTAAAAACATTGCTCCTTTTGGTGAAGTGGCAATGATATTTATCAATGGTCTACGCCTTGTATCTCTCCATCCATCTAAGACTATGGTAACTCCAGAGCTACTCCAAGAAGAACGAATTGGTGATAACACATCCTCCACAAGATCCTTCTCATTTTTGAGAACCTGAGTTCTAACTTTCTCATAGTTGGGCCCCTTGTACCCTTGAGGAGCTTTGTTAACTTCCCTTATCATATCTTGCCAGCAAGGAGAGTGAACAACATTGAATGGGATACCACATGCATAGATGCACCGAGCCACTCTAGAATCAGCTTCTTCTCTTGCTTGCACATTCACCAGTTTAGCAATTCTGCTATCTTGAACTGTACCGGATGCCCCTCTTGATGGTGATTGTTCTGGTTCTTGAGTGCCTCTCCTCTTCCTTGCTTCAACTACAATCCTTGGCTCAATGTTTGCTGGATTTTTTGCTTGACTAAGATCATCATGCTTGCTTTTAAGTCTGTCAGCGTGATCTTGCACTCTTTGATATTCCCTCCTTGCCACAGGGTCTGATGTTTTCGTGCAACCTGCAATCCTCTGTCTTCCTACATGCAAAAGATGTGCCTTCACTCTTAGGTAAGAGCCCTTGTAAGAATTATTGCAAAGATTGCATCGCCATTCCCATGAGCCAGCACCTCCACATCTTTGCAGCTTCTCAACATGCCTCCAAAGAGGATAATATTCAGCCCTTGAGTTGGCCTTGGGGTTTGAACTTGAACTTTGGATGGAAGCCATCGCTACAAAAAAAATTTAAAAAACAAATCTTTAAATAAAAAACGTTTTTGATCATTTTGGTAGCATAAACCCTCGAAAAATAGACGAAACAATGGGAAAAAAACAAGAAATTGAATGCTTCTTACCTAAATTAATTTTGTGTAGTTGAAGCTACCCCAAAATGCCAGAAAAAACAAGAGAAATATGGTTGCAGCTGAGCCAAAAACCAAGAATGTCATACCTAGAAACTTCGCACTCCAAATCTGCTTTTGAAATCCCTTTCTCTTGCTACTGAAATCTCCTTTGCTCACTGGTGAAAACACCCTAACTAAAGCACTACTCTCTTCCTCCTTTCTCCTCGCTAAAATCACTCTTCTCCAAGTGAAACGACTTGCTCAATTTGTGTGATGAGAGAATGAGGCGAATTGTCCTTTTACAAGTTTAGAAAGCCATCTAGAAGCATCCAAAAGACAAAGTAAACAATTAAAATAATATTAAAAGGCACGAAAACCGAAAATAAATAAAAATAAAAATAAAAACCAACTTACAACGCTTTTGAGGGAAGGAAACGCAGTCGTATGGCCTGGAAACGTGTTTCTGGCCGTACTGGTATGTTTCCCGTACCCGGCCGTACTGGCAACATTTCCCATACGGGAAACGTACCAGTACGGCTGGAAACGTGTTTCCGTTTCGTTTTTTGGGTGAAACGGGGGTGGGACCCACGTTTCCTGCAACATGGGTTAAAAGTTATGCCTTTCACAAGTCGACTTACCTAGTTGAACACCATGGTACAAGTGGATGCCATATCAATCCCCCACTACTCACATGTGGGGCTAGACACGTGTGGACTTTCAATAAGATTCTAGAAATTCCAAAACCTTATCACAATTAAGGATTGAGAAAGTCGAAACCCTACCCTTAGATGGTTATCGGGCTATGTTAAAAGTTATGCCTTTCACAAGTCGACCTACCTGGATGACCCAATCCCCACTACTCACATGTGGGGCTAGACACGTGTGGACTTTCAATAAGATTCTAGAAATTTCAAAACTTTATCACAATTAAGGGTTGAGGAAGTCAAAACCCTACCCTTAGATGTCTACTGGGCTATGTTAAATACCAGGTTGCTCAAAAGGGGTTCATTCTTTAGCATTATATCGTGTTCCATAGTTGAGTAAAACATCTGAGAGTGGTATTTTGTCACTTGTGAGCTAAGTAAAGAAGAAGAATGATTTTGTAGCAACCATTCAAGTCACAGTGTCAAGAAATTACTCCATAGTGAGTGCCCATTCCTTTGTATGAGAACTTTTATAACTAAAGCAAACAGAGCAAAGAATAGACCTTACCTTCTAGCTAGCTTTTCTCCCATATTGGAATTCCCAAGATAAATCTTGTGTTCATTTGTGAGGATGGTGTGTATTTTATGCCTATTCTTTCATTTTCATATTTCAATTATTTCTTAAAATTAAGTTATAAGCTATAGATTACAAATCTAAGATCTAAGGAAATAAACTTGCATAATCTAAGATTTTCAGAATATTATAAGATTTGTTACCCCAAAGAAGAGTAAAGTGCCAAGTGCTTTGAGTTAGACTGGGAAGTGGTTGAGTCAACACAAGTTGAATTTCCCTCAAGTATTAATGCAAGTTGAGTCACGATAAGGGAGGAGTTCTAATGCACACTAGCTTAATTAAGAGTCTAACTTAAGTGGCTAAGAACTAAAGAGAAAGCCATGCGTTTTGGATGATGTGGAGATCTCGTGGAGAGGGAGTGATGATCAAGTGAAATGAACCACCCATGCGCACTATTGACTAGAGGAGAGACGGAATGAAATGAGGATGAAGTAGAGAGAGGAAACCCAAACGCATTAATTAACTAAAAATGGAGGACTGAAATGTGGAGATGGACTAGCCATGCACATGGGTGAAGAGGAGATGATCTTAGTCCAATTAAGGTTGAACTATAGAGAGGAATAGTTAGACTAAACGGAGCAGAGAAAAGAGAATACATGCAATTAGATAACTTGAAAGAAAACCTCATAGGGCCCTCCATGCATGCATGTGACTTAGTTGACTCCAGAAGATATCAAGTCACTCCTAGATCCATGCATGCATCCTATTAGTCTGCAGTTGACTCACTCAAGCAACCTAGTAAACTCGCTAACACACCCAATCCAACTCAGATGATACACCAATTCAATCCAACAAATGCATGTGTCCTATCTTGCCACATGTCACCCTCACAAGTTGCGACACGTCATCACCAAATGCTATCACATGTCATCACCAAACACTGCCACATGTCACCTCTGTGTGACCACTCCTAAAAATAGATAGACCTCTTTGCATGTTCACAAGATTATAATCATCGAACTTAATTTCCAGTGAAGAGTTCAAATATGCCATCAGAATCAACATGCGACACCTGCTAAAAATAGAAATGTATCACATGTCTATGAAACTATACTCATTGGACTCAGTTTTCGACAAAGTCCAAATATGTGATCAGATCCGACATGAAACAGCTAAAAATAACCCTGTCTCACATGTCCCCTGAAAGTAGCTCACCAAAATATCGAGTTCGAAAGGATCTCAAATATACCACCATCACTGACATGCGAATCTCTAAATCCTATCTTCTAAAAGGTAGGGGAATTGCTAAAAATAGCAACACTCTCCAACTTGATGAAACATTGTACAAAATCTATATCTCAACAACCATAACATCATGGAACCAATTTTGTAGTTGAACTCCATGTTGAAATTTTGTTGTTCAACGTTGCTACAATTACTTAAATCCACAACTTCTTTATGCTGCAAAAATAGTTAAGTAATTGTAGATAGAACATAAGCCATATGCACAATGGAAGACAACCAAGAACTCAAAGAGACACAGAGAAGTTAGGTCAATGACTAGGGAAAACCCAACCAGATTCTTCTTCTATTAAAAATCAATTGTTCAGCAAAGATACAAAGTATAATGAGAGAATGAAAAAGTTCACCCAAAACTGAAGAATATCTCTGATAGCAGTGGTTGATGCAACCACTAAATCACTTTGGCTCTCCAAGATATGCTCTTGCTCTTCAAGACTCTCTCTCTCTCTCAATCTTCCTCTAGACTCACCAACTCTATATTTCTCAAGTTTGAATTCTTCTTTCACAAACACAAATAAGTGTGTCAAGTGAGGATGAGAGGCACAAATATATAGGAAGAGCAAAGAGGTCAAATTCACGAGGGAGTAATGCCTATGTCTTGAGGAGGAGTTACATATGCCAAAATAGGAGTGTAACTTATGCCATAAAGGAGAGAAATGTAACTTATGCATTTAGGAGAGAAGTGTAGCTTATGCATTAAAGAGGTGTAAGAGGAATCTTTTGATGACGAGTCATTAAAGTGTGTAAGAGAATGTAAGAGGTGCATAAAGAGCATTAAAGAGAGAGAGGAATAAATACATTAAGAGAGAGAGAGAAAGAGAGAGTAACATGTGCATTAATTGAGAGGAGTTCCATATGACATGATTGAGAGACTTGAATTTCTTTTTAATAATAATATCATAAGAATAAGAAAAATAACAATAATCTTAATGATAATATTAAGTCGAAATTGAAATATAAGGATTGATTGATAATCAGAAGGGATTTTCCATCAATAATACTTGATTACCAATTGATGCGAGGTGATTTACTATTTTTGGAAAGTCATACTTAAGATTTGAGACTTTAGACTTTCTATTTTTAGATTTTCTATTTTTAGAAGAAAAAACTAGACTTTCTATGTTTAGAAATTCATCCCCGAGCTGCCAATTTTCACCTAGGGAGGATTTTTTTTTTTTTTTGCAATAAAGATCTATGCTTTATTTGCTCATCTTTGTTCATCTCCGCTTTGTATCATCTAGAACAATGATGTCTCACTCTAATGAAGAAGAATCATCATAGGGGAGATTCATCCATCACCCTATATTCACTTGGGCACAATGCCACTTGCCAACATATGACAAGGATCTCGCACAATCAAGTCTCATCTCTACTTGGGGGGATCCACTTGTCAACACATGACAAGGATTTCGCACATCCAAGGCTCATCTCTATTTGGGGGGATCCACTTTTAAAGACAAGGATCTCGCACATCCAAGGCTCATAACTGCTTGGGGAGATCCACTTGTCAACACATGACAGGAATCTCACACATCCAATTCTAATTAAATGTCAAGTGGTGGAACACCTACATCTTAGACAAGTCACACAGACAAGTCTCACTACACCCAATGGTCAGATAGGTGGCTCTTCCCACGTCCCAGACTGTAGCTCAGTTGCATACTGAGGCCTACTTTTGTGGCACACACTACACAAGAGGTCCCTCATCCTCAGAGCTTTCCGGCATCATTCCCTAATCCTGTGAGCTCTGACATGGGGGAAAGGAAACTCAGTGTTCTCGATCAACTATGACTGCTTCCCGGAAGGGTCACATCCATAAGTCCAAGTTGCTCTCTAAAAACCAAGAACTTTCCTTTCGGTAAAGGCCTAGTAAGAATCTCAGCTATCTAATCATCAATCACAATATGATGGAGCCTCACTACTCCTCTCTGCATCATATCCCGGATATAGTGATATTTGATCTCAATGTGCTTGGACTTGTCATGGAACATAGGATTTTTTTTTGCAATTCGAAACCTACTCTTATTGTCACAATATATAATTGTTGTGTCTGGAACTTGCTCAAATAGCTCTCCAAAGAGCTTCCTCGGCCATACTGCCTCATAGTTATCCATTCTAGCAGCAATGTACTCAGTTTCAGTAGTACTCAGTGCAACAGACTTATGCTTTCTACTCATCCAAGAGATCATGGCAGATCCCAAGCTAAAGCAACACCTAGAAGTGTTCTTTCTATCGGCAGAATTACCAGCCCAATCAGCATCAGTATATCCATGAAGTCTTACATTTTTAGCAGTAGATATCAACCCAAGGTTGATGGTCCCATGCAGGTATATCAACACATGCTTTGCAGTAATCCAGTGTGCATGTGATGGTTTAACCGTATATTGGCTCAAAGTATTGACCGCAAAACATTGATCTAGTGTTCACTAAGAACATCAGTGCCCCAATCAATTGACGATACTCAGAAGGATTTGCCAAATCAGGACCTACAGCTTCACCACATAGCTTTTTGAAATTCATTTCCATTGGAGAATTCATGGACTTGTATTATGTCATACCAAATCATTCTAGTAGCTTGACAACACGTTTTCCTTGAGAAAGGGAAATCTCACCAGGTCTTTTCCATACTTCAAGACCTAGAAAGTAGTGCATCAAATGAAGATCTTTCATTTCAAATTCAGAAGCTAACTCCCTCTTACACTGGAGGATAAGAGGTTCACCACCGGTCAGAAATAAATCATAAACATATAATACCAAAATCAAAATGCATACCTAGGATTATCTTGAAGTAAATATTTGGATCAACATTACTTCTAGTAAAACCAAGCTTCATCAAGAAGCTACCAAAGCGGGCATACCAAGCTCTTGGAGCTTACTTCAAACCATAGAGGGCTTTCTTCAATCTGCACACATGAGCTTTCAGGTCATGTACTTCAAAGCCTTGTGGTTGCTCCACAAATACTTCTTCCTTGAGGAAGTCATGCAAAAAAACAATCTTCTCATTCATTTGGTGAAGGGGCCATCCTTGGCTACCAGCTATAGCCACAATAGATGGGATGGTTGTATAATGGGCAACGGACTCTTTCTGAGAGAACCCTCTAGCCACATATCTAGCTTTATATTTTTCAATACTACCATCAGCACCATGTTTAATTTTATACACCCATTTAGAAGACACAACAGATTTACCTTGTGGTCTTGGAACCACTTCCCATACATCATTATGAATGATGGACTCATATTCTTCAGCCATTGCATCTTTCCACAATTGATCTTTCATTGCTTCTTCAAAAGTGCATGGTTCAACCTAAATAATGTTGCAAATGGTTATCACGTATTCCTAGAACCGGCATGGTTTCTTGCTTTCTCTGAAGGTTCCTTCGGGAGCAACATGTCTATCAACATCCTGTAAAGTGTCACGAAACCATAATAATCTTTTTCTAGCACATGGAGAAGAATCCAAGGAGTCCATGGGATCCATGGGTTCATCAGCAAGATTTGGCTTAGGCTTGGGATCTTCTTATGCATCCAAGGCATCATCTTGTCTTTCAACATTAGCAGCAAGAGGAGTGTCTATGGCTTTTCAAAGAGCTACATCTTCATCAAATGTTATATCTCTACTAAACTCTATATTTCTTTGTCTAGGTACATATATTCTATAAGCTTTAGAATTTTCACAATAACCAACAATCATACCTTTCTTACTTGAAACTTCCAGCTTGGTACTCTTTTCCTTTGGCACATAAAAGTAGACAGGGTAGTCAAAGATCCTTAAATGCCCATTTTGTTTTGGTTTATATCGTACGATGGTTTCTTTCTTGATTCCAACTTCTTTGCAGAAGTCTTGAGCTCTTGTCCACTTCATGTCCACTCAAGTCATGGGATGGCTTGACACCTTCCTCAATCTCGATACAAAGGACTTGGTTCTCACATTCATCAAATGTACCTATTGATCCCAGAACAAGAGCAAGAGCAATAGTAGCAATGTAACTAAACATATTGAAAGTATACCTTGTGATGAGGCAGGTATTTCTTTCTTTCTAGATGTGATAGTGGCACTTTCATTATCCTTGCACCAACTTCCTCTTGGAGTTTATTCTTCCTGCACTATTCTACACCCTGATGATCTTCAGGATCTATTTTTCTTGATTGCATCCTCATCAAGAAGTTAGTGAAAGAATCATTCAAATACTCATGCATGAAGAATAATCAATGATCTATAAAAATAAATATAAACAAGAGCAATGACACAGAAACAAAATAAGACTACTTATTTTTTAATGTTAGCTCCCTCTTGATCCAAACTCTATAAGTTACCATTGTCCATCAGTCATATGTCACTAGTAGAAGAAATGCATCTTCTTGAACACTACTTGGCAAACTCCATCATGATCCACTCTAATCTAAGGCATTTCAGAAACCATCTTTTTCACATGAGGTAATGTTTTATATATAGTGAAGATGAGTGAACTTTTGGTGCCACAATTTATATTGATGATTACTTATCATGAATCAATGCATGGATAGGTCTTCCATTAATTTTATAAATATCTTCAAATCTTGGTCCCATGGTGAAGGCATGTAATAATAGTTATACATATTGGCTTCATTCTCTGCAATGATATTAGATATAATCCATCTTTAATCGTTGCAAAAGAGCTTAGTTTAGATAACTATCATTCCATCCTTTGCAAAAGTCATGATCCTTACCTGCAACCACTATTGTCAGTAAACTCTAGTATCAAAATTACCAAAACCCATAAGATTATGTCATTTCTCATATAATGTGAGAGAATCAAAATCAATCTATCTTCAACATTCGATTTCTATCAGTTATTCTTTCATAACCTTCTATGCATTATACTTTTTTTCAAGACAACACTTTCTTGCACATGCATAAACAGAAGTAAAACTATTCTTTACTTTTACATGCATCAACAAATACCAAAACCATAATTACCAAACACATGCAACACCTTAATTTTAAACCAGGTACATACAAAACTTCTTGATCCAAATAAAAAGAAACACCACTATCAACCTGTAATATTCATTTTTTTGGTGTCACCTATGATAGAATTAGGATGGACTTCCAGAGTTGCAAGCAGACAGGTCACAGGTACAGGTTGGTGTCATCAGCGGGCCAAGGGGCCTTTTTGGAGGAGTTTTGAGGGGTTTCAATGAGGACCGGTGACATTCTCTTGATATATTCAATCATCCGCACAGTCTTCTTTCGTTCTAGTGCATTCCGACAACTTTCGAAAAACTGAGTTCTTTTTTGGCTTAACTCAATTAATTACGCTCAAGGTGGCATTCTGAGAGGAATACGTGATAGAACACCTTAGTGTAATAGCGTGTTGGAACCGGGACGAGAATACCTACATGATGGGATGGTTGGACATGAGTTTCAATGACCTGAGAAGACATGGTAGCAGATTTACTCTTTCCTGCATTAAAAAGGAATATTTTAATTGGAAAATAAGAAGGAAAAGTGCTCCATGATTAAAATAATAATAAAATAGAACGCTCTAGAGGGTTCCATGAGATCTATAAAAGAAGAGGAGGAGGTCATTGAGGAATATCTTGGATTTGATATCTTTTCTTGTATGTGAAGTTCAGATCCCAATTCTCTTCTCCATTGGTAGCCTCAGGACGGAAACCCTCGAGTATGTTGTCGAGTGTTGGACGAAAACCCAACTCTCTTTGAGGAGACTTCATTCAGGAGTTTCACAGCGCTTCAAGGATATTGGTGTGAGGATCATTCAGATCCTCAATTGGTGTTTCATTGTCTTCAGTGGATGGATTCCGTGGCAGTTGTTGTTGGAGGGAGAGTGCAGTTGTTCAGTTTTGGAGGCCAGTGCAGTGCAGCAGATTATATTGGAGGCCAGTTTTCCATCTCAGCTATAGGGTCAGATATGCATGTAACCCTAGTTTTCCATTTATAATAAAAAGTTGAGATTCTTTTTCTATGTGTTTTTATTTAACATGGCAATCTTCTGTTAATTAATTCAGTGATTTCATGGTAAAATGTTGGGTTAGTAAAATTTCTGCGAAATTGGTAAAATATACCATTTGGGATATTACAATGGTATCAGAGCTTCAATCTTGGATCAGCGTGCGAGTTTCCAGTTTTTAGTCGCAGCTATTATGGTTCTATGGTTTCAAGATTATTTGCAGTAATTCCGCAGAATGTTGAATTCTTCAACTCATTTGCTTATTTTGACAACTCTGGAGAAAAAAATTTTAACCATCCTACTAATCCGAATTTAATTGTCAAGGTCCGTGACTTTTATTGGAGGGATTGGTAAACTTGATTTTGAATCCAGTGACAAAGGTATTAGTTTATTCCGGGTTGATTAATACTCCACACAAATGTCCAACTGCTTTGCCAAGTAGAGGAGCCGCCATTATGTTTGTTGCGCATTGTGCGATAGAGCTATGAATTTAAATCCGATTTGTGGCGAGAATACGACCTCATTAGATCTGGTGTAAATTGAGCACTGGTTTGATATGGTGTGATTAGGTGTATCGAATGTGCGTGAGTCGACTATTTTCCTGTAGCATAGATCGACAGAGGAGCTGACAATTTCTGCATAGTAGCTTTGTCGACAAGAGAGTTTACGCCCTTATAACCTGTGCATGTTGTGGATCAATGCATTGAGCCACAATTCTGATATGAATGCATGTCACTTTGTTCAAGGTCGTGACGACTAGTGATTCTTAGAACGAGAATCGAGTTAAAGCAAGGATCGTGGGGTGGCCGATAGTGATCCACGAGCAGGCAACGTGCATGAGCAGTGGCCGAATTCCTCTCGCGAGTTGAGTGGGGCCTCAAAGAAGCAATGGTTGCTTGTGGTCGAGCTCGTCTTACCTATTGAGGAGTTGCTTTGGAAGCCACGCGTCAAGCTCGATGTGGGTATGATCGAGGGTCGTCGCAGTGAGTGCTCTCAACATTGCTGAGCAAGGCCACTGAAAGGGTCGAGCTCGAATCGGGAAGTCATTGTCGTTGAACGAGAGCAAAGAGCCAACGAATCAGCAGAGAGACAGAGAACAATTGGAGCAGCAAAATTTGTCGAGGCCGAATCATATCGCTGGTTGTGAGCGATTATCACACCCGCACTGTGCCCAGAACTGAGCAATCATTGTGACCATTCTCATCTGCACCAATGGTCATGGGAAAAATTGATTGTGGAGGCCATCATAGCATTATCACAGGGATATGAAGTTGTTGTGTTTTATACCTGTGGTGTTATACACAATCACGTAATCAACGGAGCGATGGAGGGTCGTGGAGATTCTTCGGAAGGAGTCATCCAACTTGTCTAAACCAGGCGTGGATTGCTATCCCAGAAGGAGGGCCGAGTGCCATAACTTATCTCACATATACGGACAGCAAGGAATCGAGTTGGTAATGGCCGATGCAATACACTGCCTAGTAATAGTAAGGCAAATCCTTGTTGCGCGCATAAAGTCCGAGACAATCTGTGACTCCAATTTATAAATCAACAGAAATAGTTGAGAGGAGGCTCATTCTAAATCCATGACAATTGTAGCTGACTAAGAACCGCATCGGATCCTTTTCCTTTATGCAGAAATAGTCTTGTTGGGTGAAGCGATTAAATCAAAGAGGGGACGAGCTTTGTTGTAGTAACTCGGCACTGCTTAAGGGCCGCATTTCGGGCATCCCTGAGCTAGGATCGGGCCACTTCATGGGACCATATGCGCAAAGAAATTTGAATATGCATGTGTAGCTGCAAATTCGATTGACCAATGCTAGAGATAAGTTTTATCGTGCCGCATTCGTGTCAGCCCCAAAGATCTAACCTGTGCGTATGAATCTGTATCATGTTGAACAGGACTGGAGCAGATATATAAAGCGATGGGTATCGTGCAATCTAGAGGTTGAGATGATCTTCAGTGGGTGCCTAGCTGACCTTTAAACCAGGATTGATTTGGCACCAAAATTTTAATTGCGGAAGTATATTCCTAAGTTGAATTATAGATTGTGTTGGGGAGATTGGGTTGTTAAACAAGGTGTTTGTATTCTATTGCTAAATCTTTCTTGTAATACCTTGAGTCAAGAATACATTGTTGGTGTTGATTATAGAGCTGTCACTAGAAATGAACAAAGTTGTTGTTGACAAGAATTATGATGATGAGCCGTGTTGTTGAATGTTGTTATTATTTCCATAAGCCTCATATATGTTGCTGCTAGGGAGCCAACAAAGCTGATGAATAATGGATTTTTTACAACACCTTATAGACCAGAAAATGGAGTAACAAACCTTTCTCCAGAAAGGTACATAATTTGCTCCAGCAAAGGCATCCGAGAGACTTACAAAAAGAAAAAGAAGTGGGAAATTGGCTTTATGCACTTGGGATGGACTTAAAGAGTGGAATAACAGAAAATGACCTTCCCATGTTGGAGAAACAGGAATCATGTCTTTCAAAGGTAGAGCAATCTGATTGGAGCTTAAATTGGGCTTTGGAGCCATTTATGCTTGCATTGGTACAAGTCAGATTCTTGGAACATCCAAGTGAGAGAGTCAAGCTTATAGTTGCCTCTTATTTCAGTGATATTTTGAGGATAGCAGCACCCTTCCCTCCCTACAATGATGATGTTATGAAGATAATTTTCAGACAGATGGTAAAGACTTTTCAGGACTTGGACAACAGTGCAGGCTCTACATTTGGGAGGAAGCTTAAGGTTTTAGGATTCATGGCCATGACCCAAACTTATGAGGTCATGTTTGATCTTATGTGTGATGGCTTGATTCTGCAGATGTTCCAATGCTTCTTCAGCATTAGGAGACATCATCCTAACATATTCATAGCACAAATGCAGTCCATCCTGTCGTCATGTATGAGAGACCGTGATGCCATTTGTCGGGAATTGCAAACTAGGTTGTTGAGCATTTGGAGGAGAGAGCAGTCTGTCTCGCCTGCTTCTTATGAGCTAGCCGAAAGGTTGGTTGAGCAGAACATTGGGTTGTTCAGGAGGTAGTTGACCAGGGAGGAGTTGCTCGAGTTTGGAGGATTAAGCAGCAAGAATGAGTTGAGGAGGAAGGGACTTTGCTTCATCTGCAAAGAACCTAAGGTGGCAGAGATAGAGCAGGAGGACATTCCTTTTGTATGCCAGGATGAGGAACCTTCTTTGGAGGAGTCCATGGGGTCATATGAGGATGCTTCTAGGGAGCATGGGCAGCCGTGTGGAGTTGATGACAGTAGGTCGGATTTGTATTCCAGTGTGCGTGGTGAGCAATCAGGGGACTCTATGGCAAATATTCAAGATGATGAGTCACATATGATGATTCAGCTGGAGCAGCATATGGTGGAGCGTGAGTCAGATGAGGAGGAGGATATGCACATTATGCATGATAGTCCTTGCAGGCAGAGCCAGATGGAGGTTTACATTGCGTCTGAGATGGATGTACGGCTACCCTTGGGGTCAGCCATTGGTGAGGAGCACACGGATGTACGAGCATCTAGCAGGGTGACAATAGTTGCAGATACTTATCCTCAGGAGATGTTGGAGGTCGATAGGGTAGTTTTGCAGGAGACTAGTAGACAACAGGAGTATGACACTCTTGATTAGGAGAGGGAGGAGCTGTTGGAGATGGTGGAGCATCCATCTTTGGGCCGACCCATTGATGAGGTGCAGATAGATGCACATGCAGTCAGCAAAGTTGCAGTACTTTCAGGGAGCAACACTCTCCAGGTGTACATCGATGGGGCTTGCAGCATATCTTGCCCACTTTGGCCTATTATAGAGAGAGGGGGCTTCTTCTACAGGAATATCTCGTCAGCAAATGGGACGGGGCAGCACGAGTTGAGTATGGACTAGCGACCTCACACCAGACTTGTTTCATATGCGGGTGTCACTGCATTTGATTCTTCTTCCGAGATAGATTGGCGGGAGATCATGAGTTGGTATCCTATTGATGGTACGATCTTCTTAGTCAGGAGCATAGCAGAGCAGGGACCCGTAGACATGACAGATACTACAATTTCCAGTTGGCAGTGGGACACATGTCGACAGCTCTTCAATATTCCATCCCGACTTCGAGAAAGCAGGGTTAGCATTGGATTGAGTCAGGGATTGGATTGGAGAGAGGTGATGAGTTGGTACGCAGTTGGTGGGGCAGCTTATACAGTCAGAGCTACAACACAGCAGGAGCCATGGAGCATTGATGTTTGTTGGTGGTCTTCGCTTCATGGGGCAAATGCTATAGCTAGAGGTAGTGCGCAATCCGAGCCAGGGAACTTGGGCGATGATTGACCATGGTGGCGTTGGGATCTGGGAGGATTGATTGATGATAGGTGCAGTGAGAGATCAGTTTGGGATCCTACCGTCGAGGGGCCTATTTCGGGTGACTTGACACAAGAGCATAGCAGCACCCAGGAGTTTGTATGGGATCCAGGCATTGAGTCTCAGTTGCATCGGGCCAACAGGGTGGCCCACATTGTTGGATTTCTTGAGGGCAAGCAATCTTGGGGCGGAAGGTCTGTAATATTCCTTTTTTTGGTGTCACCTATGACAGGGTTAGGATGGACTTTCAGAGTTGGGAGCAGACAGGCCGCAAGTACAAGTTGTTATCATCAGCGAGCCCAGGGGATTTTTGGAGGAGTTTTGAGGGGTTTATATGAGGACCAGTGGCATTCGTTTGATATATTCCGTCATCCGCATAGTTTGTCTTTCGTTCCAGTGCATTCCGACAACTTTCGAAAAACTAAGTTATTTTTGGGCTTAACTCAATTAATTACGCTCAAGGTGGGATTCCAGGAGGAATATGTGATAGAACACCTTAGTGTCCATGAGATCTATAAAAGAAGAGGCCATTGAGGAATATCTTGGATTTGATATCTTTTCTTGTATGTGAGGTTGAGAACTCGATTCTCTTCTCCATTGATAGCCCCAGGACAGAAACCCTCGGGTATGTTGTCAAGTGTTGGACGAAAACCAAACTCTCTTTGAGGAGAATTCATTCAGGAGTTTCACGCTTCAGGGATATTGGTGTGAGCATCATTCAGATCCTCAATTGGTGCTTCATTGTCTTCAGTTGATTCCATGGCAGTTGTTGTTGGAGGGAGAGTGCAGTTGTTCAGTTTTGGAGGCCAATGCAGTGCAGCAGATTATATTGGAGGCCAGTTTTCCATCTCAGCTATTTTGGGTCAGATATGCATGTAACCCTAGTTTGTCATTTATAATAAAAAGCTAAGATTCTTCCTGTTCAATGTGTTAATGAATTGCAATGTTCTATGTATTTTTATTTTACATGCCAATCTTCTGTTAATTAATTCAGTAATTTTATGGTAAAATGTTGGGTTAGCAAAATTTCTACAAAATTGGTAAAATATCCCATTTGGGATATTACACAACCAACCAGTTGTCACATGAGGAACTAGAAAGAGTAAAAACAAGAAAGTACTATGATTTTGGTTTTGTTTTCAATAGCAAATAGGACAACAAATAAGACCTTATTTGAGCAACAATGAGCAAAAATTAAGATTCTAGCAGTAAAGAAGAAACAACAAATAAAATTTCAGCAGTAAGAAATAAGGGGCAACAAGTGATATTCAGTAGCAAATGAGAAGGGATATTCCAGCAGAAAATGAGCAGTAAGTAAAAGGAACAACAAGAGATATTTCAACAGAAAGATAGTTGCAAATGGGGCGAACAGCAAGATATATTTAGCAAAAAGAAAGCTTGAAGTTGAATGGACAACAAGAGATATTCCAGCAGAAAGAGAGTTGCAAAGGGAGTGCACAACAAGAAATATTTCAGCAAAAAGAGAGTTGGAAATGGACCTTGTATTCACTAAAGCTCTAATACCATGTTGAAATTTTGATGTTCTATGTTGTTACAATCACTTAAATCCAAAACTTATTTATACTGCAAAATAAGTTAAGTAATTGTAGATGGAACATAAACCATATGCACAATGGAAGACAACCAAATACTCAATGAGACACAGAGAAGTTAGGTCAATGAACCGGGAAAAACCCGTAAGGGAAAAAGCTAACCAGATCCTTCTTTTATTAGAAATCAATTGTTCAACAAAGATACAAAGTACAATGAGAGAATGAAGAAGTTCACCCAAATCTAATGAATATCTTTGATAGCAATAGCTGATGCAAACACTAAATCACTAAACTCTCCAACTCTCTCTCTCTCAAGTTTGAATTATCCTTTCACAAGTGTGTCAAGTGAGGATGAGAGGCACAAATATATAGGAAGAGCAAGGAGGTCAAATTCATGAGGGAGTAACTCCTATTTCTTGAGGAGGAGTTACATATGCCAAAATAGGAGTGTAACTTATGCCATAAAGGAGAGTTGTGTTACTTATGCATTTAGGAGAGAAGTGTAAATTGTGCATTAAAGACGAGTAAGAGGAATCTTTTTATGACGAGTCATTAAAGTGTGTAAGAGAGTGTGAGAAGTGCATAAGAGCATTAAAGAGAGAGGAATGAATCCATTAAGAGAGAGATAGAGAGTAGCATGTGCATTAATTGAGAGGAGTTACATATTGCATGATTGAGAGACTTGAATTTCTTTTTAATAACAATATAATAATATCATAAGAATAAGAAATATGAGAATAATATTAATGTAATATTGATGATTAAATCGAAATTAAATTATTAGGATTGATTAATGATCAGAAGGTATTTTCCATCAACAAGACTTGATTACCAATTGATGCAAGGTGATTTACTATTTTTGGAAAGTCATACTTGAGACTTTAGACCTTAGGCTTTCTATTTTTAGAAATTCTATTTAATTAATGCAAAATTAATTGCAATCATTCAACACATAAGAGACACTTATTTTTGGTCAAACTGACCCTAGAAAAACCCCACAACCTCTTGGGGAAAACCAGTCTTCAAATGAGGATTTTATTGCTTGAGAAATTGTAAATAAGTACACAAAATACACGATACTTATCTCCCTTTTTTTGTAGCATTAAATGCACACATTCTGGAAATTTGTGCCCACTGAAAATTCATATTTACTCAAACATTTGTGCCCAAAAATTACATTATTCTCTGCCCAACTCCTCGAATTTTGTGCCCAAAATCTGCTTAGAAAACAGTGTTGAAGCTGCCTCAAATTTTGTGCCCAAGGATGACTGTACTTCCTCGATTTTCGTGCCAAAAAGTTACTAAAAACTCCCTTGAAATTTGTGTTGCATGTAGCAGACAATCCCAAAATTCGTGCCTCGAATTTTGGGCTAGAGCAGCATTGAACCTCCTCGAAATTCAAGTTGCCTGCTTCGATTTTCGTGTTGTTGTCCTCCTCGAAAATCGTGTTGCCTCTCTCCTTGAAATTTGTGCTACTTGTACTGTCCTCTCCTTGGAATTCGAGCCCCTTTCTCACATCTGCAATCTCTCCTCCTCTCCTTGAAGTTTTCTCCTCTCTTTCCTCATGCTCTCTCAAGTGTGAAGTGAAGAATTAGTTTCCCTTTTCCTCTTTTGTCTCCATGGAAAAGACTGAATCCCTAAACCTAGGATCCAACGGCTGAGATTTCATCCTCAAATCTCAAGATGTGTGGTTGAGATCATTTCTCCCAAATGACCCCCTCATACATTGGCCCCATCACTTAAAAGTCTCGTAGTAAATTTTCTTAAGTTGTGTACCTTTTAAATTTCTCTCATAAAGTGATTTTTCTCCTCACTTTAATATTAGAAAAGTACACTTAGTACTTTTAACATTAAGTCACTTTATAAAGTACATGTGACTTTAATATTAGAAAAAGTGCATGGTACAACACTTCTAAGTACCTTTTCCCACTATGACATTAATATAACCCATAAATGTCATCAAGACAAAAGCCATTAATGTGCTCACTAGGCTAAAAGGGATAAAATCCTAGTAACACCTCTCCTTGGTACTATTTTCAACACTCCCTTTTACTGAGGAAGGTGTTGCTCACCACTCAAATCCTGTCTCTAAAAAATACATGCTTGCCCCTTGGCAATGATTTGGTGAGAATGTCTGCTACCTGTTCATCAATGGATATATGCTCAAGCTTCAATGCCCCTCGTTGAACCCAGACTCTGATGAAGTGGTATCTGATCTCTATATGCGTTGACCGGTCATGAAATACTGGATTCTTAG
This sequence comes from Pinus albicaulis, assembly GCA_034641835.2. Classification (NCBI taxonomy): domain Eukaryota; kingdom Viridiplantae; phylum Streptophyta; class Pinopsida; order Pinales; family Pinaceae; genus Pinus; species Pinus albicaulis. The sequence continues at coordinate 550,671,633 of CM076582.1, read as the reverse complement.
AGAGTTTGATACAACTCTGATTATCACAGTAAATCGTAGTTGGTCTCAACATCTGACCAAATAAACCAAAAAGCATCTTGTGAAGCCACAATGCCTCACACCTTGCCTGACTATCTGCTATATACTCTGCCTCTGCGCTGCTCAACGGCACTGACTTTCGCTTCCTGTTGAACCATGACACAACTACTGAGCCCAACAAGAAGCAACAACCGGAAGTACTCTTTTAGTCACTAGCACTACTAGCCCAATCTGAGTCTGTGCAACCAATCAATCTAACTCCATCAGATCTGACATAGTCCAAACCATAATCCACTATGCCCTGTAAGTACCTCAACACATGTTTTGCAGCCACCCAGTGTACTCTCCTGGGCTCCATCATAAACTAACTCAATGTGTTGACTGCAAAACAAATATTTGATCTAGTGTTGACCAGATACATCAATGAACCGATCAGTTGTCGATACAAAGTGGGGTTCACCAACTCAAAATCTGAAGCATGCAGCTTCTTCCAGTTGGTGATCATAAGAGTAGCCATAGGCCTGCAACCCTCCATATGAAATCTCCTCAACATGTCACCTGCATACCTGCCCTGGACCACGAAGATATGCCCATCCTCCTGCCAAACCTCCAACCCCAGAAAGAAATGCATCAACTCCATATCAGTCATATCAAACTCTGAAGCAAGATCTCTCTTGTAGTGTTGGATGAGTTTGTCCTCCCCTGTAATAAACAAGTCATCCACATATAGAACCAGAATGAGTGGATCATCACGTACCATGATAAAGTATAAGTTTGAATCTGCATCACTCTTCTGGAAACCCATCTGTTGCAAGTAGGCATCTATCCTCTCGTACCATTCCCTCGGTGCCTGCTTCAGTCCATACAAGGCTTTCTTAATCCTACACACGTGAGACTCCCTCCCATGCAACTCAAATCCCTCAGGCTGCTCAATGTACACCTCCTGTCACCTGAATAACACCATTAAGAAAGGCGGTCTTCACGTCCATCTAGTAAATCCTCCATCCCATCTCAGCTACTATAGATATTGTTGCTCTAATGGAGGTATAACGAGCAATCGGTGCAAAGGCCTCCTCATAGTCAACTCCCTCTACCTGTGAGAACCCCCGCGCCACAAATCGAGCTTTGAACTTCTCCACGTTGCCATCTGCAGCATGTTTGATCTTGTAGAGCCACCTAGAAGTCACCACTAACTTCTCCTCATAACATGGCACTACCTCCCAGACATCATTCTTCATGATAGAGGCATACTCCTCCACCATGGCATCCCCCCAGATATGCTGAATGACCTCCTCCTCAAAACTAGCTGGCTCTGTCTTAACAACATTTGTCATAAAGCCACCCAACCTCTCTGGTGGTTTTCTCTCCCTCACTGACCACTTGAGTCTCCCCACTGCCTCTTGAGCCTCCTTCAGGGTCTCCCGAAGCCATCTTGGCTTCCTCTACCCTATAGTAGTCTCCTATTGTGGTATGGGAAAATCCTCAACTGGTGCCTCTCCTTCTGTTGAGGAAGGTTTTTCTATAACAAATGGAGATACTGGACTCTGAGATCCTGTGCCTGATGAGCCTACACCAGGTGATCCTGAACCAAGCGAATTTGTACTTTGTGAACCTGTCACCCCCGAAGAAGGTGAAGCTCCTGATCCTAATGCTCCTAAAACCTATAGTGTGGCCCCCTGCTGAGGAGCCTATTTCTCTTCTTGATCAACCTCCCGAGACCTCCTCAAAGCCCTCTCCTCCTCAAATGTTACATCCTGCCTCAGGACAATCTTCCTTTGTGTAGGAAGATATATGGGGTAAGCTTTGTTGGTCTCATTGTAACCACTAGGATACCCTTCTCTGCAGTGGGTTCTAACTTCGTCCTCTTCTCCTTAGGGACGTGTGAATAAGTAGGGAACCCAAATATCCTAATGTGCCCAACTTCCGACTTCTTGTCGGTAAACACCTGCTAAGGAGTCTTGCTCCCCAAGACTCTGTGTGGGCTCCTATTCTACAAATATACAACAGTGTTACACGCCTCGGCCCTCGAGAAGAAAGGTTATCTCTGATCATGCAACATCGCTCTAGTTGCACCCACAATGGTCATGTTCTTCCTCTCCGCCACCCCGTTTGGTTGGGGGTTGTAAGGCACAATGTACTCCTCTTGATGTCGGCGCTCCCAAAAAATTCCTTCATCTCCGTGGAGGTATACTCGCCCCCATTGTGTGATCTTAACACCCTGATTTTCCTCCCTGTCTGATTCTCCACAAGAGCCTTAAACTCTTGGAATCTCTAGAAGACCTCATCCTTGGTCTTCAGGAAGTAAATCCAAGTCTTCCTGGAGTGGTCATCAATGAAAGTCACATAGTACTCATATCCACTCAATAAAACATGGGACATGGGACCACATACGTCAAAATGAATGAAATCAAGGATACCTGCAGCTCTACTGTCACTGTTCGGGAAAAGTGTCTTTGTGTACTTTCCCAAAGCACACCCCTTGCACACATCATGATGATATGTGCTGAAGTCAGGCAAATTTGTAACCATCTCCCTCGACATCCTGAATGTAGAAATTTGATAACCCACTCCGGTTTTCAGTTTCTCCTTATTTCTCCCATAAAGTTAAATGCCCATTCCCATAACCATACATTCAACAAGCTGGAAAAATAAATATTTTTTGAAAACACTAATTCTGGAAATTCAAAATGTTGGAAATTGCAGAAATAAAAACACAAATATTTTCAACCACATAGAAATTTGACACGCTGATTTTTAGTCAATATGACCCTAGAAAAACACCCTACAACTCTTGGGCAAAACCAGTTCGAAAGCTTCTCTTTATTTCTAAATATGCTTTTACAATTAACAGAAAAACACAATAAAAATTACATCAACTTCACAAATGTACTTATCTCGAAAATCGTCCACAAACTCCGCCTCGATTTTCTTACCAATACAAAGCAATGTACGATGTACGGCATTAAATGTAGTACGGACATCATAGAAAAGCGTAGCCGCGAACATTTGTCTGACCTCCTCGAAAGCTTGTGTTGTCTGGTGCCTCAGCCTCTGTCACAATTTGCCTCGATTTTTACGTGTTATACAAGCCCTAACACTCCAAAATTGTTGTACATGATTATGGTTCTATGCACAGCCTGTACATGCGGACCTCAAAACGGTGCCACCTTCTTTGCTTTGTCACAGACACGAAAAATGTGCCAATATGGCGGCAATAAATGATGAAATAATGTTCTCCCTTCCTCAGTTTTGTGCCCTTGCCTTAAAAACCCATGCTCTTGCTTTGTTTTGTCTGATTTGCTAAATCTCTTACTCACTGTGTCCTCCTTCTCCTCACTACTCACAAATTTCTCCTTTGCTTTCTCTCCTCCTCTCTCAATCTGCTCATGAAAGAATGAATGACCTTTGCCCTTCTTTTCTTCCTTTAACCTAACCCTAAGTGACTTTTGGGGAATCCATAAATCTAATGGCTGAGATAGCTTTAAATCTAGGGCTGAGATTAAATGCTCATTTAAATCTCACTTTCTATATTTTAATTCTCCCCACTTTAATAAAGACCCTCTTAGTCTTTTATTTCCAAAGTCAATTTCTTTCTAATTTCATTGACTTTATTAGTCTTTAAAATTAGGCAATGGTAACTTTATCACTTATAAAGTCACTTTTAAATTAAGATTTGACTTTATAACTTATAAAGTCACTTTAGGAGAAAAAGTGAAATACATTTGGACACTTTTCCCTAAACCGAGAGATCGAGCCTTAGGGGCCTTTTTGTCCTCCGAGTAACCAAATTTCAACACTCCCTCTTACCAAGGAAGGTGTTCCTCACCACACCCATCTTGTCTACGAAGTAGACATGCTTGCCCCGTGGTAGGCTTTGGTAAGAATAGCTCTGCTCTATTTGCTCATGTTTGTGGGAACAATAGGATATACTCAAGCTTCATAGCTCCCTTCTGAACATAGCCTCTGATGAAATGATATTTGATGTCGATATGCTTTGACTTGTCATGAAATACTGGATTCTCCGTGAGTTTATTGCAACTCTGATTATCACAGTAAATCACTGAAGGTCTCAACGGTTGACCAAATAAGCCAAACAATATCTTGGGAAGCCATATGGCCTCACAACTTGCTGAATTGTATATCCATGCCTTTCTGCTTAGTTAAACTCAATCTCTTGTTCTTGCTTTCGACTAAACCAGGGGACACACCACTTCGGGAACCCAACCCAGCTTATTTTCTGAAGTGCTCTTCCTATCAGAAGCACAACCTGCCCAATCAGAATCAATGTAACCTGCCAATCTCACTCCATCTCCCTGCCTATAATCCAGACCATACTCCATTGTCCCCTGCAAGTACTGCAAAATGTGTTTTGTAGCAACCCAGTGCACTCTCCTGGGCTCACACATGAACTGGCTCATTGTGTTGACTGCAAAACATATATCTAGTTTAGTGTTGACCAAATACATCAAAGAACCAATCAGCTGCCTATACAATGTGGGATCCACCAACTCAAAATCTGAAACGTGAAGCTTCTTCCAGTTGGTGATCATAGGTGTCGACATGGGTCTACAATCCTCCATGTGGAATCTGCTAAGGATGTCCACAATATACTTCCCCTGTCCCAAGAAGAAATGCCCCTCCTCCTGCCACACCTCCAAACCCAAAAAGTAATGCATCAAGCCAATGTCCTTCATCTCGAACTCCGACGCAAAATCTCTCTTGCAGCCCTCTCTGAGTCTCTCTGCACCCGTAATGACCAAGTCATCCACATACAACACCAGAATGAGAGGCTCCTCACCTATCACAATAAAGTATAGGTTCGAATCTGCATCACTCTTTGTGAAACCCATCTCCTGCAAGTACGTATCAATCTTGGAGTACCAAGCTCTAGGAGCTTGCTTCAGGCCATAAAGGGCCTTCTTCAATCTGCATACATGGGACTCCTTCCCATGCACCTCAAAGCCCTATGGCTGCTCAATGTACACCTCCTCCTGTATGAAGCCATTGAGAAATGTGGTCTTCACATCCATCTGGTGGATCTTCCAACCCATCTCTGCTGCTATCGATATAATGTAGCGAATGGAAATATATCGAGCCATGGGAGTGAAGGTCTCCTCATAATCAACTCCCTCTACCTGGGAGAACCCTCTAGCCACAAACCTTGCCTTGAATTTCTCAATGTTGCCATCTGCAGCTTGCTTTACCTTGTAAAGCCATCTGGAAGTAACCACGGATTTGCCCTCGGGCCTCGGCACCACCTCCCAAACATCATTCTTTATGATAGAAGAATACTCCTCCTGCATGGCCTCTCTCCAGACTTGCTGACTAGCTGCCTCCTCATAGCTAGAAGGCTCAGAGTCAATGATGTTGGCAACCATTGCCATATAGCTACAAAACCTCTCAAGTGGTCTGCTCTCTTTGATCGGTCTCTTCGGCCCAGCAACAAATGTGGCCTCTCTCAAGGTATCCTGAAGCCACTTGGGCTTCCTCTTCCCTGAGCACACTTCTCCCACCGGAGAGTGAAACTCCTCATCCTCATCAGGAGCCTGAACTCCTGAATGTCTATCTGTTGTCCTCCTGCCTGAACCTGAACCTGTAGATGTTGAAGTACCATGTGAACTATCCATCAGTGGACTACCTAGTGAACTGCTCTGCGGACTGCTCTGCATGTTGCCCGAAGCACCACTCCTCTAACTCTGCGAGCCACTGCTCACTGATGGACTTGACACCGTAATCGATGTATCTCCTGATCCCTGCCCACTGGATCCCTGTGACTGACTCAGCTGGTCCTGAGGGTCTGGCTGATCCAGATACTCTAACTCCTATGACCTCCTAAAAGCCCTGTCCTCCTCGAACTTCACATCCCGCCTGACAACAACTCTCTCTGTGCAGGAATATAAATCCGAAAGGCTTTCGAGGTCTCACTGTAGCCCACAAAGATACCCTTCTCTGCGGTGGGCTCTAGCTTGGTCCTCTTCTCCTTGGATACGTAGGAGTATACAATACACCCAAAGATACGAAAATGACCAATATCAGGGTTCCTCCCAGAAAAAACCTCCTCTGGAGTCACATGCCCCAAGGCACGATGCAGACTCCTGTTATGCAAATACACAGCAGTGTTGCAAGCCTTTGCCCACAAAAACAATGGTAACCCCTGATCATGTACCATGGCTTTGGTAGCCCCAACGATGGATCTGTTCTTCCTCTCCGCAACCTCGTTCTGCTGAGGGTTGTAAGGAACTGTGAACTCCCTCCTAATGCCTGCCTCCGCACAATAATCAACAAACTCGCCAAGGGTGTACTCCCCTCCATTGTCTGACCTGAGGGACTTGATCTTCCGACCTATTTGAGTCTCCACAAGAGCTCTGAACTCCTGAAACCGCTTGAAGACCTCACTCTTGGTCTTCAAGAAATAAATCCAGTTCCTCCTAGAGTGATCATCAATGAATAAAACATAATACTCATATCCACTCAAAGAAACATGAGACATCCGACCGCTCACATCGGTATGAATCAAATCAAGTATCCCAGTCGATCTATTGTCACTGCTGGGAAAAGGAGATTTGGCAACCTTGCCCATAGCACATCCTCTGCATGTATCTAGGTGATTAGAACTGAAGTCTGGCACACCTGTAGTGATCTCCCGCAATGTCCTCAAGGCTCCATGATACATGTGCCCCATCTTGCGGTGCCAAATCTCGCACAGCTCTGAACTGCTAGCTCTGCTGCCGGTACTACTGCTCAATGCCAAAAGGGGATGAAACGCAAACTTGTACACCTTTGCATGGCGTACACCAATCACTCTAGCTGAATCAGTTGGAGCGCCCCTAAGATATATAAGCACATGTCCTCTCCTGAACAATACTTCATACCCTCTGTCCTCTAATGCTGAGACGGATATAAAGTTCTTCCTCATCCCCGGCACATATAGAACATCCAACACTTTCAATGGAGCCTTGGGTTCCCTATCAAATGTCAATGTCCCCACACCGACTGCTCTAACAATGTTGTCATCTCCGAGTACTACCTCTATATCAGTGCAACTCTTTGAAAGCTCTGAGAAGTACTCACGGACTCCTGTCATATGACGTGAAGCCCCACTGTCAACATACCAAATACCTAAAGATGCTCCACTAGTCGAGGGAAATGCACACTCCCTCTCAACCTCCGTGGCAGGTGATCCTGCACTAGTGGACTCACAAGAAATGAACCCAAACTTCCGGTCAAATCTCTCTGAAAAGTCCTCTATCTCTGTTGATGCTGCCATGGTCTTGTTCTTCCCCTTCTTCTTCTTCTCCGGACACACAACTGCATAGTGTCCCATCCTCTGACAATTCCAACACTTCACCTTGGAATAGTCTTTCTCCTTGTTCACCTGTTGCTTTCCTTTACCTTTGCCTTTGCCCCCACCACCACTTGTGGAAGCTTGTTTCTTTCCCTTGCCCTTCTTGCCCCTTGCTAACAATACTACATCCTCATCCTCCTCAACTGGTTTGGCTACCCCAAACTGGTTCTTTCTGATTTCATTATGTATGCAATCATCTCACAACATCTCCTAAGAGGGAAGGGTCTCACGTGCAACAATCCCATCAGTAAAGCTCAGCCATGAACTAGAAAGGCCATTCACTGCAATCCGCACCAACTCAGTGGGTGGAATGACTTCTCCAACTGCTACCAACTCATCTCTCACATTAGTGATCTTTGTGAGGTATGCAGTAGCACTATTAGTCTTTGCCATCTTAATGGCCTTCAGCTTCTCCCTTAGGACCATTTTTCTGTTTTCATTGGTAATCTGATAAAGATTGGTCAAGGTTCTCCACATCTCATGAGCAAGTCTTACCCTTGTTGTTCTTCTTGTTGAAGTCTGCCCACTGAACAGCATCAGTGGGCACATTCACAGGGTGTTGTTGGGTATTCACCATTATACCCCAGACTTCTGCCTCCTCAAAGATGCTCTGCATTCTTTCCTTCCATATATTGTAGTTGCTATGCCCATCCAACCTATCCTCCACCCTCAAGCCCAAAGACATGCTTGCTGTTTAAATAAACTGAAAATGACACTGCTGTGGTAAAAGTTCAGTTTTCTGTGTGTAAAATCAACTTGCTGTAATTTTTCTCTTTGCTCTCCCAAACTGCACTTTTCAGCAAACTAGCTCTAATACCATGTAGAAATTTGATAGCCCACTTCGGTTTTCAGTTTATCCTTATTTCTCCCATAAAGTTAAATGCCCATTCCCATAACCATACATTCAACAAGCTGGAAAAATAAATATTTTCTGAAAACACAAATTTTGGAAATTTCATAGTGTTGAAAATGCAGAAATAAAAACACAGAAATATTTTTCAGCCACACATAAATTTGACATGCTGATTTTTTGTCAATATGACTCTGGAAAAACCCCCTACAACTCTTGCGGAAAACCAATTCGAAAGCTTCTCTTTATTTCTGAATATGCTTTTACAATGAATAGAAAAACACAGCAAAAATTACAGCAACTTCACAAATGTACTTATCTCAAAAATCGTGCACAAACTCTGCCTCGATTTTCGTGCCAATGCAAAACAGAAATTTATAGAGAAATGTACAGCATTAAATGTTGTACAAACATCATAGAAAACTGTGCCGGAACAACTGTACAACCTCCTCGAAAACTATACTGTACAGCTGCCTCAAAACTGTTGTACGGCTTCCTCGATTTTCGTGTTGTACGACTACCTCTAAACTGCTATACAGTTGCCTTGGTTTTTGTGCCTTCTTCTGCTGTACGGACCTCGAAAACAATGCCTCCTTGCTACTATATGGACCTCGAAAAACATGCCAATATGGAAGCAATAAATGTTGTTCTCCCTTCCTCGATTTTCGTGCCCACTTGCCTTGAAAACCGTGCTCTTGCTTTGTTGTATGGATTTGTTGAATCTCCTTGCTGCTATCTTGTTTCTTCTCACTTCTCAGAAATGTCTCCTTTGCTTTCTCTCCTCCTCTCTCAATCTGCTCATGAAAGACTGAATGATCTTTTCCCTTCTTTTCCTCCTTTAACCTAACCCTAAGTGACTTTTGGGGAATCCCTAAATCCAATGGCTGAGACAGCTTTAGATCTAGGGCTGAGATTAAATGTGCATTTAAATCTCACTTTCTATTTTTTAATTCACCCTGTTGTCGCACAGAATGTCTAGGCACCGCGACAACGGCTCAAATCGGGGGTTGTCACCCTGATCCCCAATCTCTCTATCTAAGCTGTCTATCTCCTTGCAAGCTAAGGGAGGTAGACCCTAACGAAAATGAAGAAGGAGAACTGGTTGAAACCAACCAATTCAGGAGACACAGTTAAATGACCAAATACTTGTTAAGATTAACGAGATTATATAGATTCAATTAGACTTGAAGTTTAAAACCAGTGCCTTGTGGAGTCAAAATATCCTGTTATCAAATTAAGATCAAGTAATTGATAGGTAACTGTTACTATGAAAAATCAATCCACCACAATGATATTCGATGAAACACCCTCACAATTGTGTATCAACAATGTTTGATAAAGATACGTAACTTATCATCACTTGAAATATTCTCAAAGCTGACTAAAACAATTAATCGCCAATTTCAAGCAACTTGAAACCACAATTAAAGATAGTTCAATAATCATCAACCACAGTTACGCATGAAAATACTTTGAACCTACAATTTAAACTTCGAAACAATTTAATTTCGAAACAAAAATATTATCATGAGAGTACCATCGAAATTTAAATGCCAGACATTTCTAATATTTCTGAATTTAAATGATATTCTAAGTAATTCCAATTCAGAAATCTATAGCCAAACTTTAGAAAAAAAAAATATTTAAAGCTCACTTTTGACTATGTAAAATTTTTTTTACTTTGTTTTTTTTTTTGGAGAAATTTTCGAAGGTTAAAAAAAATAAAACTTTTGGTCTTTTTTTTATTTTATTTTTTTTATTTTTTTGTCTAAAGTTAATAAAATAAAAAATAAATAAAAATGAAATATAACTAAAGCTTAAGTCCAACAAATGAAAAAAAAAAAGTAAATTTTTTTTTTATTTTTTTTATTTATTTATTTATTTTTTTTAAATTAAATCCTAAAGTTAAGTAAAAAATTAAACACTACCTAAACTAAACTAATCTTCAAAAATATGAAATCGAAATCTAAATTTTAAACTACAAACAAAAATAAAAATTTAAAACTAAAACTAAAACTAAAGCAAACTTTTAAAAAAATTTAAAATCTAAAGTTTTAAAAATCGAAAATCTGGAAAAGAAAATTTGGATCTGCCGTACGATATTTTTTTTGTTTTTGTTTGTATGTGCGGGTGTACAGAGGTACGGACAGCAGGGAGGAGGAGCAACAAAGGATGTCGTAGAAGCAGCAATGAGGATGACGGGCAACAGAGGGAGCGAGGATGGCAATCGGAGATGACGAGTGCAATGTTTAAGGCTGCGGACAGGGATGCAATGCAGATCGAGCAGGAAAATGCAATGAAATTTCAGATGAAGGGAAGTAACGCAGTGAGAACAGCCGGTGATGGAGCAACAGTTAATGCAGGTCGAAGGAAATTGTTGAGGCTCGATGGAAGGCTGCGGGAGGAGAAGAGTGCTTGCAGACTGCGTATGGGCAGCAGCAAAGATTAACAGCAGACAGGCAATAAAAAAAATTTGCAGGCACACAAATTTCGAATAATTTTCTTCAACCGGCAATAAAATTGATTTAAATGCACCTACAATTTACACTTCGAGGAAAAACCATGCCCAAATCTGCAGACTAAACTGATCCTGAGGCCAGATCTTACCCTCCAGGGCCTAGATCTGGCTCAGATCTAAAAAATTTCTGAGAATTTTCCTGTAAAACCTGCACAAAGCCAGAAAAAAAGAGGAATCCAAACCAAAAAATAAATAAAATGCACAAAAAATAAACCCTAAACCCTAGTGAATATTTGCAGAATTTACAGTGCTATTTTACAAATCAGAGACCCTCATGGCCAGATTTAAAACCATTTTACACAATTAATAAAAAGAGAAATTAAAAGAGGTAGAAGCCCAAAAAGACCCTGTAAGAAACAAAATTTCGTAAGATAACTTTGGGAATTAGGAAACAATGAGCATTTTTCAAATTTTCTGATATCTGAGAGTCGTTTGATCTAACTGAAGACTTCCCCAAATGCTCAAACCTTGAAAAATGATCTCTACACACTTAGATCTGAATTTTAGGTTGATAGAGATTAAAAAATAAACATGAGACCTTTCAGAAAAATAGATAACTAATATTTCCGTCAAATCAAAATGCAATTTTAGAAACCCAGAAAACTGCACAAGATACTTGTATGCAGATCAATCCATAAAGACCATCAACCATCAAAATGCCAATAAAAGTAGCAGAGTTTAGGGATAATATCACCACATAGATCTGGAAAAGGAACCCCAAAGTTTTTATGCTTTATTCACCAAAAATATTACAAGAGCTTCCGAGAACAAGTGCACGATTCAAAGATCGAATGCAAAATGACATACAAAGACCTCTAATTTATAAGATAAAATCTCTAACGGCTAGTTCAGTTGATCCTTGTCAAAATAATCTCGACCGTCGAAAAGATTTAATTATCTTTTAATCTAGACCGTCGAAATTATAATTTTGAGGAAATTCGAATTTATCATTTAATTTCATTTTAATTAACTCAAAAATAATATTTTTGAGTTAATTACCTCAAAATTTTGACTTTGACTTAACCACCAACGCCCAAGGGTCTAACATTTCTTGAAATTCTCAATATTCCCTTGGCCTGGGACCTTTAAAAATTTATTTTTTAAAGACCCAAGAATTTTGCCTTTGACGAATTTTAACTCACCTAAGACTTAAAATTAATTAAATTTCTGGCTTACGATTTTTAATCAATTTGGCCAGAAAATTTAATTAATTAACTAAGAGGGGATTTAATTATTTTTTTCCAACCCTCTTTACATAAGATAAATACATTTAGACACATAAAGGGGGAATACCTATTCGTATAGACCCTCAAAGAGCTACCCAATTTTGCGACTCAAAACATGATCTAGTAGACCAAGCAGCTTGTAATAAAATAATCTAACGAATTAGCTAGGATTATTCCCAAACTACTTTTACAAAGACTCAATAGAAAACACTAGGTCTCACTTAGCATCTTGATGACAAAATCCACCCTAGCTTTGGGGTGAAGCTGGAGGGGAAAACTCTGCCGATCACTTGTGTCGAGAAACACAAATAAATCAGTGAAACAAAAAACCTCCTAGGATAGAAATCATCACCAAAATACTAGGCTTATCTAGGTTGTTACATACATGTTGGTCTTACTTAGATCATTTGCATCATAAACATGCAAAATGGGTTTACATTATTTACAAAAATATCGACTGTTAATGAAATCTGAATGGCATGAACACCTCGAACATGATGAGTCCCATTTGAAAAAATGGGGGTGTACTGCTATGGGGTCGTTGACAAAGTGTGGTCAACACACCCCACTTTTATAAAGACTCTCTTAGTCTTTTATTTCCAAAGTCACTTTTCACTTTCTAATTTCACATTGACTTTATTAAAGTCACTTTAAAATTAGACTTAGTAACTTTATAACTTATAAAGTCACTTTAGGAGAAAAAGTGATATACATTTGGACACTTTGCCCTACGCCAAAGATTAAAGCCTTCGAGAACCACCTGTCCTCCGGTAACCAAATTTCAACACTGAAAGCTCCATGGTGCAAGTGGGTCATCCTTCTGTTCCATAGCTCACACAATTCACAGCTACTGGTTTGCCTACCATAGCTCTAATAGTCTGTATAGTCTACCACTACAAGCTTCAATCACACAGGCAGACTCAATACTGGATCCTTTGGGATATATCAACACTTGTCCCTTTCGAAACAGTAGCTCAGACCCCTTGTCCTCCAAGCTAGAGACTGATATCAAACTCTTCTTCAACCCCGAAACATAAAGAACATCTATCACCTTCAGAGGAGGTAATGACTCCCTCTGAAATGAAACTGTACCCACTCCTACTGCTTTGACTTTGGAGTTGTCTCCAAGCACAACCTCCAAGTCAACATCATTCTCTAAAATGTTCGTGAAGTGCTCTCTCAATCCGGTCATGTGGCGGGAAGCTCCACTATCAATGAACCATGCACGGGAAGATGTGACATGAGTGGTTAAACTCACCACCAAAGCACACTTTGAATCAAATATAGCCGCAAAATCATTCACCTCAGTTGAATTTGCAACTCCCTGTTTCTTCTTACCCTTCTTGTTGGGACACTGTAAAGCATAGAGATCCATCTTCCCACAAGCAAAGCATTTCACTTTGCTCATGTCCTTCTCCTTAGCCTTCTGCTTCCCCTTCTCCTGCTTTGCTCCACTAGAAGACCCCTTATTGACCTTCTTCTTCTTGCCCTTTGTCACAAGAGCAACATTCTCCTCTTCACCTCCCCCACCACTCTTGCTGCCACCTTTTGCACTCCTCTTGATCTCCTCCTGGATGAAATCGTCCCACATCCTCCTCCAACAAGGAAAGTGCTCTCTGGCCACCAAGCCATGGATGAAACCATCCCATTTCTCAGTGAACCCATCTAAGGTAATCCTAACCAACCGTTCATCTGGAATAGCCTCTCCAATGGCAACTAAGTCGTCCTTCACCTGTGAGACTCTGGCGAGGTAAGAGGTCACACTGTCAGCCTTGGTCATCTTGGTGTTATGCAGTTTTTGTCTCGACACCATCTTCCTATTCTCATTAGAACTCTGGCATAAAGAGAGCAAGGACCCCCACATCTGATATGCATATCTCATCCCAGACACGAGGGAATAAATGGTCCTTGATGGCATCTAGAAGGATCCTCTTTGCCTTCACATTATTCTTGTTGACCTCCACCAACTGAGCTGGATCAGTGGGTGCTTCAACAACATCCCGCACTTCAACTTCCTCCAGTAAAAGCATGATTCTCCCCTTCCATGGGCCAAAATTTTCAGACCCTGCCAATCTGTCTTCTACTCTCAACCATGTTGCCATGACCCCACAACCAACAATTTGGAGCAAATATGTGAGCTAGAACCTTCCTCCCTCTAAACTGCCGAAGTCTTTGGGTTTCTGACAAAGTTTCAAAGGTTTTGGTTCACTGTTTGCAGAATTTAATGCTTGCTGCGCTCTTTATCAGTTGTAAGAAATTTGAGATCTGAGCCTTCAACTTTTCTCTGATACCATGTAGAAATTAATGACCTGCACCCTTAACCCCATTTATAATTTTGCATGTATTTATTTAGGCCCAACCCACATGTTTTGTCATGCTGATATAAATTTCAAAATGCATTTATTGCAAACATAAAGAGTGTTTCTACTCTTTTTCACTTTCCTAATAGCTAATAATTAAATGCAATCATTCAACACATAAGAGACACTTATTTTTGGTCAAACTGACCCTGGAAAAACCCCACAGCCTCTTGGGGAAAACCAGTCTTCAAAGGAGCATTTTATTGCTTGAGAAATTGTAAATAAGTACACAAAATACACAGTACTTATATCCCTTTTGTTGTAGCATTAAATGCCCACATTCTGGAAATTTGTGCCCACTGAAAATTCAGATTTATTCAGAAATTTGTGCCCAGAAATTTAGCATTTATTCTCTGCCCAGCACCTCGAATTTTGTGCCCAGAATCTGCTTAGAAAACAGTGCTGAAATCTGCCTCGAATTCTATGCCCAAGGCTGAGTCCCGACTGTACTTCCTCGATTTTTGTGCCAGAAAGCTGCTGAAAACTCCCTTGAAATTTGTGCTGCCTGTAGCAGACAGTCCCAAAATTTGTGCCTCGAATTTCCGGCCAGAACAGTGTTGAACCTCCTCAAAATTCGTGTTGCTTGCATCAATTTTCATGCCATTGTCCTCGAAAATCGTGCTGCCTCTCCTTGAAATTTGTGTTGCTAGTACTGTCCTCTCCTTGGAATTCAAGCCCCGTTCTCACAGCTGCAATCTCTCCTCCTCTCCTTGAATTTTTCTCCTCTCTTCTCCTCTCCTCATGCTCTCTCAAGTGTCAAGTGAAAAATTAGTTTCTCACCATGGCATCTCTCCACACCTTCCGAGTAGCTGCCTCCTGATAATTGGAAGGCTCGACATCCAACAACTCCACCATAAGTGCCATAAATCTTGCATACATCTGTGGCTGTCTAGTTAGTCGAACTGATGTACTAGGACTACCAACTTGCTCCTGCGCCTCCTGGATCAACTGATTTGTCGTTCTCGCTCCCCTTCTCCCAGTACTGGGAGAAGTTTCCTAAGTGGGCTCCACTCTCTCCTCCAACTGTGTATCCCTCCCGTCCTCATCTCGCCCAATGCATAGTTATGGTCTGAGGTACTGGCTAAGCCTCCTGCTGCTCCCCCTCCTACATTGTAGTCTACTCACACTCTAAGGACTTTTTTAAAGCCCTATCCTCCTCTAACTTCATGTCTCTTCGGATGATTGTCTTCTTGTGTGTTGGAATGTACACCTTGTATGCCTTGGATGTCTCCCTATATCCCATGAAGATGCCCTTCTCTGTTGTGAGCTTTGGCTTCTTGCTCTTCTCCTCTGGTGCATGGCAATACACAAGATTACCGAATATGCGAAAATGAGACACATCCAGTTTCTTCCCTGTAAATGCCTCCTCTAATGTAACTAGCCCCAACACTATATGTGGGCTTCGGTTCTACAAGAAAATTGTCGCATTGCATGCCTCAGCCCATAGAAACTTGGGCAACCCCTGGTCATGCAACATGGCTTTCGTCGCTCCAATTATGGCCCTGTTCTTGCACTCTGCGACCCCATTTTGTTGAGGATTATATGGTGTGGTCAACTCCCTCTTGATGCCCTCCTTGGCACACAACTCCTTGAATGCGTTTGAGGTGTGCTCCCCACCATTATCAAACCTCAGCGCCTTTATTTTTCTGCCATTTTGGTTCTCAACCAAGGCCTTACACTCCAGAAACTTCGAGAAGACCTCATCCTTGTTCTTCATGAAAAATATCCCAAGTCTTCCTAGAGTGATCATCTATGAAGGTGACATAGTACTTGTACCCACTAAGAGATACTGTAGAGAAAGGACCACATACATATGAATGAACAAGGTCCAAGATACCCTTGGTCATGTTATCTCTGCTAGAAAAAGATGACTTGCATACTTGCCAAGTGTGCAACCCTTGCAAACCTCATCTTGATCCACGTTGCACTGAGGTAGCCCTGTCGCTATCTCCTTAAGAATCCTTAACGCTCCATGGTGCAAATGTCCCATGTGCATATGACAACTCTCCAAGCTTGCTGCTTGAGTCACGACCTCCTCTACTAGTCAATGTTGTGGCTATCTCAAACTGTAATCTGCACAAGCTCTTGTGCCTAACCCCGATCTGCTTCTCCACCTTGCAGTCCGAGGGTTTTATAAAAACCCTACCCTATCTAAAGGTCACCTTGTACCCCTTATCCCCCAATGTTGAAACTGAAACGAGATTCTTCTTAAGCCTAGGTACGTAAAGAACATCTCTGAGATATAGAGGGTTTTCAGACTCCCTCTCAAAATGAATTGTACTATTACCCTCAACCTAGTACTTCCCATCGTCTCCCTTCTCAATATCGAACTGCATGTCCTTCTCTAACAATTTGGTTAAATACTTCTTATTTCTCATCATATGACAGGGCGCATTGTTGTCCACATACCATAAACTAGTAACCGTTGAACTTGCCATACAAGCAATGAGTGAAAACTCCTCAAAATGAGAAGGGAACTCATCTATCTTTACAGAGGCTGCTACTTGGTCCTTCTTAGACCTTTTCTTTCTATTAGGGCATTTAGTAGCATAATGCCCAAACTGGTGGCACGAAAAACACTTGATCTTGCTAAGATCCTATTTCTTCTTCTCACCCTTAGATCTTGTTTGCCCACCAACAATGCTCTTTGTACCCTTGAACTTGGTCCTTTGTTGGCTAGAGCAAAATTTTCTTCATCTTCTTCACTTTTAACACGAGATTCAGCTTGAACTTGTCTACGAATCTCCTCCAGGACGCAGTCACCCCACATACGCTCCTAATCTGGGAAGTTTTCTCAAGCACATATCCCATCCGTGAATGCTTACCACGATTTGGTGAAACCCAACAAAGCAAAATTCACCAGATCTCAATCTGGAACTGTCTCACCCACAGCAGCCAACTCTTCCTTTACCTTGGAAAATTTGGTGAGGTAAGAAACGATAGAATCTGACTTCGACATTTTAATACTCTAGAGCTTGTATTTCAATACCATCTTTCTGGCCTCGCTCGAACCCTGATAGAGACCAATGATGGCAGTCCACATTTCTTTGGCTTTCTTCTTCCTAATCAAGCGAGGGATAATGCAGTCTTTGACTCCTTCCAAGATAATCCTTCTTGCCTTGGCATCCATTTTATTATGCGAAGCCCATTGTTGAAAATTTGTTGGTGTGGTTGGGACGTTATCAACAAAATCCCAAACGCCTTGTTCCTCCAACACCATTGTTCTCCTCTCACACCATGAACAAAAGTTGGATGCACCATCCAATCTGTCTTCAAATCTAAGACCCTGACATGCCATACTGGCAGATCGAGTTATTGAATACAAACTGCACTGGTAGAATCAATGTGCACTACTCATAACCCTAACGGCCAAATCGATCTGATAACTTGCTCCCTTTGAATCGCATAATTTGCTCCTAAAGATAAAATTTGTGTTTGATATTCAACCACAAACTGCACTCTAATACTGTGTTAGACTTCCTTAAAACCCAGTAAATAGATTCGCAATTTTCTAAGTGTAAGAACCCAGAAACACAAATAACTAATATTCCGGAAAATTAAACCAAAAATACCCTAAGTTTTCTAACTTAACATGCACGGCGAAAAATAAATCAGAAAACAAACACATCAACACATAAAACACAAGATATACCCAGGAAACCCCAACTCCAGGGAAAACCTGCAACGTGGTGTGTCTTTTATTGTTCTTCTTCAACAAAGGATTTTTCTTTTGAGAATTACAACAAGGGAGAAACTTCCCTTTTATCACAAGAAAAACTGATCAATCCTCAAAAGATGAATCAACCCCCTGCCTACACACTAGATCTGAAAAATCCTTGCGCAGGTCAGCTAAACTACACACACGTCCGAACACAAATACTCTCTCCTGCGCGCACATGCGAATGGTATAACTGCGTTGGGGCTCTAAGAGCTCGTCCCTCATTTGATTTCTTCTTTGATCCTGTATCGTTGCGATCTACTAAAACCCTAGGCTCTTCCTTCATTGATCTATAACACACTACTTGTGCTCATTTGACTTACCGCTAACTCACTCCATCTCCTCTTATAATTCGATCTCAACTCTAGTCTCCCTCTCAATGGCTTATATTAAATCATGATCAATGGCTAAGATTAAATCATAAGTTAGCTTAGGAATTTTTAGTTTTTCCTAAGTCTAAATTTGGGAAATAGTTAAATAAATTAATAATCTACTAAAGTGGCAATCTTTTGGGTTCTTCTACTAGTCTTGGCACTTAGACAAGCAGAACCCTTACTTCTCTACTCCAATCAATAGGCCGCAATTATGAACCAACGCCCCTGCTTCACACAATCAAAGTGGCATGAATATGATGTCGTTGGATTGCAAGTGTAATCTTTAGTTCAAAGGTCGGGGTATGTTCGGCTTATGTTCATTAGGAAATCTGCTAATCTAGGTGATAGGTGATGAACATGGCAACAGTTGGAGCCCTATCCTCTTGATTGCTCTCCCGAATCGCAAGCATCCCCCCCTTCAAATTATTTGTGGTTCCTCTATTATTTTATTTTTCTGATGTGTGTGCAAACATTTTCTGGATCTCTCGATGGCTTTCTAGACCGAGCTTGAATAATGGCTTGAGGGTAGACCCTCGGTTTACTATGCTTCCAATGCCTCTTATCCTAGAGGCGACTCAATCTCAAATGTGGTTACAGGGGGGAACCCTTTAGCCTCCCCCCTCGAAGTTTCTAGTGGCTTGCTCAACCTCAATGCATGAACTACACCCAATGGATCTCATGGGTACGAAAACACAATTGAGAGATCTCATGCGCCACCAAGACAACAAAATTGAATAAAATAGGGCCTCCGGGCTCTCCCTCTCTAGCTGCATGACCAAGAATGCTCTGTTACAAAGCACAGGGACTGACAAAAGAGACAAATTAGCAAACTGGAAGCAAAGTGAGAAACTTCCTTTTCATCATCAACAAGGTGATACAAAGCAACTCAGTAGGCACCTCTATTATCAAAGAAATTATGGTTGCAAGGCAAGGCAAGGGAAGGCAAGGAAGAAGAAAACCCTGGCCTCCCAGACTTAAATGATGATAATAATGATGATGCAAGGGGAATAAAAGGTATAGGTATAAAGACATGTAATGGAAGAATGGTTGATGAACCATGTGCGAGAAAGAGTTTCCTAGAGAATCGACGGATATGGCAGCAAGCGACCCATGTATTTTAACAATGTTTATGTTTTGCATGTACAAGATGAAAGTGAAGAAGATTGAGGATAAGAAAACTAAAGATGAAGACAAAGTGCAAAGAAGATGAAGATGGAAATGGGACCGATTCAAAGAGAGAGTTGAAGAATGCATCATAAGAACTTGTTAAAAGGAAATATGAAGAAGTAACTCCTACTTGTGATGTTTAATGAATAAATAATATGATGAAATATGCTATGATGTAGACTAATTCTAGAAGTCTGAGTAAGGTTGAGAGATAAGAAGAAACGAAAGACATTAGGGATGAATATTGGTTGAGAGATTCTTGGAGATATTGTGGAGATAGTTATCAAGATGGCTTCAACTAAATATCTAACTAATACATGGTTGTTATGGCCACATATCATTATATAAGGGACCATTTGTACACTAGAATATAACATAGGAATGATTGATTGATATAATTTCCCTTAAGGGGGATTTGGAGTATATTTCCTGGTGTTCCTTTCTTTGCTTAATGTAGTTTGCATATAGATATGTAGTTAATTTGTCGCTCTGCACTCTGATACATCATCCTATGTGTTTCCATTGATTGACAACAGACTCGGCTTTTTTTGCATAACACAAAATATCTTCCAATTCTTGTTATTTAAAAAAAAATACCAAAAAAATTAAAAATTTAAAACAAAAAAAAAAAAAAAACACTAAGCAGAGAAAGAATATGCATTTAAAAAATTAATTGCATGAATTGAAAAGAAAAGGCTTCACGGTGCATGTCATATACTTACATAGGTAAATAAATTATAAAGCCACATGAGGAGGAGCCTAACTATATGCAACAGTTATATAACTACATATTTGTTTGCAGCAAAATATAACTGATTGAAAAGAATATGACAGAAGAAAGGTGTCCCAATTAGAAGAATGCAGCATACAATGAGTCAATAAGAAAGACCTGTCACATCGAGCAAAATATTAGGTGTTAATAAGCAGAAAATTAAGTGTATGACGTGGAGAAGGTATTGAAGACATAGAAAGGGGATGCCAAGAGATGAGCAGTCTCACGAGGATACTAATAATGCTTTCAAGTACCAAATAGAAAGGATGGTAAGACTATAATTATGGAGGCTTGAAATGGGGGAAATAGTGGCAGAAGGCAAGAATAAAGCATAGGAAACAAATAGCAATAAGTTAACTAATATGCCAAACAAATATCAACACTAATGACTTACAAAGTTTCCCCTGCTAACAATAGGTAAGTGTTGAAATTCATTTGTTCATAAGTTAAGTGTTCAATACGAGCTTAAATAATCTCCATTATAAGGCCGACACATTTTTATTGATTTGCAACCTTGATACTTAACAATTTTAATCAAATAGTTCCAAAACAATAGATCTCAACTCTTACCTTGCAAATTCAATAGAAAGAAAGAACTCATAAATGTAAGCCTTCAATTATGTTCAAGATATAAGACAGTTTGGTACTGACCTCTGTAGGTGCCCGATATATTCCACCCAGAAAAAGGCCCCATAACATTTTCACTTCTTCCATCAAAGAGATGCTGCCATAATTTTAAACTCGAATCAGTTTCTGTGTTTAACAATATACCATTCTAAATGTCCTCTACCATGCAAAAATTACATGCCTGCCAAGCAAACAATACATGATGCTCTCTGATCACAATAAGGAAAACTAAACCCCAGAAAGCAAAGGAACAAAATTAAATAAATATAAAAACAACATGATACTCTTTGACCTACTTGGAACATAGTATTTGAAAATAATCAAAACACATGGTAGTAGTACACAATATGTTGCTATACAATAGAAAAGACAGAGAGAGACCAGAAGATAATGCCTCATCATTCACAAATATTATCGATCTTGAAAAAGCCAAAATTTTATTGTAATTTGTGATGAAACTAAGCAACAATAAACTGCTCTTGTTTTAGTGTCAGAAATTAAAGGGTGCGTAATCAAAATCTATAAAGATAACAGGATGGGATCACCTTTTGTTGAATATGAAAAATATATTCATAGTGAACTATTTCAACATTTTTCATGAAAACAACTCTATGATTATACTAGCATATTGTGTTGGCTCTTTAGTAGACCCTCTTACCTAGGTCATTGAACAACGAAAACATAATTGAATTAAACAAGCCAAAAGACTGGGATCACTTTACTGCGTTACAGCCTATAGGTTATCATTAATTACCAGATAACTATTGGAAATATACAAAAGCTCCATGAATTTTTAATGCAGCAAAGACTAGATGCTCAAGAACCCCAAAATCCCTAAAGGAAAAATGTTAGCCCCAACTTGATCATTTTGTCATATTTTGGCTTGTAGTCTATTTTATCTTTAATAACTTATATGCAGTTTATAGAATTATCGTTGCTATACAATAATGTACTTTATGTGTAGATTGTGAATTAAGTCTAAACGTCATGTGACACCTCATATTGTATCAAGATTGTCCCAATTTAAAGACTCCGCCTAAGCAGGTTGCATTTGGAGGATTTTGGTTTTGGTTGGTGCTTTGATGCATAGTAGTTTAAGGATTATCATCTTGATGGCACCAACATTCCATGTGTTGGAGCCTTGCATGTTTATCTCGATGGAGCACTAGCCTTGATGAGGGCACTGCATACATGATTACATGTTTGATTGACCCCTAGCACAGTATTGAGAGGGTAACTGTCACATGGCGAAACTTTTCGTTCCACTTGAGAGTCCCATACCACTAAAGAAGCTTAGTTGCCATGCAGCATCAGTTTGACATTGCTAATTGGGCATGACATCAACTGCTTGTATCACCCTGAGTACGCCTAACCAACATGTCCTGACCAAACCCAAGCAAAGCACCTTCAACCATGCAAAATGTCAAGAGTGCTCATTTCATCATAGGTGATGTTGCATCATCTCCACCCAACCATAGGCAACCTACTATCACCTCTCCTAAGCCAAGCATTCTTAAACAACCAAATGCCCAACATCAAACCATGTTGTCATCAATCTTAGACCACACATGATAGTCCATGAAGATCATGTCTCTATTTCACTACATTCACACACCTTCAATGAACTCATAAACATTGTTGCCTTGCCATGGCTAACAAACATGATTTATCACATTGCCAAGTCAATTGTCCACCACCACTAGGCAAGAGATCCTCCTACACGTCAGTACACCCTCCTAACCTTCTCACGAATCACCATGAGTCACTCACCAAAGCTACCAAAACATATGGAATCATCGTGCACCCTTAGTCACATTTGTCCAATGTACCCTCCATGATGCCATTACCAATGGCACCTCAAGTCATGTCCTTACAGAAACCCATCAACTAAGGGTTCTCCCTAAGTATTAAGGCTCAATATGTGATTTGGTTACTCACTAAGATGGCACAATGGTTTGCTTGCATGTTAACCTTCATAATGGTCTTTGTGAACTATGAAGAGGAAAACCCATCAAATCAAGGGTTTACAATATTTTGGCATGATATTAGTTGAGTTGTGCACCTTGAGATATAAGTTGGTTTATTTGGATGGACGAAATGTTTTCTTTAGAAGCGCTCCACTCTATGATGCACACATCCAGATTATTTGTCTTTAGGATCCTTGATGGTTTGTTGGAGAGATAAGATGTTTTCTTAAGGGGTGTGTCACTTGTGTGCACATATTCCTAGAATGCCCTCGTCTTTTGCCCATGGTTTTGAAAATGATTTGAAGGTATGAGCACTTGGTTTTACATTGTGGCACTTGGTTTAGTTATTTTATGGAGAACATGTTACCCTACATGCACTTGGCACATTCTTTGAGGTCACCCTACACTTGAAGGTTATTATAACAACCAAAGGGGCCACTATTGCAAAAATATCCATGAGGTCCATTGTTTGAGGAGTTAGTTATTACATTGGAGAAAGAAACTTATATAATTTTCTACTTTTGGCAATGTTTTGGCATCTCAAGGTTTTTGACTCCATCATCTAGGGGAGCACTTCATTAATCATTACGTTTTGGCATAATTATTAAGGAGCCCCAATTATTTGTTGCACATTTATCAAGGGCACACATCTTTTGGAATATGCCCTATATTCAAGAGAGACAACTACTATTTCCACACATCTCTATTATTTGTCTTGGTCAATGTGGTCCCCAAGCCTCCTTGCACACTTTTCAAGGGCACACCATTTCTAAGGAAAATTTTATATTATTTGGTTGTTAGAAGACCTTATTGGAGAGTGTCCTCTTTCTTTTGACTTCGAAAATATTTCTTTGTCATAGGAAATGGTTATTGGATGCTAGTTTTGAAGGGTGCTCAAAAGGAAAAGAGGACAAGTGGCATCAATTGTTTACTTGCATGGCCAACTGTGCTTCATTTGATGTGTTTTGCTTGTGAGAGAGACGTGCAACATCCAGTTCATCATCGTTGCACTATGTTATTATTTTGTTGGGTATTTTTGTCTTGGAGATCCCATCATGTAATATTTTAGTATTTTCTAGTATTTGTCTTGGAGAATAAAGTGGATCTGGAAGCCACTCATGAGTATTTTCTTGTAAGGGAGATTGAGCTTAAATCTATATATGGATTTGCTCTCTCCATTGTTAGACATGATTGGATTTTGGGGAGATCCCCTCTATAAACTTAGTTGAATACCTTGTGAAGGAAATGAAAAGTTAAGGGTTCTTTCTTGTAACATAAGGCATTATGTTTTCATTTTAAATTGTTGAACATGGTTGTGGAAAAGTATTTGCCAAAATTGTTTTAAGGGACATTCATGAAAAGGCAATTCTACTCCATTGGAAGGGCTAAGGTGAGGATATTTCCCTCTCATGTTCCTTTGTT
Source organism: Pinus albicaulis (assembly GCA_034641835.2). Lineage (NCBI taxonomy): Eukaryota > Viridiplantae > Streptophyta > Pinopsida > Pinales > Pinaceae > Pinus > Pinus albicaulis. The sequence continues at coordinate 550,647,269 of CM076582.1, read as the reverse complement.
TTTTTAACAATATAATATTTTTCCATTTATCATCTTAGTAAGAGTTGTTGCAGATTTTGTATATTTCATAGTAAGACACACCCTTACTTTAGTTATTTACCTAAGAGGATCACCTTAGTCCAGGAACTCATAGCTATTTTTCTGCAATTGTAAACAGCAAATTAAAGTTGATTGTAGCAAGCTGTAGTTGCTCTATTTTGCCCTAATCATTTATAAAAACAGCCCTCTAAGACCAACACCTTGACACCATTTGCAGTAGGTTGGATAGGCACTAGTTTTGGTCCACCCATCCATCTATTTGTAAAATTTATGATACATTTTCCTGTTGATATTTTGTGTATTTGGGGTAACATCAGTTGTGCTCTAGCTCCCAAATTTTGTGGAGGGAGTAGAGTACACTTGATCTACAAAACCCAGAAAGGGATTTGGGAAATTTCATCTGGTTTGGGAAATATTTAATTAATTAATTATTTTAATGTATTTCCTAAGTTTAAACTTAGGAAAATGAAATAATTAAAGTTAATTAAATTAAACATGTGATGAAATTGTCTTGAGTCACACGGATCAAGCTTTCTTTTAATCTTAGCCATTGATTCAAGATCTGATCATGGTCGTTGGTTTCTCAACGAGAAAAGTATAAAGGAAAGGCTTGGGGTCATTTGTAAAGACACACAGAGGCAGAGCACTGAAGCTAAGCTGAGATTCTAGGGGCGGGTTTGCTAAGAATTCTCAGAAGTGTTTCAATTGCAGAGAGGGGAATATAGGCCAAGGGGATGATCTGATCCCAGGGTCTAAAATCAGCAAGAGACAAAGATCAACTCAGAGAGGCAGCGCAGAGAAGCAGGAGAGCAGTAGCAGGAAGGGCAGCAACTGTGCTACGCAAGTGTTGCGCAGTCCCTCCTAGGACAGCGTGATTCAGTCGGAAGCCCTCAGGGGTTACGTAGAGACCCTAAGGAGCAGCGTAAGGACTGCGTCACCCAGTCTGGGGTAACGCAACCCTTTCCAAGCCAGCGCTGAGGAACGCAAGGGCTTCAGAGGCTGATGCAAGGACTTTAGGGGCAGCGTTGGGGTTTCTAGGGCCTAATTTTGACCTTGTCCTGTAAATCTTGTTTGAGGGTGTGGATCAGTCATTATTTTGGCTTCATAACAGCCAGTGAGTTGTAGATCTATTATTTCTCTGTCGGGTTTTCCAGATCAGGAACCCAGATTTGTTGTATTCAGAAAATTCTTAATAATAAAACCCTCCAGCAGCCAGGAGACCGATTTTCCCGCATTGGATTTTTCTGGGGACTATTTGTCCAAAAAATCACTCTGTCACTTTGTCTATGTGTGCATCTACTTTTTTTCTAGATCTGGATTGGTGAAGGTCTGTGTTATGTGTTTTGCTTCGATGTTAATCTGAATTTATTCAGTTAATAACTTAATTAAGTAGGAGGAGCATAACCAGATTTAACAGTAAGATTTATGCATAAGTATAAGATTCAGAAATTCTCACATGGTATCAGAGCAATTGCAGATCTAGGAGGGTCATCAACAAAACACTGGAGGTTCTAGCTGCAGAAAGCAGCTGGAAAAGCAGCAGAAGGGCAGATCTGAAGGGACAGCACAGTTTTCAGAGGCAGAATCACACAGAGAGCAGAAATGCAGTCTAACGCTGTCTCCTAGCAAGCCCACGCATTTACTGCGCAGAGGCAGCTCAGAAATAGCGCTGGATTGGTCTGAAGCCAGCCAGTGTGACACAGATCTAAATCTATCAGATCCAGGAAAGGCTGAAGCTTAGCTGCAGAAATTCAGAAAGTGCTGGTGGGGTTAAATTTCTGAAGTTTTAAGATTTTTAGCCTAAGCGCAAGTGACAAAGAGCGGGAGGAGATCAACTTCTCAGAGAGTTTCTAGCCAAAGAAACTTACAGATTGATTAGAGGATCAAAGATAGCTGAATCATTGTTAATTTGGCAGATTTCCAAGGAGGGAAATCAGTTGTCAGAGGGAGCAGAAGGTGTTTTTTTCGCCAAGGGCCTTAGATCCAGTTCTCTAGCAAAGAGAAAGGGAGGTTCCGACACATTTCTAAGCAGATGGCTAGTCATGGACTGCGTGATCAGGACAGATTGGATGGCCTTTCCAACTTCTCAGTTTGGAAGGCTAGAATCCTGATATTCCTTGAGGCATATCATCTAAAAGACCATGCAGAGCAAACTCTGGCCACACCGACCGATGCAGATCTCCTACGGAAGCATAATGAAGCTGATGGACATGCCAAGCGGCTGATCATGGACGGAATTAAAGACCATATTGTACCACACATAGCTGAGAAGAGAACAGCTAATGAGATGTGGAAGGCCTTAACTTCCCTATATGAGGGAAAGTCTGTCCAAAGGAAGATGTTGTTGGAGACTCAGATGAGGTCATTCATGATGACCAAGGGAGAAGACATGGAGCATTTCCTCTTCAGATTGCATTCGATGAAAGATCAGTTGACTGCAACGGGTGCTAAGGTGGAAGACGATGTGATGGTCAGGATTGCTCTCAATGCAGTCACAGATGAGTGGGAAACCTTTATCCAAAGTATCTTGGGCGGAGTGGACCTCCCAAATTGGGACAGCTTGTGGGCAATTCTACGTCAAGAAGAACTCCGCAGAATCACCAAGAAGTAGTACAGCTCTGGATTGAGCAAAGTGAAGAAGGAAGATGAAGAAGATGTAGCCTTGGCATCAAAGAGGCAACAGGGAAAGAAGAAGAAGGATCTATCTAAGATCAAGTGCTTCCAGTGTGGTGAAATGGGACATTTTTCCAGCCATTGTTCTTAGAAGAAAAGGGACAAGGAAGCCGCTGTGGCGGATGATGGGTCGGAAGATGATGCAGCCATGAGCGCTCATGAACCACAAAAGTGGGGCAACATGGATTTGTAGAGAAGCTACAGAATGAGGCGGGATCCTTGAGAAGCTCATCTTTTGGATCACATGCGAGCTACGGCAACCTTAAGACAGTAGCGGGACAAGTGGAGCAGTGGGTGCATAGATCACGGATGAAGCAGAGGCAGATCTGGAGGCTGGAAGAAGCAGCGCAGTGTAGATGCAGCGGCAGCATAGAGGCAGCAGCAGCGTAGGGGCTGATGTGACTTCAACAGCGCAGAGCAGAGCTGAAGCAGCGTGGAGGCTTCAGGAGGACAGCGCAGCACAGCAGCAATGTGAGGGATTTCGGCACAAGGGTTTGATGTGACTTCAACAGTGCAGAGGGAGTCTGCTTACGCAGTGCAAAGCTGTTGTTGTGCATCATCCTTCATATGCCAGCACAGATCAACAGCCTATGGAGCTTCAGTGACGAGGATGAAGCCCAACTGCCTTTTCTGTCAAAGATTGGGCAGGAGATTCAGTTGTTTCTCTCAACAACTGAAGTTGCAGTACAGCAAATAAGCAGTGGGAGTGCTATGAGCAGCACAGATGCAGCAAATTGAGAGGGAGTTGCAGAACAGATGTTGCAGTGGCAGCAGTAGAGAATGACAATAGCAGTGCAGAGTTGAGTGGCAGCAGGCCAAGCATCAGCAGCACAGAACCAGTGCCCAAAATCTTGTAATGCATAGTGTGATGTATTGCTAGAGCATACTCCTGATGCTAAGAGGGAGTGTTGAGATTTTGTGTATTTGGGGTAGCATCAGTGGTGCTCTAGCTCTCAAATTTTGTGGAGGGACTAAAGTACACTTGATCTACAAGACCCAGAAAGAGATTTGGGAAATTTCATCTGGTTTGGGAAATATTTAATTAATTAATTATTTTAATGTATTTCCTAAGTTTAAACTTAGGAAAATGAAATAATTAAAGTTAATTAAATTAAACATGTGATGAAATTGTCTTAAGTCACACGGATCAAGCTTTCTTTTAATCTTAGCCATTGATTCAAGATCTGATCATGGCCGTTGGTTTCCCAACGAGAAAAGTATAAAGGAAAGTCTTGGGGTGATTTTTAAAGACACATAGAGGCAAAGCACTGAAGCTAAGCTGAGATGCTAGGGCGGGTTTGCTAAGAATTCTCAGAAGTGTTTCAGCTGCAGAGAGGGGAATTTAGGCCAAGGGAATGATCTAATCCCAGGGTCTAGAATCAGCAAGAGGTAGAGATCAGCTTAAAGAGGCAGCACAAAGAAGCAGGAGAGCAGCAACTGTGCTACGCAAGTGTTGCGCAGTCCCTCCCAGGAGAGCGTGATTCAGTTAAAAGCCCTCAGGGGTTACGTAGAGACCCTGAGGGGCAGCATAAGAACTGTGTCACCCAATCTGGGGTAACGCAGCCCTTTCCAGGCTAGCGCTGAGGGACACAGGGGCTTCAAGGGCAGTGTTGGGGTTTCTAGGGCCTAATTTTGGTTGAGTCTTTTAAATCTCGTTTGAGGGTGTGGATCAATCATTATTTTGGATTCAGAACAGCCAGTGAGCTGTATATCTATTATTTCTCTGTCAGGTTTTCCAGATCTGGAACCCAAATTTGCTGTATTCAGAAAATTCTTAATAATAAAACCCTCCAGCAGCCAGCAAACCGGTTTTCCCGCATTGGGTTTTTCCGGGGACTATTTGTCCAGAAAATCACTGTGTCACTTTCTCTATGTGTGCATGTACTTTTTTTCTAGATCTGGATTGGTGAAGGTCTGTTATGTGTTTTTCTTCGATATTAATCTAAATTTATTCAGTTAATAACTTAATTAAGTAGGAGGAGCATAACCAGTTTTAACAGTAAGACTTCTGCATAAGTATAGGATCCATAAATTCTCACATTTCCTAGGGAAACCCCTCTTGTGCTTGAGAAGAGACGACCTAAAGTGACAGAGGATATTGTGGTCACAATAAACTACCCCTCTTAGTTCCTCTAAGGTTGCACTTGCATTTAGGGCTTTACCACTTAAAGTGCAAGTATGGGACGTAACAAGTCATTATGAAGACCTCATTATCTAGATGGGAAACCCCCTTGTGCAATAAAGAACCAACCTAAAGTGAGAGAAGGTGTTGTGGCAACAACGAAAAACCCCTATTAGTTCCTCTAAGGTTGCACTTGTGTTTTAGGGCCTTACCACTTGAAGTGTTGGTTTGCATGATTACAGGTCATTATGAAGACCTCATTAGCCAAGCCTAATTAATTGGGTGAATGGAAGTATTTCTCAATCATCACATGCATAGGACCTGTTACAACTTACCCCTCATTTCAATAGGGATACATATAGATATTTTTTCAGATTGCATAAAACCAATGTAAGTCGAAGGATGCAAGAAAGCCTTGTAGGCCATATGAATTTTTGTATTGAGATGTCCTAGGCCTATTATAGATGGCCATTGTCGATCCCTTTTGGTTCCCCCTCTTTAGCTCCTTTCGTCCTGGGTAGGATAGGAGGACTTGAAGTGGATTACATTGGGACTTGTGGTTTATGGAAGCATCTGATTATGTAGGGGTGATCACAGTTGTAGGGCTAATCCAGCACATGTCGCGCACACCTATGTCTTACCACATGATCATGTGTCATAGAGTTTGTATGCATTCCTGGCCTTTACACAAGATTTATCAACCAGTTCTCAACATGGCAGCCTCACAATTTTTAGCAATTCATGTTTCTTGAGGCAATGCATGTTTTCCAATGTATTGGTCTTGAAATTCAAACAGTCAACTTGGTCTCAAATTGTGCAGAATAAAATGTAGATGACATGCCACAAAAAAATTTCAAAAAATGAAGACATAACTCCAAAAAAGGCAGTCAAAAGTGGTCTAGTGACACATGGGAGCTCTAGGAGGCGCAATAGGGTCAAAGTTTCAAACCTTGGCATGAAGAGGCAATCTTTACATCAAAAGTTATCTACAAGATTGGCACACAAAACCAAGGTAGCAGAATCCTCAATTTCCCTAGGTTGTTGGAGATCCACATTCCATGCATGATGATTGTCCACACTAGATGCCATGTGGGGGTCAAGAGAGATGGCGTATAGGTCAATCTAGCCATTGGGGCTAGTGGAACATTAGAGATGTTCAAAGATCCTCGGAATAATCAACCAAACATGTCAAAAGAGGCTAATAGATTGGAGATATAGCTAGTGGACTAATTCGGCCCCCCTTTTACTAGCCATTGAGGTCAATAAAGTGAGACGTTAGAGTGGTTAGATGGTCAAGGGTACCATTGGACCTCTTGTGGACAAAGTTATAGTCGTTGCAAGGTCAAATTGACATCTTTTCAACCAAATTGAACCTCCATGGACCAAGTCAAGCTTCGTTTACACCAAATCGAGCCAAGTAAAGTGGAGTGAGCTACCTCACCTAGTCGTTGGGTCATCATAAGTTGGATGTTGAGAATTATTGGGCTAATGTTCTTCATTTCTTACCTCTCTAAAGTCAAATCAAAAGGAAATGTTGCACTTCCAAGGGTCAAATCAAGCTAAGTCGAACTCTTCATGTGGACAATCTATGTAATAAAAACATTTTACAATGATAATACTTAGTCTTCGGGTTGTGGATGACAAGTAAAAATATTATTTTGGGAGTGAGGTCCAACTAGCCATTACTAAAGGAATTATAAAAGGCTAGCACCTCCTCTCATTCCAGTTGTTGTTGAACTGTGAGATCAAATGCCATAATAGAACTTTCATTTGCAGACATCTTGTGTATAATTTGTGGGTTGATTTTTTCTATTTTAATCTTTCTTGGCTCTTGCTGTAATAGTTCCAAATAAGAAAAACATAGGTAAATCCCTGCTACACAAAAAATGGAGGGGCAATCCACTAAAGGGCTACATAGTCACATGGAGGGTGCAACCAAGGCACTAGTCTTCATTGTAAACTTGTTGAAGGTGGAGTGATCAAATCCAGTGGTTGGACAAACTCTTATCCAAGGTATCTTCAACTAGGTGAAGTTCTCTTCCAATCCCATAATTGACCCGAAGATCAAAGACACTTCGCTAGAAGTCGCTCCTAATTGAACTTGGGGACTTGTGGAGCTATCTAAGACAAAGGTGGGGGTAACACGGTCTTCTTGACTCCAAACTCATCTCATTGTTCAATGTGCAAGGCCAACTTAAGAGTGATTGTGAGTCATAACCCGACATTTGAAGGTAATATTGGGCTAAGGTAAGCATATCTCAGCAGCCATCCTATTCTAAAACTCAAAATCTTTTCATTTTCCTCTTTTATAAAAAAATAAAAATAAATATACTTACTAGCTTGCACTTTTCAAAATTTCATCTCAAGATTAGCTAGTTAACACTTGGGCTTTTAAGCCATACTTTCCAAATTTATCCAAGGCAAAGATATACCTTACTTTGGGTTTTCAAGCACGCATATTTTAGAAGGTATATTGAGTTAGTTTTACAAATCTCTGTTAATTTACAACAATACATACTATTACCGAAAATCTAGCAGGCCTAGTGAAAAGCCTCACTAGGCAACCTACGCTTATGGCAACAAGAAATCAGCCACCACTATAACCTCAGTGGCTTCTCTCCAGCTGCTTAGTGGTGGATATTATCTCTACAAGGGAGGCTACCCTACAAAAGATCACCAACAAGATATTTAACTAAGAAGGCCTTTGTTACCACACAATCTAGCAGGCCCTAAGAAGCGAAAACCTAGGGGTCAAAGAGCTAGACCAAGTGATAACAATGGGACAATGGCCCACTGTCACCTCAGCCAATGTCCCCTACTCTTTATGGACTTTCACCGATGGGAGGAGTCTCAGTAGAAAATAATCACCATTTTTATGGATATTCTAAGGCTTATGGTGCTCAGTGATGAGATAGGACCTCTCAAGGGAAGCTCTATGTGATAATAAGAGGTTTTCAAAGTTACTTCGCTCCCTCTAAGAGACCTAGAAGAAACTTGTGCAGGACCTAGGGTTTTGTGAATAGTCGTGGGAGAAGTGCTTCCAAGGTGAAGGGGAGAAGGAGAAAGGGCTTCTTGAGATTTATTCCAATGAATACTAGGCTCATACAACTCTCAAAGACGTCCCCAAAGTCAAGGAAATCCAAACTAGGGTTTTCCTTCTAAGGCACAACACCTAGGGTAAGAGTTTTTATGGATGAAAACTCAAGAGATATCCACCAATCTTTGAGGTCTTGTAGATAAGGCCCTAAACTTGAGGTATGTACTCCCAGAATCCACCTTTTCACTCTCTAGATGATTTTGCTCTATGCCTTAGCCTAGTCTTCCAAGGGAGGGAACCGAAATTTTTAGAAAGAGAAAATATGGAGATAAAAAGGTCTGATCACCAAATGGCTTGGACCAATGCCTTCTCCTTTGGGCCATGGAGTCCTATAGCTTTAGATTTGCCAAAATTTGTCCTTAAGGTGGTGAAGGATTGATGCCCTAGCTATCAACCCTCAACAATTACCCACTCGAGAATTATGGAGTTTTATGGAAGAAAACAAAATTTCACACACTAGGAACATTCATCATTTGCCATACAATGTGTAACGTATGCAATTGCCAACCAAATAGCTTTTCAAAATGATCTTCAATAAATCAGGGCACAATAGCATTAACCTAGTTGCAACAATTCCATACATTAGATATTATTCCAAGAGAACTTCAACAAAGAGAAGTTACAGGATGACAATATGATATATCCATCCACAATTCATGAGATGGCTCCAAAGAAGATCGAAAATTTCAGCTCCAAATGTCAAAATGCATCCAAGAGATCTAACAACCAACCAAAAAAAACCGTGAATTTGCCAAGAAGGTCGAAATTCCCAAGTGTGATGATGATCTCTCACAAATGAACCTAAGTTCTATTTATATGAGTCCTAAATCGAATTTAGCCTATTAGCCCCCAAAATATTATAATAACGAGTAAAATACATGCCTTGGTCACAAGCCAACCAAGTAGCTTTTACAAATTATGAATTAGCCATCCAAATGCTAGCCGAGCTGATTACGTCATGCTGATGCAGGGCCATTGGAGGGCCACGTTGAGTCCTCTAGGTGCCAAGATGTGAGAAAGGGCTCCATAAATCACAAACTAGGGGATGGCACCTAAATCTCCATGCAAGTCATCATGTGAGGCCCCAAAGTGGGTTTGGGCACAAATGTTGATCTCATGGATCTCTTGATGATAAAATAGCTTGTGATGCTCGAAATAAGGGCTCTGATGATGGTGCTTGCCCTCCCATGCCTCAAGGGTAAGGCAAACCTCCTTTGGGCCTCGGATCACCTACCACTCCATATGGTACATCGGTTGGGCAAACTAGTCCAAGTGCATCATCTCATGAATAATGCGGGGCAATAAACAAACTATTGAAGGTGTTGATGCTACCCATGGTGTGAAATGATGTGCTTTGCACATGATGGCAGCCCCATGGATCTCAACGCATCCCCTGGGGTATCAATATGATCCTCTGGTGGACATGGGCCCCAATTAAGTTGCCCAACCCATGATGAAACCACCTGCCAATTACATATGATGTCCAATGCGCATCCTCACCATCATGTACAATAATTCTTTAGTGTATCTAAGTGAACCAAGCTTGTTTATCAAGGGCATGATTGAGACTTCATAATGGGGTTCCCTTCCAAATTTGGGGCTTCAAGCTCGTAATAGTGTTACTTCCCTAGGTAGGAATGGCTAATAAACAACTCTATTAGGTGTTCCCCGCCCCTAAGGGGTAAGACAGTTCCCTGCTACATCCTTCATTTGACAAGTGTCATGAGAATGATGATGAATGAATGGGGTCACATTGGTCTCAAGTGCAAATGCCATGGGTTCAAGGGTGGCAATGATGAGGGATGTTCACATATTTGGGTGTATAGATGTAGGAGGGAACAACTGTGGATACATGAGTTACCCCAGCATTTCCCACATTCATAAAGTGCATTGACTCAACTCCATTGTAACCAATATACGAAAGCTTTTGTTTTCTCACCATTCACTCGATACAAAAACTTTTTCGAGTTTTCTGGGTTTCTTATGTGCTAGGTTTCCATAATAAGTTTGTTTCAGATATGTATTGTACCAATGCTATTTTGCTACAGTCACCCTTACATGTTATATATATGATATAACTTTGCATATCTGGTATATAATGGTTGGAATTATATATATATATATATATATATATATATTTTTTTTTATTAAATTTTGCATATTTAATGTATTTTTAGCAGACCGATTCACAAACTGGTTCACAGTTCAGTTCTGGTTCCATATTAGTTGGACTCTATTCATCCCAATTTTGATTCTGATAACTTTGGTATATACAAAAAATATGGCTCGTGCAAAGATAATGGTGTTAAAATGTCAGGTACTAGAGAAGATTCATCGAGAATTTTGTTGAGATTAGTCACCTCAAAAACAAGTTAACAAGGAAGAATTTCCACTCCAGTGGCCTGAAGTTCAACCACAAGCATTCAAAGACATCAAATATCAACTGATGAATTGTGTATGATATTACAGAGGAAAGGGGATCAATTTTAATCAGGGGACAAAGAAGAAACTATGAAACAAGATATGGTTTCAGCATCATTACCATTGATGGAAAAACCACAGTATCAAAAGAAGGTGGCAATATGCCTAAGATTTGAGCAAGGATGCCCAACCATAGTGGATAGGGTAGATATTAGCCACGAATTGGCATATTTATCTTATAATCTAATTTATCTTTGGTGACATATACATATTATTATGATATGATTATATGCTTGACTGTTTAATGAGTGGATCTTGTGCTAATGAGTGGGCCATGTATTAAATCACAAATGGTCATTCTGAAAAAATCATTAAGAAGCCTTGACTGGTTGCGCTAACAATTATGGTCCCTAACTGCCAAGAATGTAAGACTTCTGTTCATACAAAAGCTCCCAAAGTTTGAATTGATATATAATCATGAGTGGAAGCAACACTACAGTATACACTACATCATAACTCTCTCTCTATTAATCATGTGCACATATCTATGGAAAGTTACTATAGATCGAATAAGAGCTTCGCAGACAATCCATGTGTTCCTCTGAATGACGTTTATGGTTGTTCTTTCTCTGATTTAAGTCACATACACACATATTGTTCCTCAATTGACTTTGTCTCATTATCATTTCCAAGCTTGTAACTTCAGGTGAATTCACTCTCAGAAAAGTCACCAAACTGATAAACATAATATAACTAGAACAAAATATCAACAAGAATAACTAATCAAACTAATAGCTAAGACAAAATATAAATAAAAAATAACACATAGGCACTAGTTCTTGGATAAGTTTTCTACGATTTATGTTTCATATGCCTCACATATAAAAAGAGGGGAAAAATGAGTGAGTACTTTGTTGCCATTTCTAAATATTGTGAAGCAAGCCATACTGAAAATTGTTCCCATTTGAAAACCTTCACTTTTCCCTATTTCAAGTTTAAAATAAAAGAAGAAAAAAACAATATAGCTGATTGCTTTTTTCTGCCATACAAAGATGTTATAATCAGGTGATAAACACATAAAGCTACTCAATGCCACAAATTTCCCAAGTGCGTCCCTATTGAAAGCCTACAAATGCTATAATCTTGTAGAGTAGCTGCTCTGGCTAGAAATACTATAGGAGCGTTTACCACTCACATAGAGAGTCTTCAACATGCTTGGAGTTGAGAGAACGTGTATCCTAATTCCGTATTGACTAGGAGTATATCCTTGAAGGTTACCTAGACATAGAGCCTAGGTGTAGTTACTTAGTAGACATACAAATTAGGATTGCACCTAGCACATCTAATTCATACATGCAATAGTAACTATAATATTTATTTAACTAATTAAGTCACAACAAAGAGTAGAAGAGTCCAACTGTTGATTGGTTCAAGCGTACTGTGTCTCCCTAACAACATATATATATTATTCAGTTTTACACGGGGACTTGCCCCCCCACCTAGGGGTCTAGAATCCTCGCCCCCTCGCGCTCCGGGGTCTTGGGGACTTCTAAGGGACATTTCCCGACGCCCCCAAAAATCAGGAAATTAAGGGGGACGTCAAAGGGGACGTTTCCTCAGATTGAGGGGTCGAGGGTGCTTTAGGGAGCATGAGGGAGCGTGAAGGGGCGTGAGGGGACGAGAGGGGGTGTGGGGGGCCCACAATTAAAAAAAAAATTAAATGAAAAAAATAAAAAATAAATTTTAATACTCGATTGTTTAATTAAATTAATTTTTAGGTTTCATTTGTTTTCATTGTATCATTGTATCATCCGCACTTAGCACTTGCCGCCCAACCCTTAGCACTTGCCGCCCATAGCACTTGCTGCAGCCGCCGGAAGAAGCCCACAGCAGCCCGCAGTCGGAAGAAGTTATGTTTTATGTTTTATGTTTCACTGTTTCAGACATAACTTTAAACTTATTTGCTTTTAAGTTTTAATATTTATGTTTCAGACTTGAGTTGTAAACTTCAATTTAAAGTTTATTTTGAATCTTGATATAATATCATATATGTCATGACTCATATGATATCTTAAACTTTATTTTCATTGTACATTGTTAGTAGTTACATTAATGATTATACAGTTACAAAGTTACATATGAATCTATGATGTATGTTTTAAGTTTTAACTTTTAAATTTGTTTCAGTTAGATGATTCATCATTCATCGATTTATAATTTTTAAATTTTATCATTTATGATTTATCTTTCATGATGTAAGTGTATGATGACTGTATATACATTCCTTGCAAAAATGAAAAATACAGTTGCATTATAAATATTTATTATAAAATTTTCAATGATATATCATATATAATATTATAATGTTATACATATTTTTATATTTTATAATTTTTATGACCCTGACGTCCCCCCACATTTCCTAAGAATTGGTAGGGAGCTTTTGCATAGGCCGCTGCCGCGCTTCCTCGCCCCCTCACTTCCACCTCCAAGTAGTCCTTTGATAGGTACTTGGTCCACCTAAGAATCTAAAATGCAAATGACAAGGCACTAAAAGAAGCACGAAGAAGATTATATTGCAGATGTCTCTCTTGATCCCTCTCTATTTTTGCATGGCATATATCATGAGTTGAGCCCATGTTCTCTAAGCTTGGCTAGGTCAAAGGTCATTGATGATACTTGTTGCTGCTAGATTGCTTACTTCAGAGGTGCTTGGGAGCACACTACATTAACTGAAGACAGGCAATCTTAATGCCAGTGCCAAGATAATAGTAATGAACAGCAATAATCTTTAGAACAAAAAGACTAGTAAAAGGCTTTGAGCTGCGGAGTTTTTTCATGTCCTTCGAGTGCCCAACACGTTGATGGTTAGTAAGGCTAATGAGGCCTGCAACTTGCAACTTGAAAAAAATAAAAGAAAAATTGGGGCAATCTTTCATATTGTCATCTCCCATGATAAATATGAGACTTAATAGGTACCGTGTGAAGCCAACATATGCAATAGAAAAGTGGTAATCCAAGTACCCAAAGGCCAATGCAATATTAATGAAACTGAAGTTAGATGTTACTCCATATCCCATGACGTGAGGCAACACACATTTGAACCCTGCTGTGATGGGGACAGAATGAGGAATGAGATTTGATGTTTCTTCTTTGGAATTTATCTCCACCAGCACACACAGTAGTTCTTCATCACTGGACTCAAAGATCAACCAACAAGCTATGTCTCTTTGTGCAGGCTTTGGAGCAGTCCTCGTTGTTTGGAAATTTTGTACAGGTCTGGAAGAGGTCAATGAATAAGACCAGAAGCAGGCATCCTCAGCTGTGCATCCAGGAGATCGGGATAATGGCCAAATCACATGGGCACCAAAACAGGTGTGCATTTTGCAAAACCTCTCAGCTTCAGAGAGAAATTTGGAGGTGTGACAGGCATAATGATGAGGCCCAAGAATGTCATATTGTAAGGAAATGGTAAGGAAAGAGAAAAGATTGGGAACAAAAGAACTCAAGGGACATGCAGTTGATGCAAAAACAAGTGATTAAGCCAATGCCTCAGGAAAAGAAGATAAAACTTCAACTGGATTTAATGGAGGAAGGTAATAAGGACAGATTAGAGGAAGCAGAGGTGAAGATAACAGTGCTACAGAAAAGGTCCACGGGATCTTGGATAGATGGTGATCGGGTGCGTTGTTAAGGCACTCTTTGATGTGAAGTCACCGGTTCAATTCCCCACCCCGATCAAGGTGATATATTTGGACATGATGATGAAAATGTAGTCCTACCCAGCTTACAAAAAAAAACAGTGCTACAGAAAAGAGTTCTGAAGCCAGAATTAGCCAGAATTGAAGCAAATACCAGGATTAGAGGACTTAAGGAAGGCAGTGATCCCCACCCTCTCTGATGGTTCTCTTGAAGTGGAGCAGATGAATCATGATACCATGGAAGAAGACACAGTTCAACAATCTCTGGACAGGCAAGAAAACAAATCTCGGTAAATCTCACTTCAATAGCAGGAAGCAAGCTGAATAACCCTAGCAAATATGGACATATTAATTTGTGAACTCTCTGATGTTTTGCAAAACAATTTTTTGGTCAGAATAGTATGTAGGCAATATAAAAGCCACATCATAAGCTTTGGAGATAGAACCATAAGAATAGTATAAACCGGATTTAGTTTTGCTGAAATTTTGATGAACATGTCTTCAAGGCAGTTTTCTTTTAAAATCGTGTATCTATCGGCTGGACGGTTCAGCTGCAGCCCTCTTTTAGTACAAAAGAAACCATTTTTGCTCAAGAAAAAAACATGGAATTTGTAATTTTCGGGCGGAAATTATCAGATACCGATCATGGGCCATCCATTATTTTACTCCTTTTAAATTTGGGATGAGCATCCGTACATACCATGCGTTCACATAGGCATTTTGATTACCCCCTACTTCAGAAATTTCTGAAACAACCTCTAGATAAAATGAGAGAGAGAGACGGGTTTACAAGTTGACAGAAACTAGTGACTTCAATAGTATGTTAGTCGGTTGAACAAAATTGGAAAGAGATATATGTTTTGTATGTATCCGTTAATCAATCAATTAATAATTGCCAGGATAGTGAGATGAACAAGCATAAAGAGTTGGAGGGCTAGGATAGGAAATTGCCTGATCTCCCCATGAAGCCCCATCGTTGTCTCTGAGAGGCCTGAAGGCTGATACTGGGGAGCATAAATTACAAATGAGAGATGCCCACAAAACTAAGTAACATGAATTCGCTCTTCGGCAGCACCCTCCACTCTCCAGAGCAAGTTGACTTTGATAATGCTGTCGTTGGCGTTTGGGTTGCTCATAATAATCCTCCTGCTGCTGCTGTCGTTCCCTCCAACAAGGGTTACAATCCCCCATAGTTTCCGACCTCCTGCCTCTGCCTCTGCCTCTGTGTATCTTTGCTTCAAACTATATAAATATAATAATTATAACACTGTCGAGTCATAATGCTGTGTATTTGGAAGCAATGCAGGAGCCCCCAAATATAGTCAATGAATGACTGAAGGGCCAAGGCATACTGGCAAATAATCAGCACCTTCGGTCCCCAGATGCTGCATCGCATTCCAGGGCATGGCATACCATTTTTATTCCACCGTGTATCCACCTACCCACATAAAATTCAATCTTGGAGTAGGGAAATGATTACATCGGCTTATTCTTTAACTGTTAAAGAAAAGTGAGCACCAAGGCACAACGATTGCCCAACAAAAATCCGACGTCGCAGCGGGCGGAACTTAACAATCAATCAATCATACAAGCCCAAAGGATACTCCAACTCCAACAGCCAACCCAACTGAAAGGCCACATAAATAAAATTTACAGTTTGGAGGTAATAATTCCCAAATTTTTAGCAGAGCATTATGTAGACGACATACCCCGAACTTGGGATTTCTAATTCTCTGCGATGACACCCCGACAGCTTCGGGTCGCTCCAGTTATCTCCTTTACTTCCTTAATGGCCCCTTCTGTCTTAACCAAGGGTCTGTTTCACTAACCACGCTTCAGGTTCCAGCGCTCCGTCTTCTTCTTGTCCTCGTTGGATGCAGGTTTCCGAGGGTAACCTCGGTAAGGCTTATTCGTAGGTGGGTGGCCTTTTCTTAATCAGTGGTTGACTTAAATCTGATGGTTGCACATTGGATTGAGTCATATTAAAACGCTTAATAGATTCCTTTTAATAGTAATTAAATACGAGTGAGAATTAAAATCTATTGTACATTATTTATATCTTTTAATTATTATTTTTATCCTTATTCTCACTTTCAATTTATATTTTATTTTTATTTTAATCTTTTATATATGATAATATACATCTTTATTTTTATTTTAATCTTTTATATAACATAATATACCTCTCTCTTCCGTATGCTGAAAATAGAATATGTTATTTTTTAATTGGAACATGGAATATGTTATTTTTTTAATTTGAACATGTATTCAATGGTTTTATACCCATTTGTTCCCCCAAATTCCCACTCTTCCTAATAAGTTCTCGTAAGTAGGTAAAATGACATTTACAAAGCTTAGTTTACATGTTATTTTAGTGTAGGAAGGAATCATTGTTTATTTATTTAATAAGTTGAAATGATGTTTATATTTTTATTTATTTTTTATTTTTATTTTTGCGAAAACAATAAATTTTGAGATTTATTTTCTAATTACTTTTCTTTTTCTTTTTATGTTTTTAAACAATTATTTTATTTATGTGTTTTCAAAATAATTAACATTGAGATTTTTTTTCTCTTTAATTTTTTTGGGATTTTTGGAATATTATAAATTGGTTTAATATTTCTCAAAGATGTCACAATCACACATACTACTATTAATTATTTTACGTGTCTTGCTACCATCTTTATAAGGAAAGGAACCATGAAGCAAATATTTTGTTTAAAGAGGGCACTAGACAACATATGGGCACTTGGCATGGCTTGCAGCATATAAATAGGAATGTCCAAGTTTCTAAGCAACATCAACCTTTCACTAAATGAGAGCACATTTTTTTGCCTTCACAATATAAGTTGGTTTATTGATGAGCATTTTTGGGGATTCTTGGAATATTGTAAATTGGTTTAATGTCTCTCAAAGATGTCACAATCACACAGACTACTACTAATTCTTTTACATGTCTTGCTACCACATCTATAGGGAAAGAAACCATGAAGCAAATATTTTGTTTAAGGAGGGCACTAGACAACATATGAGCACTTGGCATGGCTTGGAGCATATAGATAGGATTGTCCAAGTTTCTAAGCATCATCAACCTTTCACTACATGAGAGCGAGCACATTTGTCTGCCTTCACAATATCAAGTTGGTTTATTGATGAGCATTCTATCTAATAGTAGTTGTTTCTTATTTATATGATATTAGTTTATGTTTTTGTCATCAAACAACACAATACAGTTTATGTTTTGGATACGACTTGGAATTTTTATTTTTTTTATGGTCTATCATTCTTATTAGGACATTAGGACTAGATGTTTTGAGCGAGGTTTTGTGTTTATGGTCCTTGGGACTGAATTGGAATGCACATATATACATATATTGCATGTAGCTTTTTTGCTTAATGAAAAGTTAGGATTTTGTTTAAAAATAAATAAAAATAATTAATTAAAAATTAACATTGAGATGTCTAAAATTTAATTATATTTATTTTTAAATGCAAATTATTTCAAAATTATATAATTATTATTTAAGATATATCTCTAAAATTCAATTATTTTTATTTTTTATTTATTTTTTAAATACAAATTGGTGTATTAATAAAATAATTTATTTATTATTTTATTATTAACAAATTTATCCAATTTATCTCACAAAATAGTTTAATAATAAAACTTTTCTTTGAGATTGGAAATTTAACAATTGTGTTTAATATTATTATTAGTAAATTTATTTGTGCTCCATCTATATTACTATGTCAATGAGTCAATGAATTACTATGTCAATGAGTAAATGAATCAATAATTACAAAAAACATACAAAGGTATGATAAGATTATCACTTATAATAATAAATAAATAAACATATAAAAAACATATAAGAACAATCAGTTTAAATAATTCAACAATAAGTGCAGAGCTAAAGATATATTAGAAATACTAAAAAAATAAAATTGGATTTCCACAAAAATAAATGTTTGAATTATGTTTTCTTCAGCAGTAAAAAAATAATATATAAACAAATTGCCTACATAATAATTTTATAGTCATCCTTGAATGATAAAATTAAAGTCTTTTAATATCTAAAATTCAACTAATTTAAATAAAGTTTATATTTCATAAGTTGTTAAGTAAAAATGAACATAAGAACTTATCTACAAATGAAGGTTAGATATTTGAAATCTTTGGGTGCATATGGTGAGAGGTCATTGCACTTATGTGCAGATGCAATGATATAGTTTAAAATGGGAGATTAAAAACAATAAATTGGTTTCAAACAATATTATGTTTTTTTCTTGTAAAGATTTAGAATTGGTTTGGTTTATATTTTCTTTTTGAAGAGGATTATAAGAGATGGTTGTGCAAGGAATAACACTAAAGAACTAATTGGTTAATACATGATCTGGATTAGATCATTATATTGTTTGTCATCCATCTCAATGTTTTTAGAGTGGAAAAAGTGGAGGAATCAACTCACAAAACCATTTTCACCAATGGGGCCTAGTTTTCCAAATTGGGGTCTGAAACCTTTTGGGAGCATTTTGAGGCATAAAACAATGTTTATTGGGGGCAAAAAAAATCACTTTAGCTTAATATATTTGTTTCATATTCTACACATAAAGACCTTTCCAACTGCGTAGAAATCACCTCAATCGGAATCTGTATGCAAAATTTATGCCACTTAAAAGTTCATCTTCCTATTTCACAACCATAATTTGAGAGGATGTCACACCAACACCCATAACTCATGGAAAAGGGGCTATCCATGTGATTATGATGAAGAAGACTCTAGAAGAGTCCATATTGTAATTTTGGTTAAGAGTTGAGAGAGTCAAACCTAACCATTAGTAGGCTATCGAGTTGTGTTATAACCGGGCCATTAGGAGGAAAAGGGGTTCCATTATTTTTTAGTGCACTTGTTCCATAGATGAGCAGAGTAACTGAGAGGGATAAGGAGAGAGCACAAATAGAGGATTTGTGTACTATTGTAGCCAATGGGCCATAAGCCTTACTTCTTTGTACTTGTAATCATTTTCTATTCAGGGAAAGAGATCAGAGCAGTCTCACCTCCTAGTTGGGTTTTCTCCGAAAGGGTTTCCCAGGATATATCTTGTGTCAAATGTGTTTGTGAGTTTTTATTTTGTTGTTCTTCATTTTCTACATTAATTATAATTTGCATGCTTGTGAATTAACAGTAATTTATAGATCCATAAATCTAAAGAGAAATAAACCCTAATAGTGTAGATTTCAAATTTTTAAATATAGTCTTATAAGATCTATTGTGATGAGTTGTCTAATGGAATATCCATGGAAGTTTGTGGATCATATTGGTATCAAATTAGGCTTCTTTGGGAAAAATATGGATATTTGCAAGGGATCTAGATCGGCAAAGCCAAAAGTCATAAAACCCTACTCATGGTTGACGAAACTGTGAATTGTCATCCTAATCTTGCAGACAATAATTTTTTCGCAGCTAGAAGCACAAGTTTCAGATATTATCCATAATGTGAATGTCCTCATGTCAACCCTAAGCAATAATATTTGGTTATTTGGAGAGTATGGGGGTTCTAACGCAAAGAGAAAATTAGAGAGGAGATCGAAAATAAATAAAGAATCAACCGAAGAAAGGACTTGAAAGAGATCAACATAGTTCGAGTTTCATGACCCATTCATAATCTCTGCTAAAAATGGAAGTAAAGGTCGATACCAAGTCGTACCAAGGTGAGATCGATGCTCTAAATCTAAATCACTAGCTGCATCAATTAGAATTTTATTTCGATGTTCATCATATAGAGGAAGTGTTGTCTTGAGGGGTCCTGTTGTCGTTCCTAGAGACAGCCTCGAGTTGTCAGAGACCAGTGCCTAGGACATCTTAGCTAGTAAAGAGTGTAAGGTATATCCTAAGACCACTATCAGCTCAGGGCTCTTTACCATATTAACTGCTCTGATGAGTCACAAAATTAGATGGGACCAGACAGCTTTCAGATCAGCAATATATAAAAACATGCAGAGGCAAGAGGAGGATTACTTACACAGATGCATCAGACAGCTTAGAAACAGCTTTCATCAAGGAGGGCCAGTTTCCAAATGTTATATAGAGATTGTTAAATCAAAGCGTTTGCAGTGTAGAAGGTAAAAGAGGTGCACTAATTACCAATGGAATGGTATTCGGAAAACATATTTTGCTATAGCATGGGCTTAAGAACTAAGAATCCATACATACCAATCAGTTCTGAACGAATAAGATTCCACGATATTCAATACAGAGGAAATCTGAATGAAGTATAAGACGAAACACCATATCATGTATGAGCCATATTTAAAGCAGCTAGACCAGTCTCATATAAGTACCACACAACGATAAATTTATATCAGAACTGGCGAGTCACTCGCATTCCAAAACATGATATAAAGCAAATGGAGACAGTGAAATAGACAATGAAACAATACTACGAAGAAAGAGTCACAGACCATACAACATCCAGACCGGAATCCACACATAAAATAGAACTTCTCTTCGCTGAGACCCTACGGGCTCTGTGCATTTGCATTTATAATTCGACCACAAGCATACAAAATATTCTTACACAGCAAGTTTCTTCAGAAAATCTGGAACCCTTTTTTCTCATTCGATCTTGCTTATATAGACCTCTTCCTATCTCAGCGAGAAGATATTTTTTGAGAAAATATCTTCTTCGCATGACCAAAATCTGTTAAAGGTCCTTATAAAAATAACAAAACTCACGATGAGGAATCAGGCCTCTCATCATGGATAGTCAGGCACTTGGCCGTTTTTCAAACAGAAAGTTAAACAGTAGTCTGATAAAAAAGATAAAATGCTGGAGTGGAGCAAGTAGCCCACTCGAAACTTTAAAAAGTAACTAATTCAGTAAAAAGTAAAAAGGTCACGAGGGTCGAGTCATGAAATAACAATTCATCATTTGTGAGAAGGGGTCGAGGCTGTTGCTGACACTGGTGGAGGCGCGTTTGCAGATGAACTGGCAATTTGGCTAACGAATTGGGCACACCTCTACTGACTGTATGTGGCAGGCTCAGGCATCATTGCAAATCCTTCTACCCTAATGAAAGCCTCAGTGAGATCGCTCGGATTTGCCTCAATAGGGACTTTATGATTTAACAAGTGAAGAAGAGCAAACTCTGGGCGCAGTGATGCAATCATGGTTTCGGCCTTGAGCCGGGTGGTTTTATCTGACATGACATCTGTCCGGTCCCTTTCTTGCTTCAGGCATGCTTCATATTCCGGTAATGATTGCAGCATAGAAGGGGTGGTGGAATCCCAGCACGTCAGAAGCCCTGCTGTCGTAATTTCAGCCCAAACTGCATCAAACCGGTCCACGGTGTATATCAACTGCTGCAAGGCCTTCGAAGCCACGACGCGAGCCAATTCCTTTTCGATGAGTTTCTGACATTCTAGGGCCTCTTTGTGCCGACTGACTATGCCGTGTTTCTCTGCTTCGTTAGCTCTCACCCTTTCAAGAATAACACATACTCTATGGCACGCTGAGCTCTGTTGACTATATCGATATCCCCTTCCTGAAATCACCTTCTGAGATAGAGTACTGAAGATTTCATCTCCTCGATGACTTGCAGAAATTCCCATTGCTTTGTCACAGCTAAAATGATCTCGGACCAAATAATTTTTCTACCCTCTCTGAGAGTGAGGTTACCTTTTAGGCGTGCTTCGAGATCATTTATAGTCTTATGCTGGTCAGCCCTCATTTTCTTTTCTTGTTCAATTTCTTTCTGCAATACTTCTATCCTTCTTGTATTCTCTGACAAGGATTTTTCCAAATCTGTGATCCTTTGCTTTGCAGTGGAAGCTTGTTTCTCCAGTATGTCATTTGCAGCTTTCGCTGCGCCCAGCTTTTCTGAAAGTGAACTCGTCTCAGGTGGCGTTGTAGTTGGCGCACAGCTGTGCGTGTCCCAAGTGTTATGTAGCTCTGTCAACCTACTCTATAGAGTAGCGATTGTTCCTGCCAACCTCTCCATCTCTTCGCTTTCTTGTGACAAGGTGCTGGCCAATTCCCTTTTCTCTTTCTCTACTTGTGCCAACTCGGTTGTCTGCACATGCTGGGAGGTTGGCATGTGGGCTTTGCCTTTCAGTGAGGCAACTTCCTTCCGCAATTGGTCTATTAAAAAGGCCTACGGGTTTGTTTCCCCAGTGTCCTTCCCTTTGATTTGATCCTGAAGACTGCGTATTCGATTTGCCTGGGCGCAGGCACTTGCCTGCTCATTCTTCAGGGTAGTCCTCATCTGTTCATGCTTCTTCTCAAGTTTCCTCAGTACAATGGTAGCTCGCATTACCTCATCCTTTAGCATATCAGCTACAACCTGAAACAGGTTACACATATCAGTTGCCGGCACCTTAGTCATGTTAATTGCATGTTGGAGTACCTGGTAGCTAGTGGCACCTGTATCAGGGTCCAAAAGGGCTTCGGCCATAGAGAGTACCAGATGCTCAGTATCCACATTCATGGTGGCGGAAATCCTGGTGTGATACTTTTCTACATACCCCTCCAGCTCAGTTTTGTATTTATCTCTAATTATACTATTTTTCTTGATCCTTTCGGCTGCCATCGGTGAGGTATGGTCCGCCATGGCCTGTGAAACCTCAGTGAAATCAAAGGAGGTGAGGTATGGTCCCCCAGCATGCTGATACAAGAAAAGATAGAACACCAATGAACAGAAACGAAAATGACTGGTTTCGGGAAGTTCTTGGAACTGGGTGTGGATGCTGGCAGATAAGTAACCCGGGATATCTAGGACAACCCCCTTCTGAGACATTAACCACAGAAAGAAAATACATACTTTGGAGGTTTCCCCCAACCCGCCCCTAACAGAACCGCAATGAGCGCAAGGATGGGTTGTACTTCCTCCTTGAACAGGTTTAATGGGAAGAGTTTCGTTCTGGGAAGGATAGTAGCTTGGCTGCTAGAAATAGAAAAAATGAAGCTTTTTTTGATGCTCCCATGGTGATTTGGTAAACTAGGAAGTTAAAGCTTCGTCGTTGAAAGCAATGTAGGTGGCGCTGGTGGGAAAACGAAGGGCTTGCTTGATGATGTCGGGCGAAAGGGAGAAAATCTGGTTTCCTTAGGCGAAGGTAAACGTGCCTCAATCTTCATCGTAGGCGTCTCTGAGCTAGTAGATGAACTCGACCACCGGGAAGACTGGGGGGTAATCTGGTGGTAAAATCCTGACACAACCACCCAGTATCGATCCCTATTATGAGCATGACGCGAAAAAAGCTCAGGCCTTATACTGCTAATGGGGAAGGGGTACTAGTGGTCGCAGACTCCAGCTTGCTTGTCGATGAAAGGCTCGAACCCGGGAGGGTTTCTGGTTTCTCAGACTTGGGGAGTCTCCGGTTCGTTTTTCTTGGGTGTGCTCCTTCCCATGACTGACATATGAAAACTGAAAAGAAAAACGAAGGGAAAACAAAGGGAATTGAAAGGGACGGAGTACCTGCACAAGAGGTAGATTTGCTTGGGAAAGCGACGCAGAGGGTAGTCTGGTGATGATTGGGTAGACCTGGTACTTGTTCCCGCTTGGTATATACCGTGACCGGAAGACCTGAGACTTTTACCGTAGAAAACGACAGGAGACTACTGTGGAGACTGGTAATTATGAGGCAGGAAGGGGTAGAAGTGAAATAGGTAGGGCAAGTGTCGTAAGGACACTAACAATGGGGCACGCAACGTGTAGGGATTGGGTGTTATTTGGGGACAGGTGAACACCGCGTGCCGAGTTTACTACTGGTACGGGCCTCAGTGCCAGCTCATCTAGGACTTACCTTACCTCTTTAGACGCATGCGTCGTATAACTCCTGAAACATATTATCCCCGAAGTGAATTAAATACATAACCTACCAGCTGTAAGGGTCCACATTTCGTTCCGCCACATCACCCTATCACGCGACACGCTGCTGCCACCTCCTTCTAGCCTTGGGTCCCCACCACGCCACGCTATCACAATTCCGCGGGGGTATGGGTCTCTTCCCTTCCTCGCTGCTCGACCCCCTCGGAATTTCCCTTGTGTGCATATTCACACGATGGCAATTCTTTTAATATTTGCGTTTTGCGCTATCTGTACCGCTTCTTTGCACTTTTGTGTTTCCGTTAGCCTTTTCGCTTTATACTCCAGCCTTTTCATATTAATTCCGCCTTTGGCTTTTATGCACGTGACTTTCGTTACCTTGTTTCGTTTCGACCAACTTTTGAAGTATTTCACCATTTGATACAATGTTCAATGCATGACTTGTCAACATTTTAATAAACCAATGACTAATGTTAAAGTTTAAACAACATTGGTTGCACCTGGGGACGGCACGTTCATCCTTGAATGTGTCGAGAACTACGCAGACCACCTGTTTGTCTTCTGTGAACGCCACTTCTCATCCTTTTCTACTTTTTACCTCTTCTTCATGATTCACCGTCAATCAACATTATTCAAACAACGCTTAAAACAGGAAATAATATACAATATGATACATCAGGCTTTCTCGACCTGAGTCAGTACTGGAAATAAGGCTTGAGGAACTGACCATTAACAGGGGCGTCCAGCAGATCCCCCTGCAAATTCTCCAACCTAAAAGTATTGTTGCCACCTTGTTCTGCAATTTTGAAAGGGTCGAACCAGAGGGGATCGAATTTCCCGTGTTTCCCTTTATCTTCCCTTCGAATGTCCCATCGGAGCACTAGATCTCCCACCTGTAACTTTCTATCTTTGGCATGTTGGTAAAAAAGATCCTTCTTTTTATCCTGATATTCGATTAGCTTCTGGCTCACCTGATTTCGTGTTTCTTCAAGCTCTACCAACTGATTAATACTCCTAGTAACGTCGTCAGGCTTGTCTTAATTTTCTTGCATGAACTGGGCTACCGGTAGAGCCAACTGCACAGGAAAAACTGTTGCTCTCCCGTAAACTAATTCGTATGGGGACTTCCCGGTTGCCCTCTTGCTGGTGATTCGGTTAGCCCACAGAGCGAACTTGAGTTGAGAATCCCAATTCTTCTGATTCTCATTAATTGTCTTCTTCAGTGCTCGGACCAGAGTTTTATTCGAAGACTCTGCAAGGCCATTTCCTTGGGGGTAGTAAGCCGTGGAGTGACCCAGTGCAATATTATACTGCTGGCAGAAGTTGACAAATTTTGTGGATTTGAAGGCTTGTGCATTGTCAGTTACTATCTTAGCGGGACAACCAAATCTGGATATGATATGTTCCTCCATGAATTTTATTACCACAGTGTCAGTTGCGTTCCTGGAAGGTACAACTTCCACCCATTTCGTAAAGTAATCAGTGGCAGTCAATATCCATTTATGCTGTCCACTTGAGGGGGGATGTATTTCTCCTATGAAGTCGATTCCCCACTGCTGGAATGGCTCATCTATGTGGACAGGGATCATGGGGAGCGGTGCTAGTTTCTGTCTCTCGGCAAACCTCTGACACTTCTCACAGGCTCTAACTCAAGCGAATACGTCTCCGAACAGTTTAGGCCAGAAGAAGCCCGCCTTCATAATATTGTAAGCAGTAGCCCTCCAACTGTAATGGCCCCCACAAACTCCCTCGTGGAATTCAGCCATTATACTCTCCACCTCCTCTTCCATAAGACATAGGAGTAGGATACCAGAGGGATCACGCCAATACAACCGACCGTTTGCAACCATATACTTCTGTGACTTCAATCTCAGTGATCTGTATTTAGTCTTCTCACAGCTGGGCGGGCAGCTGAGG
Organism: Pinus albicaulis; assembly: GCA_034641835.2. NCBI lineage: Eukaryota > Viridiplantae > Streptophyta > Pinopsida > Pinales > Pinaceae > Pinus > Pinus albicaulis. The sequence continues at coordinate 550,621,473 of CM076582.1, read as the reverse complement.
GTTAGGAGGTACTCTACCAACTCTTTGTACCATGGGCTGATAAGGTACTTCATATGTACCTTCTAGGAGGCTATTTCTATTCTCTGTGCTTCCTCCCTTGCTCCAGTATCTTCGTTTGCTGTCATAGACAAATTGATACCCAAGGCCTGGCAATTTGATGCAGACAGGATCTTGGCTAGACCCTGCCCCTTGATTAATTTGGTAGGACGGATATCTAACTCGTATTCATGTATTTTCGCTATCCACTTTCCTCTTTTTCCTTCACTGTCCCCCTGGATAAGAATGTCTTTAACGGCTGTTGTAGGAACAAATGTAGTGATGTGGGACTGCAAAACATACATTCGGAAAGCTTTGAGGGATTTTACCAGAGCATACGCTTGCTTCTCCAAAATGTTATATTTAAGTTCAGCATCCCGAAGGACTTGACTGAAAAAGGCAATAGGCTGTTCATACCCCTCTTCATTTTTCTGCAACAAAACTCCAGCTACTGTATGGGGGGATGCAAAGGAGAAGATCATAAAAGGTTTGGCATAATCTGGCCCGGCTAACACAGGAGCTTCAATAAATGCATTTTTAATTTTGGCAAAAGCTTCCCTTGACTCTGGCGACCATTTCACTTCATTATTCTTCTTTAACATATCAGTTATGTACCTAACTATCTCAGCGTAGTTAGGGATGAATCTCCTCAGGAAGTTTATACGCCCTAGGAACACCTAAACTTCCTTCTTGTTTCTGGGCAGGGCAATAGTATTTATGACTTCCACTCTTTTGGGGTCTATCTTTACTCCATCTTTAGTGACAATGTGTCCCAGGAGCTTACCCTCTTCTAGTGCAAACACAGACTTCTGTGGGTTAAGGGAGAGGCCATACCTTCTACACTTCTCAAAGGTTCTGCGCAGGTGTTCTATGTGCTCTGCATCATCCTTTGAAAACACAGTAATGTCATCCAGATATACCACCACGAACTGGTCCTGTTCTCCAATAAAAGCAATATCCATGGTCCTCTGGAAAGTGGCCCCTGCGTTAATCAGCCCAAAAGGCATTTTGGCATACATAAACGTTCCCCATGGGGTGGTGAAGGCCGTCTTCTTTTGATCTTCTAGCAACACAGCTACCTGATTATACCCAGAGAACCCATCCATCATCGACATCCGGGCAGCCCCTACCACTTTCTGCAATATGTGATCCATCTTGGGCAGTGGGTAATTATCTTTCAATGAAGCCCTGTTCAGGTTCCTAAAATCAACACATAGTCTTATTTCTCCATTCTTCTTCCGTACAGGGACTAGATTAGCTACCCACTAAGAGTACCTCAATGGTACAATGATTTTAGCCTTCAACAGTTTCTTGATTTCTTTCTCAATAGAAGGTAGCAATAGTGGATTTATCTGTCTAAGATTTTGCTTATGTGGCTTTGCATCTCCCTTCAGTGGAATCTTATGCTGCATAATGCTGACATCGAAGGTTTTTAGGTCTTGATATGACCAGGCAAACACATCCTTATAGGACTGAAATAACTTCTGATACAGCTGTTTATATTCTCCCAGGACCTTCTTAGACAGCTTCACGATTTTAGGGTCAGCTTCAGTGCCTAGATTCAGGTCCTCAACCTGATTTTCTTCTACAACTTTGTTTGGCTGTAATGGAACATCATTCTTGTTGAACAGCCTTTCCAAAGGCACTAGCCCTCGGGGAATAACATTCCCTTTCAACTGTAGAAACTCGTGACCTGCTACCCTTTCTTCCCATTTGTTTCCTGATGTTTCTCCAGTCCCTTCTTCTTCACACATGTCGATCTCCATGTTGGAGAACTCCCCAACTGTCTCCAAGAATCTCTTGGCTTGCTCATCATCTTCGAATACCTGCCAGTGCTTGATGTTGTCTGGGATTGACGGCCTATAACGCACCTCAATCTCATATCTCAATAGAGGGTTTTGAGGTGGCCGAAAAATACTAGCAGCCACTGCTAGAGAATCTGCCATTCAATTTTTCTCCTGAGGCATGAACTGGATATTAAATGCTAAGAAAAAGTTATCCACCAGATCCCAAACTTCATTCCTGTAGGCTCTTAGCCTAGGATGTTTAGCTTGACACTGATTTTTCACCTGCCTGACTACTAGTTCTGAATCTCCCAGAACTTTTAAACTTTGTATGTTCATGCTCCTGGCTGTCTGCAACCCAAGTAAGAGGGCTTCGTATTCGGCCACGTTATTTGTGGCTTCATACTCCAGCTTGAAAAATAGAGGCACCCATCTTCCTGCCGGCGAAATCAATAACACCCCAGCTCCGTTTCCTTCTCTAGAGTTGGCTCCATCAAAGTGAAGCATCCAGATTTCTGATTCGGGACTTTCTTTGAACTGTTCTGTCCTGATCTGGAAAAATGATGGTTCATGTGCGTGCTCCTGATCTTCCCCAAGCATTAAGCATGAGAAATCCCCCTCCCTGCTATAAACCGGAGAATTCACTAAATCATCCACTTTAGTGACTGTCTTAACAAATCTAGTCTCTCTGTACAGCCTCCTCTCTTGGCCGCCAAATACAGGGATAGTGGCATAGGTCAGATCCAGCTTAATCGATCCCCCAATTTTGGTTCCCCAAGATCTTGATAGTAACATGCCGAAACGAGCTGGGATGTCAGCCACCACTGTATCCATCACTACACTTTTTGCTGGGATCTGAGCCAGGTTGACCACCAAGTCTTTTATCATGCCCAGGCACTTAACTCTTTTGGAGTCAAATGAGTAAAGGTCTTTGTATGGGCGGGTGATCTATAGTCCTAGTTGCTCCATGACTGAAAGGGGTAAAAGATTATGAGAGGCTCCTTAATCTAACATGCAGTTATGCAGGAGCAGGTCATGAATTACTAAAGACACATAAAAAGGTGGAGTGGCGACATCCAATTCCTCTACATGCGGGCCAAAAACAACCATAGGCCTTTCTTCTTGCAGGTTGAGACTATCTGGAATGTGTGTTACTTTTGGAGGAAGCATGAAGGATGTGACTTGGGACTGATATGATGGTTGTTTCAATAGCTCAGTCAAGGGAACTGGGATTTTCACTTTTTCAAGTTCTTTTTGTAAACTAAAGACAGATGAAGACTTATCTATTGACACTTCCTTTTCTTTTGAATCTTTGCTTTGGAGGGGAAGCTTAACTTATTTTATGATGGGTTCGACCTTAGGGGGCGTAGCTACTTGCGAAGATGAAGGCATTAGAGTATCAGATTGTAAAGGTTGGTCAAGAGGCCTCTTACCTTTTTTATGGGGGTTTTTTAGGATTGACCTCCTTCTGTGCAGGTACCTCTTCTTGAGGTGTGTCCTCCTCTTGATCCTGAGTGCGAGTTCTCTTTCTGGAGGACCTGAGGTCATATCTTCTATTGAACTGAGCTTGCATGAAATCAACGAACTGCTTGCAGTAGTCATCAATCTCAGGCTCTTCGGTATCTTCATTGGCCTTCACTTCCGAGTGAGCTTGTACTTCCTCTTCGTCACTTTCATGTACAAGACATTCTATGTCATTACTGCTTGAGAAAACAAGGCATGCCTCCTCTTGTTCGTAGGCAGGGTCTTCAGTGGAACCCTCTACTTGCCCCTCCAAGTATAGAGGATGCGGTACCTGATCTTGCTGCTCCTTCTGTCCCCTCTGCAGTATCTGCAAGGGTGGCTTTCTGTATTGAAGATTGAATCCTCTGTTTGGAGCATTTTGGAAATTCTTTGGGGGTGAATTCTTGGCCTCCATCTCAAGCTTGATCAACTTACTTGAGAGATTCTTGATCATCTTGTTCATTTCTTCGATCTTTTCATTAGCCGAATCTCTGTCTTGGCTTGAGGTGGATACTTCCTCTTTTCCCCTTCTTCTAGCATCCTGTTCATGTTTCCCTTTGGATTTGCCAGTAGAGGCAAAATTTGCTTCTATCTCCAATGCGTTGGTCTGTGCATCATCCGGAGTGGTTGGCTTTATTTCTCTCAAGGAGAAACCGAATTCAGAATCAAACGCTGCCACAAAAACGACCTTGGCAGCGGTCTGGTGAGGCTTCATGTCAGCGGGGAGATTCAGGTACAATTTGTTAAATATTTTAATAAACTCTAACACCCCTTCATTATGCTTCCTTTTTAGAGTATTGAATTCAGTAAGAATATTACCATGATATTTCTTTTCTCCCAATTTTTTGAGGAAAGTATCCTCCATTCCCTCCCATGTATTGACAGAACGAGCTCCAAGTGTCTTGAACCATTTTCTAGCTTCCCCATCTAAGGATTGCACAAACAGCCTTAGGACTACATCCAGATGTTCGACATTGAAATTCTCTACAAAAGAGCAAAAGACTTCGATATGATTTTGGGCTTCAATCTCATTCTCACCACTGAATCTGGGCAGAATCTTTAAATAATCTTGCGGCATGTCATTTAATACTGCAGGTAGCTCCAGAGGAGCGTATCTGTTTTGCAGGAAGCCAGGGACATTAGCCATTGGAGGAGGATGTGGATGTAACAAGAGAGCTTGGTGAGTAAGTGGAGGGGTAGGCGGAAGTGAGGTGTGAATGATGATAGGAATATAATGAACCGCAGCTTGGGATGATGGAGATAAGGGTGGAGTGGTAACAACAAATACTTCCGTGACTTCTTTAACTTCCTCGACCTCTGGAGTAGGATGAAAAGTGTAACGGGTGGTATCTACTGACTCAACCTCGTCCTTAACTTGGATATTTCCCGAGGGTAGATAGTCTAAGTAATAGCCGGTTTCACCCAGAGCAGAGTTAGAATCTTGCCACTGGGCAACATGAGAAGAGGAAGAAGGAAGGTCTTCTAGAGAGAGTGATGGAATCTCTGTATGAACAAATGGTCTCCCCCTCCAGCTTCTTCTATGTAAAATTCTTTCTGGGTCAGATACAGAGGGTGTCTTTGGCTGAGAAGTATCTGACCTAAGGTGTGGCTTTCGAGGAGCCAGGACTGCAAAGAGATTTAGCAGGGAAAACGAATGTGGAGTCGCCAAGGTGAGGGATATACAACTCTCAACTCTCCATGCTCACCTAATTGAAGAGTGAAATAGGGTTTTGTCGAGGCCCAGGGATTTCAATTTTTTATCAACTTCGTCCCCGGCAACGGCGCCAAAAAGATGTTGTCGTTCCTAGAGACAGCCTCGAGTTGTCAGAGACCAGTGCCTAGGACATCTTAGCTAGTAAAGAGTGTAAGGTATATCCTAAGACCACTATCAACTCAGGGCTCTTTACCATATTAACTGCTCTGATGAGTCACAAAATTAGATGGGACCAGACAGCTTTCAGATCAGCAATATATAAAAATATGCAGAGGCAAGAGGAGGATTACTTACACAGATGCATCAGACAGCTTAGAAACAACTTTCATCAAGGAGGGCCAGTTTCCAAATGTTATATAGAGATTGTTAAATCAAAGTGTTTGCGGTGTAGAAGGTAAAAGAGGTGCACTAATTACCAATGGAATGGTATTCGGAAAACATATTTTGCTATAGCATGGGCTTAAGAACTAAGAATCCATACATACCAATCAGTTCTGAACGAATAAGATTCCACGATATTCAATACAGAGGAAATCTGAATGAAGTGTAAGGTGAAACACCATATCATGTATGAGCCATATTTAAAGCAGCTAGACCAATCTCATATAAGTACCACACAACGATAAATTTATATCAGAATTGGCGAGTCACTCGCATTCCAATACATGATATAAAGAAAATGGAGACAGTGAAATAGACAATGAAACAATACTACGAAGAAAGAGTCACAGACCATACAACATCCAGACCGGAATCCACACATAAAATAGAACTTCTCTTCGCTGAGACCCTACGGGCTCTGTGCATTTGCATTTATAATTCGACCACAAGCATACAAAATATTCTTACACAGCAAGTTTCTTCAGAAAATCTGGAACCCTTTTTTCTCATTCGATCTTGCTTATATAGACCTCTTCCTATCTCAGCGAGAAGATATTTTTTGAGAAAATATCTTCTTCGCATGACCAAAATCTGTTAAAGGTCCTTATCAAAACAACAAAACTCACGATGAGGAATCAGGCCTCTCATCATGGATAGTCAGGCACTTGGCCGTTTTTCAAACAGAAAGTTAAACAATAGTCTGATAAAAAAGATAAAATGCTGGAGTGGAGCAAGTAGCCCACTCGAAACTTTAAAAAGTAACTAATTCAGTAAAAAGTAAAAAGGCCACGAGGGCCGAGTCATGAAATAACAATTCATCATTCGTGAGAAGGGGTCGAGGCTGTTGCTGATACTGGTGGAGGCGCATTTGCAGATGAACTGGCAATTTGGCTAAAGAACTGGGCACACCTCTGCTGACTGTCTGTGGCAGGCTCAGGCATCATTGCAAATCCTTCTACCCTGATGAAAGCCTCAGTGAGATCGCTCGGATTTGCCTCAGTAGGGACTTTATGATTTAACAAGTGAAGAAGAGCAAACTCTGGGCGCAGTGATGCGATCATGGTTTCGCCCTTGAGCCGGGTGGTTTTATCTGACATGACATCTGTCCGGTCCCTTTCTTGCTTCAGGCATGCTTCATATTCCAGTAATGGTTGCAGCACAGAAGGGGTGGTGGAATCCCAGCACGTCGGAAGCTCTGTTGTCGTAATTTCAGCCCAAACTGCATCAAACTGGTCCACAGTGTATATCAACTGCTGCAAGGCCTTCGAAGCCACGACACGAGCCGATTCCTTTTCGATGAGTTTCTGACATTCTAGGGCCTCTTTGTGCCGGTTGACTATGCCATGTTGCTCTGCTTCGTTAGCTCTCAGCCCTTTCAAGAATGACACATACTCTCTGGCACGCTGAGCTCTGTTGACTAAATCGATATCCCCTTCCTGAAATCGTCTTCTGAGATAGAGTACTGAAGATTTCATCTCCTCGATGACTTGCATAAATTCCCATTGCTTTGTCACAGCTAAAATGATCTCGGACCAAATAATTTTTCTACCCTCTTTGAGAGTGAGGTTACCTTTTAGGCGTGCTTCGAGATCATTTATAGCCTTTTACTGGTCAGCCCTCGTTTTCTTTTCCTGTTCAATTTCTTTCTGCAATACTTCTATCCTTCTTGTATTCTCTGACAGGGATTTTTCCAAATCAGTGATCCTTTGCTTTGTAGTGGAAACATGTTTCTCCAGTATGTCATTTGCAGCTTTCGCTGCGCCCAGCTTTTCTGAAAGTGAACTCGTCTCAGGTGGCGTTGTAGCTAGCGCACAACTGTGTGTGTCCCAAGTGTTATGTAGCTCTGTCAACCTACTCTATAGAGTAGCGATTATTCCTGCCAACCTCTCCTTCTCTTCTCTTTCTTGTGACAAGGTGCCGACCAATTCCCTTTTCTCTTTCTCTACTTGTGCCAACTCAGCTGTCTGCACATGCTGGGAGGCTGGCATGTGGGCTTTGCCTTTCAGTGAGGTAACTTCCTTCCGCAATTGGTCTATTAAAAAGGCCCGCGGGTTTGTTTCCCCAGTGTCCTTCCCTTTGATTTGATCCTGAAGACTGCGTATTTGATTTGCCTGGGCGCGGGCACTTGCCTGCTCATTCTTCAGGGTAGTCCTCATCTGTTCATGCTTCTTCTCAAGTTTTTCAGTGCAATGGTAGCTCGCATTACCTCATCCTTTAGCATATCAGCTACAACCTGAAACAGGTTACACATATCAGTTGCCGGCACCTTAGTCATGTCAATTGCATGTTGGAGGACCCGGTATCTAGTGGCGCCTATATCAGGGTCCAAAATGGCTTCGGCCATAGAGAGTACCAGATGCTCAGTATCCACATTCATGGTGGCGGAAATCCTGGTGTGATACTTTTCTACATACCCCTCCAGCTCAGTTTTGTATTTATCTCTAATTATACTATTTTTCTTGATCCTTTCGGCTGCCACCGGTGAGGTATGGTCCCCCATGGCCTGTGAAACCTCAGTGAAATCGGAGGAGGTAGTGTTCTCCCTCAACACTTTGATTCCGGCCTTGCTGCTGTCAAGTGGCACATATGGTATGAACGGCTCAAGCAGCTGTTCCTCTCCTATAATTTCGGCTTCACTTGAGACTGTTTTCTATTTTTTACGAGAGGGAGAGCTTGTTCCTGAAGGACCGACTTCCTCTTCTTGGCCTTTGTTGATGCCTTCCTCTTCCCCTGTGGTAGATGAATCTGTCTCCATCTGCGAAACCAAAGGCCAAATTTCCATGTTAGCCTTCCACTCTATAAACGGTCTTGGTTCATGTACATAAGGCGTGGACCGATTTCTGTTTCTCCTGTTTGAAATAATCTCCCGGGGATCATAAGCCAAAGTCTTCCCCTGTCTCAGGTCCATACCCTGCAATAGCTTTTTGACAATGGGAAGGGGGTGTCTTGAATTCACGACGAACAGGCCGATTTGGGTAGGAAGCCTCAATATGTAACCTTTCTTAGCAGGGACGAAGTGGAGCTGGTCAGCTTTGAGGGCTTCACGAATATACTCCAGAGCATAAACTCTTCACGCGGGAAACACCAGTAGCAGGTAAGGGGCGACCTCGGCTCCATAGACCCGAATTTCGGTATAGTTATCAGAGAGATACCAGTCCCCAGTGCTCTGGATTTTACCAGCTTGCAGCCAGTTCTTCATTTTAGGAAAAACCCTAGGTGAGGGTGACCCATGAATGATGGTGTAAGCAAAGGACATGAAATCATTCAGGAAACTAGAGTAACCAACCCCTTTTGGCAATTGGCGCACTGCAGAGTTCCAGTCAAAAACAGGTTGGGGCTGAGAATTGACCTCATATACCCTATCCAAGCCCAAACGCTCGAAACTATCAGCATGCTGATACAAGAAAAGATAGAACACCAATGAACAAAAATGAAAATGACTGGTTTCGGGAAGTTCTTGGAACTGGGTGTGGATGCTGGCAGATAAGTAACCCGAGATATCTAGGACAACCCCCTTCTGAGACATTAACCACAGAAAGAAAACACATACTTTGGAGGTTTCCCCCAACCCGCCTACACCTAACAGACCCGCAATGAGCGTAAGGATGGGTTGTACTTCCTCCTTGAACAGGTTTAATGGGAAGAGTTCCGTTCTGGGAAGGGTAGTAGCCTGGCTGCTGGAAATAGAAGTAATGAAGCTTTTTTTGATGCTCCCATGGCGATTTGGTAAACTGGGAAGTTAAAGCTTCGTCGCTGAAAGCAATGTAGGTGGCGCTGGTGGGAAAACGGAGGGCTTGCTTGATGATGTCGGGCGAAAGAGAGAAAATCTGGTTTCCTTGGGCGGAGGTAAACGTGCCTTAGTCTTCATCGTAGGCGTCTCTGAGCCAGTAGATGAACTCGACCACCGGGAAGACTGAGGGGTAATCTGGTGGTAAAAGCCTGACACAACCACCCGGTATCGATCCCTATTATGAACATGACGCGAAAAAATCTCAGGCCTTATACTGCTAATGGGGAAAGGGTACTGGTGGTCGCAGACTCCAGCTTGCTTGTCGATGAAAGGCTCGAACCCGGGAGGGTTTCTGGTTTCTCGGACTTGGGGAGTCTCCGGTTCGTTTTTCTTGGGTGTGCCCCTTCCCATGACTGACATATGAAAACTGAAAAGAAAAATGAAGGGAAAACAAAGGAAATTGAAAGGGACGGAGTACCTGCACAAGAGGTAGATTTGCTTGGGAAAGCGACGCAGAGGTAGTCTGGTGATGATTGGGTAGACCCGGTACTTTTTCCTGCTTGGTATATACCGTGACCAGAAGACCTGAGACTTTTACCGCAGAAAACGACGGGAGACTGCTGTGGAGACTGGTAATTCTGAGGCAGGAAGGGGTAGAAGTGAAATAGGTAGGGCAAGCGTCGTAAGGACACTGACAATGGGGCACGCGACGTGTAGGGATTGGGTGTTATTTGGGGACAGGTGAACACCGCGTGCCAGGTTTACTACTGGTATGGGCCTCAGTACCAGCTCATCTAGGACTTACCTTACCTCTTTAGCTGCATGCGCCATATAACTCCTGAAACATATTATCCCCGAAGCAAATTAAATACATAACCTACCAGCTGTAAGGGTCCACATTTCATTTCGCCACGTCACCCTATCACGCGACACGCTCCTGCCACCTCCTTCTAGCCTTGGGTCCCCACCATGCCACGCTATCACAATTCTGCGGGGGTATGGGTCTCTTCCCTTCCTCGTTGCTCGACCCCCTCGGAATTTCCCTTGTGTGCATATTCACGCGATCGTAATTCTTTTAATATTTGCGTTTTGCGCTATCTGTACTGCTTCTTTGCACTTTTGTGTTTCCGTTAGCCTTTTCGCTTTATACTCCAGCCTTTTCGTATTAATTCTGCCTTTGGCTTTTATGCATGTGACTTTCGTTACCTTGTTTCGTTTCGACCAACTTTTGAAGTATTTCACCATTTGATACAATGTTAAATGCATGACTTGTCAACATTTTAACAAACCAATGACTAATGTTAAAGTTTAAACAACAGGTCCTAACCCAGGTTCAGAGTTTATGGATAAACCAACAAACCCTCCAACTATTGGCCCTTTCGTCAATGACCTGCTTGCGCAAATCAAAGTCTCACCTGAAGCAGTATGGGGGGGTGTTTGAACCAGTTTTCCGCACCCTTAGGGATAAAATAATGAAGTGGTCATAAGCAAATCAAATGCAGACTCGTATCAACCATAAACAGATGCGCGCAACAGAATAAGGCCGAATCACAAAATGTTCTCAATCCTTAACAAAATAAGAAAGAGTCATTGATTGCCTTAGCGTAGATAAAACATAACATAACCATATCCAGATATAAACAATGCAATTACTTAAACAGATTTATCGACCATCAATAAGCATGCATAACAATAATTTATATATTCGTGCAATAATCAACATAAAACAATGTGATCTTAATAGAGCAGAAAAAATAAATAACTCAAATCCATAACACAGTAAGTTCGCCAAAATCTGTCCTTTGCATTAATTCAAATTCATTCAATACATATAAAACTTTCCCTTACATAACCCTTCGCGCACACAACTAGCGGAGTCCGCACACAGCCAAGACTAGGTCTCCGCACACACAAACAGTAGGAGCCTTTCAACCCAACCCAGACCAAACCCTTACAACGTATTACAAATGCATAAAATTTAATAATAGTCTTCAACTTAGTTACTTTTCTAAGACTCGATCTATCTATTTATAATCTTTCCACGCACAAATACTATGGTTTCAAACCATGGTTTGAGGCCCACAATTTACCCTTAAACCCATTTACATCAAAATTAGGGACTTTGACCCACCCCAAATCCCCTTGTCTCAATCGCGCAACGCGCATATATAAAACTTATACAAAATTACATAAAAAAATTGTGACGCAAGGGACCCCGCTCCAATAGGCCCCCAACACAAACATGTGACTCATCCTGGGTCACTAAGGCGCCTTCTCCTTGATCTTAGCTTGGAGCACGCTGACAACATATTTTAGAGGGAGCGCTAATTCCAAACTTTGCGTTGCAACGCCCTGCGCTTGTTGAACCAATTTTTCTATGGTAGGCCCTTTAGTGGCCATCTATATGCTGTGCTAAGTTTGTTGAATAGTCTCTAGAGTTTTATCCAACGTCTGTGAAAGTTGAAGCTCTTCCTCGACCCACAGTTGCATGTGTGCTTCGAGCATTTATTCCTACCGGCGTAGATCTTAAATTTCTGTTTGTATCGTCTGACACTCCTGTAGACGAGCTAGGTGTTGTGTCAAAACCAAGGTTGGTGCCATTGTCCTGATCTCCTCAAAATGTTGTTCCTTCTGATGGAGTGTGTCGCACAACTGCTGAACAACGGGATCATTTTGTACTGAGGTCCATAGACTCAAGGCTTCGTCTAACAGATTGTCGCACTGGGTGACTGCAGCAACGATATTGTCTCTGGCTTGCTTTACTTTAGATGCTCTTTGTGCGCAAACCTCTAAGGAGTCTCGACCTGCAACTTGGTCTGTAGTTCTGCAATTTATTGCTCATATTCTATTATGAATGTTTGTATCTCAACGCGCAATGCTTTCAACGCGGAAACCAATCCTTCTAATTTCTCCTTAGGTGATATTGTGGGCTGGACAGTGGGAGTATCTCGGTATACTTGGTGGATCTTTTCCTCTAGCGCAACGGGTTGGGCTTCAACTTCTCGGTATGTTGCTTCTGCTGGTGTGCCTGCTCTGCCTGCTTCTGGGCTTCCATGGTATGAGTGTGAGTAGTGGTCTCTCTGTATTGGAGTTCATTTTTGATCATCGTGTGCATTAAGTGTAGCTTCCCTGTAGGTAACATAGAAAGGTTGATATTTATATCACCTATTCCCCTTAATTGGGCACACCGACTGGTGTCAAACTGAGTTGTTGGCGTTGGGATTTGAATAAGGTGGGCATCCTCGGAAGCTGGTAAGACAACATATAATGGGTGCACACTAATGACTTGTGCGTTGGTCTGGCTCGCCTAATCTACGCTCGCTTGAATTTGGCTCGCCTGCATCTTCAGCTCCTGAATTCCAACTTTGAACAAGTATCAGTGCAGATTTGTACTACACCTCCATGTCGGTCCAACGATCCTCTGTCACAGATGTGATAGTGTTGGCTATTTCATGTAGATCATCTTTTATCAACATTAGGACCTCCTGCCCAACCTCTTTGGAACCCTTCCTCTTCTTTCTCGATCCACCAGTGCCCTGATAGCTATGTGTGGTTCCCTTAGAGGTTTTTGTGTCTCCTATATCATTTGGTGCAGACCCATTCTTTTCTAGTTGGGTTTATTTTTCAAGGTCTATAGTCTCGCCAGTGGTAGTGGGTGTTGCTTCTTTCTCTGTTGGTTTCACTATCTGGCTGCCAGTGCGCGACTTCGTTGGTGTGATTGGTGTCAACCAGGCTGGCGGCTATTCAACCATTACTCTTAGCAAATCATCCTCTATCACCAAGTAAGGTAACTCGTACCGTACTCCTTCTACAATGCCCTTTGTGCGGATATGTAGGTTGTGAAAGGTAGCTTTGAAGTCATTTTCCATCTTGTACTGATTATACAATGTAGGTGATAGTCGCGGCTTTGACTGTATCGCTTGGTAAAGAGTAGCATCATACAAAACCCAAAAAAAACTTGTTTTCCTTGGCGCGCTCTGGTTCTGACGAGTTCCACAAGATAGCATAGTGCGTAGCCTCACACATATGAGGCTCTATCTCCGGGAACTAGGTGTCTTCAGGGGTCTTCCACCCAATCAACGCAATCAACAATAAAAGCCAAGCATAGTGGAAATGCTTGCCTTCCTATTGTGCTTCGCGCACTTTGTCAAGGAATTCTTTGCACAGGTAGCTGGACTAGTTATAAATCACTCCTTTCTCACAGCGTCCAGCGAGAGAAATGATGTGCACGGGCACCTCCTTTGGTCTGCACTTGCGCATCATCTTGCAAGCCAAGATGATCGTACCAAAGCGAACTGTTGGGTCATTTATTTCATCGACCACAAAGCCTCGGCTCTTCCGTGAGACTTCGTATTTCTTCTTAATTTAATCTGCAATGGGTTTCTCTTGCGCCTTACCGCCGAAATCAACAATAGGATCAAATCCTTTAGTAGGCAGACCTGTGATCATATGGATCAAAGCAAAATCAATAGGGATGCGCTCTCCCAACCATAGCGCATCATCATTTACTAATGCGAGCAGTTGTCTAACGTAAATATCATTTATAGGGCTGCACCAAAATGAGAGATCTGGAGCAAATTTAGCAAGCCTGCCTTATGCAAACCTAGCACCCATATTTTTGGCTTTAGGTGAACAATGCCTCCTTCATATGTAATATTCTCAAGGTACAACTCCAGTGCAAGCTCTGGAAATTTTTCGACATCTGCAATGTCTCCATCATCAAAACGGAGCTGTGAAATTTTAGCAAACATGTCCCCTTTCATCGAGACATGCTCAGGGATCAAAGGAATCTAGATGCCTACCCGTACCTTCTCCACATCCTTAGGGATTCTGAGTGAGGGTTTGCACAACGCAACATAGCTTGGCAATTGCGAGAATGGGGCCACTTCGACCACATCCTCCTCTCCTTCCTCAATGGTTTCAGGGACCTCAGACATAGGTCTTTTCAGCTTCTCAACGATAGTAGAGCGCAAATTTGGGGTCTTCTCTCTCGACGATTTACGCATACCTCCCCAACCCTGCTTGGCACAACACGTCCTCGAACCCTGGAACCAAACTAGACATAGACACAAAATATGCAGTGGAAATTAGGGAGCTTAAAGCACAAAATTCACTCAGAAAGCAAAGGGAACTATTGCAACCCCATAGGTCATATTTATACTTGTGGCGTGTCTGCAACTGCTCCTTTTGCATTAATGAGTCTCCATTATTGACAAAATGGTCCCAAATCTGGAAAAATCCCTTCATTAAATGTAACCTAGATGCTCCCCTAAATAGTAATAAATCTGTCATTTCCATTTTTACTGTTCCAATGGCTAGTTTTTGACACCTCTACTACCCAGTCAACCTCCTTGCGCAGCTACCATGCGCGCGCACCCCCCCCCCCCCCCCCCAACACAGGCTTATTGACCATGTAATTCAAAGCATATCGAGTAGTGTCTGTCTCATCTCTCAATAACTGCAAACTTTGCTGACATTCGTCATCCCAATGGAATGGCATGCCTTTCTTGAGTAATCTAGTCATGGGAATAGTGATCAACTCATACTTTTGAATGCGCTTCCTATATTATCCATCAAGACTCATCATGGAGTGCACTTGCCTAGCATTCTCAGGGGGAGAGATCAAGGTTCCAGCGACTGCACGCTTTTCCCTAGAGCCCACAATTTCCAATTGTCTGCAGTCCATGTTCTCCTCCATCGGCGCATTGATGATTTCTTGAATCAAAGCTTGGTCACCCGTATCAAATCCACTCTCAAAGCTAAATGTAAGAATGAAACTCTCTGTCAGCATAGACCATTCACTAGTGCCTCTGCGCAGCTCTATCTCCAAATATCATTCAATAGACACATTTCCAAACGTGTGAATAAACATATGGACCCATTACGGTCTTGGTTCTACGCCCCATACCTGATTCCATCTTGCCAAATGTCTGCGTGGATCCTATTTTCCAAAGTACACATCTTCCATTTTAATGACTGGACATTCAAACCATAACCTCATCATGCGCGCACATTCCTCCCAGTTGCCTATATTCTCCTTATGAGTTTCCCACCATCTTGTTGGAGTAGCGTGCAAGCTAAGATCCAAAGCATGGAATCTCTGGCCTTCAGGCACAGTCCTTTTAAGCTCTCCTATAAACATGTTTATATTAGTTAATCCATCATAGTGCGGAGAATCACGTACCTCATATGTTATACATCGCAGAGATCGGGTCACGCGATTACAACGCAACGCATATACCTCATGCAACTGGTTTTGCCAATTTTCTAGTTCTTCATCAGAGTATGAAAAACAAGAGCTATCCTTCTCCCACTTAATATTACCATATGTTGTTGGATTAATCCAATCTTCCTCGCACAAGGTCAGCGTATAGGTTTGATCGATCTCATCATCAGCGCGCACTGTTTCAGTATATCTTTCTCCTTCTGCAAGATCTAGAGGAATGATTACCTTGACTCCATTGCTTTCAAATTCCATCCTCCTTTTCTTCAGATTGATAACACAATCATGTCAATGGTCCAATACAACCCTAGCAGCGTAGGATAGGGATCAATATCATATACTATTTGGATGACTTCAAAGTCTACCATCACCTTAACACCCTCTATACTAACTACAACTTGCGATAGCCTCCATAAAGTAATGATCTTTTGCTGATTGGCCATGCATAGTTGAATGGTAGACCACTATAGCTTTGGATCTCCCATGCATTGCCATGTTTTCTTTGGTAGAACATTAGCATATGATCCCAGATCTAAAATAACTTGGTCCATTTCATAAGCACCAATATGCGTGGTCATGCACATCTCCCTACTCGTTCTCTTCTTGTTTTTGTATATTTTATTGATCGCTCATTGTTCTACCATCGGTTGTTCCTTCTCTGCGCAATTACCTATCAAAGCTTGCATATTTTTTGCGACCTTCTTATTGCGCAATAATTTTATGCATGCTTGTAGGAAAGGTTTGATCTCCTTATCTCCTCCTACTTTCTTCATTGGTCTACTGGACGTTGACGTGCTTCCTTCTGCAAAGACTTTCCGCACTTCAATAAGGTTTCTTTTGCGCGCTAAAGATTAAACCCTTCTTTAGTTTCAGGTGCATTATGAATCCATACATCATTTTCTGGTTGCTTTCCTTTATCTTCGTTGGTGGCTACACCACATCTAGTAACCACATTCACACAGGGATCTTCACGGTTTTCCGCGTGAACCATCTGAAGATTTTGTGTTGGAGTCTATGTCTTCTTTTCATGCATTTTAGAAATCAAGACAGGACAATCTTATATGACGTGATCAATTTGTCTACATTACCTGCAGGACTATCGTGCTGGATTTGGACAGTCACGCACATAATGGCCAACATCTCCACAGTTATAGCAAATGACTTGTCCTCTTCCTCGACCAACTGATCCACCTCCTCGACCTCTTCCTTTGCCTTGAAATCCTCTGCACCCAAAAGGGGATGTTGGTGATGTAGGCTCAACCTACAATATATATATTTCAACTTTATCTAGCATCATATTATAAGTGCGACAATGTTGCTCATCATGCCCTAATGATGAACATAATTTTCAAAACAATTGCTTCAATTCAAGTTGATAATTTTCGATCCTTGGGCAGGATTCTGTGTCATGTAATCCAAAAATTTGACAGATTGTGCACCACATGGGATTTTTCAACAGACTAGGACCTCCAACCTTTAGATAATTGTTGAAGACATGACACTGGTCTTTATGGTGCCTAGAAGCTTTACATTTTATACACCAAACCTCTGCGCATACCTCCTTGCCTTTGTCGTTGTGCAGGATTTTAATTTCTAGATGCATGGCTTCCAACTGATTCTAAATTTGTTGAGTTCCTAGTGCAATAGGTGTTGGGGTAGCCTCCAATTTCATTGCAACCTCCACAACCTGAGACTGTGTGGCAATATTTTGCTGACCTAAGGGTTGGCGCAGATGTGGGAGAAACATAGCAATGAACCATTCCTTATGTTGAGTATCATCAATAACAAATCCACCATCTATGATGATGTGATTCAACCTTTGATCAACCTCCCATACAGATTCATTAGCCTCCTAATGAATCTCCTTCATTTCTGTCACCAGTTGTGCATATGACTTAGGTTTCTTAAGCTGCTCTTTTAGGGCCTCTTTGATTTGTTCCAAGGTAGCATTAGGGTTTGCTTGAGCTTACCCGATGTACCAATCTAATGCGCGATCTTGGAAAGCATTAGCCAATTGCACCTTCCTAATATCAATATTGTTAATTTGTTGAGCCTGCCATACGGTCTAAGTCACAAACCAGAAGTGATCAGTATCTGCATTTCCAATGCTTGTGAGATTAGGTAACTTCATTGATGCAGCCATATCTACTTCATGGGAGGTGGAGATGGTGGTGGAGATGGACTGCGCAGTGGAGTAGGTGATCTTTGATGTGAGTGAAGAAGTGGAGTGGATGGAGTTGGAAACATACTCAAGGTTTTCTGGTGTGATGAGCTTTCTTCTTTCGATTCACTTGAGCTACTAGTTTCTGGTTCAACCTCACTATCATATCTAGGCTTCAGAGGGCTATAAATAAAATTTTCAGAATCTTCACGGTAAACTTTTCCAATGTGCGTAGTTGGACCTCTTCGAGGCATTCAAGCAGTATGTTCACACAGACAACCCCGTTCACATAATAGCATTTTCAGCAACAATTTTAGTGAGTGTAGGAACTTACCTCTAGGGCCTTTGAAAAACCTTCTTTCTACTTCAGAATATGACACAAATTGATCAATGGAAAATTCAGTCACAAATCCTCCCAAGAGGTGATCGATCTGCTCGAGAGATCTTATTGTCAAACTTCTCTACTTGTTGGATCAATTCAAGATTCCACTCAGTGATTGCGTCGTCTTTAATGCAACAATGGAATTCAGCTAAGCGTAAGAACCACTCTTGTAGCTCGTGTGGAAAGGAGAAAAATAATATTTCATGCACTTCTGTATAAATGTATTTCTATACCCACTATTCATCAGATAGCTTAGTACTTCTATTCTCTTGGAGTGCGAATTCAAGGATCTTTCTATCTAGCCAATCTTGCAATTCGTTTCATAAAGGATGCCACAACATCAAATCTCCCTCAAAATTATCATGGTCCTGAAAACATAACCATTTTTTGGCTTGAGGGGTCCTGACCCAGGTTCAGAGTTTATGGATAAAACAACAAGGCCTTCAACTACTGGCTCTTTCGGCAATGACCTGCTTGCGCAGATCAAAGTCTCACCTGAAGCAGTATGGGGGGTAACGGAACCAGGTTTCCGCACCTGGAGGGAAAAAATAATGAAGTGGTCCTAAGAAAATCGAATGCAGACTCGTATAAACCATAAATAGATGCGCGCAACAGAATAAGGCAGAATCACAGAATGTGTACAATCCTTAACAGAATAATATAGATTCAATGATTGCCTTAGTGTAGATAAAACATAACATAACTAGATCCAGATCTAAACAAAGCAATTACTTAAGCATATTTATTGATCATCAATAAGCATGCATAACCATAACTGATATCTTCGCGCAATAATCAATAGAAAACAATGCGATATTAACATAGCATAAATAGTAAATAACTCAGATTCACAACACAGTAAGTTCACCAAAATATGTCCTTTGCATTGATTAAGAATCATTCAATACATATCATACTTACCCTTACATAACCCTTCCGCGCACACAACCACCAGAGTCCACACACAGCCAGGACTAGGTCTCCGTGCACACAGATAGCAGAAGCCTTTAAACCCAACCCAGACCAAACCCTTACAACATATTACATATGCATAAACTTCAATAACAGTCTTCAATTTAGTTATTTTTCTTAGACTCAATCTACATATTATAATATTTCCACCCGCAGATACTATGGTCTCAAACCATGGTTTGAGGCCCACAGTTTACCCTTAAACCCATTTACATCAAAATTAGGGACTTTGACCCACCCCAAAGTCCCTTGACTCAATCGCGTAGAGCGCATATACAAGAATTATACAAAATTACATCAAAAAGTGTGCCCTAAGGGACCCTTCTCTAAAAGGAAGAATAAAAGATTTCATTTGCGCGGTTGAGATTAGAGGGCCATGCCCTGTCTTGGTGGGAAAGCCACACAAGACCTTGACGTTGGAGGGAGATCTTCTAGTGATCAAGTGGGGCGACTTTAAAGCCTTCATAAAGTCACAAATTTCCCAATTGGGTATGTAGAGGACCAGTGGTTCTAGTGGCACAAATTCGGGAAAAAGTAGGGGCAGAGTGTACAGGAGTACACCACATAATTTAGAAACATGGTCATACTATTGGGTATCTCCCTATAGAACCTAGATGTACTCCTCAAGTATCTAGGGGATCTACATATCCATCTGTAAAAGAAAGTGATTGTTTTCAAGGCCATATCGGTGGATGAGGTTTGTGTTCAGACATAGTACCTGGAGAACATGGGCATGAAGAAAGGGAAATCAATTGGATTGAAGCAGAAGGAGAAACAAGATTATTCTAAGAAGGGGAAGAAGATATGGAAAGGGAGAAAGATAAAATGATGACATCCATAACACACCAGTGAAAATATCCTAGCAACCACTACAACATTGACAACCATACAGAGGAGAAGTGTTGGAAGTTGCGTCGAAAGCTTATCCCAAAGAACAAAAAGAAATACAATAAGAAGAAGAATCTCATGGCCACATATTTGAGCAACCATGTTGAAAGAAACTTGAATGTGGATGAGAATATTTTTGTACATCAACACAAAAGGAGGTGAATTTGAGTATCCTTCAACAACAAGAAGAGAAAGAAACCACCAAACTCTTCCACATAAAAATGCATGTCAAGAAGACAAAGGTTGATGCTTTGTTTGACTCAAGATCGCAAGAAAATCTCATTGCACCAAATTTGGTCAACAAATTGGGATTCGAAGTTCGTGATCATCCAATCCCATATCCATTAGGATGGGTAAATAAGGATGCAAAGTTGAAGGTAACGAAAAAATGCAAAATAAGATTTGCCATCAATGTTCAGTTTATTGATAAAGTAGAACTAGATGTAGTTCTCCTTGATGTATATGGAGTTGTGTTTGGAATTCCCTACATGTACATGCAGGATGCAATATTCATGTGAAGAGCTAACCAATATTGACTTGTCAAGGATGGAAAATCATTCACCATTAACGCGCACAAAGGTAAGTAGAATATTTCATTGGTAAGTGCCAACCAAGCTAAGAAGCTAATCAATTCCAACAAGAAGTTTGTTTTACTATTTTTAAGAGGAAATCAATCTATAGAAGAGTTAGTAAGAGGGAAGGCATCTATGGGGTGTGTATTAAGAATAGAAACAACAACTCAAGAGTTGTATATATGGATGTGTTCCGGGAACCTAAAGGGTTACCTCCCATAAGGGAAGTGGAGGATGAGATCCAGCTATTGTTGGACTCCCCATGGCCAAACATTGGGTTGTACATGCAGTCTGTTATAGAAGCAAGTGAGGTGAAGAAACAATTGCAACAACTACTAGAAAATTGTGTCATTCGACCGAGTACATCACCATGTGGGTCACCCATCATCATCATACCAAAGAAGGATGAGACTTGGTGGATGTTTGTAGATTATAGGGAAAAAAATCACACTTAAGAACAAGTACCGTTGCCAAGGATAAATTATCTGTTGGATCAGTTTCAACAAGCAAAATACTTCACCAAGCTGGACTTCAAGTCTAGTGTATCACCAGGCTCGATTCAAAGAAGAAGATACATGGAAACCGCCCATCAAAACCAAGCAAGGTTTGTATGAGTGGTTAGTCATGGCATTTGGCCTATGGAATGCACTAGATACATTTATGAAGTCAATGAATGATATATTGCGCCCTTTTATATATTCATTTGTTATTGTCTATTTGGATTATATACTGGTATACAGTATTACATAAGAGGAGCACATACATTTAACCATCATTTTATCCAGTCGATGAATAAGTTGATATTATAAGTATTACACCACATTATATCCATTCATATTAATAATACTATAAGCAAAGGTGAAGGCAGCTAGAGTAATGGGAAATGAATTGACTTAGTTATTTTCGCTGCTATAGTATTATGGACTCGTGGCAATCTTCAGGAGTACGTGGGGAGAGGAGTCTAGCTTGGCAGGTGAGGTAGCTTGTGAGAATAGCTATTGGATGGTTCGATGGCTTAGCTCGGCTACCAGGCTTGGCTACGGGAACCTTTCTCTTACATTCCTAATGAAAATATAATATAGAATGAAACCCATAGAGTTATAGCTTATGCAGTAATAAGAACACATGTGAATTCCTAGTAGCTTATTGTACTCATGTTCAGAGTACTCCAACATAGCTTATCCTATATCATTTATACGTATGGATTGACCTGACTTATCTTCCATAATAACACATGTCATGGCTCTTACCGGTACTAACTACTCTTATGATACCGGTGAGAGAGATTGATAAAGCAAACTCTTTAGCACATGTTGGAGACATTAAAGAATCACCAGCTACTAGCAAATCTAAAGAAGTGTGAGTTTGCACAATAGTTTTTGGTGTATCTGGTATATGTGTTAGGTGGAAGAGAGTTGAAAATATATCCTGCCAAGATGGAGGCCATCATGAAATGGTCGGTGCCTACTAATGTTTCTGAGGTTTGGAGTTTCATTGGGGCAACACAATACTTGAGGATATTCATAGCCTCATTTTTAGTTGTAACAACACCACTCCACACCATAACAGCAAGTGGCAAGATATTCTAGTGGGGAAACAATCAAAAGAGGGTCTTTTGAGGGTTTAAATAAGAATTTCATTCAAGCACTAGTTTTTGCATTATTGAAATTGTAACAACACTTCAAAGTGGAGACATGTGTGATTTTGTATGCTATGGAACAATCTTGATGCAGGGAAGAAGGTATGTATGCTACCATTCTTAAGTATTTCAGGGGGAACTTCTTAACTACCATATCTATGACAAGGAGCTTTATGCCTTGTGCAAGCTATGAAAAAATGGAATGATTATTTAATGGGAAATGAAATAGTAATCAACACAGATCACAAGCCACTATAATACTTGCAGGCCCAATGTAAGTTATAGCAGATTAGGAATTACAAGTGGATCTAGTTTCTATAACGATTTCATTAAGTGATCAATTATAAGAAGGGAAACACAAACAAGTTACCTCAAATGCTTTCAAGGTCACCCACATAAAATATCATAGCTTTGGGAACTTTGATGCACATGGATCCATTCAGCCATGATGCATACAGAAAGGCATATTCAAAGGATTAGGACTTCAAGGAGGTGTTTCGGTATTTGTTGAGTCAAAGTCATGTGCACGATGGAGACAACACCATTGACTACCATCTCCTGGATGGGTTACTCTATAGGTTGGATAAGTTACATGTTCTTAGGGGTGAGTGTTTATAGTTAATCAGAGAGGCTCACACTTCTAAGGTTATTGAGCACTTTAATGTAGAGAAAACAATGGTCAATTTGTAGAGGTGTGTGTATTGGCTAAGATGCAAGAATAGGTAGATAGGTTCATAAGAAGATGCATGCTTGGTTGTACCAACAAACCCAGTAATAGGAAACAAGGTCTATATCTTACATGTACCCACTTGTCCCTAGGAAAGAATTTCCATGGACTTTGTGGGAGGTTTACCAACATCCAATAAGGGACATGACTACCTATTTGTGGTAGTTGACAGGTTCAACAAAATGCGTGTTCCAATACACTATAAAAATACCATTAGTGGGAAATAAGTAGTGAAATTGTTCTTTGGAAAGGTCTAGGTGTACTTTTGGATACCCAAGAGTATCGTTTCAAATGGGGACACAATATTTCTTAGTGAATATTGGACTACATTGTGGGAGAAGATGGACACGAAGTTGAAGAGGTCAACAACATTCCATCCACAAACAGATGGGCAGATAAAAGTAGTCAACAAGAATTTGGTGCAACTTTTGAGGGGTTATAATCAGAAGCATCCAAGGACTTGGGATGACAATCTGGTATATATACAACACTCTTATAATAGATCAGTCCATACTTCTACTGATAAGTCCCCATTTTAAAGTTGTTTCAGATATTTTCCACCTTCACCTTTGGATATTACATATGGCCAACAAGGAGGATTAAAGGAGGATCTTACAAGGGGTGCCTTGAGGGTTGAAAAAATTATAGAAAAGATCAGGATAATCCATATTCAAGTGCACGAGACATTGTAGAAGTCATAAGAAAAAGACAAGGCTAGGCATGATTAGCACAAAATAGAGAATTCGTTCAAGGTGGAAGACAAAATATCGTTATAGTTGAAGAAGGAGAGGCTACAAGGTCCTGGTACGAAAATCAAGGCTTTTTAATATGGTCCCTTTTAGATACTAGAAAATATGAGAGATAATTCCTACAAACTCAATCTACCCCCTTACATGGGCATTTACTCATTTGTGATTGTGAATAATTTAAAGCTCTATGAGCCTTCCATGCTAGATTAGGAAGAGGAATATGTCCTACCTTTTGTAGAGGATTTGGAAACAGATGCCCGATTAAAGTTGACAGAATATATAATTGTGTAGAAGAGTTTTAGAACTAAAAATAAAGGTTAACGTGACCTTTGGTAGATTGGGTTGAAAGGAAAACTTCCAAGCAAAGCTAATGGGTACACTCGAGAGAAGGTGGAGGAAATTTTTTATCACATCATTTAGTAGAAGCTTTTGGGGACTAAAAGCCTCCCAAAATGGGGAGGTGTGATCTAGATTGGATCATTATATGTTTTTTCTTCAATCTTGATGCTTTTAGAGTGGAAAAAGTAGAGGAATCAGCTCAAAAGACCATTTTTAGAAACAATACCTAGCTTGGAAAATTGGGGTCTGAAATCTTCCAGGAGCATTTTGAGGCATCAAATGACATTTTTCGGGGTCAAAACTTTGGTAATTTGGTCCCACAACTTCTTTCATGTTCTACACACAAGGATCTTTCCAACAATGTAAAAATCGTCTCAATCAAAGTCCATATACAAAATGTATTACTCTTAGAAGTTGACCTTACCATTTTCACCACCATAATTCAAGAGGACGCCACACCAACACTTGAAACTCATGGAAAGGGGCTAGCCACGTGATTATGATGAAGAAGACTCTATAAGTTTCCATATTGTAATTCTGTTTAAGAGTTGAGGGAGCCAAACCTAACCATTAGTAGGCTATCAGGTTGTCATAACGAGGCCACTTAAAGTAAAATGGGTTCCATTATTTTCTAGTGCAATTGATCCATATATAAGAGAGTAACCAAGAGGTATGTGAAGAGAGCACACATAGATGCTTAGTGTATTGTGGTAGCCCATGGGCCACATGCCTTACTTCTTTGTACTTGTACTCATTTTCTATTCAGAGAAAGAGAGCATAGCGACCTCAACTTCCAATTGGGTTTTCTCCCGAAGGGGTTTCCCAATATATATCTTATGTTAAATGTGTTTGTGAGTTTTTATTTTGTTGTTATCTATTTTATGCATAGATTCTAATTTGTATGCGAACACAATTAACAATAATCTACAGATCCATAAATCTAAAGAGAAATAAACCCTAATAGTGTAGATTTTGGATTTTTAAATATAGTATTATCAGATATATTGTAACGAACTGTCGAGTGGAATATCCACAATAGTTTACAAATCAATACACATTGTTTCACAATGGAGTTCAATGTGAGGTATGTAGTTCACATCTCATTGATGTTTGTACATTGATTTGATTCAGAAAAAACTTGATTTATATAAGAAAAACTTCACAAGGAAACTCAAAACATGTTCCACCACATTCATAAATAGAATCCTTAGTACTCATTTATGTAGACTAGTGCACCTCACTTAAGGTTAATTGAATCAAATACTTGTCAATATTTAGGTAACTAAATGTCCAACGACATTGCTGACAACCAATAGACCGAGCTCGCTAGAATATTGATCCATGTTTATGAAGGAACATGAAATAGAGATTTGAAAAAAAACACAAAGATACAGTGAAACAAAACTTCAATTAATAAATAGCAACCATTGAAAAGTGTTTACTTGCAGAAGAGAAACAAATTAGCTCGGGCGATGGTAACATATCTCATTAGGCTCGGAGGATTTTTTATCATCAAGAAACAATAGAAAATCACAAACATCCAAAAACATAACCCTCAGAGATGAAGCACCAAAAACTTATGGGACCTGCTAGGGTTAGTTGGAATGTCAACTTCCCTGGGTCATAACTTTGGCATACGATCTTTGTTTGGTGCACATGATGCCTTGTTAGAAATATCTATCCAAGCTCTGACTCACATAGTCACGCTTGAAATGCCATTTCTTAAGAACCTAAGTCCTCAAATAGATCTTTCTAGTGTGATCCTAAGTTCAAGCATGATTGGAAAGGTAATGAGAAGATTAAAGGAAAATGGCCCAAGAAGCGAGGAAGATCTTAGGATGCAAGTGAGAAATAAAATGACCATCATAAGAAGTTTATTGCAGCTTAGAAAGGACATGGGTCTCAGCCTGGAGAGCTGTAGAATAAAGGTAGTGGCAGCAAACTATTGAAGTGTTGGATTTGCGGTAAATACCATCACAAGAAAGATTGTCCATTGTACCAGGGTGTCAGGCCACAGATCTACAATGCTCATGAGGTGTAGACAGTTGGGGATGTTGGTAAGAGCATTCCCCGGATCTATTCAACACTTGATAATAGGTAGGAAGACCATCACGAATCTATTATTGATATGGAAGGTAAGCTTTGTGACCAATTTGTTTCCATTTTGATTGGTCCTAGATCTAATTATAGTTATGTTTGTCTCGACCTAGTGGATAAATGTAGTTTGAATAAAGAAGTGCATCTAGAATATTTGTTGGTGTAGTTGGCTACAAATACCAAGAGAAGAGTCCACCATTGGGTGAGATCTTTTGCATTTGAGCGTAATGGCATGCCTACAACAACACACCTAAATTTGCTTCCTTTGGGTGTGTATAACATGCATTTAAGCATGGACTGGTTGTTTACTCACAGGACCAAGGTAGATTGATATGAGAAGGCCATTGAGTGTCTCGGTGATGATGGATAAAAGAGAATATTGTAGGGAAAGAAGAAGCCTACATCAATAAGAATGGTTACAACTATGCAAACTAAATGCAACTGTAGGAAATGGTGTGTATTGTTTTTAGTTCATGTTTCCAGTGACAAAGGGAAGGATGTTGAGGATGATGAAGTCCTAAGGAAGTATTATGTCTTGCAACAATACGAGGATGTGTTTCCTATAGAGATTCTAGAGTTGACTCCTCGTAGAGAGGTGGATTTCTTTATTGAGTTGGTACCAGAAGCATCACAAACATCTAAGGCACCATATAGGATGGGAACTCTGGAGTTCACAGAATTCAAGTTGCAACTTAAAGAGATGCTTGATAAGGGATACACAAGGCCAAGTGTGTCTCTTTGGGGTGCACCAATGCTGTTTGTAAAGGAGAAGGATGGTACTATCATATTGTGCATTTATTACATGCAACTGAACAAGGCGATTATCAAGAACAAGTATCCATTTCCTCAGATTGATGATTTGGGAGAAACAAGATTTTCGAATATTGATTTGATATCAGGATATCATCAGGTGCACATCAAAGAATAATATTTATACAATATTACATTATACAAGGTATGGGCACTATGAGTTTGTGATGGTTTATTTTGGTATTACCAATGCTCCAACCACCTTCATGTTTTTGATGAACAATGTGTTGCACCCTTATCTAGATAAGTTTGTGATAGTATTTGTTGATGATACATTGGTATATTCAAAGAATGGGGAGTAGCATGTGGAGCACCTAACAACAATGTTGAGATTGTTGAGAGAGCATCGATTGTATGCCAAGCTCAGGAAGTGTAGCTTCTTTCAGACTCAGATTAATTACTTGCGACATGTTGTTTCCAAGGAAGGGATATCAATGGATCTAGAAAATATTAAGGCTATCATGGAGTGGTCAGCTCCAAAGAATGTGGATGAGGTCATATCATTCATGGGACTAGCAAGTTATTACAGGCGGTCCATCGGGAAATTTTCTAAGATTGGCTATCCTATCATGTATTTGCAGAGGAAAGGGAAGAATTTTGAATGGACTATTGAGTGTTCAACTATTTTTGATAAGTTGAAGCATTTTCTTACCAATGCTTTGGCTTTGAAGATTGTAGAACATAATAAGGAGTTTTTGGTTTGTACAGATGCATGTAAGGAAGGAATTGGTGGAGTCCTGATGCATGAAGGGCATGTGGTTTGTTATGAATCAAGGAAGCTGAATGAACATGAGCATAATTATTTGACTCATGATCTTGAGTTGGAAACGATCATTCATGCATTAAATATGTGGAGACATTATCTCCTTGGAAGGAAGTTCGTCCTTATGAGTGATCACAGTGGACTGAGGTAATTATTTGACCAACCCAATCTAAATGCAAGGCAAGAAATATGGTTGGATACTCTCAACAAGTTTGATTTTGAGATTAGGTACATCAAGGGCAAGAGAACAGGGTTGCGAATGCTCTTAGTAGGAGAGTACAGGTGAATCATATTTCATATGTGAGATTTTATGGGACAAATATACAAGCGCAAATCTTATAGGCAAGGAAACATTATGAGAAGTAACAACAACTGAAGTAGAGGTTACAACGACAAGGTCAAGGTGATTGGGATGAGGAGTATCAACTCACAACAAATGGCTTGGTTTGATTTAAGAGTAGGATCTATGTGCCTGGCATTGGTGAATTGAAGAAGCTTATCTCGAGAGACTTTCATGTCAAGCCATATTCATACCACCTAGGATACCAGAAGACTTTGAAAACTATCAAGAAGTTATACTATTGGCCGAACTTGAAGAAAGAGGTGGATGAGTTTGTGGCAAGGTGCTTGGATTTTCAATAGGTGAAAGTTGAATGCAAGCATCCATTTGGTTTGTTGCGACATGTTTTGATTCCAGAATGGAAACCATAGGTAATTTCCATGGAATTTATTAAGGGTTGCTTAGGACATTAAGGTAGCATGACCCCATCATGGTTGTGGTTGATAGGTTGAGCAAGTTAGCTCACCTCATTGCAGTGAAGCCTACTAATTCAACTAATGAAGTAGCTCAGGTATTCATCAAGGAAATAGTGAGGTTGTGTGGATTTCCCAAGAAGATTATATCAGATATAGATGCAAGTTCACTTCCAGGTTTTGGAAGGAGTTGTTTGCAGGCTTGGGGACAAAGTTAGCATTCAATACAACTTATCATCTGCAAAGAAATGGACAGACAGAGAGGGTTAACATGATTCTTGAGGATATGTTGAGGATGTATGTCATGCACCAGTAGAGGAAGTGGGAGGAGTATCTTCGACTGGTGGAGTTTGCTTATTATAATGGGTATTAAGAATTATTGAAGATGATTCCATTTGAGGCTCTCTATGGGCAGAGTTGTAATACTCCTATCAGTTGGAGTGATACAATGAACAAGGTGTTTATTGGACCAGATATGTTGGCGGAGATGGAGCAGGAGATGCAAGTTATTAAAAGGAATTTAAAGGCAACACAAGAAAAGAAGAAGAGTTATGCAGATCAACATAGAGCATTCAAGGAGTTTCGGGTTGGGGAGCATGTGTATTTGTGCATAAAACCCAAGAGGTGCTCATTAAGGATTGGGTCATGTGCCAAGCTAGCACCTCAATATTGTGGGCCTTTTGAGATCCTTTTGACGATTGGACAAATGGCCTACAAATTTTCCTTGTTTCCATCAATCAAAGTTGATGATTTTTTCCATGTTTCATTGCTTAAGAGAAATGTACAAGATGTTGATAATGTGATATATTGGTTTGTATTGTAGGTGAAACCAGAGGGAGAGTTCCAGCCAGAGGCATAATGCATATTCTAGCAGAAACAACTCATGCTACGAAACCGAGCAATGGAGCAAGTTAAAGTGCATTTGGAGCACTTTGGGCCTGATGATGCTACTTGGTAGATGGCCGATCAAATGTGGACATTATAACCTTCTTTAGCCACAGGTTGAAGCAAATAAATTTTTGGTATATATATATATATTTATATTTATTTGTGTGTGTGTGATAAAACAACAAGTTGTGTTATAAATCTCCAATAAGTAGTATGTTTTGTTTTCACCGATTTGTTGGTCATAAGTGTCATAGAACACTGACGATAGTGTTCCCCCAAGGGGGAGGGGTTTGTAATAACCCCAGGTTGATTTTCTATGTAAATACAAGGACATTATAAAGGAAAAAAAATAAGAAGACTAATCTTGATTCAAAGTTAACTCGTGACTAGCCTTCAATGAAAAAGGAGGTGAATCTGAGTACCTTCAACAATAAGAAGAGAAATAAACAGCCAAAATCTTCCACATAAAAATATAGGTCAAGAAGACAAAGATTGATGCTCTATTTGACTCCATATTGCACGTGAATCTCATTGCACCAAATCTGGTCAACAAATTTGGATTGGAATTTTTTGATAATCCAAGCCCATATCCAATAGGATGGGTAAATAACGATGCAAAGTTGAAGGTAACAAAAAAATTCAAAATAACATTTGCCATCAATGTTGATTTTATTAATGAAGTAGAACTAGATGTAGTTCTCCTTGATGTATATGGAGTTGTGCTTGGAACTCCCTACATGTACATGTAGGATGCAATCTTCATGCCAAGAGCCAACCAATATTGACTCATCAAGGATGGAAAAATCATTCACCATCAACGCGCACAAAGGCAAGTCGAATGTTTCGTTGGTAAGTGCCAACTAAGCCAAGAATATAATCAGTTCCAACAAGAAGTTTGTTTTAATATTTTTAAGAGGATATCAATATGTAGAAGAGGTAGCAAGAGGAAAAGAATCCATAGGATAATAAGAACATAAAGGGAAACCGGAACAATTACATACAAGGATGTGTTTCGGGAACCTAAAGTGTTACCACCCATGAGGGAAGTGGAGCATGAGATCCAACTATTTCCAGAATCTCCATGGCAAAACTTTGGGTTGTACATGCAATCTATCATAGAAGTAAGTGAGGTAAAGAAACCATTTCGACAACTACTAGAACAGGGTGTCATTTGACGAAGTGCATCACCATGTGGGTCACCCATCATCATTATACCAAAGAAGGATGAGACTTGGCAGATGTTTGTAGATTATAGGGCGTTGAAAAATATCACACTCAAGAACAAGTATCCCCTGCCAACGATAGATGATCTATTGGATCAATTGCAACAAGCGAAATACTTCACTAAGATGGACTTAAATTATGGAGTATCAACAGGTTCGAGTCAAAGAAGAAGATACATGGAAACTTCCCATCAAAACCAACAAGGTTTGTATGAGTGGTTAGTCATGTTATCTGACCTATGCAATGCACCAATTATGTTTATGAGGTTAATGAATGATATACTGCGTCATTTTAAAGATTCATTTGTTATTGTCTATTTGGATGATATACTGGTATATAGTTATTATCTATTTGGATTATATACTGGTATTTAGTTATTGTCTATTTGGATGATATACTGGTATATAGTAATTTTCTATTCGGATGATATATTGGTATATAGTGCTATCTAGGAGGAGCACATCTCACATTTAACACATTTTTCAAAGACATTAAAGAATCACCAACTGCTAGAAAATCTCAAGAAGTGTGAGTTCGCACAACATTCTTTGGTGTCTCTGGTGTATGTGATAGGTGGAAGAGAATTGAAAAATAGATCCTGCCAAAATGGAGGCCATCATGAAATGGCCAATGCCTACTAATGTTTCTAAGGTTTGGAGTTTCGCTGGGGCAACACAATACCTAAGGATATTCATAGCCTTGTTTTTAGTGGTAATAACACCACTCCACACCATAACAGCAAGTGGCGAGAGATTCTAGTGGGGAAACAATCAACAAAGGGCCTTTTGAGGAGTTAAAGAAGAAGATCAGTCGAGCACTAGTTATGGCATTATTGAAATTGGAACAACCCTTCAAAGTGGAGACAATTGCGAGTTGGTATGTTATGGGAGCAGTCTTGACGTAGGGTGAAAGGTTTGTATGATACCATTCCTAAGTATTTCATGGGGCAATGTAATATCCCCAATTTTGTGAGCATGGGAGTCACTAAGGAATTTTGCCCAATTTTGGTAATATTAACTAAAAGGGACAAATATTATTGGAGAAAGGTGGCTAGTATTATTTTGTTGGAGAATAGTGGCAAATTATTATTTTATTAAATGGTGTCAAAAGCAACTTAGTGGAAAATTCCTCTCACCAATAAAATAATATTAAAAAAAGAGTTTAGAGGCATGAAGAGAAATAATAAAAGGAGGATGAACTCATTTTGTGGATTATATTTTGGCTATTACACTTCATATTTCATCTTCTCTTGGAGTAGTTTAGCACAAGGGGCAAAGTGTTGTTTAGCACCAGGAATTCCAAGCAGAATTCCACCCTCATTTCGGAGAACTTCGAGTGTCTCCCTAGTGAGGCAATTTGGGGAACTCAATTCAGAGCTTCCATTGGACATCATTATAGGAGTTTATTCAAAAGTGCATTTTTCTTGGGCGCAAAGATATTATGTGGAGCACATTGTAGGAGCAAGCATGGGTTAGAGGCTCTGAGATTTTGAAGGGAATTTTCTTATTGTTAGACCGGAGTTTGGACAAAAATTTATTGAGTTGGATTGGAGGCTATTACCTAGGTTGATTTTTCTATCTTTTGGCAAGGGCGCAAAAGCTATTGACCAAGTGGTGCGCAGGGGTTTATAGAAGTGGAGTTGGGAGAGATAAGGGCGAGAGACAGGAGGTATTTCTCAGTGGAGAATTTAGCCAGAGCTGGGAGAAATTTCCCGTGGTAGATTTGGGCATAACTCAGTAGTATCAAAACTATGGAGCATTTTCTGGCCAAATTGGGCAATTCACACTTGTTTGGGGTTACTGGGGGTCGATGGATTCAACCCAAACCCTTTCTGGGTTTTCGTGGGTTTATTGAGAGGATTTTTTGGCTAATTTTTCAGAATTTTCCGGGTAATATTCGGGCTTGAAATACTCATTCTTATAGCAGGGTGTATTACTGATTAACTGGTAAATTTGCATCACTTTGTGGGTTCAATTTTGGCTTGTTGGGCCAAACCCCTTATGGGTATTTTGGGTATGAGGAATGGAGCCCATGGGTACAATTTTAGGGTGATCCAGGGATTCTTCAGAGCAAAACATTTAATCCCATTGTAGCAGTAGCAATAGTAATTTCTTGAGTAGTGCGTAATACAAGTTTGGGTCAGTATTTCCTCCATATTAGAGTCGTCTCACTTGGGTTTTGCATAAATTGTAGTAGCAAGGCCGGGTTCCATTTTATTTACTCATTTGTACTTTAGTTTGCTAATAAATAAATAAAATGGCTTATAATTTTGGCGCACTTCCTCTTGTGTTTTGATTTTCTCCGTATGTTGAATTTCCTAGTTGTTGTTATAGTGCATGTTTATATTATTCACTTAATATATCCATTAGGTATATTACAGTTGTATCAGAGTCATGATCTTGGCCAAGTTGTGAGCCTTAAGCCAAGTGATGACAAGACTTGGAAAAATAAATAAATAAATACATAGGATCCAAAGAAAGATTAAAATCAAAAAACATGGTATTAACCTTAAATGAGGTGATTAGGATGCAACAAATGATTATTTATGTGCGGGAGAAACTAATTCACACCACAATTGGGAATCATGACCATTCTCAATTATACAACAAATCTACTATGCCCAAAATGATGGATAATGCATCAATATGGCAAGACATGATTGCAACTGATGTGGATTTATTGGCAAAAAATTGGAGGGCATACCAATCATTGGGACATGTCATTCAGGCGTCCCTCTCTTTGTAGCACCCTCTTCCCACATCTACCCAAGTAATCAACCAACCGGAGTAAACATGTGATGAGAGGCTATTCAACCTCCTAGGTGATCTTAAGGAAGTGGAACTAACGTAAACACAATATGCATACCTTGTATAGAAACAATAATACTCCCAAGAGTTAACCCAACCATTCAAGACTCTTACCTCTGGGTATCAATGACCTTTTGACCTTGCTAAGCTATAGACGCAGGTAAAGGCTTGCAAGCCAACGTCTAGGAGGCTATAGACGCAGGCATAACAAAACATGCCAGCATCCAGGGCGAAAATTCCTCAGTTTTGTGCCAGCATCCTGTTGAGGCCCCGAAAATCGGTGCAACAACATCAGGGAAACCACCTGGTCGGGGACTTAAAAACCATCCCTTTTCCGTTTGGAATGGTGGCTCCGATTGGATTTATGGGACCAATTTCCCAATGGAATATAATTGGGTGAATGGATGGATTTATAACTCTTTGTAACTTGGTAGATGAGAGTAATAACAAGCTTTCATTAAATAATATATTTATATATTATGTATCCTGAGATGAAATATGTTCTCTGTGCGATTTATAAAGATGATCTTTCAGCGAACACAAATAAATATTATACAAACACTTAGAGATATGAAAACAATTTGAAATAATTGATTTAATTAAATAGTTAATTAAATCAATTGGATAAGGCCATATCACAACTGTTTAATGCATGTATTGAATATGTACCAAAATATAACAATCTAACATGTTCAAATGTGAGTTAATGCTTGATTTTTAAATAGATACATGAAATAGAACATCATAAAAAAAATCATTTCTCACTTGAAACAAAAATATAACATATAGGATAAAAGTACCATGTATATGCTCGTGATATGCTCACTCTGCTCATTTGAGAAAGAGTACTTGGTCCAGCCCTTTCTATTAAGAATACTTCAATAGTATAAAAGTGCGACTTCTGTAAAGTCTTCCTTTCAAAATTTTAGGACCCCTTCTTCAAATACATGAAGGGGTTTATATATTAAAATAAAAAGTCTTAAAATAGTTATTACAATAAAAGCTGAGGAGGTTTAAACAACTCTCAAACTAAGTGAAAATTAGACAGAAGCAAAATTTAAAGGGGTGACTTCATTGATGGTTCTCCTGCTGTCTCATCAGCCATTCGTTCCTTCAGCTGAAGGATGTTAAGCATATGCTTAACCTCAGGAGGTTGGCCTGGCTTGATGCGCAGCCGTCCAGTGAAAACAACATCAGAAAGTGGAGGCAACATGTAGGAGGATGTATCTGTAAGACAATGCATCATAAGCCATTGGCTATGTGGCTTTACAAAGTATCTCCAATACTTATCCCAATCTAGTTTTTCCAACTTTATGATGTGTTCCTCTTCGACCTTTGAAACTTCTTTCCATCGTCTTATCAAATCTTTCATGATAGGAAGCGAACCGGGAGGACATCTATCAATAAGGTTTGCAGCGATGAGATTTTGACTGACAATTTCCACGACTTTAGTAGCCACATGTTTTCCTCTGCAAATGGATCTTTCAACATGTTTCAACTGTATGTCCCAGTTAGTAAACAATGTTTCCTTTTTAGAGTCTTCAATCCTGGGTAGGTTGGCCTTTCGGCCATCAAAAAAATCCTGCCAGGTGACATACTGTGAAACCTTATCATCATTCTCATCGAAACTGATCCTCTGGTCTGATATCTGATTCATCAGTGAATCACTTTGCTCGCACAATTAAATAATATTTGATAACTTTTGACAAAAAATAACTTGTTGCCATGCCAGTAGGGTATTTAGTTCCAAAGCCTCTTTTCTAAATTCATCTATCTTTGGTTTATCTTTCAATTTCTCTATAGAAAATTGCAATTGATAAATTTGAGTGTCCTTTGAAATAATTTCATTTTGATGTTGAATCTTCAATTGGTCCATGCTCTCTTAGAGTTGCGTTACTTGTACTTGTAGATGTTGGTTGACGTTTTGCTTCTTTGCCTGTAGCTCAAGTTCTAATTGGATGATTCTTTCATCCTTTTCTTTCATCAATTGTTGAACCTCAAAAGTTTTATCTATAGTTGCATATGCATAAGCTCCTGTGAACTAGGTTAGACTAGTTAGATCATGTGAAGGAGCTGCCTGTGAATCTTTCCAGACAACTTCCATTGAGACATCTCCTAAGAGAAGGAGTTGAGATTGCTCTGTTCTCCTTCTTTTCTTTTGTTTGCTCATAACTACTTTATGTTTAGGACTGTAGAGTATATCTAGGGGAGGGATTTCTTCAATCTTAAGTACAATCTTTGTAGTGGGGAAGGCTAGGATGAATTCCACTTGCTCCGTGCTTACTAATTTTTCAGAGGGACCAGTAGTGAACGGGTCCTGACTTTTAGTTTGAGGTGTTTACAGAATCTGTTGATGACCAATAATTATAACTTCTTGGTCTCCGTGGAGTTTTTGGTTAAAATCCTTCCAAACGTCATTCCGATTACTTGGGAAATCTAATTCCATAGTTTGAACTTCATCAGATTTATCTTACTCAGTTTTACTAAGGACTTCAATATCCTTAGGTGCCGA
Organism: Pinus albicaulis; assembly: GCA_034641835.2. Classification (NCBI taxonomy): domain Eukaryota; kingdom Viridiplantae; phylum Streptophyta; class Pinopsida; order Pinales; family Pinaceae; genus Pinus; species Pinus albicaulis. The sequence goes on along the minus strand of CM076582.1, from coordinate 550,585,819 downwards.
TTCATTTTCCTTTTCCTTTTGTGTTAAGGGTTGGGAGACTTCCAACATTTTCAATGAAATTCCTTCTAATCTCTTGTTCATGTACTATTTAAAATTTTGCAATTGTTGTGGATGGAGGCATAGGGATGCCAACTTCTGAACCGTACAGTAATTATTGACTGAATCAAATAAGTCATCGAACTCATCATCTTCATGTACAAAAGGTCTGATTTTAACTTGGGTGGTAAAATTATTGGCAATTTTAATCGGGTCGTATTGTCTGTTTGAAATTATAAACAATTTCAAACATTCAATTTGGCTAATTTGTAAAACTGCATGCTTGTAATTTTCTAGCCTGTAAACACCACAATTAATTGGAAACGAGGGCCATGATGCTTTCTTCACTTCCTTAAGAAACATGGTTAATCCGTTGCCAACAGTTTGATAAGCTACTTCTCTTGCGAGAAGCTTATCAGGAACATACAAGGGTAAAAAATGTGGCTGAGCTAGGCTCCCAAATACTCTAACATAGGTAAACAACTCTTCTCCAAACCATTTTCTAATGGAGGAAAAATCAACTTGAGCCTCTTTTGACAATCTGGGGGCTTTCTCATTAAAGACGGCTTGAAACAAAGGGAGAATAACTCCATGGAAGATTTTATAAAAATGGTTCTCAAATTTTGACTCCCATAACATGCTATGATATACATGAATGGGGAGAGGGTCCTGGGTAGTCCATTTCTAGCCCATGGCTGAAAAATTTGAAGTGAAACACACAACGTCCATGATATAAGCACTCATATAAAATGGGGGGAAATTTTTGGAGGAAATAGAACTATTTTTCCTATATTTCAAAATTTGAGTAGCAATATTATTGGACGAAAAGTTTCCCCAATCCATAATATAAGAGTCTGCAATTGCTTCCATTAGAGGAACCCATTCTACTAAAAATTTGGTAGTGTCAGGCTGACCAAAGAGCCAAGACATCATTGCAACAACTTAAAAGTAGGTACTAGCAAAGGAGTCAGTAGAATACATACCCTTGTCATCATTCTCGTGTTTATTGGGGTTGATTCTCCATTGCTTGATTAGATTTAACTTCAGCTCATTCTAGCTGGTGAATTGCACCATAAATTCCTTATCGTAGACCTTTTATGGGTTTGGGATGTGGTACATCAGCTTCAAGTCTTTGGCTTTAAAGGAACCTATCATCATTCCTCTGCTAGTTAGAAAAGTCTTGTCCCCAATGCTGAGGTTATCAATTATCCATCTTACCATATTTGTGTATGGTAAGATTTTAGGTCGCGCAACAATTCAATGCAGAAAATAATGGGCCACTTCTTCTGTAGTGGCTTCTGAGGAATCATAAGCATCAACAATAACTTTCCTTTAAACCCTGTGAAGTTTCTCATCCTCAAACAACTTGTACATGACTTCCCATGAGGAAGATCCACTTTGCAGTCTGCATGTTGTGTCTGTAAACAGAGGAAGAATCGTTGTTCTTTCGTTTGCAATAGGTGTAAGATTTACAGGGGCCATTAGTTTCTTAGCTTTCTTGAGGGCTTTTGACATCTCCAAAAATTTATGTTTATTTGGGCTCCCCTGTAAATAATGAGAAATGATAAGTAGAAAGATGCAACTTTGATTTTACATATGCACAAGTACCATAGTAATGGAAACAATTAAACGAATGAAGCTTGGTATGCTGCTAATACATGAATTCAATGCTTCTTGCAGTCAAATCATTTTGGAGGCATGGGGAATCAAACCATTAAGTTATGGCATTAATGGTTGGTAAGGTTTGATGTGCCCATTTAATCATTCTAGCATTAAAATCATATATGTCGTGTCGCAGTGTTTCTCATGTGTGGATCTTTATAAAATGTCGATCGGCTTGGTTTTTCCGATTGCGATATCACAATCGCAATATCGACAAAAGTGGATGAAGGGCAAGAGTGGTCACATTGCGAAAATGTGATGCGATAGAGTGTATCGCATCAGAGAATTTGGTTGATAGGAAAGAATTGTTATGTTTGCGAAAATGAGATGCGATAGAGTATATCGTATCGAGAAAATATGTAGGGTGACATTAAGACCATTAGAGCAGAGTTTCTAAATGCGAAAAGCGATTTCCGATATCCTACATGGTCGAAGTGGGTCCTGTAAGATTTTCCTTATAGAATTTGTTTGAAAAATTTCCTTTTCGCTTTATAAAAGCACTTTGTTATATATCGCATCACAATATGTTTTGAGTGGCATTTAGGAGCCATATGTGTTACATTGTGATACTACGAATTCGATATTGCGATCTTTCTTCGCTTGAGTGACTTTAAGGCCAAAATTCAAGGTTTTTACCCCCTTTGATTCCTATTTATAACTAAATGAATCACTCTAAGGGTCTTATTTGTTTTACTCTAAAAATTTAAAAATGGGTCCCCATTATTTTCTAAGGTAACTAACCTAAAATAATGGGGGTTGTTGAATAGCACAACAATTGGCAATTCACTGGAAGAACCAGTTATCTTTGAAAAACAATTTCTTAGTATCTTTAAGTAAGTATAAATGATCTAAGGAAACAAAAATTGTTTTCGAAATGTTTGAATGAATAAAATTACTCTGAATATAAAAACTTCATATTTATTGTTAATTCTTCAGAGACCTTTCATAAATAAATATCTTCATTCCTCTATATCAAACATTATATAGTTTAAAAGATAAAGTAAGTGTCTCTTTGTTACTTAGCCTTTTGATTTACTCCTTTTTTCATAGGTGGAACCATTGCTGCCAGTAGGCATCCATAGCCTCGACAAGGTTACCTTTTAACCATCAATGATTCAATATCCCATCCATTTATTATTACAATTCTTTGAGATAAATCCTTAGTCATATAACTTGTTTTTTTCTTTTTCTTAAAAATTCATTGTCCTAGATTGATGGTGAGAAAGTGACAATGCCATTCATTGGTTATAATTGAGCTGAACAAGTTGGCTCGCGATGAGACCCCTTGTCTTATGATTTTTAATAATCAAGATCCATTACCCTGGTTTGATATGCAGTAGTGGTAATGTCAGTTTATTATTTACCTATGATCATGGTAAGCAGGCTCGTGATGAGACCCCCTATCGTTTTAAGTGTTTTTTTTTTTTTTTTAATATTTTTGAATTACACTCTAATTTTTTTTTCAGTGGATGGGGAGAATCATCGACTCCTTAAGAGTTTTGGATGACAATTTAGAGTTAAATATGCTTAGTAACAACAAGTCTTTACTCTGTAAGGATGAACCTTTCCTGATTACTAATAAAGTAAAAAGACTTTACAAACTTTAGGTTTATAAAATTTACAATTTTGATGGAAAATAGTTTCAGAGTTGTATAGTATTCATTCAATTTTCAAGTTTCATAGTTATTTCCTCAAAAATTTCTATTCTTCAAAAACAAAAAGACATAAAATAATTCAGAGTTGTTGCGAAAAAACCAAAAGTATGAAATCAAAGATTATTTTCCTAAAAATGTAAAAGTGTAGGTATAGTACATTTAGAAGAAAATTTTCTTCTAAGAAAAGATTTTTTTCAAAATCAGCGCATTGATAGGGAGAAAATCTTTTCTCCCTTGAAGATCTTGTAACATGAAGGTTGATGGGCCAATTTGTTCTATGATTTGAAATGGTCCAAGCCACATTCTTTGGAATTTGGTATTCTTACCTTTTCCTCACGTGCCTTGTCCCACTTAGGTACGAGGTCTCCAACTTGGAATGTTTTTGGGGAAACAAAATTTGCATCAAAAGAATTTTTTGCTATCTGCTGGTGTCGAGCATGAGTTATTTTGGCTTTCTCTCTTTCCTCTTCCATTTTAAGCATATGAGACATTCTTAATTGTAGGGAAGAATAAGGTACTTCGTCAATAAATTGAACTAGGGATAATGAAGGAAGAGCTAAATTTGATGGAATTACAACTTCTTTTCCATAAACTAGATTGAATCTAGAAGTTTCTATAGAGGCTTTACGAGTGATCCTATCTGCCCATAGTGCAAATGTTAAAGACTTGTGCCAATTTTTATGGCTTTGATCAATAGTCCTTTTTATGATTCTTATGAGATTTTTTTTGAACCCTTAGTTAAACTGAGGGGGGGGGGGTGGGGCGAGGAATCAGTTTAATGCATTCATGGTCTTGTAAACTTTCTTTTACACTTAATTACACCTTCATTTCATGATCAACTTAATGTATAATGGAACAACAATCTTAATAAGTGAGCAGCAGGTATTAAGGAGGTTAAATACAGAATATCAACACAGAATCATCATGCACATAGACAACAGATATAAGTGGAAACCCATAAAAGAGAAAACCACATATTATTATTGTTGTAATGCAAAGGCAAGCTCCAACTTCCTCTCACCATTGATTTTTTGTATGGTCCAACCCACAAGAGGCTACTACCTCAATTCTGCAAGCTACAACTTACAAGGAAGCTCCAATTCCCATCTATTTTCTACAGGCTAAAACCCACATGATGCTCCTACCTTAGCCAGCTACAACTGGACATCTCTCAAGCTACAACTTGAAACGGAAGCACCAACTCCCATGTATTTTTCTGTAGGCTACAACCCACAAGAGGATCCTACCTCAACCAGCTCCAACAGGACGTCTATCAAGCTACAAATTGATATGGAAGCACCAACTCCTCACTCTATAATAAAATCATATGTTGATTTACCTGGATATCAGCTCTATTTTTATCCTTCTTCGCTGTTGTCCTTCCAACCTTTATATCTGCTTTAAATCTTCTCTAGATCTTCACATCTTCTCTATCTGCTTCTTCTTCTTCTTCCACACTCTAACCTCTTTAAGAATATTACAATAACATCATTTATAGAGATAACCTCATAGCTGTTTGAATTCCAAATGGGAATATGAAATGAATAGGTATGACTCTTTGCCTTCCACCATCTCATTTTCTCGCTCAGCACATTCAATATGTTACAATACTATGTACTCATTTCAGTATTATAGTGGAGTTTTTCTTTGCCTACGGAGACTTGTATTTGCATCACAAATAATATAAAATCAATAATACATTTACACTTACAATCAAATATTTACTCAGCCCTTTTAGCTTCTTAGCTTTGTTGTGCGTTTGTCCTCTTCTGCCTGCTGTCCTTGTGTCTTTTCTGTTTCTGTCGTTATATTCCAACTTTGTTGTTTAACTACCCCTTTTAGCCCGACTCTTCTTCCATGTTCAGCCCCTTCGTTAGCTTTACTGCCATAACACTATTATGCATGAGTTCCTGTTCCTTTTTTATGCGTTCATGCCATTCCTTTGTGACCTGTGGGGTATGGCCCACATAACACTCCCTTTATACACGCGATGGATTACAAATCTGAGTTTTATCAACATACATATGTTTTACGATCAAACAACACACACACACATATATATATATATATATATATATATATATATATATATATATATATATATATATATATATATATATATATATATATATATATATAACATGCATACATTTAATGATCAACAATGCATACTTTATAACATGTCACATATAAAATATACGAAACAAGGGATATGGGGTTCCACAGCACTTGACCAATCATATCTCATCGAAAATCCTTGCTCGCAGGTTTCCCATTCTACCGTTAGCGATAAACCATAAACCTTGCAATCTGCGATTTGTGCTCGTGCACGGTGCTGCCACATGGATTCCCTTCATCGCATTGCATTGCATAAACCTTACCGCATCGCAACCAACATAAAATTTCTTGTGATATATTTGAATTTACCTCCTATTTCTTGCAGTATGCGATGTTGCCCAGGGTCAACACGTGTCCCTCCATTTCGCATCGCAGAATATTTAACTTAAATTGCAGTCGCCTTATTGTTATCCTTTAAGTGCTGCGATGTGCGGTATGTGGTTCGCCGTTGATCTACCCCCAGATCTAATGGGCCTCATCTGATCATACTTCGCACTTTATAATATTCACTTTGTGGTTATATTCTATTTCTTGTGATGTGCGATATTGCGCTGTGCCGCCGCATGTCCCTTCTTCAATTCGCATCGCAACTGATTTAGCTTACCTTGTGACGCCTTAACACTTACCCACTATACTTTGCAATTTTCAGTTTTGATGTCCGCCGATGCGATCATTATAGTTGATCTGCCCAGATCTATGGTCCTCATTACTGCTTGCATTTCGATTGTATTTCTGCCCTGCTTATCTTACGATGAATCCTATCCGTCCATTTCTTGGCTTTGTTTTTGTGATCTAATCCAGAACGTCCGCTCGCCTTCGCTTGGCTCTTCTTTGCCTCTTCTGCCTGCTTTGATATCAGCTGTCCATCTCTTGCCTTTTCTATTGTGATCTAATTATGACTGTCCATTCACCTCACTTGGAATTCTTCAAATAATTCTCTGCCTTAGTCGATTTTTCCTTTTTTTACACTGTCCCGCTCTGTGACTCCGGCTCTTGCTGCTCTCGCCTCTACCTCTTAGCTCTCGCCGCTCTTGCCTCTTCCTCTAGTTTGTCGTCTCTTCTTGCTTTTTCTATGTGTAGGATCTCTGGTCCTCGTTGTGTCTATAAAATCCGATTGTCTTCAAATGTCTCTGCCTCTTTGCTGTCTTTGCTCCATTCGCTGCCTGTGCTCCATTCATTGCCTCTGCTATCTCTGCCCCTTTACTGTTTATGCTCCATTCACTGCGTGTGATCCATTCACTGCCTTTGGTGCCATCTTAATTTCATTCGCTGCCTTGGCTGCCTTTCGCTGCCTTAACTGCCTTTGTTCTTTTGCTATTTCTTTGCCTTAAGTAATCACACTAAAGCTTCTCCATGCTGCTCCTTTTCCTCTTTGTTGCTTCTCTCTGCTTTATGTTATATTTCTATGGCTGCTCTTTTGCCTCTCTGATGCCCATTGCTGCACATTGCCTGATCTGCTCCTTTGCCTTATAACCGCTGCTTCTCTACTCCTTTGCCATCAATGATAATTTTGGTGCAACTCCTTTCTGATCCTTTGCCATCAATGACAATATTTCCAACAATTTTTATTTGTTGATTCTGCTAAACCATTCCCTTGGGGATAATAGTTAGTAGAGTATTTAAGCTTAGAACCTCTTTTGATAGCAAAGTCAATTATATTATTTCCTGAAAATAAGATGCATTATCAAACATAAGTGCATTGGGTAAGCCAAACATGGTAATAATGAATTGATCAATAATTTCGATAATGGCTTCAGAGTTAGCTACCTTTAGTGGAACAACTTCCACCCACTTAGTAAAATAATATGTTGCAGTGAGAATATATTTATGCTGTTTGGATTAGTTAGGAACAATATCACCTATGATATCCAATCCCCATTGCTGAAAAAGTTGCTCAATGTTGACTGGATGCAAGGGTAAAGCTGGTTTTCTTTGTCTTCCAACAGTAGTTTGGCATGTTCTGCATTTTCTCACATATGTATGAGCATATTTAAACAGTGTGGGCCAGTAATATCATGCACAAAGGATCTTATGTGTGGTGGTATCTCCTCCGAAATGTCCACCTCCAGGTCCATCATGGAGTTCCTGCAAAACCCTTTGTGCTTCATATTTCTTAAGGCATCTTAGTAATATGGAGTCATAGTTCTTTCTAAATAAAATATTGTCTATGATATGATATCAACTAGCTTTCAATATTAAAGCTCTTTTTATTTTGTAATTTAGTTTTGTGGGAGCATATCCATTTTTCAAATAAAATATAAGATCAACATATTGTGATTCAGAGTAATTCAGGATTACCTAAGCAATGTGTACAATGTTACCTGACTCTTCATCATCTGATATGTTGGATGCTCCATATAGTAATCTGCAGAGACCTTGCCCTCTGATGATTTGGCTGGTATTATTTCAATGTCATATTCTTGTAGAGAAGTTACCCAATTTTATCTCTTTTCTCCTAGTTCCTTTTGAATAATTAGTTGTCTTACTGCCGAAAATGGAACTATTACCTTTTTGTGTGTTTTCAAGAGAAAAGGTCTAAAGTGCTTTAAATATTTGTAAACAACAAATGATATTTTTTCCACTTCTGAATAATTTAGTTCAACACCTTAAAGATTTGAACTAAATAAAGAAATGGGTGCTTCAATCTTTTGATCATTGATTTGTATTAACAAAACAACATAAGGTGTTTCAAATGCAAAATTATTTAAAATGAAATGATTAGAAAAATTGGGGGTAGTCAGAGAAGGAGCATTGATGATGGCTCGCTTGATTAGGTCAAAAGCTTCTCTTTCATTATGTCCCCATTTGAAGAGCATTTTTATTAATCATCGCTTGCAATGGTAAAACAATTTGGGAAAAAATTGGAACAAATATCTTAACAAAATTAATCTATCCTAAAAAGGATTACATGGATTTCTTGTTATGGGGATGAGAGAGTTCATAAATTGCCTTTATCCTTTCTGGGTCTATGCAAATGCCTTATTTTGAGACATTAAATCCTAAAATTTTACCTTCACTTAAAGTGAAATAAAACTTTTTGGGATTTAAATAAATTCTGTATTTCAAACAACATTCAAGTATTTGCTAAAGATCATGATAGTGGTCGCTTATTTTCTTGGAATAAATGGTTAGATAATCTAAATATACAACCATGGTTTTATTTACCATCCCTCTAAAAGAAATGTCCATTTCTCTTTGAAAATTTTCTCCTTCATTGATTTGATCGAAGGGCATTTTCTGGTAGGCATAAGTGCCCCATTTAGTTCTAAATGTAGTCTTTAACCTATCTTCTGGATGAACCAAAACCTAACTGTAGCCTGAAAATCCATCAAGGAAAGACATTAATTAAGAACCAACAACTGATTTCAAAATTTTTTCCATATGTGGTAATGGGAAATTGTCTTTTAAGCAAGCTTTGTTAAGTTCCTAAAATAAATAAAAATATGAATATCGCCATTCTTTTTCCTAACAGGGACTAAGTTTGAGACCCAATTTGAATGCCTAACATGGAAGAAAATCTTGGCTTTAAGGAGTTTCTTGAGTTCACTTTTGATTTGACTTTCAATATTAGGGTGAATTTTCCTTAACTTTTGTTGTATAGGCTTTTCAATGGATGTCATTTGGATAGTATGCTGGATGATGGAGGTATCATAAGTTTTGAGATCTTCATATTTCCATGCGAAGATGTTCTTGTATTTCTCTAGTAAGTGAATAAGGCTAATCTTTCATCAGACAAAAGACCAAGTCATAAATTAATGTTCTAAGGGTTAAGATATGTGCCAAGATTTACTAGTTCAAACCTCAAAGTTGGACTTTGTAGTTTAGAATTAGTAACCTTTTTTAATCTATCTTTGAGATAATAAAGATCTTCAAGCTTAACCACAAACTTAGGTATGACATTTTCTTGAGGTTTCTATTTCAATTGCCTTTCATGTTCATATTCATCAATTAATTGATCATCATATGACCCTTTTGATGTAAGAAAAGTTATAACATCTTCATCATCATTGAATACTCTCCAATTAGTGACATTATCAGGAATAGATGGGCGAAAAATCATCTCTATAGAAAATCTACCTGGACTATAATATTCAAGAAATAAGTCTCGATGCTACATTAGCTAGAAGGTCTGCTCTTGCATTCTGAATTATTGGAACAGACGAGATATTGAATGCTAAAAAATGAGAGGTAAGAGATTGTACTAATGATTGGTAATGTTTAAGATGACTAGAAATACAATGTATGGTATTTCTTACCTGCTTGAAAATTATTTCAGAATCACCATATACCCAGAGATATTTGACACCAAGGTCAATTGATTTATATAAGCCTTAGATTAGTGCCTCATATTCTATGGTATTATTTGTGCATTCAAATTCAAGCTTACATGCCAGCATTATCTTTCACCTTCTAGATTGATTAGTATACAACCAGCTCCTGCACCTTCACTAGATTTAGATCCATCAAAGTATAATTTCCAGAAAAAAGTATTAATATAGCGTTTATATATGATATTTATACACTTGGAAGAGTCTGAATGAGAAAAATTTTCAACCTGAGAATTAACTGAGTTGGTGAGAAATGGATATTTCTGAGCATTAAAATTTCCCAAAAAATATTCAGTAGAGTAATTTCCAAGAATGTTATTAGTAAAAGCCATGTGTTCATTCTCATATTCGAATTCGGTCACTGAGTATTTCGTGTGTTTTTCACGGTCTATTTGATTTGGCTTACCATTATAGGGCAGCCACATATGAGACTAATCAATGGAAAAATAACCATGAATATTTTCTGACCAGTCTCTACTTAGGATTAAACCGTAAAAGTCAGGGATATCATCAACTAAAATGCCAATCACTTGATTAAATTTTGAATTGGATGCTAGTCTGATAAGGACTGAATTCATTTCTCCTAATAACTTAACCTTTGCTCTGTCTAATTGCATAATGTGTACTACAAACTTTTGAGGAGCAATGTTTAACTTCAAAAAAATAGAATATGGCATGATGTTTGAAGAGGCTTAAGAGTCAATTAGACAATTATGCACATTTTTGTTGAATACTTCAAAAATTAAAAGGATGGGAGGCATATGTGAATTAGATATGTCTCCGATTAAAATAACATCACTTGCATCAATTTTTTCAGGTGAATCGCTAGGAGGTTTACCAACTCCTTTTGAAGCTTTAGAAGTAACAAGGGCAGCTAAGGATGAAGTAGGGACTGCATTCATCTCTTTGAGTAAAATTTTATGCTGCTGTTTTAATTTTCTCAACTCATGTATAGAGATATTTGCCTTTATCTTCTTCATATCTTCCACTATATTATAGTCAATAGTATCAGAGACCACTAATGTCTTGGATGTAGATGGAAGAGTAGAAGAAGTTGGTTTCGATTGAGAATAAAGAGTTATTTTGTTAATCACTTTGTCCTTATCAATAATGGATGAAGACTTTTGCTTTTGAGGAGACTTAGGGAAGTTAGTAGAATTTTTACTTCTAGTGTTAACTGGAAGTGCCTCATGTTCATCTTCATTATCAGATGTTGGAAGGATAAATTCCCATATTCCATTAACTTCGACTAATTCTTCCTCTTCAAATTCTTCTGTGGATGATATTGTTTCATCTTGATCAATGTCTTGATCTGATTCAACGTTCGAGATTACATTTGGAGGTTGGGAAGCTTTATTTTTCTTAAAAGATCTAAAAGGTTTATTCGAAGAAGACTCAACTACTTGTTTCTTTATCTCAACCATATCATTCGACATAGTTTTGAGAACCTTTTTTAATCCCTCAAGATCATAAGGATCTTTAGATGTTTTCTTTTTGGGTTCATCCTTAAATTAAACCTTCGTAGTTTTTCTATATTCTTGTGCAATTTTCTTCTCTAAAGCAAGGATTCTTTTTTCAACAGAAAGAGCTTCTTTCATATTCTCTACCAATGTAGCCTTATTGGCTCTATCTAAAAAAATAGAAATATTAGAAGGAAGAGAGGATATGTACCATTCTATTTGTACATCTACTCCAAGCTTAGATGTGGTTGGGATCTTATTGAGTAGCTTATTAAATTTGGAGTTGAGATATTTGATCTTTTCTCCTGTATTTGCTTTAATATTGGAAAGATAATTAATAAGATTAGCAGTGGTATGATCATCACCAAATTTAGTGAGGAATTGTTCTTCAAAAATATCCTAGCTAGTAATAGTGCCTGATGGTAGTGAGAAATACCATTATCCAGCTGATCCTTGAAAGGTATAGGGAAATAATCTAACTACACAATCTTCTTCAGTGACATCATTAATATTCATGGAAAACATAAAATTATGAAGATGTTCTTCTGCAGGCAAACCATCATCTGGGTTATACTTAGGCAACCATATTTCAAGATGCTTAGGTAAAGGATGAAGAGGATATGGTAATTGAACAACTCTAGGATTATACGAAGGTCTAGCTTCCATTTTGTGAAGTGGAGGATTAGTTTGCCCTGAAGTAGGATTTGGAGTGGAAGAAGTAGTTCCAGTAGTGGCTGTTGGTGTAGAAGAAACAACTATGGAACTAATACTGCTTAAGGCACCAGTTGGAGATTGGGAAGAAGAATGAATTTGAATTGATGAATAAATTGTTTGAGAAGATGTAAAAGAAGGAGGAATAGATGATGGTGTTTGAGGGGTAGAAGAGGATTGAATCTCACTAGTATATGATTGAGTTTCAGATATCGAAGATTTCCTACGGTGAGAATGGAGAGGAAATTAAAAAGTGATTATTCCGAGATTTTCACTCTTAGAACGGGTTAACACTAGTGCCCTGAATTATTGAAGTAACACTTCCTTTTGAGGTTTCAGAAAGTATAGGTTTCTTTGCCGAAATAGAAATTTATTCCAATTTATTTATTAAGGTATGTACTTCAAGTGATTTTGGAGTATAATCTGAAGATATTTCTTTATGAATAGAACTAGGAGATTTTGGGGGAGATTGAACAACTTCTAATATAAGAATAGGAGACCTTGAACCAGGACTAGAAGTTGTAGGAGACTTAGAGGGAGAATGACCCTTCTAATGGTCTTAGCTTGTTGGATTAATATTTGGTGACACTCATAGTTAGATGACCCTCCTTCTGGCGCCAAAAATGTTGAGGCCCCGAAAATTGGTGCAACAACATCAGGGAAACCACCCAGTTGGGGACTTTAAAACTGTCCTTTTTCTGTTTGGAATGGTGGCTCCGACCGGATTTATGGGACCAGTTTCCTAGTGAAATATAATTGGGTGAATGGATGGATTTCTAACTGTTTGTAACTTGGTATATGGGAGTAATAGAAAGCTTGCAGTAAATAATATACCCATCTACTATGTATCCCAGGATGAAATATATTCTTTGTGCGATTTATAAAGATGATCTTTCAGTGGAAGCAAATAAAGATTATACAAGCACTTAGAGATATGAAAACGAATTGAAATAATTGATTTAATTAAATCAATTGGATAAGGACATATCGCAACTGTTTAATGTTTGTATTTAATATGTACCAAAAGATAACAATATAACATGTTCAAAAGTGAGTTAATGAGTGATTGTTTTCAAATAGATACATGAAACAAAACATCATAAAAATTAACCATTTCTCATTTGAAACAAAAATATAACATATAGGATAAAAGTACTATATATATGCTCACTCTACTCATTTGAGAAAAAGTACTTGGTCCAACCCTTTCTATTAAGAAAAATTCAACAATACAAAAGTGTGACTTCTGTAAAGTCTTCCTTTCAAAATTTCAGGACCCCTTCTTCAAAGACACGAAGGGGTTTATATAATAAAATAAAAAGTCTTAATATAGTTATTACAATAAAATTTGAGAAGGTTTAAACAACTCTCCTTAAACTAAGTGAAAATTAAATAGAAACATAATATAAAGGGGTGACTTGCTTGATGGTTGTCCTACTGTCTCATCAACCATTCGTTCCTTCAGTTGAAGGATGTTAAGCATAGGTGTAACCTCGGGAGGTTGGCTTGGCCTGATGTGCAGCTATCTGGTGAAAACAACATCAGAAAGTGGAGGCAACATGTAGGAGAATGTATCTGTAAGACAACGCAACACAAGCCATTGGCTATGTGGCTTTACCAAGTATCTCCAATACTTATCCCAATCTAGTTTTTCCAACTTTATGATGTGTTCCTCTTTGACCTGTGAAACTTCTTTCCATTGTCTTATCAAATCTTTCACGATAGGAAGCGAACCGAGAGGACATATATCAATAAGGTTTGCAACGATGAGATTTTGACTGACATTTTCCACAATGTTAGTAGCGATATCTTTTGCTCTGAAAATGGATCTTTCAACATGTTTCAAATGCATGTCCCTGTCAGTAAACAATATTTCCTATTTAGAGTCTTCAATCTTGGGTAGGTTGGGCTTTCGATCATCAGAAAAATTCTGCGAGGTGACATACTGTGAAACCTTATCATCAATCTCATCAAAATTGATCCTCTGGTCTGATATTCCATTCATCAGTGAATCTCTTTACTCACACAATTCAAGAATATTTGATAACTTTTGACAAAAAATAACTTGCTGCTATGCCAGTAGGGTATTTAGTTCCAAGGTCACTTTTCTAAATTCATTTGTCTTTGTATTATCTTTCAATTTCTCTACAGAAAACTGCAATTGATGAATTTGAGTTTCCTTTGAGATGATTTCATTTTGATGCTTAATCTTCTATTGGTCCATGCTCTCTTGGAGCTGCGTTAACTGTAGTTGTAGCTGTTGGTTGATGTTTTGCTTCTCTGCCTGAAGCTCAAGTTCTAAATGGATGATTCTTTCATTGATTTTTGAACCTCATAAGATTTATCTATGGTTGTCGATGCATAAGCTACTGCGAACTGGGTTATACGAGTCAAATCCTGTGAAGGATCTGCCTGTGAATCTTTCCAGACAACTTCCATTGAGACATATCCTGGGACAAGGAGTTGAGATTTCTCTGTTCTCTTTCTTTTCTTTTGTCTACTCATAACTGCTTTATGTTTATGACTGTACAATATATCCAGAGGAGGGATTTCCTTAATCTTAAGTACAATCTATGTAGAGGGGAAGGCCTAGATGAAATCCACTTGCTCCGTGCTAACTAATTTTTCATAGGGCCCAGAAGTGAATGAGTCCTAACTTTTAGTTTGAGGTGCTTGAAAAATTTGTTGATGAACAGTAATTATAAATTTTTGGTCTCCCTGGAGTTTTTGGTTAAACACCTTCCAAACATCATTCCGATTACTTGGGAATTATAATTCCATAGTTTTAACTTCGACAAAATTTATCTTGCTCAGTTTTACTAAGGAATTCAATATCCTTAGGTGACGATTCATTTTCATTTTCCTTCTGTGTTAAGGGTTGGCATACTTCCAACATTTTCAATGAAATTTTGCCCAATCTCTTGTTCCTGTACTATTTAAACTTTGGCAATTGTTGTGGATGGAGGTGTAGGGCTACCAACTTCTGGATTGCAGATTAATTATCAACTGACTCAAATAAGTCATCGAACTCATCATATTCATGCACAAAAGCTCTGATTTTAACTTGGGTAGTAAAATTATGGGAAATTTTAATGCGGTCATATTGTCTATTTGAAATTGTAAACAATTTCAAACATTCAATTTGGCTGATCTCTAAAAATGCATGCTTGTAATTTTCCAAACCATGAACACCACAATTAATTGGAAAGGAGGGCCATGATGCTTTCTTAGTTTCCTTAAGAAACTTGGTTAATCTGTTGCCAACAATTTGATAATCTACTTCTCTTGCGAGAAGCTTATCATGAACATACAAGGGTAAAACATGCAGCCAAGCTAGGCTCCCAAATACTCTGACATAGGTAAAAAAATCTTCTTCAAATCATTTTCCAATAAAGGAAATATCATCTTTAGCCTCTTTTGACAATTTGGGGGCTTTCTCATTAAAGACGACTTGAAACAAAGGGAGAATAACTCCATGGAATATTTTATAAAAGTGGTTCTCAAATTTTGACTCCCATAACATGCTATGATATACATGAATGGGGAGAGGGTCTTGGGTAGTCCATTTCCATCCCATGGCTGGATAATATGAAGTGAAGCACACATCATCCATGATATAAGCACTCATATAAAACGGGGGGAATTTTTTGGAGGAAATAGAACGATTTTTCCTATATTCTAAAATTTGAGTAGCAATATTATTGGACATAATGTTTCCCCAATCCATAATATAAGAGTCTACGACTGTTTCCATTAGGGGAACCCATTCTACTAAAAATTTGGTAGTGTCGGGCTGACCAAAGAGCCTAGACATCATTGCAGCAACATAACAATATGGACTAGCAAGGGAGTCAATAGAATACATACCCTTGTCACCATTCCTTTGTTTATTGGGGTTGCTTCTCCATTGCTTGATTGGATTTTATTTCAGCTAGTTCTCGCTGGCGAATTGCGTTAGAAATTTCTTTTCGTAGACCTTTTCTGGGTCTCAGATGTGGTACATAAGCTTCAAGTATTTGGCTTTAAAGGAAACTGTAATCGTTCCTCTGCTGGTTAGAAAAGTCTTGTCCTTAATGTTGAGGTTATCAATTATCCATCTTACCATATCTATATATGGTAATATTCTAGGTCGCGCAACAATTCCATGCAGAAAATAATTGGCCACTTCTTATGTAGTAGCTTCTGAGGAATCATAAGCATCAACAATAACTTTACTTTGAATCCTGTGAGGTTTCTCATCCTCAAACAACTTGTACATGACTTCCCATGAGGAATATCCACTTTGCGGTCCATATGTTGTGTCTGTAAACAAAGGAAGAATATTTTTTCTTTCGCTTGCAGCAGGTGCACGATTCACAGGGGCCATTGGTTTCTTATCTTTCCTGAGGGCTTTCGACATCTGCAAAGAATTTTGTTTATTTGGGCTCACATGTAAATAGTGAGAAATGATAAGTAGAAAGACGCAACTTTGATTTTACAAATGCACGAGTACCATAATGGAAACAATTAAACGAATGAAACTTGGCACGTTGCTAATACATGAATTCAATGCTTCTTGCAGTCAAATCATTTTGGAGGCAAGGGGTATCAAACCGTTAAGTTATGGCATTAATGGTTGGTGTTGGGTCAATTTACTGTTGTAAAATAACACAAGTATTTATTATCAATCCGGGTTGGTGAACTTAGAAGCATCCCCAAAGTATATGGGTTTCAATTATGATAAATTCATAAGATGGTTTATAGATGATTAGGGAAATGCATATTACAAATATAAATCTAACTTAATTAATTTCTAAACAATAGATCAAGATACATGAAATAATAATTGAAGAGGCTCTTTTCTAAGAGGTCTTGGTTGTCCTTCATAATTGATTTCATGTTATCATTAATGCTATTGTGAAAACAGGAATTCAGAAAAACAAGAAAAGATGAATCTTAGTTTTGAACTCTTGATCAGATAGAAGAAGTCTTTAACTTAAATGCTAGGTTGTCTCTTCGTATGCAAAAAGAAACAAAATTAAGATCCATTAGCAATCAAAGCATGTAAAGGCATGTAAAGATGAATTCTAACTGAAAATATAGAGTCGATAGAAAGAGTGCTTAACTTAAACACTTGTTTGTCCTTTCATATGCAGTTTAAGAATAATCATTAGATTCATCAATACTTAAAAATAAATAAATCAAACATAAGAAAACTACTGCAGCTATGATGAATTCTAACTGAAAATATAGAGTCAATAAAAAGAGTGCTTAACTTAAACACTTGTTTATCCTTTCATATGCAGTTTAAGATTGATCATTAGATTGATCAATAGATAAATCAAACATAAGCAAACTAATTCAGAAATTACAGCTACGAAATGAACTAATAAGTGTACTTAGCTCGGTGTGGGGGACCTCCACCCTTTCCTCGCACACTGAAGGTAAAATCAGCTAGTTAAGACTTCAAGCAATCAACTAGCATGTAACAACCTGAAAATATGATATAATAGATCTTCAATTATGTCTCCAAGTCTCATAAATAATAATAATAAGTCATACAAGTTCCATTGTCAAAGCCTTCAAAGTGTGAGGCTTAAATAGATAAAATATCTAACAAACTCATCTAAAATAACTCAAGTAATCATAACTATCCTTATCCTATCATATCAAGTCGAATTCATCTATCATATCCATCATAATATGTAAAATCCCACAAAATAAGAGTTTTGACCTAGTTTCTAGGGATCCTCCATAAAGACTAGTCATGTTTGACCGCCTTTGACTGGGCCTATTAAAGCTCAATATGAATGTGCTAATAGGTGTAATCTTACTCCTAGTTCCCGAGATTTCTATAAACATATCCAGCTCTAGCCCAAGTGTCCTGCATATATGCAAACCATAATGCTATTACGGGAATTTCTGCTGCTGTGCAAAAATGCACTTAAATTCCAATTTTTACAAAAACATCTAATAATTGAAAAACATGAATTAAATACCTGTATATGCATCTTTGGGTCAATGTAAGGTGAATATTATGGTAAATATATTGATAATGTGGCAAAATAAAGTGTATTTCCTAAACAAAAAGAGATAAAAAACAAGGGCCAACATCACCCCCAAACTGAAGATCAAGCATGTCCTCATGCTTGCTGTTTCCTCTTTGACCTTCGGAACCCTGATGCAGATCCTATCCCTAATCCTGAAATCTCATGTTGTGCTGTGTGAAAAAGAGAATCCATATCTTTACCCTACTATTCTTTGTAGTTGGAAGTTTTCACCTTTTGTTTCTCATACTTAGTTTTCCAGGAGTTTTTCTCCTGAAGCCATCTGAATGCCTGTGTGTAGAGAAGATTGATTTTGTTTTTCATCTTTCCCATCTCCTCACTGATCTTCTCATTCTCCTTAACCAATTTCTCATTGGTTAATTTATAATTCTCATTCTCCTCTTTCAGATGCCTTTCCATAATTTTTCTTATTTCTGAGCTATCAGTCAGCTCTTTAACTCTGGAAAGATTTTGATCTCCCCCCTTTGAATCTTTAGAAACTAAAGCAACTTCTACTTCATTGTTTTCGAAGTAGGAACCTTATATAAATGATCCTCATACAATTGTTGTTGCAATCTTTTGAGAATTTCATTGGCCTGTTTTGTTATAGGATAAGTTTCCATGATTTGTATTTTCAGTTCTTCTAAATGTTTCTTTCTCCGCCTCTTGGAAATAGTCAAGAAAGATGTTTCTTTTTCTAACACAATTGGCCCTTGCTATTTCTTTGATCTTGTTGTGGGATGGAGAGATGTATGTATGATGTTCCTTGTTTCTTCTATGGGTTTAAGTTTGTTTTCCACAACATGTTCTGCAACCCATTTTCAACTAATAAATCCTCCCAAACCATCCCTTTGATTTTCAACTGATGATCTACACGAATTTTGATGAGTCCATGGTGAATGAATTGAGCTTATTTTGGTTTAGCTTCCGATTTTATGCTTTCAATCATTTTCATCAAGTTTTTGTAGAATAAATATGGCAAGTTTATCCTTATGTCTCCCTTGATGTGTTGTAGTAACCTCACATGGTAGAGGTGTACTACACTAAATCTAGTATCACAAGTGAAGAATTTCTGAATTATCAACACCAATTCTGCCCATGGTTCATTGAACCATTCCATTGGAATACCTTTTGATCTATCAAAGTAGCCTTTCCTATTTTTATCTAGGAAAAATGTCTAGCCCTTAGCTCTGAAATGTAAGCGTTTGTGATATAATTCTCCTGAAAATTGAAAAATCTAATGCTTCAGAGATATATTCAGGAGTTAAAGGAATTTGCATGTTTCCCACCATGGTTTCATTCTGTCTGAAGTTATTTAAAAACTCGTTTGTGCCCCTCTCATTATGACCTTTGAATTTTTGTAGAAAACCTATCAACCCCGACTGATAAAGTTTTTCCACTGTTTCTCTATTCCAGTGTTCTATTTGAAAGTTAGGCTCTGCTCTTGTGGCCATTTGTTCTGAAAACCATTTTATATGACCATCTCTTGTCATTAACTTCATTTTGCAAATAAAAAATTTAAGCACTGAGTGTAGCCATGGTAGTAGGCTTACCTTTCTACTTCACTGCCTTTGTCAACCAACCAATCCTCTTTTTTTTCTTTTTTTTAAGAATGTGCTCTTACTGTAAATAAACAAAAGAATTTGATAGAAAAGGTTTCAAGGAAACATAAATTTATGTTTCTAATGTTATACCTTCTATTAATTCTCTGTTTCCCTTTAAAATCAATCTCTATTTCCCTTAAAAACAATCTCTGTTTTGAAAAGGAATTGGAAACAATCTCCGTTTTACAAAAGAATTGGAAATAATCCTCTCAAAAACAATCTCTGCTTTGCAAAAGAATTGGACCGTGTGTAAATTTTTATTTTTTATTTTTTATTTATTTATTTATTTTTTCAGTTTTTTTACAACAATACTTTTCACTCCTTAATTTCATATAGAAATTTCTCCAAAACATTGCATGCAAATTCATTGTATATTCATCAAAAGAAACTTCAATCTTTTCATCAAAAATTCATGATAGCTTTACTGTCTTACTCCATCGTTCCTCATACTCTATCTTATGTCAAGAAAAACATGTCTAACTATCCTCAATTTTCTTCACAAGCTCTGTTCTAAATCTTTAGACTAAGTTTGTTTTTAAAAACAAATCTATTACATAGTTGAATTAACAATTTTACTATGAAATTCGAATTGTAATTCCACTCTCTGTTTTCTATTTGAAATGAAACACTGTGTATGAGGACGTGTTGACCTTACCTTCCTTATGCAACTTCTCTTGTGATTTTCTCTGATCTTCGTGGTCTTCTTTCAGTTGAACTGGAGTTTTAATCCACAACAAATTCATTAAAATCTTCATTTATGAGTTCATTCAACAAAATATTTCATGATTGACTGATGGCAGAGTGTTTTTAAAATGTGTCAACACATTTTTGAATAGTTTGAATACAAAAATCTTTGCATGACAGACTTGCAAATCAAAATAAAATCACTCCCTCTTATAACTCAGAGTTTGACTGATGGCACAATCCCAAAATTTGCTAAAACAATCAAATCTTCATTGATTCTTACCTTCACTTTCAGAGAATTCCGCTTTCTGTTGGCTGGCTCGGTTAGCTTTTCTGGAATCGTGGACTTGAATGCTTCTTATCACTCTGTTTTCTTCTTCCCACTATATTATCTGCTTCTCTTTCTGTGTTTTATATTTTTTCTCTCGGCCTTCTCACGACTTATCTCTCTGCGTTTTCATTTTCACAGGGTCAAGGATACAAGGATGTGCTCTGACTGCACACTCCTTTCCCTCACTGAGCCTTTCTAATGGAAATTATGGTGAAAAAATCTTGATAGTACGTTCATGAGGTTTGTTAATGGTAGAAATGTTCTTTGACAGAGGTAGAAATGGCTTGACAGAGGCAGAAATATCCTGTTTGTTTTACACAGTGATAAATTTTGAAAACTTCTGCCCGTTCATTAACTCTCTTAACCGACCCATGCATGTCCTTTCTCTTTGACTATCGTGGTTGGTGTACGTCTGTCCTTCTGCAAATCCTTCACATTTTGTGTTCATGGCCATGTGCATTCCATTACCTGCATTACCTTGATGGATCATCATCGTATCTGCCTCCATGATTCACATTTCTCCATACCACTTGTGCGCCATCATTTTTTATCATATGCTATGTATCCATTGCATACATTCATTTGCATCATGTTTTATCCCTCCACTGCATGCATTCATTACTTACCATATGCCATCATAACCATGCACTTTGCATCTTAGGTTTTCATTCATTCATTTGTATTGCATTCGTTCCATTACCTTAGTTCATTCCTTTGTATGATTACGCCTTCTTTGTTTTGATTTTTAAAAATATTTGCGCCATATACCTTTGCACAATACTATATACATTTTGTAATTGTGCTATGTATAGTTTGAACTTTGGTTTTTAACTTTCGATTTTAATTTTAAAAATTGACTAATAAAATAGTCAAATTTTTAAAATTAAATGTTTATGAAAACGCTAACTTTTGTTTTATGGTTTTGTAGGTCTCTCAAAAGTCTTCCATAGGTTCAATATGTGACCTCTTGTTCATAATTCTCTTTGTTAAGAAATACATGGGGTATGATATGAATAGTGATATGAATTATTTCGAATGGTAATATGAAGATAAATGTGCATAAGGTTAATTAGAATAGTGGTATGAAGAGGGTTATAAACGATAGAATGTGGGTGACTGTAGGGGATATAAAATGATATGTAGGTAAAGATGTATTAACTAGTATTAAATGAGTTTGTCCAATTCTAGAATATTTTGTTGAGAATGCAACAAGATGATGAGCTTAGTGGAAAGAAGTCGCCTTCACTAAGTGGGCCCGCAAGCTATTTTTGGCGCAAAGTCTATTTTTAGACATATGGATCATGTTCTATGAGTTGCAGGATGCTATTTGTGGATGGTTGGTCAAGTCGGAAAAAAATAGATGGACTTCTATTTTTAGACATATTGGGCGGAATCTATTTTTAGATTGCCAGTCTAAAAATAGAAATGTCGAATATTATTAGCTCTTAATAATATTTGGACTCTAAACATTATCTTATCCTCTTGGAGCACTTCAGTTAAGTGCACAGATGTGGCACATGCAGCTGACAGAAGGAATTACGCTATTCCTGAGGTTTAAGTGGAGCTATTGCATGGATACTTCAGTTAGAACTCATGTGACAGAGTTTGGTGGAGTTGATTGAGGAGTTAATGGAGTTGTGTTTAGTTTAACTCAGTTAAACATATTTGAGCTAGTTGTATCTAGTCTAACTGATTGATACACTAGTGAGAGTGTTGTGAATTAATTATTAATTATTTCAGTAATTATTAACTCATAAATCAACTAAAGAATACATCAGTTAACTTCAGTGCATGGATAGTTTCAGTGGAGACCAGTGAAGAGGTAGGTGAAAGAGCAAGTGTGACTATCAGTTGTGACCATACTGGTGCATGATTTTGCACCACACATTGATGGAGATGCCAATGAGGATTGCACAGTGCATACCAGGTGGATTCGAACTCAGATTGGGCTATTATTCATCTTGGATTGCGCAGTAGAGGCAGGCTAACAGGTGGAGCAGATTGGAGCATGTGTTTTGTTAGATCTGAGCTTGTGTAGTGTGTAACAATTGGAGATTGTACTGAGAGCTTGTGAGGAGTTTGTACAATGATTGTTACATGATCTCTATCATTATAATATACAGATAGTTTGGGGTTTTCAACTTTAATCTTTCCCATAAATACTGTTTATATGTGTGACTGTTTATGGTTTTAATGTGCGCCTACGATTGTTTATATTTCCGCAATTAATGATCAATAGTAGACGAGGTTATGTATTATGCATGAAGCTCAAATAGCGTGTGATCAGGACAATCTCGGTGAATAATTTAATAGTTATTCAAATTTCTACATGTTTTGAAAAAAATAGAGAATTTTAAGAGCAAGTTACACTCACTTTGTACCTGGGAAATGCCCTTTTGACGTTTGATGATGATCGACATTGTGTTTATTGTTACAAAAACTCTTGTAGACTTTGTAGAGACTTTATTTCTTCTTGCATCTGTTTTTATTTAGAATAATTATTGTTCAGGTCCCTTTTGCAGGTTAAACTTTGACATTTTTAGGTTCCATCTGCTATGATCTTCTCAGGTCCCTTCTGACATGTTAAAGTTTCAGGTCCCTTTCGGCGTAATTTTACAATGATGTTAGGTCCCTTCTGGCGTGATGTACAATGATGTTCCATATTTGAAAATTTCTTTTGTCGTAATAATTTAGGTCCCTTTCTTAATAATTTTTCAACAATAATTCAGGTCCCTTCAGTAAATGTCGAATGATATACCAGGTCCCTTTATGACTGTAGTTCATATTTTGTCTCCAATTTAGCTGCTGAAAACTATTTTCATAGTTTTTTTTTATTTCACACCTTCCCCCAAGCTGATGTTCTGATTTTTCCTCAAGTCTAAAATGTCTTGGAGGGTATATATGCAAAAATTTGAAGTAAAGTAAGAGAAAGTAAAAAAATTGATTGGCCAATCAAGTTGGTTTTCCAAAGCATGTATAAAACCAACTATAGTTTCCCTAAACGATACAAAAATCATTTTCAAATGTTTTTTAATGATTGTTAAAAAAAGGATCGGCCTTCTCACAAAACAGTAAAGCGATTGAAAAAAAAATATTACGTAATCAATAGTTAAATTGCATGAGGACATTCAATACTTTTGGTTGGGGAAATACAAGTATGTTGGGTTTTATTTTTATTTTATAGGATTGTCATTCATTTTTAAGAGTGAATTTGTGAGCAAAGTTAGGATGTCTATACTACAAGTGAAATGAGATTGGTGCTATGTGTAGGTCAAAGAGAAGGTTATGCAAAAAGCTTCACCATTATGATGCGACACCGTTTTCATCCATGATTGGAGTAACTTAGAAGAATAATAAATGGACATTTCATAAATTCTTGAAAATGAGCTAATTTATTTTTGAGTCACTTCATACAGAAATGATTGACGGAGATGGCACACAAAGGTGACAATTTTTATGCAGGAATGGTGCTAAGTTTTTCAGGGTTGAAGACGATCTAATGCAAAAGTGATATTTAGAAATCACAATGAAACATGCATCATTGGACGCTTGAAGGAACTAATTCTTCATTGCACATATCATGACAATTTCCGCTACACAAAAAGCCTTTTGCGTCATGATTACTCACATTTTTCCTTCCAAGCGCCTTAATCATCCCTATGTTGTAGCCATTTTCCATTTCCTTATCCTTCATGACTTCATACATGCCTATTTTTCTGAACAACATACATCATTTCCTTCTTATTTTTCAGTTCATTTTTCTTTGTCAATAAAAATCCTAAGCTCTCTTTCCATGATTACATTGCCCTACCATATACACTGCCTGATTATGAGATATTTTCATCTATAGTTCTACCAATTTTTTGTACAAACTCGTGTTGACTGATGTGGGATTCCTTCAGGCCCACCTTTCAATAAGTCTCGACCCATCGAATTCAGCACCTTATCTGGGATAGAGACTAGAGTCATCATTAGTACCTTGAGGCTTGTGTGCTCTAATGACAGGTTCTCTCGCTGACAATCATGGGAATACATCAATGTCCCTTGATCATTGGATCTTGCAAGTGGCTCGACATCATATCATTTATTCGTGCTTCACAAGATGTACTAGGGTACCTTGGCACTCATTGACATCAATGGTGAGTTTGCCTCGCATTGGTTAACGACATCCATTAATGGTCGGTAATCCAATGCCTTCTTTTCATGCTCGACACCGACACATTCATTCACATGACTAGAATTGTACCATCAGATTTTTGAAGTAGTTGAAGACTATATATTTTTCATGACTCAATCAGCAGTTTCGACAACATTCCTTCAGCCATATGAGAGTACGACAGTTCCACTTTAAGACATCTTCAGATTCATACAACCAAGCAGCAATACAGATTCCTTCACTTCAGCTAGCAGGAACACTTCAGATTCATTCACTTCATCCAACAACATGATATTCACATGATCCAACACCACAATATTTTCCCGATCTAGCAGCACAACATATTCTCTCATGCAAATCAACATGACATTTTCCAGATCCAGAAGCGATAGTAGCTACATTTTGCATAGTTCATCAACGTTTTGGGTAAGTGAAGGTATGTTGTTTTCTAATTTTTAATCAGAAAATTTCTTACATGTTGAAAATAAATGAACTTGGAAAATTCCCTCGCCATATTACATCATCTTTCACCTTTTCGTAAACATAACACATCTTTAGTTTGGGGGGGGGGGGGGGTATTCATAACCATTTCATTCCATTTATCATTTTCCATATTATAAACCAACACGAATCTTCCAAACTACACTTCGTTGCAATTGATACATTGATATCTATTTTGGCATGATTCAAAAATATGAGAAAAGGTTTTCTTATGCATATTAATGACTTATCATTTCCAATACTTGAATTATCATTTTCAGTACTTGAATTATCATTTTCAGTACATGTGCTAAAAAAAGAGAAGAAAGAAAAGAAATAAATGTTGTTAACACAAGAACCAACATTTGTTATATTCATGGTTGTTAACACAAGGACCAACCATAGAAAATATCAGTTGCAGTACATGTATTTCACAACCTGGAATAATACATTGTTAGAAACCATAATCAAGCAAAGCCAAATTTTTTTAATCCATGCAAGGTTGCATGAGGACATGCAAGAAGTTCAGTTTGGGGGTATGTTGGGTCTCGTAATTGTCACATTTTGATCATGTTTATCCTCGCCATTCCTCACATTCCATTACCTCATTTAACCATTTAGCATACCATCTCCACGGGTTAACCTCATTATTTTCCAATTTATTTATTTTTAATATTATTAAAGAATGTGTGATTAATTATTGGAAAATTGACATATTTCACTAACATCTTAAATGTGGATGAACTTTGTAAATGTGTAGGATTATTTGGAAGAATGATTCAAAATCCTCTTGAATATTTCCTCCACCATTTGAATAATTCAGAGGATAATTGTTCAAGATTATTCTAAGGAGAAGATCATGGAGATTCCAAGGAGAAGATCATGGAATATTCCAAGGAAAAGATCATGGATATTTGGATAACATATCTTATCCAAGATTTGTGAGAGATGAGTGAGGATTTGAAGGGATCATATTTTGTAATTATAGGGATATTGGTTGAGAGAAGAGTGGATTTGTAATTATTAGTTTCTTATCTTGTTTTCAAAGCACTCATGTATAAATAGGAGTGCTCTTTCTCCAAGTAAGGGGGAGAATGTAACTTGTATGACTTATTATTATTATTTCTGAGACTTGGAGACATAATTGAAGATTTGTTCTATCATATTTTGATGCTGTTACATGTTGGTTGATTGCTTTAAGTCTTAAGTAGCTGAGTTTACCTTCAGTGTGCGAGGCAAGGGTGGAGGACCCCCACACCAAGCTAAGTGCACTTCTTAGTTCATTTCGTAGCTGCAATTTCTGAATTATTTTGCTTATGTTTGATTTGTTTATTTTCAAGTATTGATGAATCTAATGATCAATCTTAAACTGCACATGAAAGGACAAACAAGTGTTTAAGTTAAACACACTTTCTATCGACTCGATATTTTCAGTTATCATTCATCCTTACATGCTTTTACATGCTTATGTTTGATTTACTTATTTTCAAGTATTGGTGAATCTAATGCTCATTCTTAAACTGCATATGAAAGGAAAAACAAGTGTTTAAGTTCAGCACTCTTTCTATCGACTCTAGATTTTCCGTTAGAATTCATCTTTACATGTATTTACATGCTTTGATTGCTAATGGATATTAATTTTGTTTCTTTCATGCATACGAAGAGACAAACCAATATTTAATTTAAATACTTCTTCTATTTGATTAAGAGTTCAAAAGTCTAATTAGGAGTTCAAAATTAAGATTCATCTTTTCTGCTTTTCTGAATTCTGTTTTCCATGATAGCATTAATGATAAATGAAATGATGTAGGAGCATTAGCTCAGCAAACACCTTGTATTTATCTAAGCTAGGGGGATTCACATGTTTTTTGAAGAAATATTAAATTGCATGTAAATATTAATATTATTTTGAGTGATTAATTATATTTTAATTAATTATTTGAGAATTTGTAAATGTTTCCAAAACAACTGGAAACATGAGAAAGTAGTTTCTAGATTATTTAGAATTAATGATGGAGCCTAGTTGAATTAGTTTCTAAGTTTGGGGATAAAAAAAATCTATCTTTTAGGGATGTTGAGAGATTTAAGTTTATTTGAGATTTTAAAGGGATAGAACTCAATTTAGTGCATTTTTAATTTGTATAAGAATTAGAAATATCAGCAAAAGATACTTGAATAGGGTGAGTGGTTGAGAGCAGGCTTGAACAGCCAAGGTTGTAAGCCTCTGGCAAATTGTAAGGGCCATGAACATTGAATATTTGGCCAAGAAGAAAAGTTTGTAAGTATGTTCATTTTTTATGCGCCTTAATTTGATCAATTCATGTATGGGTCAATTACTGTGTTAAGAGTGAATTTGCTGGTATTTGCTGGTTAATTAGTGCATTTATTCTTGTGGAATAAAAATGGTGGGCGCATGGATTAAATATGGAAACATTGTGATCGTAAGTGTCACATAACAATAGATAACTGCAAACATTAGTCGATGAACAAGGCAGCGCTGAATCGATCTTCAGATATTGGATATCTGGTACAACAGTTAGAAACCCATTAAATATAGTGAAATTTAATTAATAGGGACTGAAACTCTATTTACCAGAATGTTAACACAATTCATTAGCTAGAAGAGATTGTGGTTTTGCTGAGCAGCGTTGAAAAAAAAATGGAACTCACAGTAAATATGATGACGCGGAGCTTTACTGTTGTGATCGAACTACAGAGTGTAGCAGCATCGATTTTTATCTGCTTGCAGGATCTTGGGATCGTGTTTATTGTTTGAGTTTGGTGCTGAAATGATTCCAATTTCGATACAATTGAAGTCGATTTCAATTCTAGCGCAAAGAGAGAAGTGTGTCATGATCAAGATCTGTTCAGTGCCGATCCCCATGTGGTTTCAGTTGACAAGTAACAGTCCTGGTCCTTTTAAGAATTTATATTCATAGCCTTTTTTTCTGTTATATTTCTGAGGCTAGAACGTGTAAGCCCCATTTACAGTCTTATCCTTAGAAGGATCCAGCGCACAACATTCAATCTCCATATAATGTACTTTTGATTCATTGAAACCATGAAGTTATTGACATCAATGTTATGAGTTTTAAAGGGCGTTGTAGCTGACAGCGAATGGATCGATTTAAAGGGTGGAACAGCATAGCGCTGTAATTGCATTCAGACATTTCAAAATTTCAAAACTTTTGGAGTCAAACATATATCAAATATCTGTTTGATATCGTGGATGTGCTAGAAGACACGATCCAGAAAATGAAGGCGTGGTTCAGAAATTGAAGGAAGATGCAAGAGTATGAACGCGATCCGGAAGGCAGGACGGTATGATAGTGTTTGTAGCAGAGTATAATGCATGAGATCGATATATGGTGATATTTCTAAGTTGGGATTTTATCGGGAGCACATTTGTTAGGAGGTAATTTAATGTGGTTTGAATGTTGAAAGAAATGCATGTATAATGATAGCAACGCTGCCTGTTCGTGTGTCTAAATAGTCAATGATGAATTCGAAGGAGATAAAGAAACAGTTGTGGTATTATTGAAGAATTCACAGCGTTGGAGGAAGTGTTGACTGGAATTCATTTTGAATGCGGATAAAATTAAAGGTAAGTTACAAACTTTAGCACAGAGATGTTAATAGCGTTTGGAAGTCAATGTCTGGAAACAGGAGGAGGCGCGTTCTGAATTGTGAAGGTAAGTTAAAGTGTGGGCAGTTATTGTTGACATTCGATTTGTAACAAAGCCTGAGTATTGAAATTTACCATAGCTGCAAATAAATGCACAAATGTGTTGGTTTTGATAGTTAATATCAAACTTGGAAAGTTTTTAAAGGGTGCAGGTATATTTCTACCAAGTAAAGATTTGATTTCAGATGTTGAATTAAAGACCATGTATTATTTGAGTTAACTGAATATGAATTGATTTGCCATATGTTGAGAGAAGAGTGGCCATATTGTTGCTATCTAGCACTTTGAATTCTGGTCCAATTTGCAAAATTAAGGGCGCATTCTTTTAATTGAATCCAGCCATATGTGAATGAGAGTTATTGAGATTGCTTATGGAGGCATTGAATGTTTGATTTTGGATTAAATGATGATAAGTTTCCTTTGTGTGATGATTGTTGGGTTCTGATTTTGAATCATATGATGAAGATAGTTTCCGCATGATAATAGTAGTGGGTGAATTTGCCTGGCATTGAGGTTGTAATTTGAGCAGATGCTGAAATGCATTCTTATATGCACAGAGTTTAAAGATTCTAGGTATTTGCAGGCTAGCCCTGCATAAATTTTTGGTATCAGAGCTTGGCTCTGTTGAAATTGAAAATGTTTGTTTTTTTTTTTTCTGAATAAGGACAGAAGGTTTTGTTGAAAACTAAAGTGTGTTTTCTTTGAATGTGTGATGAATGACTGAAAGGAGGATCAAATTTTTAAATCTGATATGCAAGCTACACAATTGCAGTGAAGAAAATTGCAGAAGTAAATGGAGGACAAGATCATGCAAAATCTTAAAGGTGAGATGATTTTCTGATTTGAAATTTATGATTGAAGTTTATGGTTGCAGAGAATATGATGGCAGTGAACCTGAAATTCAGCTAAAGGCTGGATAGGGAGGACAATTACAGTGTCCTGAAGAAGAAGGTGAGTTGGTAGCCTAGAGAGAGCGAAGGAGAATAACAAAGAAGATTCGATTGCGGTGAACTTGATGCCACCAAAAAGGCGAGTGAGGAGAGCGGGTGAGGTAAGGGGCAGCGAAGGATTAAATTTGTCGTGAGGCTAGTGCAACTCATGATGAGTGAAAACTCTGGAGAATGATCATGGAGGATCAGAAGAGGGTCAGAGGAATACCCCCAAACGCGAGATGGCGGGAAGTACGAGAAAGAGATTGCAGTAATAAAGGTACAATTGCAGGTACTGGAAGAATGGCTGCAAGAGCAGGAAAACCAGAATAGAAAATTGATCTTTCCACTGAAGGGAAAGAGAGTGATTTGGTGAAAATTGCAGGTGAAGTTGAGGCAAAGTGTGATTGCCTTATTGAAGAAAGGACTTAGAGTTCTTGAGCTAGAGTTGGAATTTGAAAATTCCACACGCAGATCTGTTCAGAAGGAAGTATTGGAGGAAGCAGTCAAGACTGAAAAGTCTTGTGATTTTAAAACTAATGAGTTGTGTATGTTTGCAGGTATAGTACAGGGAGATGAGCAAGCTTTAGAGTTTGTTCAAGAAGATTTGAATCTAAAGACTATTCAGATCGATGCTGAGATAGCAAGATCTCAGAAGGAAATGAAGACAGAGGAAGTAGAAAATGATAAGTACTCTGAAAAAGAAAGTAGTGATGCTTTTGTTGTTACAGTACAAGAGAAAACTCTTGTGGATGCTGAAGAAGAGAATTAGTCTGAAGCGTAGATAGGGGAAGTAACAGTTGATACTGTTGAACATTTTGATATTCAAACTGAAAGTTTATGTATGAATGCAGGTGATGATAATATGCTTCAGCAATGCTACAGAGAAATTGCATTGTTGGAATACTTGTTGATAAATTCAGAGTATGATAGAAAGATTGCAGCAAATGAAAGAGTTCAGTACAGTGAACGAGAGCAGAAAGACATCTTGGAGATAGATGGTGAGAAGGCGAGACTAGCTGACAGTCTAATGGTGAATGCGGAAATCGTATCTTGATGTCTTTGACGAAGAGTTGAAGGAACTTAAGAGCGACATGCGGTGTTTCCAGGGAAAGCTGAGGAGAAAGCCAGTAAAGATTTTCTGAGTCCTGAAGAAGACTTAGAGCTGCGGATGACTGAATCTACAAGTGAGACCGTTGGGTCTTGTGATTTTGATGCTGACAATTTGATTGTGTTTACAGGTGAGAAAGAAGACAGTCCATCATTTGGAATTGTCTTGGAAGAAGAAGAATTGTTGCAGGTAGAAGATGAGACCATCATGTCTCATATGCAGAGGCTTGTTACCATGGGTGACAAGAAAGAGTTGGCTTGTCTGTATAGCCAAGAGAAGACTGGTGGACAAAATTTTGGAGCTGCTACAGTGTTAGAAGATGAGGCTACAGTGGTTGAAAAACTTGATCTGATTGCCATAATCAATCAAGATAATGATGAACAATTACTGAGGATTGTCGAAGAGGAAGATGGAGGTTATGCTGGAGTTAATTTACAGCATGTTGATGAAATGCTGAAATGTTTGTTGGAGACATTTGAACCAGAGAAAGAAGCTGCAGATGAAATTGCAGATGATAAGAAAAAGAATGTTGCAGAGGGACAGGAAGTTTGGGAGGCAGCAACATGTGAGGCGACATTTATAGTAGCAGCAGCAGAAAAGGTGCAAAATAGTAGTAAGGGTGAAAAGGAAGCGATCAAAACAAGTGAAGAACAAGCAAGAATGAGAGTTCAACAATCAAGAGATGGAAACAATCAACAAACAGAGGACATACTGGACAGAGAAATTGAGTTGATAAGGAGGTTAATGATAAAAACATCCCAGAGAAAGACGACAATAAGAAAGACAAGGACCGACAACAAGAGAAAGACAACGAAATATTGCGAGAGCACAGCAAGTGGAGCATTACATCACAAAATATGGAAACCTGGAGACAAAAACAGATAACAACAGCAGTAAAGCAATTGACAAGCAAGGAAAGATTACAAAATAAAATTTGGGATGCAGGAGGAAATAATTATCCAGACTTATGACCAGGTGGTCATGAATTTTCTTACATGGGGAGTCTGATGCAGGAGCATTAGCTCCGAAAAACACCTTTTATTTTATCTAAGCTAGGGGGTTTCATGTTTTGAAGAAATATTAAATTTCATGTAAATATTAATATTATTTTGAGTGATTAATTATATTTTAATTAATTATTTGTGAGAATTTGTAAATGTTTCCAAACAACTGGAAACATGAGAGAAATTAGTTTCAAGATAATTTAGAATTAATGATGGAGCATAAGTTGGAATTAGTTTCTAAGTTTTAGGGATAAAAATCTATCTTTTAGGGATGTTGAGAGATTTAGGGATTTGTTGAGATTTTAAAGGGATAGAACTCAATTTAGTGCATTTTTAATTTGTATAAATTAGAAGGCCTTAAAGGCAAAAGAGACTTGAATAGGGTGAGTGATTGAGAGCAGGCTTGAACAGCCAAGGCTGTAAGCCTCTGGAAAATTGTAAGGGCCATGAACGTTGAATATTTGGCCAAGAAGAAAAGTTTGTAAGTATGTTCATTTTTTTATGCGCCTTAATTTGATCAATTCATGTATGGGTCAATTACTATGTTAAGAGTGAATTTGCTGGTTAATTAGTGCATTTATTCTTGTGTAATAAAAATGGTGGGCGCATGAATTAAATATGGAAACATTGTGATCGTAAGTGTCACATAATAATAGATAACTGCAAACATTAGTCAATGAACAAGGCAACGCTGAATCAATCTTCAGATATTGGATATCTGATACAACAGTTAGAAACCCATTAAATATAGTGAAATTTAATTAATAGGGACTGAGACTCACGATTTATAAGCTAGAAGAGATTGTGGTTTTGCTGAGCAGCGTTGAAAAACAAATGGAACTCACAGTAAATATGATGATGCAGAGCTTTACTGTTGTGATCAAACTACAGAGTGCAGCAGCATCAATTTTTATCTGCTTGCAGGATCTTGGGATCTTGTTTATTGTTTGAGTTTGGTGTTGAAATGATTCTGATTTCGATACAATTGAAGTCGATTTCAATTCTAGCGCAAAGAGAGAAGTGTGTTATGATCAAGATCTGTTCAGTACGGATCCCCATGTGGTTTCAGTTGACAAGTAACAGTCCTGGTCCTTTTAAGAATTTATATTCATAGCCTTTTTTCTGTTATATTTCCGAGGCTAGAACGCGTAAGCCCCATTTACAGTCTTATCCTTAGAAGGATCCATCGCACAACATTCAATCTCCATATAATGTACTTTTGATTCATTGAAACCATGAAGTTATTGACATCAATGTTATGAGTTTTAAAGGGCGTTGTAGCTGACAACGAATGGATCGATTTAAAAGGTGGAACAGCATAGCGCTGTAATTACTGTGCATTCAGACATTTCAGAAGTTCAAAACTTTTGGAGTCAAACATATATCAAATATCTGTTTGGTATCGTGGATGTGCTAGAAGACGCGATCCAGAAAATGAAGGCGTGGTTCAGAAATTGAAGGAGTAAGGTATGAATACGTGATCCAGAGAGCAGGATGGAGGTATGATAGTGTTTGTATGAAATTATAATGCATGAGATCGATATATGGTGATATTTCCAGATTCAGGTTATAATTAACATGCTTTCTTTCATCTCCATGTGTAATAATCATACTTCCTGACATGCATCCAATGTAAGCATCTGTAGTAGCTAACCATGGTCGACCTAAAATTAAGGGATGCCCTCCCAAGTTTGTTTTTGGCTGCAAAATCAAAAAGTCGACAGGATACTCCCATGAATCCAGTGAGACAATGATATCTTCTAGTATACCTTCTGGAACAACTTTAGATCTGTCTGCAAGTGCTAAGACTGTAGAAGTAGGCCTAATGTTTTTCAGATTCAAATGTTTCATAGTCTCTATTGTCATAACATTGATAACTGCTCCCAAGTCTATTAAAGTGTTTGGCACTGAAATTTTTTTAATCGAAATAGTAACCATAGGAATTCCTGGATAAACATATTTTTCAATGGCTATATTTGTAGACATGAGATTTGAAAGACTTCCAATTACCTGGATTGTTGGTGGATCCTTCTTTCTTCGACCATATTTCTTAATGCATAATTCCTTTATTATTTTTACATATATAGGAATGTCTTTGATTGCCTGCAATAAAGGAATTTTAACATATGTGTTTTTCAATTAATCTAGAATACTAAATTCAGGGAGAGATATTGGAATATTCTATTGTATTAATCTCTTTGGATATGGTGGAGTTTGTATCATGATAGCTTTACCCTTCTGAATTTGTTTTTCTGGTTGAGATTGTTCACTTTGTTCTCCTTGTTCTACTTGTTCTTCAATTACTGGAGGATAATATTTTTGTAACACCTTCCTAGACCTTAGGTGGACATCTTGTACAAGAAGAATTGAATAAGTAGGGTAATATGTTGCCTCTTCAACATGATATGCTGGTCTATCCACCTTGTTGCTTGGATTAGCTACTGGCTGAGTTGGTAATTGTGTTGGTCTAGGAGGTTGTTGGTTAGTTGGCAGTTGAAGTTGTTGCAATTGAGTTAGCATTGGTGGATTTTGAGTTGGATATGGCATTGGTTGTTGTTGCTGAAATTGTTGATATTGAGGGAATGATTGCAGAGGGTATGGTTGTTGATATTGATACTATAGGGTATACATTTTCTTTGGTGGCTGGTTTCCATAACCATATCCCCTACGACCTTGTGAAGGTTGGTTTTGATATGGTTGTGGTGGCCAAGCCCGCCATGGCATCGGTGTATTCTATGTATTTTAAGGATATTGAAAATTTTGGGGATTTTGTTGAGGGAACTGTTGAGGCATTCTTGGCTGCCAAGGTCTCCTTGGTGCCATATAGTAGAGAGAATATACTCCTTGTACTTTTTCCCCTTGCAAATCTTTTAACTTTGGACATTTTTCTGTTGCATCATTTTTTGTGCATAGTCCAAATACTTGTATATTTTGCAAAGGACATTCCCTGAGTGGATGTTTTTGTCTACACTTTGGACATAAAATTGCTAAGACTTCATCTTTATCTTATTTTCTCTTCTCAGCTTTCAAAACATATACTTGTGTACCCAAAGTGCTTAAGAGATTTATCTTAAAGTTTTCTAGCAGGCTTCCTATATCTGCTCTTGTTACTGCACTTGCTGCAGATTTGGAAGCTTTTGATGCAATATCTCTTTTTCCACTCTTAGCTCTTCCCCTAGAGTATTTTTGACATAATTTAGAAATTTCTTCAAATGGTAAATTAGAAATATCTCCTTTTCCCATTACATTTAGAATGTCTAAATACTAATCTCTAATACCCTTTAGAAAAATAGTGCGGATGGTATCAAAACTAAGAGAATGATGTTTGGATTTTTGTAAGTTGTAAAGAAATCTTTCCAAATATTCCTTCAAACTTTCATCTTCCTATTGGGACATTCTGAAAATGTCTTCTTTAGAGTCTCTAGCCTTGCAGTAAGCTTGATACTTTTTAAGAAATATTTTCTTCATGTCTTACCAAGAAGCTATCATGTGTTCTCCTAATCCCATAAACCATTTCAAGGCTGCAGCTTTTAAAGTAGCAGGAAAAAGTCGAAGTTTATGTGTATCATCAGTATATCCATATGTCATATACAAGATGTCAAACTCAAGCATTAATGCATCAGGATATTCCATTGATATTCCATAGAAATTAGGCAATACAGAAGGTGGAATATTTTTCATTTTTATTTCTTCTCCTAGTATTGCTCTTGCATCTAAAATAGGAAAGCCAAAAGTAGTCTCCTGGTCATTATTATATTCTTGCTCATTTTCTTGTGTTCTTCGATTTTGGTTTTCTCTTCTTGCTTCTTCTTCTATTTTTCAAAGTGCTTTTGCTCTTCTATCTTCTTCAACCTTTCTTTCTGCTTCAATTATTCTTTATTCTTCTCTTTGTCTTCACCATTCCCTTTTCTGTCTTTCATATTCTAATTTTATTTCAGGAGTCATGTTTATTCTAGTTGATCCTTCTCCTTCTTCAACCATTTTGTGTTCAGAGACTTGTAGTGTTTCAATAGATTGACTTTGTATTTCTTCTGTTACTTTGATTTCCTCAAGGACAGGTTGTTCTAGTTGTTCGACAGTTTGTTTTGTTGTGTATTTTTGCTTCCAAACATAAGGAGGTTCTTTAGGTGATTTCTTTTTCTTTACCTCAAAGGCTAACAAGATTTGTCTTTCAACTAAAGTTAATCTCTGTCTAGATCTCTATTTTTCCTCTAACTCTTCTATAATAGGTTTTCCAGCAACCGGTGTTGTTAATCCTGTGGATGAATGTGTTGATGGGGGGTTTTGTTTCACAAATCTAACTTTTTGATCTCTATTTCTAGGCATAAGAAAACATTACTTGAAATAAAAACTATGTTTTTGTTGTTTTTGGTGATTTTATATTGTTTTTGTGTTTTAATCTTTTTGTCTTCCTATTTTGACCGTTTTTGAATTATCTTCCCCGGCAACGACACCAAAATGTTGGGTTAATTCACTATTGTAAACTAACGCAAGTATTTATTATCAATCTGGGTTGGTGAACTTAGAAGCATCCCCAAAGTATATGGGTTTCAATTATGATCAATTCAGAAGATGGTTTATTGATGATTAGGGAAATGCATATTACAAATATAAATCTAACTTAATCAATTTCTAAACAATAGATCAAGATACATGAAATAATAATTGAAGAGGCTCTTTTCTAAGAGGTCTTGGTTGTCCTTCATCATTGATTTCATTTTATCATTAATGCTATTGTGAAAACATGAATTCAGAAAAACAGGAAAAGATGAATCTTAGTTTTGAACTCTTGATCAGATAGAAGAAGTATTTAACTTAAATACTGGGTTGTCTCTTCGTATGCAGAAATAAACAAAATTAAGATCCATTAGCAATCAAAGCATGTAAAGGCATGTAAAGATGAATTCTAACTAAAAATCTAGAGTCGATAAAAAGAGTTCTTAACTTAAACACTTGTTTGTCCTTTCATACGCAGTTTAAGAATAATCATTAGATTTATCAATATTTAAAAATAAATAAATCAAACATAAGCAAACTACTGCAGCTATGATGAATTCTAACTAAAAATCTAGAGTCGATAGAAAGATTGCTTAACTTAAACACTTGTTTGTCCTTTCATATGCAGTTTAAGATTGATCATTAGATTCATCAATAAATAAATCAAACATAAGCAAACTAATTCAGAAATTACAACTACGAAATGAACTAAGAAGTGTACTTAGCTTGGTGTGGGGGCCCTCCACCCTTGCAATCAGCCAGCATGCAACAACATCAAAATATGATATAATAGGTCTTCAATTATGTCTCCAAGTCTCAGAAATAATAATAATAAGTCATACAAGTTCCATTGTCAAAGCCTTCAAAGTGTGAGGCTTAAATAGATAAAATATCTAACAAACTCATCTAAAATAACTCAAGTAATCATAACTATCCTTATCCTATGATATCAGGTCAAATTCATCTATCATATCCATCATAATCTGGAAAATCCCACAAAATAAGAGTTTTGACCTAGTTTCTAGGGATCCTCCATAAAGACTGGTCCTGTTTGACCGCCTTTGACTGGGCCTATTAAAGCTCAATCTGAATGTGCCAACAGGTGTACTCTCACTCCTAGTTCCTGAGCTTTCTAGAAACATATCCAGCTTGAGCCCAAGTGTCCTGCACATATGCAAACCATAATGCTATTACGGGAATTTCTGCTGCTGTCCAAAAATGCACTTAAATTCCAATTTTTACAAAAACATCTAATAATTGAAAAACATAAATTAAATACTTGTATATGCATCTTTGGTTCAATGTAAGGTGAATATGATGGTAAATAGATGGATAATGTGGCAAAATAAAGTGTATTTCCTAAACAAAAAGAGATAAAAAACAAGGTCCAACAATTGGAATGGGTTGATGTCCCATTTTATCATTCTAGCATTAAAACTAGATATGTCGCGTCGCAATGTTGCTCGTGTGTGGATCTTTATGAAATGTCGATGGGCTTGGTTTTTCTGATTGCGATATCGCAATCGCAATATCGACGAAAGTGGGCAAGAGTGGTCATATTGTGAAAATGCGATGTTGTAGAGTGTATCACATCGGTGAATATGGTTGATAGGCAAGAATGGTTATGTTTGGAAAAATGCGATGCGATAGATTTTATCACATCGTGAAAATATGGAGGGTGACATTAGGACCATCGTAGTAGAGTTGCGAAATGCAAAATGCAATTTGCGATAGCCTACATGAAGTGGGTCCCGTAAGCTTTTCCTGATCGAATTTGTTTGAGAAAATGCCTTTTCCCTTTATAAAAGCGCTTTGTTATATATCACATCGCAATATGTTTTGAGTGGATTTTAGGAGCCATATGTGTTACATTGCGGTATTTCCATTCTGATATTGCGATCTTTCTTTGCTTGAGTACCTTTAAGGCCAAAATCTAAGGTTTTTACCCCCTTTTATTCCTATTTCTATCTAAATGAATCACTCGAAGGGTCTTATTTGTTTTACTCTAAAATTTTAAAAAGGGTCCCCATTATTTTTTAAGGTAACTAAGCTAAAATATTGGGGGTTGTTGAATAGAACAACACGTCCCCGGGATTTGAGCCACCTTTTTAGGCCCAGAACCCAGTACTCTACCCAGAACTTCATGAAATGTTTAGAGATGATAAATAACAACAAGATAATTATATAAAAGCAATCACATTGATAAGAACTCATTTGCACCCCTCCTAGCCATGACAAGCATTTTGACAAACATGTCACACACGTGAAATCTACAGGTATAAATAACAAAGCAGAGCAAAGGGGTCTTATACTTATCTGAGAATCGTTAAGAAGCATTGCTCCCCTACATCATTAACTTCCATACAATCTATTTGACCATATATACATTGTGCATTCATTTACGAGTAAAAACATGGAGAGAGCCACATATCATAGCTATTAAAATACATGCTTATAACCAACATAATAACAACAGAAATACCATGGATACAACAACAATAGAATCCACATCTAAATTAGTACATATGCATACCAAATACCAAGGGAATGAATTTCTCATTAATGAATGTAGAAACCAATCGGAGATGGGACTAGGCCAACACAAGTATTGATATCACCAGATTCTCTCTGCCTAAAACATGAGGAATTTTCCTGCATCCTAGTCTCTCAGAATTTACCGAAACCCACAGTGCGAATCAGGGGTGTAACATCTCCATTTCGTCAATTTTTCTTCTTCTTTCTATTTATAGAATTAATACTAATCACACCTCATGAACTGATTATTGTTCGTCACGTTCTGACATATATCCTCCACTAACATTTTGCTAGGCTGTATTTTAAATCTTTCATAACTTTGAACATATATTCGTTATATTAAATTTCCAAGTCTACAATGTCTATGAGACCATATGTCTTATGAAATTGTCCCATTTCATTTTACATGTAAAATCTTGACATAATAGTTAAATTCCCCCCCTTAACTATTAATACAATTTCTCTTCTCAAGTTACTATATATATATGTCAGATAATAGAGGGGTTATAACTATTAAAGTAAAGTTAAAGCAAAGTTATGTGGTTGGGGAGAAATTAGTCTTAGGAGAGGTATAAGTAGTAACTTGGGAAGAGATAAGAGAAATGACCTTGGTATAGCTTCGTTCTAAAGGATAATAATTGTCACATAGGTTTAGAACCTCTATTCGAAACCCTTATTATGAGTTCTCATTATGTTCATATGTGTATCCGCATCTTATATTTAATCCATTTCACTAAGGCACCTTATCCTTTCATCAAAGTGATATATTTAAATCGAATCTTATGTGAAACCCTCATTCCACCGATTCACTTAATTTTTCCAAAGTTTACTTGGACGTTGGCTATCTATGTGAAAAATCTGAATATATACCATATGCGATTGAATGTTATATGAATTCATTTGTATTATTTCGTATTATGCATTAACTACATTGTCATAATTAAATCCGTCATTGGAATTTCGAGGCGTGGTGATTGCTATGGTTTAATTTGAGCGGCTTCTTCGTATGAGTGTACACCAAATCTCTGTAGGTAATTTTCCTCAGGATATCTTGACATTAAAATGAATGTACAACGTCACATGACTTGTCTGGTCTTGATTGAACCCATCAATCCGCAGGAAATTCATCCAACATCAGATCTCGTACGCGTGGACGATTAGGATCTATTATAAGTTAGGGTTTGAGGCTCCATAAATGGTTTCTTTTTTTACTTGTGACTATTTTTCACTCCATGTCTTTAGTGAGCCTCCTTCATTCTGCCTCGGCTATGCCTTTCACTTACAGTTCATCAATGTCACTCTCGTCTGTTCCTGCGTTTATATCTGAGAGGAGAGATTACTCTGGTCAGTTTGAAGCGAAGGTTCCAGTTTCTACGTAGAGGTTGCATTCATCATTAGCTCCAGGTAAGATACATCGTTTCCTCTGGTTTCTTGGAACTTGAAGTGTGTTATTTCTTATTTTTATAGTTCTAATTATTTAGTTTCTTTTCTAAGTCGTTTGTTGCTTTATCGACAGGAATTCCATATAGTTGTGTCTCGCAACCATGACCAGGAATTGGGCTGGGCGTGGTTTGACAGAACCCCCTTCTTTCCAGGTATTCCTTTGAACCATTTTACAGCTTACGCTGTCTCTGATTTCCAAAATTTTCATGGTATTAATTTCCCACAGGTCAAATTTGAAATATCATTTCTAATAAAGTGGTATCGATTTAATTCAAGGTATATTTCTTTACTTGTTTAATCTTCTGCTAAGTTTAAATGGAAATTATGCCTACGAGAGAATATCATGTGGGAGTCCCTTTCAGACATCCACCATTAAGGCTTATTCGAAAGGTGAAAGTCTATTTCTGCGTTTATAATGCTTCTTCTGGTTACACCATGCTTTATTTTAATTTTGCGTTTAGCTTTCGTATTGACTACTATTATTGGTACATGTTCGTGACTGCAGTAATTAGTTAACACAGATGGCCAAACGGAAGGACCTCCTCTCATCCCATTGTTTCCATCCCATAATCATTACCAAAAACATACAGGTAGTCTCAATACCACCACAGTCTCCTTTAACGTTTTATTTGTACC
The DNA here is from genome assembly GCA_034641835.2 of Pinus albicaulis. Taxonomy (NCBI): domain Eukaryota; kingdom Viridiplantae; phylum Streptophyta; class Pinopsida; order Pinales; family Pinaceae; genus Pinus; species Pinus albicaulis. Next base: position 550,544,728 of record CM076582.1, on the reverse strand, counting down.
GTGAAAAATTTACTAATACGTTTACAATCTGACTGTACTCACTCAACTCGCTTTACTGAGACCTCCATAGATTTATGGATGTGTTTTATGGCCATTATTAACTCCATGGTAGCGTTTTTTTATCATTAATTGAAAAACACATTCCAATTATTTCTGAATCCCAAATTGGGTTTTTATAAGATACTTATGAACTTCGATTCCTTAAATCCATATTCTCCATAGAGATATGTATTGCTTTTTTAATTCAGTTTCGTATAGTCTGAGTAATGATGATACTCTGGTATTCGGTTAGTTTTAGGTTAAACCATTTTCATCTATAGATTTTGCACTTGGTTGATTTCTACGATGGATTTCTTCTCATTGTCTCACCAATTCGTACATATTTGTACTACTTTTTGAGTTGTTTTTCACTACTGTCATGCTAGCATAACGCTGGTTAGCTTGCTTTACTTCGTACATGAATGATGCCCTTCCTCTTATTTTGAAAGCCCATTGACAAATTCTCGGAGACTTTGTTTTAGCAATTTTGACTAATTTTCTTTCCATTTAGGATGTACATTACATCCTTCTCTGCAATAACTAATTCTCCTCTTATTATTGCAGTTTGAATTTGCTATATCTGTCCTTAAGGTAATTATTTAACCCTTTTGGTTTTAAAATCTACTATTATTTCCTGTTATGTTTATATTCCCGAGCCAGAACTAATTCATAGTTCTGTCCTGTGAAGGTACTATTTACATATTTCTGGATTTGCATACTACTGCTAGCCTTTTCTATTCAATCATAATCGTGGAATTTTTCTCTTTAGGTTGGTCCAGGTTGGGCTTTCTGATATGCCATATCCGAATAATTTCCAGAGAGACTTTACAATTTAATATAAATGGAACAAAGTTCCCAAGTTTTTATAATTTAGTTATACTCAGATTGAATTTGAACCGTGTAACTTTATGGATTTATATCCTTATGATTACATGAATATTTAATGTATGGAACAGGCTCTTTTCTCCTTTAAGTAATTTATGTTTGAACTCTTACGTAGTACATTCCTTAAAGTTGTTATTTCAATTATAGTAATAATTTCCAAGTTCTTCCTTGAAGATATTGCTATCACTGTTTATTATATTTGAGTTCTTGTATTGCTTTGTCTAGTTATAATACAACAGAAGAATTTACTTGACTTTAATAATTCCACATTAATGATCATGCATATTTAGTTCCATTCTGTGATAATCTAATCATAAATTTTCCTGATTTGTAGAATAATGCTAAAACATAGATATTAATCCCTACTAATTTCTGAGATTCACTTAACCTCATATTTAAATCTTCATCAAGGTTTAGAAATTCCGAGAGTTGGTACTCTTCAACTTATTGTGTGTACAACCATACATAGAACTGATATGTTTATTATTGCTTCTTTTGTTAAATGTACAGAATTTCCAATTTATTCCCACCTAAAATTTTTAACATTCCTTTCATATACAACATCCACTCTTGAACATATTTAATTAAGTATATTTCTAAAATTTTACCTCACCATAATTAGCATAATAATACTAAATTATAAGTTAGAATGAATTAACTGGTGCATACCACTTAAGGTAGACTAGTCTCCACCCAACCTTTGAGCTCTTTCTCCACAACTCCCCCCGAGAAGAGATCATATCTTCCAGCAATAGACAATCTCTTGTCTACCCAGAATTTGCTTATTTAAGCCTGCTTTCCCATCAACTTGTTTCCTTAACTTCTTCTAGTTAATCAAGATGCTGTTTTCATTTTTTCCTAGGCTTTCCTTTTGTTTCTTCCACAAAAGTACTTTAAAACTAGCTTTTCCTCTTTCTAGTTTTATTCCACCTCTTCCCAGTAACTTTCCTCTTTACTGGAGTAGCTTTTTAGATTTTTATCTCCAATCTAAAATTCAATATTTAATTTATTTTCTCCAAGGATTTTTGGAGAACTGGGAAAGTATTATGATCCTTATCCATCCTCGTGGACTTGGATTCCTGATCTCTAATCATTATCTAGTCTTTGTACCATTAATTCCATTTTCATTTTATTAATTTAAATTAATAAAATATATCCACAATAATCGTTTTCCCTTGGGTCCACTTGACCCTTAGAGCCTTTGACTGACTACATTTAACAGCACAAAATTAGGGACATTACATATTCCCCCTCTAAAACAGAACACCGTCCTCGATGTTACCTATTTTTATGTTGATTTCTCAACTCTGGATGAATATTCCTCCTTCATCTCGTCTTCTTGCTCCTAGTAGTTTCTTCAGAATACCAGTGCATTCTCCATACCTTTACTCTGCTTACTGCTATACTCTGGTTTTTGATTTCTTCCTGCTTCAGTATGAGAAGTATATCTAGAATAATTTTTCGTTCCTGCTTCCACCTGTCCACAATTCATACCAATTCAAAAGAGTAGTATCACCTATATATTTTGATAAGAGTTAATCATGATAGTAATCTGAACCTTAATAGTGCTCCACAGAGTCACTTGGTAGCAAAAATCTTCATGGTTCATAGTATTACAGGGTTAATTTAGCACAACTACTACCCTTCCATGTAATTTGGTGAGGCTTCCTCCTAAAGTACACATGGTGGTCTTTTGAACTTCTTTGTGAGTTATTTTATCCTATGTACGTCTTTTCACATTGACTCCATTTTATCGGAGTTTAGTAATTCCTGTTCCACTTAGCTTCACAAAACAAACACCTCTTAATTAGAAGCTCATTAATTTCTACTAAAACCAATTTGGTCATATGTAGTAGTCCCACTTAAGGTTCTGCCCTTTTTTTCTAGTTCATACATACAACTCATATACTTAATAATTGAGTGATGCTCTCAATTTTTTCATATGGTGACAAACAGTACTCAAGTTCAACATGATACTGGTTTTTCTGTAACACAGTGTTCAAAGTCCACTTGACATTTACCTTATCAGTTTTATCAGTTATCATCCATCTTGAAACTTCATATTAGTTTACAATTTTGGTCTTGGATACATTAACTACTCTTATTAATGTCTGGTTCTAGACCAACCAGTTTCTAAATTTTATCAAAACATATTCCTACTTCCGTTCTAGAATAGGGATAGTATCCAAAATTTCTGTCAAATACTTATGTTTCATTATCACTTAGTAGCATTTTCCATCTAGAAAACCTATTTCTTTTTTCCCATACCAGGCCAAAACACGCTCTGGTTTAAATCTTGAATCTAAGTTTAGTCACAATTATGTCCTGTCTAAGGTCATTTATGATATTATTTTCTAAAATTTCTATTTTACTGAGATCACATTGTTAATGCACCATCTGTTTTTGCAATTATCAGTCCCTCCTGATTTGGAATATATACCAATATATCAGTATTTTGTAGTTTTTCTTGGAGTTTTTTCCTGTTTACTGTTGAACTCATTTCTGTTTGTATCAATCCTTCAAAGTCAGAGTTTTCATTACTCCAATATTTTTCAAAATTTGAGGAACATTCCCCGTTAAAACATCTAAAATCTTATTTTGTTTTCCATTTTCATGTTTGATTTTTATTTCAAACACATTAAGGAAGTACAAACACCTAGTTTGTTTAGCACTTTTTCATGTTGTTGAAAAATTTATACTTCAAACTTATGTGTGATGGAATCAAAACCCCTTCTTACCTTACAGATAATGTCTCCACTTCCTGCAGCATATATTTCAGCAGCAACTCTAAGGCATACTCACTGTAATTATGTTCATTTGTCTTAAATTTTTCTTGATTCATATGCTATGACTGAGTAATAACTCTACTTCTAATCCTCCTGCCCAGGCCTCTGTACCACTGCAATTTCTTGGATTGGGCAAGAATATTAAAAATAGTAGTTTTTAATTTAAGTTTTTAACGGTTCAAGCTATATTGACCTTTTTCAGTCCATTCATTGTTCTCTCCTTGCTTATGTAGAGAGGAATTTGTATAGGCTAAGCCTAAAATATTTCTACCAATCTCCTTGAGGATTTCTCAATACCCATGTTTGATATTTTGGTCGAAACATTAGGAAATACTGATCAATTCATGCTAACGTGTGTCTTTTCTCAGTCCACTTCTCATCCTTTTTCTGAATTTACACGACTCAAACACTGAATTTTATTTTTATAAAATTCCTTTTTGTTAAGTCTATCATGCCCTTTATGTTCTCTAGATTTGGAAAAATTGTAAAAAAATTATGAGTTGTTCTCTATGTTCTGTTTTATTTGACACTTAAAGGAGCAAAACATTAATCAACCCAATCATGTAGAACTTCTAATTCATAGCTTTTGTATCTTGCTCTTCATACAACTCTTCTTTAATTCTCAATTTAAGATAACTTATTGATCAATTAAATCATCTATCCTGAGTAGAGGATATCTATTCTTGATCATCAGTTTATTCAGTTGTCAATAGTCTATACCTACTTTGAATGTTCCAACTTTCTTTTTGACCAACATTACCGGTGCTCCCCGGGGGGATACATTTGGTCTTATATAACCTCTATCCATCAAATTTTGTAGCTGTAGTTTTAACTCTTACAAATTTGGGGTACTCATCCTGTAGGACTCTCGAGACTGGTGTAGCTCTTGGTATTAACTCAATTGAAAAATCAGTTTCTCTTTTAAGGGGGTACATGAGGAGTTTTCCTCTGAACTACATCCTTAATCTCTCGGATGACTGGTAAGTTTTCTTAAAGTTATTTTTCAATTTTCCATCCTAATTCTTCCACAAGTACAACATACACTTGTCATCCTTTTCTTGCTGTCCCTTTTAATTGAAGTGCTGAAATTCGCCTCACTGGGTTGTCCTTTTTACTATCTCTAGTTTTCCCTCACCACCTATACCATGTATTGTTTTATCTAAACAATTTAGTATGTCTTTCCGTTTTTATAACCAGTCCATTCCTACCAACATCACATAGGAATCTAAAGGTAAAGCATTTAACTTTAACTCGTGTTATTTATACCCATTTAATTTACAACAATCTCAGGTAACTTATGTGTCACTTTTCTTTTAGTAACTTAGTTAAACAATTCCAACTTGCTGAAAATTTTCTTTCTTATGTCAATATGCACCTAAATTCATCAACCAGACCATGTTGTTTAGCATTCATATATTTAAATTTATTTTCAAATGTCTCTAGCATCTTTTTCCTACAACAGAGTTTATACTTCTACTGATAGAATGTCTACAATTTTCAATTATTTATAACTCTCTTGTTCAAATTCAGTGTCTAGAAGTATTAAATCAGCAATAATTGGTTCAGTATCCCTACCTTCCATTTGATTATCATTATTTCTATCCTTCAAGTATATACTTGAACTTTGAGCGAGAGTCTTCTCAATTTGTGGTCCTTCCACTCCACCCTTTTATCATTTTCGTTTATACCTAATACAATTAACTTTATCCTGCAATTAGAAGATTTTAAATTATGTTTTTTTATAATTTCAGGAGCCATAATTCCTCATCCTTCTCCTTATAGATAGTAGGTAGACATTTTTAAAATCACCTTACCTTTTCCTTCTCTTCTAGTATATAAGGCACCTAGCGAAGCAGGTTGGTGAATTTGGTAACAACTCAACAATGGTAAGATGTCCCAACCTAAGATCATGAATGTTTTGGCTTTTTCATCCTAGTATCGGTCATTCAGATATATATTATTAAATTTAATTTGAAAATATTCCTAAGTGACAATTTTCTCATCTATTACAGGCACCATTTTCGTTTCCTCCCACCACAAGGTAGCCTTTCCTTGTAATTGGTAATTAGCCAACCTGGCTTTCAAATTTCTTCCATACTCATAATTTGGAATTATTTTACTATGTTTAGAAGTCAAGCTTTTGCATCTTCCTCTTTCTCTCCATCATAGGAGGGAGGCTTGATTTTTCAGAATTCACCTTGCAATTCCTTTTTCCTTCTAGACTGTTGTCTAAAGGCTTTCTCCTCCTTAGACTCTTCTGAGTGATTTTCAGTTCCTATTCTCTTTTTCCCAGAACCTTCACCTTCGTGATTGTTCCTGGAGATCAATTATATTATTAACCTTTCTTGCTATTCGCTTGCTAGCGATAATATTTCATTGTGGTTTTTCAGTTTCATCATTTCTCTTTACATCTAATGCATCATAGCCATCAATGGAGCATTATGATATGATGGATTTTCTACACCACCCAGATCCACATACAACTCATCCCCTTCACTCATGGTTTGCAGCTATATGGATTTGCACTAAGTCACTATATATAAAAGTACATATTAGTGAAAAATTAATTTTAACAAAACAATTTACAACAACATAATTTTTCTCTGGTGTGAGCACACATTTTGGCCGAGTGTTTTAACATGGGCTCTAATACCATTTGTAACATCTCCATTTCGTCAAATTTTTTTCCTTTTCTATTTATAGAATTAATACTAATCACACCTCATGAACTGATTATTGTTCGTCACATTTTGACGCATATCCTCCACTAACATTTTGCTAGGCTGTATTTTATATATTTCATAACTTTTAACATATATTCGTTATATTAAATTTCCAAGTCTACAATGTCTATGAGACCACATGTCTTATGAAATTGTCCCATTTCATTTTAAATGTAAAATCTTAACACAATAGTTAAATTCCCCCCCTTAACTATTAATACAATTTCTCTCCCCAAGTTATTACTTATACCTCTCCTAAGCCTAATTTCTCCCCAACCAAAGAACTTTGCTTTAACTTTACTTTAACAGTTATAACCCCTCTCTACTATCTGAAATATATATATATATATATATATATTTCATCATAAGAGAAATGACCTTGGTAGAGCGTCGTTCTAAAGGATAATAATTTTGACATAGGTTTAGAACCTCTATTCAAAACCCTTATTAAAAGTTCTCATTGCGGTCATATGTGTATCCGCGTATTATATTTAATCCATTTCACCAAGGCACATTATCCTTTCATCAAAGTGATATATTTAAATTGAATCTTATGTGAAACCCTTATTCCACCGATTCACTTAATTTTTCTGAAGTTTACTTGGACGTTGGCTATCTATGTGACAAAACTGAATGTATACCATATGCAATTGAACGTTATATTGAATTCATTTGTATTATTTCGTATTATACATTAACTACATTGTCAAAATTAAATATGTCATTGGAATTTCGAGGCGTAGTGATTACTATGGTTTAATTTGAATGGCTTCTCCGTGTGAGTGTACACCAAACCTCTGGAGGTAATTTTCATGGGATATCTTGACATTAAAATGAATGTACATTGTCACATGGCTTGTTTGGTTCTTGATTGAACCCATCAATCCACGTGAAATTCTTCCAACATCAGATCTCGTACACGTGGACGGTTAGGATCTATTCTAAGTTAGGGTTTGAGGCTCCATAAATGGTTTCATTTTTGACTTGTGACTATTTTTCACTCCACGTCTTTAGTAAGCCTCCTTCATTCTACCTCAGCTCCACCTTTCACTTACAGTTCATCAATGTCACTCTCGTCTCTTCTTGTGTTTATCTGTGAGAGGATAGATTACTCTGGTCAGTTTGAAGCGAAGGTTCCAGTTTCTACACAGAGGTTGCATTCATCATTAAATCTAGTAAGATACATCATTTCCTCTAGTTTCTTGGAACTTGACTTGTGTTATTTCTTATTTTCATAGTTCTAATTATTTAGTTTCTTTTCTAAGATGTTCACTGCTTTCTCGACACAAACTCCATATAGTTGCGTCTCGCAACCATGACCAGGACTTGTGCTGGGCATGGTTTGATAGAACCCCCTTCTTTCCAGGTATTCCTTTGAACCGTCTTATAGCTTACGCTGTCTCTGATTTCCAAAATTGCCACGGTATTAATTTCCCATAGGTCGAATGTGAAATACCATTTCTAATAATGTGGTATCGATTTAATTCAAGGTATATTTATTTATTTGTTTAGACTTCTGCTAAGTTTATTTAGAAATTATGCCTACGAGAGAATATCATGTGGGAGTCCCTTTCGGACATCCACTGTTAAGGCTTATTCGAAAGGTGAAAGTCTATTTCTATGTTTATAGTGCTTCTTCCGGTTACACCAAGCTTTGTTTTAATTTTGCGTTTAGCTTTTGCATTGACTACTATTACTGGTACGTGTTTGTGACTGCAGTAATTGGTTAACAGAGATGGCTAGAAGGAAGGACCTCCTCCCGTCCCATCGTTTCCATCCCAGAATCGTTACCAAAAACCTACATGTAGTCTCAATACCACCACAGTCTCCTTTAATGGTTTATTTCTACCATGAACAATTTACCGATACGTTTACTATCTGACTGTACTCACTCAACTTGCTTTACCGAGACCTCCATAGATTTATGGATGTGTTTGATGGCCATTATTAACTTCGTGGTAGTGTTTTTTTATCTTTAATTGAAAAACACATTCCTATTATTTTTGAATCACAAATCGGGTTTTTATAACATACTTAGGAACTTTGATTCCTTAATCAATATTCTCCATAGAGATATGTATTGTATTTTTATTTCAGTTTCGTATAGTCTGAGTAATGATGATACTCTGGTATTCGGTTAGTTTCAAGTTAAACCATTTTCATCTATATATTTTTCACTTGGTTGATTTCTACGATGGATTTCTTCTCATTGTCTCACCAATTCGTACATATTTGTACTACTTTTCGAGCTGTGTGTTCACTATTGTCATGCTAGCATAATGCTGGTTAGCTTCCTTTGCTTCGTACAGGAATGATGCCCTTCCTCTTATTTTGAATGTCTATTGATAAATTATCGGAGACTTTGTTTTAACAATTTTGACTAATTTTCTTTCTGTTTAGGATGTACATTATGTCCTTATCTGCAATAACTAATTCTCCTCTTATTATTGCAGGTTGAATTTTCTATATTTGTCCTTAAGGTAATTATTTAACCCTTTTGGTTTTAAAATCTAGTATTATTTCCTGTTATGTTTATATTCCTGAGCCAGAACTAATTCATAGTTCTATCCTGTGCAGGTACTATTTACATATTTCTGGATTTGCATACTGCTGTTAGCCTTTTCTATTCAATCAATATCGTGGACTGTTTCTCTTCAGGTTGGTCCAGGTTGGGCTTTTTGATACACCATCTCTGCATAATTTCCAGAGAGACTTTACAGTTTATTATAAATGGGATAGAGTTCCCAAGTTTGTATAATTTAGTTATACTCAGATTGAATTTGAACTGTGTAACTCTATGGATTTATATCCTTATAATTACATGACTATTTAATGTATGGAACATACTCTTTTCTCCTTTAAGGAATTTATGTTTGAACTCTTACGTAATAAATTCCTTAAAGTTGTTATTTCAATTATAGTAATAATTTCTGAGTTATTCCTTGAAGATATTGCTATCACTGTCTATTATATCTTAGTTCTTGTATTACTTTGTCCAGTTATAATACAACATAAGAATTTACTCGACTGTACTAATTCCACATTAATGATCATGCATATTTAGTTCCATTATGTAATATTCTAATCATAAATTTTCCTGATTTGTAGAATAATGCTAAAACAAAAATATTAATCCCTACTAATTTTTGAGAGTCACTTAACCTCAGATTTAAACCTTCATCAAGGTTTAGACATTTTGAGAGTTGGTACTCTTCAGCTTATTGTCTGTATAACCATACAGAGAACTGCTATATTTATTATAGCCTCTTCTGTTAAATGTACAGAATTTCCAATTTATTCCCACCTAGAAATTTTAACAATCCTTTTAGATACAACATATACTCTAGAACAGATTTAATTAAGTATACTTATTCAATTTTACTTCGCCATAATAAACATAATAATACTAAATTCTAAGTTAAAATGAATTAACTGGCGCATACCACTTAAGGTAGAGTAGTTTCCACCCAACCTTTGAGCTCTTTCTCCATAGCTCCCCCGAGCAGAGATCAGATCTTCCAGCAATAAAAAACTTCTTGTTTACCCAGAATGTGCTCATTTAAGCTTGATTTCCCATCAACTTGTTTCCTTAACTGCGTCCAGTTAATTAGGATGATGTTTTCCTTTTTGCCTAGGCTTTCCTTTTGTTTCTTCCATAAAAGTACTTTAAAACTAGTTTTTTCTCTTTCTAGTTTTATTCCACCTCTTCCCAGTAACTTTCCTCTTTACTGGGGTAGCTTTTTAGATTTTTATCTCCAATCTAAAATTCAATATTCAATTTATTTTCTCCAAGGATTTTTGGAGAACTTGGAAAGTCTTATGATCCTTATCCATCCTCATGGATTTGGATTCCTGATCTCTAATCATTATCTAGTTTTTGTACCATTAATTCAATTTTCATTTTATTAATTTAAATTAATGAAATATATCCACAGTAAGCATTTTACCTTGGTCCACTTGACCCTTAGATCCTTTGACTGCCTACATTTAAAATCATAAAATTAGGGACATTGCAAGGGTCACTAGGCCCTAAAATAAGACATACACTCCACACTTTACCGTATATCCCAAACCCAGGATTCCTATTCTTGATGGAGAGAAAACCACCTCTCTGACTTTACTGCAATCCAAACCCGAGATCCCTAGGCCTGATGGAGAGAAAACCACCTCTCAGGCACATGCGGGATACCATATGTTAGAAGGTGGTACAAAAATAGGCAGTGGTACACAAGACTACACAAATTTATGTTGTAGGGTCCAGTATTATGTAGAGGGATGAAAATTGATGCGTACAAACCCAATTTTAGGCCATAACATCCAGTGGTGTGCAGGGTTATGCGCGAGGAGTAGTGGACTATAGAGGAGCATGGAGATGCATGGTGGCGTGTTGTAGCATGTTGGTTTACATTGTGGAGTAGGAGGAGTGACTCACATCGCAATGAGTATCAGCTGGGAGTGTCGGGTACAGTGACATAGACAAGACACGAGATGATACAGGATGGGACAATAATAGGAGGGGGTATCCAACGGTGTACAGGGGTATGCCGCGATGTACAGTGGCATGCTAAGGAGTACATTCATGCTAAGGAGTACATGCATGCTTGGTGGTATGCACGAGTGTATGGTGCTGCATAATGGGGTCTTGGAGTGTTGTCTCCAGGGAGACTTATGGATGGATACACGAGGCATACCTTTTCATGTAGTTCACCCAGGATCGACGTGGACACAAATGGATGATAATTGATGGTATCCATGGGGATTCACACACCTGTCCCTCTTCTACATCACTTATAGGCGAAAACAATTTTCTTGTTGTCCTTTCATAGTCTGGGCAAGAGCAGCGGGGGACATGGATCTCACCCAAGATATTTGGATGACAATCAACACACTAGGGGAGGGACTTCTGAGTGGTGGCATTGGGTCGCCGCGTGAGTTAGCAACCATATTTTGGGGGATGGGGTGATCATCTACAGGGTTGGCATATCATTCATCACTAAGCCTACGCCTAGGGAGCTGGTCACGAGGGAGACATGTGTCACTCTTTCCACAGGGCATGTCAGGACTATGCATGAGCAAAGGATACCGTGTACGATTGAGGAAGTTTTCTAGTATGTGTTCGGGCTCCAAACATTGTATTGGCACATTATTGAGAGGGAAAATGAAATAACTAGTGGTGATTGTTGGCAGGGTCAGGGTGGATCCACATACACTGAGTCATTTGCGATTATCAAATACCCATCTATTGGCTACATTCAAGGGGTAGCGATTTGGCACATGTGGTTTCCAGTGGTCATTAGTACTATGCAGTGGCAGACACAATATAGTTTAACATGAATAATATTATTTCACAATATATGGAGCCTATAAATTGATTGCATGTAGGGACTAGAGACGAGGCACGAATGGATTCCAACTGTTGTAAGATCTATGCCACAACAGGTCTAGTTATGTGATCCAACGATTCAGTTGGTTGATAGATCACTCTGTCCCATGATGAACAAATTCATGACAAAGAGTGATCTAGTTCACTCTTGGATTGACACATGGGGGTTTACGGAGGCCATCATCGTATGGCAAGGCAGGCTTCCCTTGTTGTTGCACATGTTTGGGGTTAGCTTTGGATGGGTAGGATTTGACATCATTGAAATGTATGGGCATTATGTATTTGGCCTTTATTTGTATTTCACCATTGGTTCCAAGAGAGGAGGATATGGTATGCGCATAATGGGCAGTCAGTTGTAATCATAGTGGTGCAATGTTGGCATGGTTATTTTTGAGATTAACATGGGACCCTGATATCGAGGGATTCATTCATGATAGGATGGTGCATGGATTCAGGGTTACATAGTGGCACATTTGGGACCCTGATATTGTTTGAAATGGTAGTTTGGGTTAGCAAAGAGAGGGAGCGCTTGTTTGAGCATTGGTTGAGGACAAGAAATTTTTAGCGGTGAGGACTGTAATATCCCAAATTTTTTGAGCATGGTAGTCGCTAAGGTTTGTTGCCCAATTTTAGTAATATTAATTAAAAGGGGAAAATATGTTTTTTTTTTTCTCAATAAGACTAATTCTATTAAGAAAGTTTATGGTACAGTATGAAGTTACAATCAATCAAGAGAAGCTAGATAACGGGAAGATGGAAAAGATAAACTATCCACCTCGGCCCCGAGGAGTAACCATGAAATAAGCAAAAATGATCACAAGTGGCAACAAGGAAACAATGGGCTAGACATAGGATTCTACCCAGAATGGGTCAAATCTTCCATTCAACATTTTTTCCCTTTCTTTTTACTGACTTTGACCCTGCCAATGTGATGCGGCTGGGTAGGAACCACTTGCAAACTGTTATGGGCTGAAGGAGAGGTCTCCTTGTCTGAATCAGAGGGGAAAGACTCATGAGTTATTTTCTGCGAGATCGGTGGTGCAGTGGAATCCTCAGGGCTTGCCAAGGGCGTGTCCTATGGTTGCTTTGCTTCCCCCCTTCTACTGCATCCTCCTCTTCATCCGAGCTGAAGGAATCAATGTCATCCATGGGGGTTGGATCACATGGTTTCCAACTTTTGGATTTCGGCTTGCGATTGATTTTCTTTTTTTGGGTGAGGAACGTGGCGCAGGAGTTTTGAAGGTACCCTATTTGATGGCAGTGACGGCATCGGAAGGCTATGTGCTCGTGTCTAGTGTCTATGTCCAAAGGAAGTCCCCAATTTTGAGATTAATCTGATTGGGCAGACCTTTACTCATATCTATTTCTGCACATATTCTCTCGAAGGTGTATATCCCCTTTCCCCCCTTAGAGGGGCATGTTACCAGAAAGCGGCCTAGAGTGTTTCCAATCCCTTGGAAGACAACGAAGTGCCATAAATGAGCAGGACGGTTAGGAAGTCTAACCCAAATGGGAAGCTTGTTGATGACTGCTATAGAGGGGTCGAAATATGGGAACCAGGGGGTGGGGAATAACCCTGCTATTCCCCAAAACCATGGGCCTTCTGTTAAGGCTTTTTTTATAATCTTTGCTGAAAGAAAACACCACAATGAATAAACCCTTCAAGCAAAATAAAACCTTGCAGTTGTTGGTTCAGTTGGAGTGGATCCATTGGTATAAATCTACAGTGCGCGGCCATAGTCCATTAAATCTACAAATGATGGAAAATTCTGTATACTTTTGAAATTGATCATCCACAGTTGGATGTGAGATTTCTATGGAGGGAATTTCCTCCAGTTTATCCACCAGAAAAGGCTTGGGAGATTCAGCTAGTGAGGCTGATTTCTTGGGTGTCTGCGCATGGACATCATCTTTGTAGGAGAAAGCAGCAGCTGATGATGGCTGCCCAACTGCTCCCCCTCCCAGACGAAGGGTTAACACAACATAGGATTTTCTTTCAATACTATAAAAAGAGAGGGGAAGAGGGTCCTCAAGCTGTTTACCTTCATAGAGAACCCTCTGAAGGGTAGAGGGAATCCCGAGCCTGAGTTCAAGTTCTAGTGAGAGGTCCTGCACCAGATCCGTTGAGCGCACCCAATGCAGCATGGTTTTGCCTGAAAGAAGTGAAATCTGGATCTGAAAATAAGGAGAAGAGAGATCTATAGGCCCTTGCTTGTCATTGTAGATCTGAGACGATAAAAAAATAGATCTTTGGTATTCCAGTTCCTCCAGGCCTTGCTGGGGTTTGTAAGAGGTTTAAAGATGAGGATGGCTACCATGGAACTAGGTTTTTTCAGCCAATAGAGGGTCCTCTACACACCCAACATGCAGATCCGGAGGGCACAACTGCCATGAAGTATAGGCAGTGGCAGAGTCTGTGTATTTGGTGATGCCATTTTCATAGTGGAGAGTTGCTATACCAAGCCGAGACAGAGTTGTGTCCCTATAGATGAGGGGAGTAGCCGCTAGTATTGATGCATTGAGTTCTTCATTCCTAGCGTTGGTAGCATGTCGATTTGTGGCATTGAGTTCTTCCAAGGTGGTGGAGTCTGCACAGAGGGTGCCCTCCACACTGGCAGCGGACGTGAGGTTTTGGATAGCCTTCAACCTAGGAAGTGCCTTCTTTTGGTGGGGATCTGCAGCTATTGTATCCAATATTCCTTTCACGGTGGCTGCAACAGAGCGAAGTGTTTCAGGCTCTGGAGCAAGAGCCTCATCGTCGGTGGCGACAGTAGTGAATCGTCTAGTAACCCTAGCTCCAGCCATATCTCCTTTATCTCTAAAAGGGGCAAATATTCTTGGAGAAAGGTGACTAGTATTATTTTATTGGAGAATAGTGACAAATTATTCTTTTATTAAATGGCCCCCACCAATAAAATAATATTAAAGAAAAGGAGTCTAGAGGCATGAAGAGAAATTATAAAATGAGGATGGACTCATTTTGTTGATTATATTTTGGAAATTACACTTCATATTTCATCTTCTATTGGGGTTATTTAGCACAAGGGCCAAAGTGTTGTGTAGCACCATGAGTTCCAAGTGGAATTCCATCCTCATTTCAGAGAAATTTGAGTGTCTCCCTAGTGAGGCAATTTGGGGAGCTCAATTCAGAGCTTCCATTGGACATAATTGTAGGAGTTTATTCAGTAGTGCGATTTTCTTGGGCGTAGAGGTAATTTATGGAGCACATTGTGGGAGCAAGCATGGGCTAGAGGCTCTGAGATTTTGCAGGGGATTTCTTATTGTTAGACCAGAGTTTGGACAACGATTTTTTGAGATTGATTGGAGGCCATTACCTAGGTTGATTTTTCTATCTTTTGACAAGGGCACAAAAGCTATTAAACAAGTGTTATGCAGGGGTTTAGAGAAGTGGAGTTGGGAGAGATAATGGTGGGAGATATGAGCTATTTCTCAGTGGAGAATTTAGCTAAAGCTGGGAGAAATTTCCCATGGTAGATTTGGGCATAATTCAGTAGTATCAAAAATATGGGCCGTTTTCTGACCAAATTGGGCAATTCACACTTGTTGGGGATCACCGAGGGTCAATGGATTCAACCCAAAACCTTTCTTGGTTTTTTGTGGGTTTACTGAGAGGAGTCTTTGGCTAATTTTTCAAAATTTTCTAGGTGATATTCAGGCCAAAAATACTCATTCTTATAGTAGGGCGTATTACTGATTAGTTGGTAAATTTGTATCACTTTGTAGGTTCAGTTTTGGCTTAGAGTTGGGACAAACCATTTCTGGGCATTTTTGGATATGAGGAGTGGAGCCCATGGCTACAATTTTAGGGTGATCCAAGCATTCTTCAAAGAAAAAAATTCGGTCCTATTCTAGTAACAACAACAGTAATTTCTTGGGTAGTGTGCAATACAAGTTTGGGTTAGTATTCCCTCCAGATTAGAGTTGTATCACATGGGTTTTGAAAAACTCGCAGTAGCAAGCCTAGGTTCCATTTTCCTTACTCATTTATACTCCATTTTTCTCATAAATAAATAAAATGGCTCAGAATTTTGGTGTGCTTCCTCTTGTGTTTTGATTTTATGTGTATCTTGAATTTCCTAGTTGTTGTTATAGTGCATGTTTCTATTATTCACTTAATATTTACGTTAGGAATATTACAATATTAACTACCCTAGCTATTACATTGAGCTTTATGCCTTGGTGCAAGCTATGAAAAAGTGGAATCGGTATTTGATGGGAAAAGAAACAATAATCCACACAGATCACCAGCTACTACAATACTTGTAGGCCCAGAGTAAGTTATAGAATACCAAACTTTTCAAGTGGATGGGGTTTCTACAATAGTTTCATTTAGTGATCAAGTATAACAAGGGAACCAGAAACAAGTTTCCCAACACGCTTTCAAGGCAAACCACATAAAATATCACAACTTTGGGAACTCTAATGCACATGGAACCATTCACCCATGATGCATACACATAAGCATATTTAGAGGATGCAAACTTCTAGGAGGTGTTTTAGCAGTTGCTGAGTTAGAGTCATGTGCACGATGCCTATAACACTATTGAATATTATCTCTAGGATGGGTTAATCTATAGGTTGGATAAGTTATGTGTTCCTAAGGGTGAGTGTTTGGATTTGATCAAAGTGACTCACACCTATAAGGTTGTAGGGCATTTTGGTGTAGGGAAGACAATGCCCAATTTGCAGAAGTATGTGTATTTGACAATATGAAAGAATAGGTAGCTATGTTCATAAGAGGATGCATGCTTTGCTGTACTAACAAACCTAGTAATAGTAAACATGGTCTATATCATCCCTTACCTATACCCACGTGTCCTTGTGAAAGAATTTCCATGGACTTTGCGGGAGGTTTACCAACAACCAGGAAGGGACATGACTACCTATTCATGGTAGTTGACAGGTTCAACAAGATGTGTGTTTCAATGCCCTGTAAAAAGAAAAATAGTGGGAAATAAATAGTGAAATTGTTCTTTGGACATGTCTAGGTGCACTTCGGGATACCAGGGAGCATTGTTTCAAATAGGGACATAATATTTATCAGTGAATTTTGGACTACAATATGGGAGAAGATGGACACGAAGTTAAATAGGTCAACAACATTCCATATACAAACAAATGGGAAGACAAAAGTAGTCAAAAAGACTTTGGTGCAAATTTTGAGGGGTTACAATTAGAAGCATTCAAAGACCTGGGATGAAATTCTGGTATATACACAACACTCTTATAATAGAGTAGTCCACACTTCTACTAGTAAGTCCCCACTTAAAACTTGTTTTGGATATTTGTGACCTTCACCTTTGGATAATACACATGGGAAACAAGGAGGATTAAGGGAGGATCTTTCAAGGGGTGCCTGAAGGGCTAAAAAAATGGTAGAATGTAACGAAAAACCTCCCCTCACATCGACCCAAGTAACTGACGGACCAGGGTAAACATGAGATGAGGGGTAGTTATGAGAAAACTCAACCTCCTAGGTGACCTTAAGGAAATGGAGCCGATAAAGAACCCTTATTGAATTCCCTCAGGTACCACATGATCCTACAGTAGTAACTCGACCCCTCCAGGTGTCCATCCCTGAGGTCACCCTGAATTTTCATTGAATTTTACCCCCAATCACTCCCTTGATAAGGCCTCAGTGTGACTAGACCTCCCAGATGCATGCGTGAGCCTGCATGAGTGCGACCAGGGACTAAATTGCTCAGTTTTGTGCTAATGACTATGGATTTTAAGGAGAAATTCTAGGGTTGGCACTAGACATCTTCCAAAAAATCCCTATAACTTTCAGAAATCATAAATTACACAAGAACGATGCTTCTAAACCAAAAACTGACTCCAGGACTAGGCCTGACCATCCCCAATCGAGACTGACATTCTGTCAAACACTTGGAAATAATGCAATCTATAGGTAATTAATACAAGACTAAACATAAGGGAATGAAAATTAATATGAAACTTATAAAGAAGGATCATCACCCTCTCCCATTAGCTGTCTTATCATTAATTAGGTCTTTCATCCATTGTTATTTCAGTTACAAGTAAAAACATTAAATGAACCATGAATAGAACCAATCACATAACCATGCTTATAAACAACATACAACCATAGGATTAACCATAATATAACAACAATTAAAGCCACATAATTACAAGTACAAAAGCAAGAGAACTTAGCTTTCATTAAACATAAGCAAGATCCAACCAGGTTCAGGACTTCCACGTACCACCCGACCATAGACATGGCTGAACCAAATCTCTCTTTCATCTAGTCACTCATGTGCCATATTCCATGCATGAATGGAGGATATCATGGATAAAACAATCCAAAAACAACCAATGGAATCCAGAGGATAAACCACCTCCACCCTCAACATATCGTGATCTCACCTAAATCGGCACCGAGATCACAAAACCAAACCGAGCTTGGAATGCCTCCGGATCTCATCACCATCCTTGAGGAATTTTTTGTCTCCTTATCTCTAGGCTTTACCACAATCCAAACCATATCACTAGGCCCTTACCGAGAAACCACCCTTAGGCTTTACTGGGTATCCCGCTAAAACCAGTCAAGGGATTCCTAGGCCTTTAGGAATGAACCTGAGACCACCTCTGCCCTAGATTCTGAAACCATTCAATAATTCCAAACCTCAAAATCGAGAATAATTTCATCTCACCATGGCTATCTAGAAAAAGGCAAGGCAAGGCTGAAAACCACTGTCAAAACTTGACAAAACCATGCCACTGACAACAAAAGAGTCAAATACGAACATGCACATACCATGCATGTCAAAACTAGCTCTTGGGTGTGGAGCCTGATTATATTCTTTATTTATATGTATCACAACGTTGGACCCTTGTTCTTAATGGGGTGTCAATGCCGCCCGTCGTTTGGACGCTGCCTGGGGGGTCCAGGGGGCGGATGCGACTTTATGGAGCCCCCCCCTAGCGGGGGATTTTGGGAGCAGCGTCCTCGAAGCTAAAAAAAAATGTAAAATTTCCTTGTAAAATATTGTAATATCTAGTCAATATGGGTCGTTCATTAGACAAATGATATGATGGTAGAAGTTATGTTTAATTTAGGGGTTTTGTCCCTAGAAGGAAACCCCTCTGTTTTATGAGGGTATTGTATTATGGCTGTGTATTGTATGAGTATTATGAGCAAGAAACAGAAAGGGGGACTGTGAGAGAGAACAAAGGATATTACAACAGATCTTCTGTAGCCCGTGTCTTTTCATTTTGATGGATAATAGAAAGGAAGGACTGGCTGTTCGGGGTGGATGCAACCCAAATTGGCTGAACCACGTATATCTGTGTGTCTCTTGTTTTATATGTTTTATGTGTTTCTGTTTCCACATATTTTATGTGTTCCATTGATCTGTAATATATAATTTTCTAACACTAGATAGGAAATCATACATGCAATCTTTTACCTACAAGTATTCCTGCTGAAGATGCTTGATCCTGCTCTTCATTGCTTGATCTTTGCTTTCCTATCCTTTCCTTGTCCTCACCTTTTTTTTTATCCAATACTAAAGTGCTCTAATAAAACTCTAAGTGTCCAAGAGTGTGTGAGAGAGAGAATAGTGAGAGAGCTCCAAAACTGAACTAAAAAAAGGTATCAATTGATCCTCAAAATTTTTTTTATCAATGAGGCCTCTATTTTCTTCATTTTCCATTATTTTCCTTCAATTTACTTCTCACATGCAACTTGTGACCTTTCACCTTCAATTTCTCCTAATTTCCTTTATTTTCATAAATAGATGTGCCAACTTTATTTATTTATTTTTTGCTTTTTAATGCCTTAGCTATTGCCTTTTCCAAATTTCCTTATCTATAAACACATCCAATGATGCCCACTATGATACATTTTCCCACCAATCAGCTTGGAATAAGTGTCCCTTGACAGTGGTATTATTTTTTCCTTTATTAAATTTTAACCCCGGTTTGTTACAGAACCCTCCCGCTTGGGGAACACTGTCCTCGGTGTTAAACCACACATGTACCTCAACAACACCACTGAAAAGAAAACATATAGCCCATGGAGCTTTATAACTTAGCTTTATGTAGTATTTACAATGGATAACCTGCTCAAAAGAAAAAACCATCATGACAACATGACAATATAACAACCATACCGCTTATAGGAGCTTTATAAATTAGCTCATGGCAATATTTACAATAGAAACCATATATAAATATGTACAATACCAAAAATAATTTGCCTCAATAGGAAAACAATTAAGGATACATAGCCCGCATCTGATCTTCCATCTCCCATGTAGCTTCTTCAGGTCTAAAGTACTTCTACTGCACTTTAACTTTCTCTATGGCTCTGTTCCCGAGCATGAGTTATTTCCGCTGTAATATGCACTAAGGTTCCAGTGGGAATTCTACTTCTTGATCGACTTGTAATATAGACCAATCAATAACATGATCAACACCCTTTATATACCTTTTAAGTAACGAAACATGAAAACCATCATGGAATTTCCCTGTTAGAGGCAGTGCAAGTCGATATGCCCCTGGTACAATCCTCTCAAGAATCTCAAAAGGCCCGCAATATAGTGGTGCTAACTTGGCACATGATCCAATCCTCAAGGATATCTTCTCAGGTCTGATGTGTAAATAAACATGCTACCCAACCTGAAACTTCTTAAATGCCACATGCTAGTCTGCATAACTCTTATGCCTGTCCTGTGTTGCCTTTAGATTCTTCTTTATAACCTGCATTTCTTGTTCCATACCTATCAACATGTCTGGTCCAATAAGTACCTTTTTCACTGGATCACTCTAGCTAATGGGAGTATTACAACTCTGCCCATACAATGCCTCAAATAGACTCATCCTCAATGACTCATGATAACCATTTTTGTATTCAAACTCAACCAATGGAAGTTACTCCTCCCATCTCCTCTCCTGATGCATGACATTCATCCTCAACATATCCTCTAGGATCCTGTTGACCCTCTTCATTTGTCCATCCTTCTGTGGATGATAAGTTATACTGAGGCCAACTTTGTCCCCAATTCTGCAAACAACTCCTCCAAAAACTTTGAAGTGAACTTGGCATCCATGTTCGACACAATATTCTTTGGAACACCATGAAATCTCACAATCTACCTAATGAATACTTGTCTTGGAAGTGAACTTGGCATCCACGTCTGACACAATATTCATTGGAACACCATGAAATCTCACAATCCCCCTGATGAATACTTGTGCCAACTCACTAGTTGAATATGTAGTCTTCAATGGAATGAAGTGAGCCACCTTGCTCAACCTGTTGACCACAACCATGATAGAATCGTGCTGCCTCACTGTCCTCGAAAGACCTGTAATAAAATCCATGGAAATGACCTCCCATTTCCATTTTGAAATCATAATAGGATGTATTATACCACCTCGATGCTTAAGTTACGTCTTCACTTGATGACAATCCAAACATCTTGCACGAAATATGCCACATCCCTCTTCAGATTCAACCAATAGTAGAACTTATTCACCGCCGTCACTGTCTTCTGATATCCTGGGTGACCCGAGTATGGATTTGCATGAAATTCTCTCAAGGTAAGCTTCTTGATTTCAATGTCATTCGGTACATAGATCCTGTCCCTAAATCTCACCAAACAATCTGCCATGAGATGATAGTTTGCATCCTGGTCACCCGTACCCGCACTTGCACCTATACCTGTACTTGTACCTGCACCTGCACCTGTACCTATACTCTATTATAGCATGTTCCTAAGCTCCATATATCTGTTATCCTACTCTCCTTCCTATAAGATCTGACCCTGTAAGTCTGTCCCATAGGAACTCATAGTTGCTACATGATTCACCTGTAATTTCCTACTGAGAGCATCTGCAACACTATTCTCCTTCAACTTAATGTATCTGATATCGAATTCAAACTCACTAAGGGTGGCAAACCATCTATATTTCCTGGAATTTATATTCGTTTGGTCAAAAAAATATCTCAAACCACTGTGATCACTCAGCAATACAAATATCCTGCCAAGAGGATAATGCCTCCACATTTTCAATGTGTAAATAATAGATGCCAACTCAGGATCATGAGTCACGTAGTTCTATTCATGCTCATTCAATTTCTTGGACTCATAACATACCGCCTGTCCCTCCTACATAAGGACTCCAATGAGTCCTCTTTTACAAGAATATATACACACCACGAATTATTTATGTGGATCTGCAATTTTAAGAATTGGAGCATTGGTCAACAATTGCTTTAGCAGCTCAAAACTAACGACACATTTTCTATCCACTCAAACTTCTTAACTTTCCTTTGGAAATATGTAATAGGATATGCAATGCCCGAGAAGTTCCTGATGAACCTCCCTTAGTAACTTACTAATCCCATAAATGATCTAACTTCCTCCACATTCTTAGGAGCTTCCCATTCCATGATGGTTCTTATATTTATGGATTTATTGCTATGCATTCCTTAGAAACAACATGTCCCAAGTAGTGTACCTATATCTGGAAGAAACTTCATTTGCTAAGCTTAGCATATAACTGATGCTCTCTTAGCAATCTCAACACTGCTTCTAAATGTTTAGCACGTTCTTCTTATTTTTTGGAATATACTAATATATCATTAACGAACACAATAACAAACTTGTCCAGATAAGGACACAACACACTATTCATCAAACACATAAATGTAGTTGGGGCATTAGTAAAACTGAATGGAAATACACCAAACTCATAATACCCATACCTGGACCTAAATGTGGTCTTGAAGATGTCCTCTTCTTTGATGCATACCCGATGATATACCGATATCAATTCAATCTTATAGAACATTGCTTCTCCCTTCAACTAATCAAACAAGTCATTAATCCACGACAATGGATACCTATTCTTGATCGTCACTTTGATTAGTTTCCTGTATTGAATGCACTACCTAAGATTACCCTCCTTCTTCTTTACGAACAACACTGGTTCACCCCAAGGTGATACACTCGGCCTAATGTATCCCTTGTCAAGAATTTCCTTCAGTTACAACTTTAAATCTACTAACTCTGGCGTACTCATTCTGTAAGGTGCCTTTGATGCTGGTGCTGCCCCTCGTACCAAATCAATATAAAAGTCCACTTCCCTATGGGGAAGTAACTTTGGAATATCTGTTGGAAACATATCTTAAAACTACTGCAATACAATACACCTTTGGAATATTTCTGCATCCTCAAGATCCTTACCCTTGTCACTGGAAATATGCACTACAAACATCACACAACCCTTCCTGCAACTACACTTAGCCTACACAGCGGTGACCATCATCAATGATGTAGGCTTCTTCATTCCCTACAAAATTATCTTTTCTCCGTTATCATCCGTGCACTCAATGGCCTTGTCATAACAATCTAATTTGGTCTTGTGAAGGTACCAACAATCCATACCCAAAATTGTGCTATACAATCCCAATGGCAGTACATTTAAATATGTTGTTGTAGGCATACCATTTAACTGAAATTCACAAGCTCTTACCCAATGGTGAACTCTCTTCTTTGTACCTGTAACCAACTACACCAACCAAGATTCTGCATGCACTAATTTTCTCAAGCCACACTTATCCACCAGGTAAGGATTAAAATAACTATAATTAGATCCAAGATTAATCAAAATAGAATAACTTGATCACAAAGCTTACCGTCCATATTAATGATAGATACCTGGTGATACACCAACCTGTTGTACACAAATGCATAAATACGAGGAATGCTATGACCAACATGCCCAAAAATTTGCACCTCTTTTGCACTATAGATCTGGGGTCTACCACCCTAATACTACAGAAAATCCCTCTTGCGATGATCCTTGCCACATATCCAACACTACAACGGTGCTCTACCATCACCTCTAGTCTTCTGATCTCCTGGCTGTGATCCATGTCCCTTATCCACCATATTGAACTTCTTATAAGGAACCACATTTTCTTTCTCACCTGCACCTTGATGTCTTCCCCGTTTTGGTGGCCATCTTCATTTATCTTTCTCATTTCCTTTCAAATCATGCTTAGGCTCAAATTTGTGCTTTGACTACTCATAACAATGCTTCAGCTTTCAAATGACCTATTCTAGCGATCTAGGTTCATCAAACTCAATCCAGTCTCTATATGCTACTGGCATCACACTGATGAATCTTTGAACCTTGGCCTTCTCCTCCTTGAGGTAAGGCACATATCTCAACAACTCCAAGAACATGTGTTTTTTCAATTTAATGTTCTTAAATTTCAAGCATAAATCATCGACTAGAGTCAGTAAATCGATGAAGTGCAATGTTGGGTGTGGAGGGTGATTATCTTCTTTATTTTGTATCATAGCGTTGGACCCCTGTTCTAATGGGGAGGCAACACCGCCCGTAATTAAACGCTACCTGGGGGGTCCAGGGGGGCGACTGCGTCTTTATGGAGCCCCCCCTGGTGGGGGGTTTCAGGGGCAGTGCCCCCGAAGCTAAAAAAAGATGTAAAATTGCTTTGTAAAAGTGTAATTTCTAGACAATATGGGCTGTTCATTAGGCAGATGATCTAATGGTAGAATTTAGGTTTGATTTAGGGTTTTTTTCCCTAGAAGGCAACCCCTCATTTTGTATGAGGGTATTGTATTGCAGCTGTGTATATTATGTGTATTATCAGAGTGAGAAACAGATAGGGAGGCTGTAGGAGAGAACAAAGGATATTTAAGTGGATTTGCTGTAGGTTTTGTTTCTTCATTTTGCTGGATAATAGAAAGGAAGGACTTGTTGTTCGGGGTGGATGTAGCCCAAACTGGGTGAACCATGTATATCCGTGTCTCTCTGGTTTTATCTGTTTTGTGTGCATGTGTTTTGCACATATTTTATGTGTTTCATTTCTCTGTAATATATAATTTTTATAACAACTGGTATCAGGTTGTTAGGATTTACTGCAGAAATAATAAACAATTTACTGAGAGGAATAAACATAAAAGGCCAGCAACAAATCATAAACATAAACATAGATGTTTATCTAGGAAAACCCCAAATCCGGGGCAAAACCCAACCAATGAAATTTCATTAAGCATTGTCCAAAGCCTTTGCCAATCCGGTCAAGTGAGCCTTCACCGCTCACCTCTAGGCCTACATTATAATGAGGTCTTCCCAACATTTTATAGGCTCCATTACATGCAATACCGTGGGCTGAAAACCATGGGTGCACAATACCATGTGCCCAAAAACCACTACTATTTACCCTAGTCAACATTGACTCTATCCTGAGTCAAGTTTACCTAACATGCAAGTGCACCACATGTGCTAGAAGTCTTTTGCCCTTAAAGTGAGATTTGAATTTTTAGAGTTTTTTGTTACAATTTTTTGAATTTTATGGATCAATGTTAAATTCATATGGATTAGTGATGTTGTTAAAGCAATTCTATCGTCTAAGTTAAATGTTATTTCTATGGTTATTTTCCATTGAATTGAGTTTTAAGAATAGTTTAACAGATGGCTCTTTTAAAAAAGAAGTAATCAATTATATCTTTATCAAGTTGATTTTGGAATTTTATGTTGCAGCAATAATAAAACTAATTCTAAGAAAGTATGGAATATGATACAATTATAATATTGTGAATTTAACATGAAATTCTGAATACTATGAAACAAAATTAAACTAATTTTTATTGCAAATTCTAGACCG
This sequence comes from Pinus albicaulis, assembly GCA_034641835.2. Lineage (NCBI taxonomy): Eukaryota > Viridiplantae > Streptophyta > Pinopsida > Pinales > Pinaceae > Pinus > Pinus albicaulis. Next base: position 550,519,222 of record CM076582.1, on the reverse strand, counting down.
AAATAGAAATGAAAAAGAATTGAACTAAACCACATAAAGCATTGTTTAGCCAATTTAGTGTCCTAAATTGTTAACATTAATTATCAACCAGGATTTGTAACTTTGATGAAGTGTGGTGCACCATATGTGCCTAAGTGTCCCTTTTCTTACTTTGTTGTTTTAATGTTTTATTATTGTTTTGGGGTTTTACGTTTTGATCCTTAGTGTTCTATTCTAAACTAGAAAGATGAGATTAAATATAATAAAAAAGGAAGAAAAGGAAATGTTGTAAAATGAGTTAACCTTCTATGAAAGAAAACAAAGTTTTATGGACAATTTCGAAATATAATTTCTAATCAAGAAAAGGTGAAACAAGAAAATCTAATCCATGGATCTTATAACTTAATTGAAAATTCAAGAAATGGAAACATTTGATAACTCAAAAAATTACATCTGAATCTTATTCATTTAGCCATTCTTACATATTCTATTCAATTTTAAGTTTAGTTAGAATGTCTTTGAAAGAGATTAATTGCAATGGAATGAGAATCTTCTATCTAAACTGCTTAAGCAAATGGCATAAAGTAAAATGCTAGACAACTACTGTGTCTGTAAGTCACTCACTATTATTCAATAGACTGAAATCAGTGAGACTCAACAACTGTAAATTAACAAAGCAAATGACATGAAATAAAGTGCTAGATAGTTACTGTGTCTTGAAGTCACTCACTATTATTCAATAGACTGAACTCAGTGAGACTCAACAACTGTAAATTAGGAAAGAAAATGACATGAAATAAAATGCTAAACAACTACTGTGCCTGTAAGTCACTCACTATTATTTAATAGACTCAACTCAGTTAGATACAGTAATTGCAGACTATGAAAGCAATCTAAAAAGCAAAAAGAAAAGAGAGACGCTAAACATAAATTGAAATAACTTAGCTAGAAAACATAAGAAACCTCCTCGGATAGCAGGGGCCCTCTGCTACCAATTCGGTGCAATTCTTTAGCTCCTTAAGGTTGTAATCAAAACAAAATCAAAGGCTAATCTCCTTTATTAAAACAACATTTAAAAAAAAATAGAGTATCACTGTAATTCTGAATATGTTATTAACCATCCCCTCTTAGTTCTACAGAGCTTAATTTATATGCAAATTACATAACTAATGTCGAACAAAAATAGGTACAGGTGTAATCTTCAAATTATAATCAGATTGGGACTCTTTTAAGACTCATGATTTATTGCAAAGAAAATCAGGAGTCCTAATTCCTGTAGAAAATAGTCTCTTTGACTCTTGCCTTGACTATTGGATTAGACACCTCCAATTGTCGATTCAATCCTCGTGGATAGGAAGGAATCATGTAGAGAAGATTTGAGAACTACCCATGTGCGCCTTTTATTCAATTGACACCTGCATCATACTTAAACACAAAAATATCTGCAGAACACTTGTCTGGCTACGTAATGCTTGTATTATGTAGCTAAATTGTTCAAAATTATTAAAACAACAAAAACCATGAAAATACAACATGTTAATCATTTGTATGTAACCTTTAAGCAATCCTCATCATTCTTCATTGATTTTAGGCTTATGAAGTGATAAAAGAATGATGAATTGAAGTGAAGGTTTGTAAAAGAGAAGACAATTCTAGGGCTCAACAAGAATAACATAATGAATTCAAGCAAATGTTCTGTAGAATAACATAATCAAAACGCTGAACTATGAAAAATGATAATTGAAATAAAGCAGGAAATCAAAAGCATTTACCAAATTACGAAATAGCAATGCGGTTGAGATGCATAGAAGACTAAAAGTAAAACGACCTGGTCTTCTTGCAGGGGCCCTTCGCAATATAGTAGGTTCTTAACTCTATCAACACATCAAATTGCATGAAAGGCCCACTTTAAATTAACATAAAATCTTCAAACAAAATGTGTAGGAAATGTTTATGTTTTTATAGGACACGTTCAACCATATGCGAATTCTAAGCCTATGGATATTTTATTATAATCCTTATACAACTTAAAATCATAAACGAGATATAGCATGTTGGCTCGAGGGGTCCTGACCCAGGTTTGGAGTGCAAGGTTTGCCAACAAACCCCTATACTACTGGCCCTTTTGGCAGTGACTTGTTTGCGCAGGTCAAAGTCTCACCTAAAGTAGTATGGGTGGGTGATGGAATCAAGTTTCCGTATATTACCTCATTCTGCACATGGTCAATTAGGTCTCTATTCGCATCCATGTGCAGTAGATCTATAATTATATGCTTTTATGACAGTAGCACCATATTGCATAAACAGGACAGAACATAACAAAACAGATCCAGATACAGAAAACACACTTACATAGATCTTCGCAGCTTAAATAAAGAAAATACACAATGCTGCAATTACCAATGATTCACACAAAGAGTACTCACAGATTTAGTTCTCTATCAACCTTTCTTATTCATTCATTCATCAATTCCTCCTTACAATTCCCTTCCCAGCCTGCGCACACAGTAGCAGGGTCCGCACACAACTGGACTTGGATCTCCACACACATAGCTAGCAGGAGTCCTTTCCCAAAAACCCAAACAGATAGCTTAAACCACAATTCACATCAATAACTCTTCATTTCCTACCTTACAATACAAAATGTTCCTCCTATTTATAATAATCTAGCCTAGACTTTCCTATGGTCCAAAAAACATGGTTTTCAGACCCCTGGTTTACCCTTTACCCATTACAATGCTTTTGGGGCTTTGACCCACCCCAAAACCCCTGCGCTAGACTAAATCTAATCAAAAGTATTCAAAATGGACCAGTTTCATAGCTTGTAGGAGACCTTGTTCCAACAGTCCCCCAACACAATCTTATGACTCATCTCGAGTCACTGCGGTGGTGCGGCCTCAATTTGCGCACGCAGGGTATCAAGAGCGCAAGAGAGCGGAGGAAGCACTTCCTGACTCTGGACATCAGCTTGCTGTGCAATGTTGACAAGTGTCAGGGAGGCAGGGCCGTCTGGAGCCGCGGTAACCTGTTCCAACATTTGGTGGAGGCGCGCAATGGCGGTATGAGCATCCTGGGAGATCTGGAGGGTAGTGTCGCCCCATGGTTTCAACTGTTTCCTGAAAACCTGCTTGGCACGGCGAAGATTCGCAATTGTGTCCATGACGGCCAGACGCTGCGTAGAAATGCTGGAGGGCAAGGAAGCTCTGAGCTGATTGAGAGCAGCGTCCTCTCGCCGTAAGTCTTCCTGGATACGCTGAAGCATAGGATGGTACTGGACCGTTATCCAGAGCTGCGTAGCAGCTTCGACCAATTACATGCCCCGCGTAAGCTGCTCCTGAATAATATTTGTTGCTTTTGTAACCCATGCGACCTGCTGTGCCCGATCTTCCGGCGGTATTTCATACTGCTGTCGTGCAGTCCGGTCATGGTGGCGAACCTATTGCAACACCGTGGTGTATAATCCTTGTAGTGCTTCGTGGGATAGGTGCACCAAGTTTATTTGGATGTTTGCAGCGGTTGGAGCATGATCGTGAACTAGGACAGTATGAAGGAGCAAACAAATATGGCTTCTTCTGAGCAGTAATCTGGGATTGCGGAGAAGTCACAACATATCTCTATATCTCATCGTTCCGTCCTAGCGCAGGACTAGCCGTGACCTGATTGAGATACTGTTGGTGAGGGACTGTGATAATAGTGTACCCTTCTCTGCTGTATCATCCGAGGCCATCCGGCTGGGTCCTGCGGTCGTCCCTAGGGTGCGAAGGTCGGGTATTCCTCTAGCGTAGCTATGGTGCCTCTCCGTGCGAGGTTCACATGAAATTCCCTCTGCAAGAGGCCAACGACCAATCATTTGATCAACCTTGGAATTCCCAGGCCCTCTCAAGAGGATGTCTACGGGTGCTGAACATCCAGGGACCGAAGCATTTGGCGGGTTAGGGACTGTCATGGCAATAGAAAGACGGGCGTCCTAGAAAATGTCAATGATCCTAGTAAGCCAGTCGGTGGTTAATAGGGGCATGGTGTTGAGACAATATGTAGCCTGTTGCGAAGTTATCTTGCTATCTGCACATTTTCCGAAGCTATTGAATGGTGGAGTAACCCGTACGTGAAACTTAACATCAATCGTTCGAATCAAACTTACCATAAATGGCTGCATTGATGGTCTGCCGCCTATTTTGCGTAACGGTAAGGTTCCTTTCTTATCAAAGTAAGGTGGGCTGACGGTCGTTATTCATACTTGAGGAGTCTCCCACGGATCGTCAAACCTCGTATGATGCCTGCGTGCTGTTCGTGTACCCCGAATTAAGGCTGGCGCCAAGTGTTTCGTAACACGGTTCAGGTACCAGTGCAGCAACTTGGCCACCAAAATTCTCGATCGGTGCACCTTTCCGTTGGTTAGGACGTCCCTGTATGGCTTGGATACGTCAAGCGTCCTCGTGCCATCTGTCATTTTAAGTGTTCACAAATTCTCCCGGATGCATGTGGGTTTTTGTACCTCTGTAGTCGAACGCAGACCTAGGTTATTGATAACCAGGGGAGCCTGTTTGGGCGGGGTCCTGTCACACCCTTGAGTTTCGTATGTTATCAAGTATCCGCATGGGTCTACTGACCTCGAGGCCCGTCTGTCAACTGGGGTCCTCAAGCGCAAGATCATCCTACTCTGACACTCCTCTTGCATACCCCACCAATGCGTAGGTGCTCCGCACAAGGTTAGTGGCAGTGCCCCTAGCTTGCGTTCCTTGGGAATTTGGGCTTCAACCAACGTCATAATATTACTTGTGTTATCATGGTAGGGTAGGTATCTTACCTTGGTAGAGATGCGATGGAAATTCTTTGTGGTCCGAAGACATCGTAGCGCTGAAACCTCATGCAACTGTCCTTGCCAATTTTCCAGTTCCTCATCAGAGTCAGAGAAACACTCATTGTCCTTTTCCTAGCAGAGTAATCCTTCTGCCGTTGGGTTAACTCGATCTTTGTCCCGTGCAGTCAATTTGTAAATTTGATCTATTTCCTCCTCCTCGTAGGCTGGCTCTGTATACTATGCACCCTCTGCTGGATCTAGTGGTACTATTACGCGCGTACCATTGTTCTCAAACACCATGCTGTGCTTTTTGAGATTGATGACACCCCTCATATCTATAGCCCAATCCAGTCCTAGGAGTGCAGGGTAAGGATCCGCATTCTCCAGAATTTCTATGACCTCAAAGTCAGCTAGGACTTTTACTCCTGCGATATCTACCATGACTTTTGGAAACCTTCCCAGAGGGATGATCTTCTGTTGATTCGCCATGCGTAGCTAGATGGTGGACCATTCCAATTTAGGTTCTCCCATTCGTTGCCATGTTTGATTTGGTAATACATTCGCATCTGACCCAAGATCGAGAATAAATTGATCCATCTCGTAGTCACCAATATGTGCAGTCAACCACATTTATCTTCCAGTGTGTTTCTTATAGCTATATATCTTGTGTACATCCCTGGTCTCTGGAATTGTGTCGGGCCGGGCTGCGCAGTTATGAAATAATACTTGAAAATTTTCTACAGCTTGTGGATTACGTAGCAGTTTCAGACATGCCTTCAGAAAGGGCTCAACCCCTTCCTCTATCTTGAGGTGCGTCGGTAGCTGCGCGGGGGCTGCCAGTGGTTCCTGTTCTTTGAAATTCATTCCTTCCCAAGAGGAAAGCTCCTCCTTTGCCCCTTGGGTGACCATCCCACTGCGTGTCATGACTTTTACACTCGGATCTGCATTCCTTAGCTTGGTTTTAACTCTTTGCAAATTCTGCGTAGGAGTGGGCTGTTTTTCCTGCATCCTGGCTATTAAAATTGGACAATCCTCCACCACATGGTCCATCTACCTACAATACTTACATGATGGCCTGGGGGGATTTGGGCATTCTCTGGTGAAGTGTCCTATCTCTCCACAGTTATAACAGATTAGCTGCCCACGTCCTCATCCTGTGCTTCCTCCCCGACCTCCTTTGCCTCGGGCTGGGGATCCTCTGAGGTGCGCGGACGGTCTTGGTGACGTAGGGTCTGATTGTAACCTATACAAGTTCCCACGACCTATCATCAAATCATAAGTACGATAGTTCTTCTCATCGTGTCCTACCGATCGACAGAACCTGCACCAATGTTGCTTCAGTTTTGGGACATACGCACCTAGCCGAGGGAAATGGCTTGTATCATGCAGTCTTTCTACATGACAGTCGTCACACCATAGCGCAGGTCTGCTCGAACCTGGCCGTGATAGGATGGGTTCCCCACTTTCTCCTGGGCGTACCAAACTAGGTCCTCCTACCTGCATGTAATCTGCCAGTAGAGGACACTGATATTTCGTGTGGCCAGATACCCGACATTGTATGCACCATATATCTGCGCGGCTGTCCTTTCCTCACTCCTTTCGCAGGCTCTAAATTTCCATATGCATAGCTCCAAGCTATTCCTGAATTTTTTTTACCCCTACCGGCGTATCCTCTCTAAGTGCAACTTCTAGTTTCATAGCGACTTCCACAGCTTTTTCCTACGATTCAAAGGTTTGGTGACTCATTGGCATGCGCAGGTGAGGTAACAACATTGCGATGAACCACTCTATGTGTTGCCTATCGTCATACTCGAATCCTCCTTCCCGTATTTCTCTCTTCAACCGTTGATCGGCCTCCCATACCGACTCAGACGCACCTTTTTTGAAGTCCTTTACTTCCGCTACCAGTTGAGAATAAGATTTTGGCTTTCAGAACTATTGTTTCAGAGCGTCTTTGATATCTTGAATAGATGCACCCCCATTCTGGGCAATGTATCTCATATACCAGTCCAGTGCCCTATCCTCAAATGCCAGGGACAACTGTGCCTTCTTTATCGTATCGGTTGCCACATTCTGCGTAGTCCAGATGGAGTCTGCAACAAACCAAAATCGATCCATATCTTCATCCCCTATCCTCTTGAAGGTAGGTAATCTCAGGTACGCAACCATATCGCTGTTCGGAGGGGCTGGTGGTATGGAAGAGTTCTTACCTTTGTGCTGCCTGGGCGACGGTGTAGCTAGGGGATCTTGTGCAACTGGTTCTTGCAACGGATTATAGGTGGATCTCCCCCCATCAAAGTTGGTCCGGTAGTATTTACCACTGCGCGTCGCGCTTCCATTTAGATCCGAGGTGATTCAGTCGGTATGAATACATAGAATTCTCTTTTCACACAGTAATATCTTAATCAACAACTGTAATGTCCTCAAAAATTTGCCCCGGAACCCTTTAAAGAATCGTCGTTCGGCCTCAGAGTATGAGACAAAATGATCAATGGAAAATTCTGTCACAAATCCTCCTAGCACACTGTCCAGCCAATGATCGACCATGCGTGTGATAGTATTATCAGTCCTCTCCAGCTGCTGAATTAGCTCTGGGGTCCACTGAGTGACTCACTCATCCTTCCAGCACTTCTGGAACTCTACGAGTCTGGCCAGCCACTCTTGAAGCTCGATCACAAATGTCACAAAGAATATTTCTAACTTTCTGTAAGAATGTACCTATTTTTCCACCTTTCTGTCATCAAATTTTCGCTGCGATTTTCTTTTACCGCAAATTCCTGGATCTGCTTTTCGAACCAGTCTTCAATTTCCTTTCTTTCAGGCTTCCAATATTATCTTGTCATTACCTGATCCCTTTCTCAAGATTCTCCAGTCCCGACAACAGAACCATTTGTTGGCTCGAGGGGTCCTGACCCAGGTTCGGAGTGTAAGGTTTTCCAACAAACCCCTATACTACTGGCCCTTTCGGCAGTGACTTGCTTGCGCAGGTCAAAGTCTCACTCGAAGTAGTATGGGTGTGTGCTAGAACCAGGTTTCCACACCCTGAGACAGGATAGGTAAGGCAAGCAGTGCTGCACTAGACCTTGTGTTTCGCAGATTACCTCGTTCTGCGCAGGGTCAATTAGTTCTCTATTCGCATCCACGTGCGCTAGATCTATAATTATATGATTTTATGACAATAGCACCGTATTGCATAAACAGAACATAATAGAACATAACAGATCCAGATACATAAAACACACTTACATAGATCTTCGCAGCTTAAATACAGAAAATACACAATGCAACAATTACTAATGATTCACACAAAGAGTACTCACAGATTTAGTTCTCTATCAACCTTTCTTATTCATTCATTCATCAATTCCTCCTTACAATTCCCTTCCAAGCCTGCGCACACAACAGTAGGGTCTGCACACAGCTGGACTTGGATCTCCGTGCACACAGCCAATAGGAGTCCTTTCCCAGAAACCCAAACACATAGCTTAAACCACAATTCACATCAATATCTCTTCATTTTCTACCTTACAATACAAAATGTTCCGCCTATTTATAATAATCTAGCCTAGACTTTCCTATGGTCCGCAAACCATGGTTTTCGGACCCTTGGTTTACCCTTTTACCCATTACAATGATTTTGGGGCTTTGACCCACCCCAAAACCCCTGCAATAGACTAAATCTAATCAAAAGTATTCAAAATGGACCAGTTTCGTAGCTTGTAGGAGACCCTGTTCCAACATCGCGTATCTGCCGATTTGCTATTGAAAAAGCAAATCGACACAGTCGTGTTATTTCCGGACTCTGTTCCTGGACGCTACAACGTGTTGACTATTATCTTTGATTGAAGGAATGCATGATCTTCTTAATGAATAGGCTCGACTAAGTAGGAGGAAATCCATGAGGGGGTCATCCTCTATCCATCCATTTATTCCTTCACTGATTTGATGCACGGAAACCCTGTTAACAATGAAGGCAACTGCGGATCTGTGGAGTAGCTACAGACTTGTATCAATCCTGTAGCTGAATGTAATATTTAATGAAACAATAAGGTATCTTAATAAATATGAAGAATATGACACACATATAGTTTACCTTACCAAAAGCATGTGTTTGTTGCCTTACTAGTTGAAAACGATAGGGAAATAAGGTAAATATGATGCAGAAAAAGTGTCAAAACAAAACAATTTTGGTTTTCTACATTCCCCCATACTGAAGGCTTTGTATGTCATACAATCACACAATTTTGTTATTTCTATTTAGTCACTGCATGTCTTTAGATATTTTTGCCAGCACATCCAATTTCATCCTTTTTACCCTTGTCCCGTTACTGCCATCCTTGGTTTCTTCAAGAGGATTTTGTATTTTATGTTAATGATTTTCCTCTTCATGGCTCTATTGGCTTCCTTTAATTTCTTGTTATTTTTGTACCACAAACTCAAATGTAAAAGGAGGTTATCAATTTTGGAAATTTTAACTTCATTCTGAGCTTTCAGAGATTGATATTCACTTTTAATACACCTGTTTAATGTCTCCAGTTGGAAGATTTCATTTCTGAGGACATCGAGAGCTGGAGGTTCTTATGGTTCATTAAACTGGTCTCTCTCTTCATTTTGATTTTGAACTGATTTATTGCCTGCTTCTATTTTATCCAGTAATTCTATGTAGTCATACATCTCCTGCTGTACTAGATCAATACCTATGCTTTGTTCTGGACATCGAGGCAGTGAAATGTAGGCAGGTGGTGATGCCCTCAGGGATTTTTCCATGGTTTCATCAACCTCTAAATCAATGTGTTCTACATACTTTGAGGACACTTCATTTACTGTTTTAAGCCTGTTGCTTCTTCTTAGTCTTGTGACAAGGGTTTTTGGGGTTTTAGACTTCTCTTTTAGAGGCAAAGCTTTTTATTTGTTGATGGCTTTATTTCTTCTAACATCCTTTGTGTCCATTTTCTTTAAAATTTCTGCAATTGGAATGTCATCCTCTGACAAATCTTGCTGCAGCCGTGGCTCTTGTTCCAGTGGTGTCTCCATTTTTATTTTCTTTTGAGTTCTACTACTACTTGGTTGTTTATTTGTTTCCTCTTCAAAATGATTTCTAACTAAAAAGGCTTCCCATGTATCCCCTATACTTTGAAGATGGAATTCAACAAGTATTATTACCAACCCATGATGGTACATTGTGTTTTATATGAACTGAATTCTCTTTTGGACATTCCATGAAATCTTCTTAAGAATACTTAACAAGAAATATGGAAGGTTCATTTCATGTTCATGAAGAAAATTCATCAACAGTATTATATGGTAGAAAAACACACAATCGAATCATCCTTCACAAGTAACAAATTTCTGGATGATTAAAAGCAAATTCCTCCACTTACTTTTTAATGCAGAATTGGGAATGCCTTTCCTGAAGATAGTAATGTCCATGATTGGTTTCTTCAAGAAAACCCTCTAGTCACATCCTTTTATTCCTTTGTTCTTGAACCAATTTTCTCCTATACGCGGAAATCCAGTAACTTTTGCAATCAGGGACTCTGTTACAGTGAATTTGATGTCTCCTATCTCCGTTTATATGCCATCGAAAGCCCTTGAAAAAGTCTTTGTGAATTCTTTGTGAAAACCATCAAATTTCTCCATAAATACCAACCATTTTGCTTTCTGTAGTAAATATCTTGCCTGTGGATATCCTTCCAAAAATTTCTTTCTTGTTGGCTCTGTTCAGACAATTACATCCATGATTGGAAAATGTTTTCACCTCCAGAAATTGTTTTGTTGACAGGGTAACGAACTTGGTAGGGGTTTCTTTAGAAATGGCCGATGGTGATGGAAAAATGAGAGGGAAATTAGGTATGTGATGGAGGTATAAGTGAGTGAACTATCCGTTAGCCATGCACAGTTATGATTGAGATGACGATCAAATCAATGAATAAGGACTCTAAAATCGTATTATAATGATGAAACGGGCATGGTGAATTATGGGGTATTTGTTATAACACTGTCACCTTTATTAATAATTTGTGATGTGCTCGGTAATGTCATGTCCATATAATTCATATATTAATATATTGAACCCTATTTTTAAATTAAAGCACTACATACCTTTGATTTATGAGCTTGCTAACTTCTGATGTCGTCTTGCAGGTGTTCTATTTCATGAGGAGTCAATCACTTCTTTTGATCATCAAATGTTCCTGTTAGCGCTCGAATCTACCTTAGGCTGAAATAAGGTAAAACTCAAGGCAACATCAAACCAAGCTCAGCCTCGTAGCTAGCCCTACGAGGACAGGAGAGGGCTCTCTCCAGTCAATCTCGATAAATTGAGCAATAGGGTGCGAGATGACTTAAAAAGGGAACTGATTTTAGGCTAGTAAATTGATAGGGAAAGGGGTTTTAATGAATATCTGAGTTTTCTGGGCTGTATGGGGCCAAGGAACAGCATGAAGCAGAGAGATTTAATCAAAGGCACAGGGTATTTTATAAGGCGAGATAGACATGGGGTTTCAGCAATCAAATTTAATTTAATATGAAGTGGATAGACTGTTAAGAAGGTGAAAAGGGCATACATACATGAATCCTTTTCAACAGAAGAAAAAATACACAGAAAATGAACGATTTTCCAAGGCAGAGCAACAAGCTGAATTCTACCCTTTCTACTTAAAAGCATTCAATTAGAAATGATAATGAATGAAATGTCAAACATCACAGGCTACATATGAAACAGAAAGAAAGACACAATTGCTAAACTCATACCGCAAGAATCTTACAAATCAGAGCTGCGCCATTTAATTATTTCTCTGTCAAAACTGTACAGTGATAGTGCTGGGTTTTTTCCTCCCACACCTTTCAGAACTCTGTCCTCAAATGATTTTTCATACAATAAATAAAACTATCTGTGGGAAAACAGATCGACCCAAAAACAAGGGCGCTGTTTCAACTGAAATTATAGAAATAGAAAAAACTATTCTTCTGTTCTAAAAACAGACCAACGTTCCCCTTGAAATTCTTTGATTGACCAACTAAAAGATAAAAGCTGGAGAGCGGATCCCATAAAATCATGACTGAGGACCAAAAATAGGCTTCGTTCCTATATATTCTGCGTTCTAATTTTGGCATGCTTTGACTTGGCATTTACATTTGTTATTTGAATAAAAGTTCACTTTTTAACAAAATGCCTTTAAATTATGCTTTTGATGACAGGAAAAATGAACGATCCCAGCTGGCAATTTTGCTAATCTATCAAGCCTTCAAACCGTGAATATTCCCAAGCAAAGTCATTACTCTGTTTAGTAGGATTCATGTCATCAAAACATATGATTAAGCACCTTTATACCTCTGAGCAACGTATTGGTTTAAAAGAGCAGCCTTTGCGTGCCCAAATATGGAGACAACCACGTGGCTTAGGAGAGAAACGTGTACACACGTTTAAATTCAGAAAAACATTGGTGTTTTCCAACCAAACGTATCAATTTCTCCCCTAGTTGACCATTATCCAAAGCAAAAGAATCCTCTGTTTGATTGCAACAAAGAAAGCCGTCCTAATGCTGTAACCAAAGCCCTTCACAACAATAGTAACCACATACACTTCCTTACGAATATCAGACAGTTTGACCACAACATATTTGGAGGCAATAAATTCGAAATCGTTTGAGTTTGGAGCAACAATGACGATTTTCAAGCCTATTGAGCCTGTGCACCGCGCGCAAACCCAATGCGCCGCGGCCTTTGGGTGCGCCGCGCCAGAAGAAAATAACACTGACAATTCCAGCTCTGTGCGCCGCACGCAATCTTCACACACAGTCACGGTCTTTCTAAAACGCAGTTTGTTCTCCCAATCTTCAATTCGACTTCTCCTTGCAATGGTACAAATGTAATGGTCCAACCACAAATGTGGTTCCTCATAAGCATGCTTCTTGGTGTTTTGGATCTGCAATCTTGACTTGTACAGGTGCATACCCACATTTTAGTGTCATGGATGAAAGAAAACTCAATTAGTTCGGAATCTCTGAAGGTAAAGATGTTTGCGACACCATGGCTTGAAACCAGTCACACACAACTATGGGTTTTTTGGCCATAATAGCTTCCATCACATCATTTTTTATAGGAGAAGAATCTTCAACAATAAGATGTGTACACTCTGACATCCATTTCTCTGTTGCGTAGGCTCCCATTGATGACACAACGATACATAAATCATGTTTCCGATTCAGTCTTTCTAGGGCTGGTATACAGAATAAGAATGGGACGAAGTTCAATCTGAAAGTTGTATTATTCGTTCCAAATGTCATCAAGTCCCCATTACTTAGAATTATCTCCTTATTTTCTAAAGAAAACACTGACTTTGAATGAATTTCCTTGTTGACCAATGCGCCAAACTTTGAAAGATCCTTCATGCGAATTTCGTGAAAAGGGACCCTTGAAAAACACTGGAAGGCATTCCAAGAAGAGGCTGCCTCAACTATGATCTCTGCATGCACACGTGAGATAGTTTTATCAGTTTATTTCCACTGACTTCTTGACTGAACTGATGATTCCTTTGGCTGGTTTTGCAGGGATGACTGATGTTGGATTCAGCAAAGGATCATGGCGAGGCTGCATGTGAACATCTTCAACTGGAAAATTTTAAATAATTACATATTTAAAACAAATTTAATGATTTCTTCTTCAAAACAGAGTTTTGAAGAAGAAATACCCTCAAGCATCTTTAATGATGAAATTTTGAACTGAAAACATATGGAAAACCTCCTCATGGCCTGTGGGCGTTATTGAAGCATTTTGAGAACAACTATCTGCAAACCCTAGACCTATGACTCTTGTTTGACCAAAATCATCATTTATAACCGTGAATGACATGAACTGAAATTTGATGAATTTTGACTTTGGCGGAGGACTGACAAGGCCGAGTCTAACAGTTCCTATCAATTAACTGCATAAACTGTCAAGGCTGCAGAAATATGTCAAAGCTGCAGAACATCATCAATTCTGTAGTTTACTTATTTTAAGAAAAGGATGCTTAGAAAATGGGACTTTTTTCTAGAAAACAAGGGAAAATAAAATTTAAGGTGCCAAAAAATTTTGGTTTTCACCTTGAATTTGTTGTATAAAATATGCCAACAATTTATCGGTTTTCATGTTTATACAAAATTTTATTGATTCTTTTATTTTTTATTCTTTATTATTTTTATTTTTCTTCTCTTTTATTTTTATTTTTATTTTATTTTTTATTTTTTATGTAAAGGAGAAAAATAATTTTTCAAGGTTGAGAAGAAGAATTCTTCTTAACCAACTTTAAAGAAAAATTGTCTTGGAAAATCTTGACAAATTCCTCTCTTGCCATTGGCTTCTGATAGATCTTAAGTCGGTGTCCATTTACTAATAGAGAAATTTTCTCTTCATCAATAGTCTTGATTCTTACTACTTGATTGTCAAAAACTTCTTCGATCTCATAAGGTCTAAGCCAGTCAGTTTGGAACTTCCCTTGGAAATTATTGAATTTTGAGTCGAAGAGTAATGCCCAGTCTCCTGGATGAAATTTCTTTTCCTTGATGTATTTATCATGCAATCTAGCTCTTTTGTTGAACCAAACTAGTCTTCTGGATAACATCTTGTCTTATTTCATCAAGCTCATTGAGTTGTCCCATCCTTTGCTTTTGTGCTTTTGACAAGTCAAGTTCCAACTTGACTGCTGTTTTATAAGTCTGGATATGGAACTCTATTGGACATAAGACTTGCTTTCCATAAACAAGTTCATAGGGAGTATGTCATGTAGTGCTTCTCCATGTAGTTCTGTAAGCCCATAAAGCTTCTAGAAGCTTTTCTGCCCAATCCCTTCTGTGCAAATGTACAGTCTTGGTGATAATGGCTTCAATCACTTTGTTTGTAGACTCAACTTGTCGATTTTCTTGGGGATGGTATGTAATGGACTTTTGGTGCTTGATTTTATATTCTTCCACCATCTTATTTACTACTCTGGATGTAAAATATGTTCCTTGATCTGTAACAATTTCCCTTGGGACACTAAATGAGTGAAGATATTCTAAAAAATAAATGAAATTACAACATTTTCAGTAGAAAAAGAAAGTGCTTTAGCTTCTACCCATTTAGTAACATAAGCAGTACATACCGGAATATACTTCTTTTGTTTAGAAGGTGTATTAATTGGACCAACAAAATCCAAGTCCCAATTCTCAAAGGGTTCAATGAGTACCTGAGGTTGCAATGGCATTTCACTTGAAAGAACAGGTTTCCCCGTCCTTTGGCAACTGTCACATGTCTTAACATATTCTTTCGCATCCTTAAAAAGGGAAGGCCAATAATATCTGAAGAGAAGAATTTTATTGTTGGGTATGTGTTATATTCTTTGCACAACTAGTCACACACGGGGGGGTCAAGGGAACCTTATTTTCCGGTGGGCGAACCTGCCCATGGTTTTGTGCATGGGTTTGCACATGGTTTTGGGGCATGATGGTTTTTACCCCCTGGTATTTTGTAGATCCGGTCAAGGTAAATACGGTTATGTTCTAATCCAGGGTTAATGGATTGATGTTTATGTATGCTTTGGCATGTATATATATGTGTTGTAACACTAACAGGAATATAATGAAAAATCAAGCTGGTCGTCCCGATTTGGGATCCAGTGGAAAATCTCAGTGTGTATATGTTTTATGTTTTATGCTCTCGCTATTGTTTATTTTATGTTTTTAAGATTCGTTTGTAGATAATTTTTGTACAGGTTTAAAACCTACATTTGGTATCAGAGCTATTTCAGCTTCAAGGGGACACCTTTGCTGCTGAGGGCTTTTTTCTCAGGCTTGAGGTAGACCCTGTTTAGTGGGAGATTTGCGGGATCGATTCTTGCAGTGAAAGAAGATGGCGAGCGGCGGGAAGATAGAGATCGAGAAATTTAATGGTTAGAGTTTTGAGTTGTGGAAGCTCAAGATGGAGGATCTGCTAGTGGATAAAGATCAGTGGATCGTGGTAGATCGAGGTACTAAACCAACGGAAGTCTTAGACGAAGACTGGAAGAAGCTGGATCAGAAGGCAAAGGGCACAATACGATTGTGTGTCTCTGATTAAGTATTGTTGAATGTATCTAGGGAGGCTATGGCAAAGACCTTGTGGGACAACTAGGGACTTTGTACCAATCTAAGTCTCTGGTGAGTAAATTTTTCCTGCGGAAAAGGCTGTATAACCTGAGGATGAAGGATGGAGACTCGGTGACGGAGAATATAAGCGCCTTCAATACTGTGGTAAGTCAGCTGTCATCTATTGATATTAAAATCTCAGATGAAGACAAGTGCATCCGTTTTTTGTGTTCTCTACCAGACTCATGGGACAATCTGGTTATTGCAATAGGTAGCAATACAACTACCTTGAATTTTGATGACATTGTCTCAGCCTTGCTATCGGAGGAAATGATACAGAGAAATATGGAGGGTCAGAATGGAGATGCCTTATCTATACGAGGAAGGTCCCAAAACAGAAACAAGAATAAGGTTTCGAGTCGGAGATCTAAATCTAGAGGGAGATCTAAATCTCCTGGAAAGTTTGTAAAGGTGTGTTGGAAATTCGGAAAGGAAGGGCACTATAAAAAGGACTACAGATCTAAAGCTCCTGAGAAAGGAAAGGGATCTAATGATGCTCCTTCTGCAGAGGCAAAAACCACCTCGGATGAAGGTGGGCATGTGTATTTGGATTCTTCTTCAAATACACATGTAGATCATGAGTCATGGTTGATTGACTTGAGTGCATCCTTTCACTTCACTCCTCATAGGGAGTGGTTCTGCGAGTATGAGAAATATGATGGAGGTGATGTCTTCTTCGGTGATGATAGGAAGGCCAGGATCATCGGACGTGGAAAAGTCAAGTTGAAGCTGCAAGGTGGAAGGATTAGAACACTTCTTGGTGTTTTTCACATTCCTGCATTGGTTAGAAATCTGATTTCTGTAAGCAAGATGGATGATGCAAGTGTAAAAATTGTCTTTGAGAAAGATACTTATAAGATGGTTCGGGGAGCACTAGTATTAATGCGGGGAGTTCGGATTGGAACTATGTACAAGCTTCAGGGCAACAGTATTATTAATGGGTGCAACAGTTCTATGGTTCCCGAAAGTGGAGCGGAAAGCCTAACGGTCTCTGGAGAAAATACCATGCTATGGCATCAAAGACTTGGACATATTGGAGAGAAGGGCCTTCGGATATTGCATGGAAATGGTATGGTAGAAAGTATGTCTAATAGCTCTCTGGATTTTGATTTCTGTGAACATTGTGTATATGGGAAGCAAAATCGGGTGAGTTTTCCTTCTGGTGCTAAGAGGGCGGACAAGATATTAGAGCTTGTGCACAGTGATGTGTTTGGACCTATGTTGGTTCCATCACTGGGTAAGTTTGTGTACTATGTTTCCTTCATAGATGACTTCTAAAGGAATACATGAATATATTTCTTGAGGAAGAAATCTGAAGTCTTTGACAAATTTAAATAATTTAAGGCTCTGGTGGAAAACCAGATAGAAAAGAAGATAAAGGTGCTAAGGACAGATAATGGTGGGGAGTTCTGCAAGAAGGAATTTGAAGAGTTCTGTAAGAAGTGTGGTATAGCATGGCAGAATATTACTCCATACACACCTCAACAAAGCGAAGTTGCAGAAAGAATGAACAGAACGCTGATGGAAAAGGCAAGAAGCATGCTCAGTGGTACCGGGTTAGGACAAGAATTCTAGGCAGAGGCAGTGGAGACTGCATGTTACTTGGTTAACAGATCACCTTCATCAACGTTGGAGGATAAGACTCCACATGAGGTATGGACTGGTAAGAAACCCTCTCTTTCACATCTGAGGGTATTTGGATGTGATACATATGTACATCTTCCAAAGGAGAAAAGGAGCAAGTTGGATAATAAATCTGAAAGGTGCATCTTTATTGGGTATAAGGATGGTTTAAAGGGTTACAAGCTTTGGAACCTGGAAACAAGGAAGGTTGTGTACAACCGAGATGTGGTGTTTAGAGAGGTGAAAGATGTTGTTAAACATGAATTCATACCAAAGGAACCTAAAAAGATAAAGTTTGAGGTAAAGGAGGATGAATCAGACTCTACAACAGAAGAAGACTCAGAAGAGGAAGAGCCACAAACTCCAGTTGTGAGAAGATCAGTTCGGGAAAGAAGACAACCAGAAAGGTATAATCCATCTGTTTTCTATTCAAATTTTTCTTTAACTATAATTGATGATGATCCCAGAACCATCAGGGAGGCAGTAGATTCAGAGGATGGAAAACTCTAGAAGGAGGCCATGGTTGATGAAATGACATCCTTGCATAAAAATGAGGCATGGGATCTGGTGGAGTTGCTGGATGGAAGGAAGCCCATCGAGAGAAAATGGGTGTTTAAGAAGAATATGAATGTAGAAGGCAAGGTGGAGAAATATAAAGCTTGGTTGGTAGAAAAAGGTTATTCCCAGGTGTCGGGAATTGATTTTGGTGATATTTTTTTTCCTGTTGCCAAAGTTACTTCTATTAGATTACTTTTATCTGTTGTTGCTGCATTTGATTTTGAGGTAGAACAGATGGATGTGAAGACAACATTTCTTCATGAGGATCTGGAAGAGGAGTTCTACATGAAACAACCGGAAGGATTTATGGTGAAGGGGAAGAAAGAGCTGGTATGAAGGTTAAAGAAGTCTATGTATGGGTTAAAACAGTCACCAAGGATGTGGTATCAGAAATTTGATACCTATATATGGGGACTTGGCTTCACCAGAAGCAAGGAGGATCACTGTGTTTATTTTAAATTAATTGGTGACCGTGTTATTTGTTTGGTCTTGTATGTGGATGATATGTTGTTGATTGGAAATGACAAAGAAATTATCCAAGATTTGAAGACCCAACTGTTCTCCAAATTCGACATGAAGGATCTTGGTGCTGCAAACTATATTTTGGGCATGGAAATTAAGGGAGATCGGGCAAAGAGGAAGCTCTGGTTAAACCAGAGGAAGTATGTCGATACTATATTGCAGAGGTTCAATATGCAGGATAGTAAACCGGTGAATTTTCCGATTCCTGTAGGTGTAAAGATGTCTACTGAACAGTGTCCCAAGACATAATAAGAAGAGGAGGATATGTCCCATGTTCCATATGCAAGTGCAGTGGGTAGCCTGATGTATGCAATGGTATTTACTAGATTAGACATTGCACATGCAGTGGGAGTATTGATCTGGTTTATTTCAAACCCAGGGAAGGAGCACTGGACAACAATGAAGCGGGTTTTTAGATATTTGCGTGGCACTAGTGATTATGACTTGTGCTACCAGGGAAGACCAGGATTGGAAAGAGTGTTGGACATTGTTGGTTTTGTTGATGCAGACTAGGCTAGAGATCTAGACCAAATAAGATCTACAAGTGGGTATGTGTTTAGCCTATTGGGAGGTGCAGTGAGTTGGATGAGTAAAAGACAGTCTGTAGTGGCTCTTTCAACTACAGAGGTAGAATACATGGCATCCACTCATGCAAGAAAGGAAGCAGTTTGGTTGTAGAGATTGTGTTCAAGTATGGGGTTGGTGCAGCAAGCTATAAGGATAGACTGTGATAGCCAAAGTGCAATTTTCTTGGCTAAGAACCCTGCTTATCATTCAAAGACAAAGCACACTGATGTTAAATATCACTTTATGAGATATATGGTTGAGGCTAGAAGGGTGTTGCTGGTAAAGGTGGAAACTTTGAAGAATGTTGCAGATGCATTGAAGAAGTCTGTGAGCACTCAGAAGTTCTCTTGGTGTAATTAAACAATGCGTGTTGCAAAGTTAGGCTAATGACTCAACTCCCTGTGGCCCCTTGCGGAAAGAAAACAACAAGTGGGAGAGTGTTGGGTATGTGTTCTATTCTTTCCATGACTAGTCATGCGCAGGGGGGTCAAGGGAACCTTATTTTCCGGTGGGTGGACCCGCCCATGTTTTTGTGCATGGGTTTGCACATGGTTTTTGGGCATGATGGTTTTCAGCCCCTCGTGTTTTGTAGATCCGGTACTACGCTTATGTTCTAATCCAGGGTTAATGGATTGAGGTTTATGTATGCTTTGGCATGTATATATATATGTGTTGTAACACTAAAAGGAATATAATGAAAAATAAAGCTGGTCGTCCCGATTTTGGATCTAGGGGAAAATATTTGTGTATATATGTTTTATGTTTTATGCTCTTGCTATTGTTTATTTTCTGTTTTTAAGATTCGTTTGTAGATAATTTCTGTACAGGGTTAAAACCTACATTTATAAGCAGTTCTTTGGTAAGAAAAGTGGCCTCCACATGGTTCATCATGGCAGGCTTTAAGTATCTCTCGTATCTCATCTTCTCGTACACACTTTTTGATGATGAAATCTGGTCTTGTTTTTTATAAATCTTCATTGATCCATGAATAAGAAGCACTTGTTTGGATTATTTTTCTTTTTTCTTTGGGCACAAATGAGATGGTAATTTTCCTATAGCCAAATAATTAGCAATATATGCATACCAAGGTGACTTAGTAGATATTGCAAAAAGATATTCACCTAGAAATTTATCCTCTACAAGCATATAATTATTATCATTTTGAATCCTAGATAAAAAGTCAACAATTGTATTTTGTGTTCCTGATGGTCTAGAATGGTGACATTAAACTCTTGTACTAGTAATAGCCATCTAGTTACCCTGCCATTAGTGATTGGTTTGTTCATTAAATATCTGATGGCAAAATTGTCTGTGTGAATGAAAGTTTCATAGCCAGTGATGTAATGCCTAAATTTATTAATGGCATGCACTACAACTAAGAACTCTTTTTCAGTTATGGTATAATTTAGCTCAGTTAGAGTTAATTTTTTACTAGTGTAATAAATGGCATAGGGAGTAAGATCTTTCTGTCCCAATACAACCCTAAGACTATATTTGAAGCATCAATAGATGTATAGAAAGGCAATTTCCAATTACGTCATTTTAGAATAGGTGCTTCAGAGACTTTCTTTTTCAAAGTTTCAAAGGAATTTTGACAATTAGAGTACCAACTGAATTCAAAATATTTGATAAGTAATTTGAAGATAATTTGAAGAGTGGAGATGCTATTTTTGTGAAGTTTTCTATAAATCTTCTATAATACCCAGTAAAATCAAGAAGACTCCTAACATCTCATTGACAAATTAGCACTGATAATTTTGAAATAACCTCTACTTTAGATGAGTCCACCTTTATCCCATTTCCTGAAACATGGTAACCTAAAACAATTCCCTCATTAAACATCATAAAACATTTTTCATAACTTAATGAAATATTTTCTTCCTTGCATATTATTAGAAATTTTTCTAAATTTTCTATTGCTTATTCAAAAGAATTACCATAGACTATGAAATCATCCATATACACTTCAACATAGTCATGAATAATACCAGATAAAATTCCGAGAACTGCCCATTGGAATGTAGCTAGAGCATTGCACAATCCAAAAGGAAGTACTTGGTAAGCATCAGTTCCCCATGGACAGGTAAATGTGGTTTTGTCTTGATCTTCAGGTGCTACCTGAATTTGATTATACCCACTAAATCCATCCAAAAATGAAATATAATTTTTCCCTGCTAATGTGTCTAAGACTTGATCTATGAAAGGAAGTGGAAAGTGATATTTTAATGTGGATTTATTCAATTCCCTGTAATAGATGCATACCCTCCATTTTCCATTTTTTTTGGAACGATTACTAGGGGTGAAACCCATTGACTGTCTGATATTGGGTGGATAAAATTTACATTCAATAGCTCTTCTTCAACAATTTATTTTAAATTTGGGTTCATTCTTCTTTGAGGTTGTCTAATTGGTATAACACTTTCTTCAATATAGATATGATGCATACAATTTTTGGGATTAGTTCCTTTCATATCTGTATACTCCCATGCATAAACATAATAGTGTTTCCTTAAGGTCTCTACTAGTTGATTTTTTTGTAATTCTTCTAGATTTCCATTAATATTCAATGTTTTCCCTGGAAAAATTTCTATTGGATAATTTCCAAAATTTTCTGTAGAATGTAAAGACATTTGTCTAGATGATCAATATTCGATGTTACATTGTTCTTGAAATGTTCGAATATTGTCACAGTATAAGGAGGATTCATTATTTTCTATTGAATTTAAAATTTGATCCTCCTCACTTGTTTGTGCAATAGTGAAAATAGGTTTTATATCATTATCATCATCTATCCATTCCTCACTTTCTATTTCTATTGTTGTTTTTGCATGTGGATATAATGTAAATTTCTTTGTTGAACTACTATCTGAGATAAACATGTCTCCTGATCCACAACTGATGAAAGCATCAACTATAGCTAACCAAGGTCTTCCTAAAATTAATGAATGTCCTCCTAAATTATTCTTGGGTGTTAAAACCATAAAATCAACAGGATATTCCCAAGAATCTAAGGATACAAAGATATATTCTAACACACCATCAGGTTTAATTACTGACCTATCTGCTAATTGTAATAATGTTGGTGTGTATTGAAGGTTAGGAAGTTTTAATTGATTCATAATTTGTTTACTCATTATGTTTATGGCTGCTCCTAAATCAATCAGTGTGTTTGGTATTTCAATTCCATTGGTGTGGATTTTCACAATGGGGCTACCTAGAACTAAATATTTCTACATTGTTGTATTCCCCATCATGATGTTTGCAATTATCCCAACTAATTGGATTCTTTTTATGCCTCTTATTTTTCTTTGAATACTCAATTTGTTAATTGTTTTTGCAAAAATTGGTATTTCTTTTATAGATTGCAATAAAGGAATTCTTATACAGATATTTTTTAATTCATCCATCATATCATAATTAGGCAATGTGATTTTCTTTTCTACTCCTTTATCAATTTTCAACCTTTCAGGAAAAGGTGGTCTAATAGATATTGAAGGTTGTTCTATAATAGGAGTATCATCATATATTATGGGAATATTTTACGTTTGATCATTTTATTTCTGAGGAAGAGAAGTTTCTTCTTCTTCAACTTTATTGCCATTTTTTTGAGAATTTTTCTTTGTATCCTAAATAACAATAGAGGGTTTATTCTTTTCTAATACTCTACAATATCTTAATTGAAAATTATGTAGATCTAGTGGAGTTATTATATAATTTTGAGAATTTTTCCCTTCCATGTTGTAAACAGGTTTATTATTTGGATTTGGAAGTGGTTGGAAGGGTAATTGGTTTGGTTTTTGTGTGAATGGTAGAGAGAGTTGTGGATTTTTATTTTGAGCCTAAGCTTAAACTTGAGGTTGAGCTCGAGGTATTTGATTATTTTGGGAAAAGAATTGTAGTGGAAAATTTTGACAGGGAGGTGGATATGTTGTTATTGAGCATATATTCCATAGGGATTTTTCCACCCTTTATTACAAGGTTGTGGTTGAGCCCTAGGCTGCCATGGCATAGGTGAATTCCAATTCCCTTATGAATATTGTGCAACTGGTTAGGAATTAAAATTTTGATTTTGATTTTGAATATTTTTCCATGGTCTTCTGGCAATAGAGTAAAGATGAAGTGTCGAATTTGACATTCCCTCTTCACTATATACAACCCTAAGACCTGGTATAGAGGGACATTCTTTAGTATCATGATTTTCTATACATATCACATAAGTTTCTATGGATTTTAAATCTAAGGGAAATTCTCTCAGGGCATGTTTCTTACTACATCTAGGACAAAAAATAGATAATGCAACATTCTCAACTTTTTTCTTGTTTTGTATTTTAAGGGTGTCAATTTGTTCACTAAGACTCCCTAAAATATTTTTTTCGAAATGTTCAAGAAAATTACCTAATTCTTCCCTACTAACTGTCCCATCTGCAGATTTATTTATTCTTGATAAGATATGATCTCTTGGACTTTTCCCAGTTCGCGTTTTACTTCTTGAAATATATACACATAATTCACAAATGTTTCTAAATGGTAACTGAGAAATATCTCCTTTCCCCATTACATTGGGTAAATCAATCTATTCATCTTTAATAGATTTGAGTAGGAGAGCTTTCAAAGTTTCCTCATCCAAATTATCCATCTTTGCCTTCTTAATATTATAAACAAATCTTTCGACAAGATCTTCAAGATTTTCATCTTCTTTTTGAGCCATCTTAAAAAAATTCATCTTTCATGCTATGTGGCATACAATAATCCTTATGTTTCTCTAATAATGTATCTTTCATTTATGCCCATGTTCCTATAGAATTCGTACCTAAACTCATGAACCATTTTAATGTTGAATCGTTTAAGGTAGCAGGGAACAATTTTAACTTTTGAGATTCATGTCAATAATCATATGATCTACATAACACTTCAAATTCAAAGAGAAATGTTTCTGTGTCTTCACTTATTATTCCATGAAAGTTAAGGAGGATACTAGGTGGAATATTTTTCATTGTATAAGTTGTATCCTCATCGTGGATAGGGAATCCAAAAGGCTCTGGATCTCCTCTACCTGTACCTCTACCTCTACCACTACCTCCTCCTCTTCCATTTCCTCTATTTACTTGTCCAATTCTAGGTTTTTCACCATTGATATTGTGTACTTCTCATGTTCCTTATTCAACCATGATGGATTCCTCAGAACTAATGTAAGTATCTAGTTCTTCAATAGGACTTTCTACTTCTTCTGGTTCTTCTATCAATGGAGTATTTGAATGAATTTCTTGTTCTTCTTCTTCACTGGGGACTTCTAATTCTTGTCCTAGAAGTAGCTCTCCTGTTGAAGATAGAAAAAGTACTCTTGTAGTTGGAGATGGGGGATTTTCTTCTTCAACTAAAGCTTCAGTAGATCAAGTAGGTGAATTAGGTTGGATTTCATATCTTAGGATTTCAGGAAGTCTATGTGGACCACCTATGTATGGAATTCGAGTTTGAGTGGGTAGTGTAGAACTTTGAGGTCGGGGTGGAGTGAGTGATGATGTAGTAATAAAACTTCTCCCTCGTCATATAAACATACCTCTAGAATCTCTCTCTCTATGCATATCATGTTTTATTTCCTAAGACTTCTATTTACACTTCCTCGACAACGGTGCCAAAATGTTTTTTCAATTTAATGTTATTAATAAATCATCGACTAGAGTCAGTAAATTGATGAAGTGCAAGTGCATCATATGTGCTAGAAGTCTTTTGGTGTTAAAGTAAGATTTGAATTTTTACAGTTTTTTGTTACAATTTTTTGAATTTTATGGATCAATGTTAAATTCCTATGGATTAGTGATGCTGTTAAAGTAATTCTATCGTCTAAGTTAAATGCTATTTCTATGGTTATTTTCCATTGAATTGAGTTTTAAGAATATTTTAACAGATGACTCTTTTCAAAAAGAAGTAATAAATTATATTTTTATTGAGTTGATTTTGGAATTTTATGCTGCAACAATAATAAAACTAATTCTGAGAAAGGATGGAATATGATACAGTTCTAATCTTGTGAAAACATGAAATTCTAAATACTATGAAACAAAATTAACATAGATTCTATTGCAAATTATAGTCTGAAATATAAATGAAAAAGAATTGGACTAAAATACATAAAGCATACCAGAATGAATTCAAGCAAATGTTCTACAGAATAAAACAATCAAAACGATGAACTATGAAAACGGATAATTGGAAATAAAGCATAAAATCAAAAGCATTTACCGAGTTACGAAATGGCAATGCTGTTGAGATGCATAGAAGACTGCAAGTAAAACAACCTAGTTTGCTTGCAGGGGCCCTCGAAATACAATAGGTTATTAACTCTATCAACACATCAAATTGCATGAAAGGAAAATTTAAATTAACATAAAATATTCAAACAAAATGTTCAGGAAATGAAGGTTTGGCGCGCCCCAATTACACAGAGTTCTTATGTTTTTATAGGACGCGTTCAACCATATGTGAAATCTAATCCTATGGATCTTCTATTAGAATCCTTATACAAATTAAAATCATAAACGAGATATCATTTATTTGTCTATTTGCTATTGAAAAAGAAAATCGACACAGTCGTGTTATTTCCAGACTCTGTTCCTGAACGCTACAACGTGTTGACTGTTATCTTTGACTGGAAGAATGCACTATCTTCTTGATGAATATGCTTGACTAAGTAGGAGAAAATACATGAGGGGATCAATCCTATCCATACATGTACTTCTTCGTTGATTCGATGCATGAAATCCTTGCTAACAATGAAGGCATCTGCAGATCTATGGAGTAGCTGCAGAATTGTATCAATCCTGTAGTTGAATGTAATATTTAATGAAACAATAAGGTATATTAATAAATATGAAGAATAGGACACACATATACTTTACCTTTCCAAAATCATGTGTTTTTTGCCTTATTAGGTTGACAATGATAAGAAAAGAAGGATAACATGATGCAAAAAGGGTGTCAAAACAAAACAATTCTGGGACTCTACAACTTGCTAGTATACTCATCATCTGTCATGTAAACCATCTGCTACACATAAAACTCCTTAGCTCTAGCATCATAGTACCTCTCCGATAGATAATTTTTCCAGAATAACCTCTCAAGCTCACTCCAAGTTAGTTCCTACTCATAAATACCATTGAAATTCTTCACATCTTCCCACAAAATATCTGCTTTACCTTTACCTTCATGTTTTCCAAGTAATCATGCAACCTGAAGAAATTCCTCATACAAAGAAACCATGCCTCTGCATCCTGTGATTTCTTCATCTCTCCATCAAATGTAGGTGGTTTTTCTTTCTTAAACTCATTTGGATAATACCCCCCATCACTCCTCTTGTAAGGATGATAATGATGATGATCATAGTGTCTGTCAGAACGAGAACTAGAATAATACATATTTATGTCACATCTCCTATCTGGAGTGTCCAAGAACCTACTATCTCTAATCGTGTCATCTCTATCTGACCTAAGACTACCATGAGACCTACAACCATATGCCCCATTAGTCCCATCCTCTTGTCCATATCTGATTCGAAGTGGTCCCTGTTTTTGCAACTCTGACAGACTTTGAAGGATTACTGCATTGACCTCTCCTTGTTTTTCTTATACCCATATGATTCTGTCATTGTTCGCCTTATAGATTCTTATTTATTCCTTCAATATTCTCAATGTGTCTGCTAGATCAGAAGAGTTCCCAACACCATGCTTGTCATCTGATTCATAGGGAGAATATTTGTAGTCTACCATCTTGCTAGTCATCTTTGATTTCTTTCTGCAAGACATCTCATGTCAGCTAAACCAAATCACAATAAACCAACGCACCTTAGCATAATTCGGGGAGGATATATCTCTGCAAGATCAACCAATTAGTGTAATAAATGTATATATATAATCATAACATCATATATATAGGTAATATATAGGTATATCAACACTTAAACATCATTCTAGCTATAGTCTAGTCATCAATGCATGACCATATCGACTACACACCATGACCTCATGCATGGAAATATCAACCATATCAATGTACACTTGAAAACATGTAAGCACCTGAAATGTATAACTAGTCATAAGCTCATGACAACACAATTCATAATAACACCTTCGGCTCTCCCATGGCGACATCACTGCCACCATGACCAACACCAAGATGATGCAACAAGAACATAGACCACAAGTATGAGAAACACATATTCAATCAAAATAAATGCATGACGACAATAATATTGACAACATCAAAATTTTCCCAAAGAGAGCACAACCACGCTCTGATACCACTTGTAACGACGAACCTCTCCTCACTTCTACCCAAGTAACTAGCCTAAACATGAGATGAGGGGCAGTTATGAGAAGACTTAATCTGCTAGGTGAACTTAGGGAAATGGAGTTGACAAACAACCCTTATTGACTTCCCTCAGGTACCACGGGACTTTCCAGGAGTAACCCAAATCCTCCAGGTGTCCATCCGTGAGGTCACCTTGAATTTTCAATAAAATTTACCCCCATTTTCTCCCTTGCCAAGTGATCCAGGTGGCTCCAAAGACACACACAGGACACATACGGCTTATAAAAGCTCAAAAATCAAGTGGCAGAAACGTGACAAAACTTAGTTTCAGGTTGAATATCTTGTCGTCCTGATCGTAGTGGTGTGAATGGTTCGTCAAACTGAGTTCATATGTGAAAGTTAGAGGTAGTCAAAGTTTTTGGGTTGACTTGATGATGTGGTAGGTTAAAAAGGAAACAATCTAAAAGTTTTTCGGTGACCAAATTCTGACCAACTCCAGCCGATTTTCGAGCGAAATTGTGGGACATTTAAAATGTCTCCTTCGGCCTGAAATCAGGTATTTTAAAAATGTGGGGTTGTTATTAATATATATATATATATATATATATATATATATAATTTTGGAGGGGCGGGCCATGACCCCGCGCCTCCCCAAACCACGTTAACAAAACATATTAAATATGGTTCGACGGGCCGTGACCCTCGCAGACCCCATTATCCATATGACCTGCATGTATTAAAAACAAAGGTGGTTGGGGGGTGGGTGGTCAACCCTGCCACCCTCGTGGATCTCCTCGTACAACGGTGGTATATATACAATGTAACCAAAACAGATTATGGTTGGGTCGGGCCACGTGGAAGTGGACTTGCCCACCATACAACAAGACTACCATTTATATGTTGCATGGAGCCGGGGTCAGGTCAGGTCGGATCACGTGGAGTGGACCCGCCCATCCGCCTTTGATTATTTTAATGCATTTTGTATAAAAAAAGAGGGGCGGGATTTGATCCCCCGACCCCTCTCCTCCAAACTTAGAACCTTAACCATGATGCCAACCGACGAACTTTGTAAATTCTTCCAAAATTTATATATATATACTCAAATCCGGAGATGCGCCCAGTAGAGGAGGAGCATGGAATTCGAGACATAGATTTTTTTAATGTAGGTGGGACCATGAGCCAGATGCAGAGGCATTGGAACCATGATTGAGCCTCATTTCCAGAGGGGCCAAATTTTCCCGGCATCCAAACTGGACAAATTATATATGCATTTTATACCTCTTGGTGACATGAACCTGATGACAGTGTCAGTTTCTGCAACAAATGTCTCTATTTTCAGCCATATTACAGATGGGGATGACGGTGTCAGATTTCAGCATGTGGAAAATCGATTTCTTTCCATTCGACGTTGCATCTTCAATGGTGCATTCAGATCCAGCAATTGAGCAGCCTATCTTCATCCAGAATTAGAGTTGAGGTATATGAAGTGTTGTCGTCATGTAATTCATTGATTATTGATGTAGGATTATTTATGTCATGTCAATTCCTGCTTGATGTATGATGTAAAATATTTATGTTTATTTATTGTTGTTGATTTTGGCTGATGTAAGATGCAAAATATTTATGTGTATTGATGTGGTATGAATTTATCATGGATGGTGATTTATGTTGTGAGATCCCTTTGTTTCCTTGAAGGCGGGATACTCTTTGTCACCATGTGTAAAGTTGTCATGCTGATAGGAGGTTTTGTTGATGAGTGAGAGTTCCTTGTAATAGAACGTCTCATGGAGAGACTTTGCCACTCATGTTGAGGGCTTTTCCTTGTATGACACATCAAAAAAATCCATTTACATCATCACAGTTACAACACTGAATGAAGTGGCCAACACCATCGAGGCACCGAGGCCCGGAGACATAGTCCACACTAGACGAGCTCCATTATTAAACCTCTTGCGTTTTTTTTGTGTGATTGTTGAAATGTTTTCCTCTTGATTATATTTGCATGTGTTCATTAATGCTTTTGATAAATTGTAATTTTGTCACATCAACTGAAGTAAAAGGTATTGGTTAAAAGGGTAGCAAAAATTTACTTGGATTACCAGGGCCTCAGTGCGAGTGGACCTCCTAGTCGCATGCATACACCTGTATGAGTGTGACCAGGGACTAAATTTCTCAATGTTGTGCCAGTGACTATGGATTTTAAGATTAAATTCCAGGGCTGTGGCTAGACCTCTACCCAAAAATCCCTGTAACTTTTAGAAATCATAAATTACACAAGGGCGATGCTTGTAATCCAAAAACTGACTCCAGGGCTAGGCCTGACCATCTCTAACCGAGACTGAAATTCTGTAAAACACTTGGTGACAATACAATATACAAGTCATGAATACAAGACTGAGCATAAGGGACTGAAAATTCATATGAAACTTATCAAAAATGATCACCACCATCTCCCATTAGTTGTCTTAAAATTAATTAGGTCTTGCATCCATTTTTCTTTCAGTAATAAGTAAAAACATGAAATGAACCATGAATAGAACTAGTCACATCACCATGTTTATATCCAACATATAACCATAAAAATAACCATAAGATAAAATCCTATGCATGATTAGCATGGAATAGAGAAGTCGTTCAAGGAGGAAGATAAAGTATGGTTATAGTTGAACAAGGAGAGGCTACAAGGTCCTAGTACGGAAATCAAGGTTTTGTAATATGGTCCCTTTGAGATACTTGAAAAGAATGGAGATAATGCCTACAATCTCATTCTACGCCCTTACATGGGCATTTACTCATTTTTAAATTTTAAGAACCTAAAGTTCTATGAGCCTTTCATGCTAGATAAAAAAGAGAAATAGGTCCTACATTTTATAGAGGATTTGGAAATAGGTGCTCAGTTAAAGATGACATAAGATACAATTTTGCAGAAGAGGTCTAGAACTACAAGGCAAGGGCAACATGACCTTTGGTAGATTTGGTTGAAAGGAAAACTTCTAAGCAAAGCTAAATGGTACACTTGAGAGAAGCTGGAGGAAAATTTGTATCACCCCATTTAGTAAAATATTTTGGGGACTAAAAGCCACCCAAAATGGGGAGGAGTGATTCGGATTGGATCATTATATTTTTTTTTATCCATCTCGATAATTTTAGAGTGGAAAATGTGGAGGAATAAACTCACAAGACCATTTTTATAGACATGGCCTAGTTTGGAAAATTTGGGTCTGAAACCTTCCGGGAGCATTTTGAGACATCAAATGAAATTTTTCTGGGGAAAAAATTTGGAACTTTAGGCCGACATATTTTTTGATGTTCTACACGCAAAGACCTTTCCAAAGAAAATTTATAGAAAATTTATTCCAGTCGAAAGTTCACCTTCCTGTTTTCACAACCATAATTGGAGGGGATGCCATGCCAGCCCTTGACACTCATGGAAAGGGGATAGCCATGTGATTCTGAAGAATACTCTAGTAGAGTCCATATTGTAATTCTAGTTAAGAGTTGGGGGAATTAAACCTAACCACTAGTAGGCTATTAGGTTGTTATAACGAGGCCACTTGGAGGAAAATGGGTTCCATTCTTTTCTAGTGCACTTGTTCCATAGATGAGAGAGTAACCAAGAGGTATAGGGTGAGAGAAGATAGAGAGGCTTAGTGCATTGTGGTAGCCCACAGGCCACAAGCCTTAGTTCTTTGTACTTGTAGTCATTTTCTATTGAGAGAAGGAGAGTAAAGCAACATAAACTTCTAGTTGGGTTTTCTACCTAAAAGGTTTCCCAATATACATCTTTTGTTAAATGTGTTTATGAGTTCTTATTTCGTTGTTCTCTATTTTATGCATAAATTCTAATTTGCATGCATACATAATTAACAGTAATCTACATATCTATAAATCCAAAGATAAATAAATCCTAATAGTGTATATTTTTAATTTTAAAATATACTCTTATCAGATATGTTGTGATGAGCTCTCTCGTGGAATATCCACGGTAGTTTAAAAATCAATAGGCATTGCTTCACAATGGATTTCATTGTGAGGTATGTGGTTCAAGTCTCATTGAGGCTCGTACATTGATTTGTATATACTTAAGTTGACTGTTTGATATATATATATATATATATAAGTATAAGAAAAAATTCACAAGAAACTCAAAATATGCTCCACCACATTCATGAATAGAATCCTTAGTAAACCCATTGATGTAAACTAGTGCACCTCACCTAAGCTTAGTTGAACCAAATACTTGCGAATATATAACTAACTTAATGTCCAACAACATTGCTGACAACCAATGGACCTAGATCACTAGACTATTGATCGAGATTTATGAAGGAACAAAATGAATTATAGATTTAAACAAGAAGAAGAGATATAACAAAACAAAACTTCAATTAATAAATAGCAACTACTGAAAAATGTTTACATGCAAAAGAGAAACAAACTAGTTCAGGAGATGGTAGCTTATCTCTAATAAGAGATGTGATGGCTACATGCCTTCTGAAATGTGTTACAATGAGGCTCAAAGGCCTTTTTATCATCAAGAAATAATGGAAAAACTTAAACATCCAAAAACCTAACCCTAGTAGATGAAGCACAAAAAGGTTGTAGGCCCCACTGGGGTTAGTTGGAATTTCAACTTTCCAGGGTCGTAACTTTGGTATATGATCTTCGTTTAGTGCATACGATACCTCATTAGAAAGATATATCAGAGTTTTGATTCACAGATTCACGGTTGAAATGTGGTTTCTTAAGAACTTGAGTCCTCAGATAGATATTTATAGCATGATCCTGAGTTCAAGCGTGACTGTAAAGGTAATGATAAGACTAAAGGAAAATGGTTCATGAAGCGAGGAAGATATTAGGATGCATGTGAGAAAGAAAATGCAGTTGAGAGAGGAACTGTTGAAGTGTTGGATTTGTGGTAAATACCATTGCTGGAAGGATTGTCCACTGTACCAGGGTGGAAGGCCAAAGATCTACAGTGCTCAGGAGGCACATAAAATTGGGGATTTTGGTCAGAGCATTCCTTGGATATATTCAACACTTGATAATAGGCATACATACCATCAAACATCTATTGAGATGGGACGTAAGCTTCATGATCAAGTTGTTTCCATTTTTATTGATCCTGGATCTAATTATAGCCATGTTAGTCCTAACCTGGTGGAATAGTGTCATTTGAATAAAGAAGTGCATGTAAGATTGATCTAGGTGGATATTGGTGGCCACCCGCCTTCTCCACCTAGACCTCCACTTGGTTTCATATTTTTCCTTGTTTATAACAATATTTACAATTTTAGTAGTTTTTCGGGTCCTGAACTTCCAAAGTAGTTTTGACCCCCTAAACGACATTTTTTTGAGGCCTACAACATGCTCATATCCATAGGTAAGGGCCTATAGAAAATCCTGTAGTACTCAGAGAGATATTTCTAGTCAGGTATCGTATGCGCCAAATGAAGATAATATGACCAAGTTACAACCCCAGGAAGTTGGCTGCCCAACTAACCCCAACGGGGCCCATAATGTCTTGGCGTTCCATCTCCTAGGGTTAGAGTTTTCCCTTGTTGTTCAGTAATAAAAAGGCCCTTGAGCCTCGTGCTTCAGCATAGAGCATGTGTACCTCATCTATTATAAAAAAATAATTTATTTGTTTGGAAGCATATTTCAGTTCTTTGATATTAATGAAATGAAGTTTTTTTTTGCTGCATATCTATGTTTATGTTTATATCCGTATTTTATTTCATTCCTGCATAAGTCTTGATCAATGGTATCATAGCGATCTTCTCTTTCTCTGTTTTTCTTTGCATGTCCCCAACAAGGTCAGGGTATAAGGAGTTATGGCTCAAGCTGGTTGAACCTTTGCAAGATGAGCCTCACAAACCCCGACGAACTCCCATGGCGGAAGAAAAGAAAGACAAGGGAGAAAGAGATCCTTTCAAAATATTGCTGGAGGAGGCCTTTGATAAACATAGGAACGTGATGATGGATAAATTTTCCAAGATCCTTCGATGACTACCCATAGGTGACGCATCTTCCTCTAGAAGCCACTAGGGAGACGCCACTCCTTTCAAGGTACAAGTTAATTTTTACATTCCCATATTTGAAGGCTAGATAGATGAAAACGTTGTAGATAGATGGTTCAATCTGTTGGAAGGATATTTTTCGGTTCATGACTTTTCCAATCGGGAAAATATTACGTTTTCACTCCACAAAGCCACCCCCCATGTCAAGGACTGGTGGGAAACCTACTGTGAGCAAAAGGATAAGAGGGAATCCTCACTGTTTTCAGCCACACCCACTTGGAATTATTTTCGAGATGCCATCAAGGAACAATATTACCTTGTCGGGAGCTGTGAAGGTAAATACATAAAGTGGACCATGCCGCGGCAGGGAAGGGACCAAGATGTGCCAGAGTTCACAAATGGTTTTCATTCCCTTCACACGAAGTTGGGTATCAAGGATTCTGAGAGCCATTTGATACTTAAGTATTGTGATTGTTTACATAAGTACATGGATGATGAAATGGAGTTCCTATACATCTCCTTGCTCAGTGTTAACTATCGATATGCTATTAAGATCGAGCAGAAATTTAAACAAAACAAGTGAGACTATGGATATGTGAATCTGAAGTAAGGGAAAGTCGACCCCAAACTATAGAACAAAAGAAAAATCCAATGCGAGGCGACCCAAGGCAACCTGTCTAAGCCGCAAGAAAATATAAACACCATGAAGAAAAATAAGGACACGGGAAAGTGGTGTGAGTTCCATAAGATCCACACTCACAAAATGAGTGAGTGTCTAGCCAAATAGTCACTGGTGGCTGAGCTGAAGGCTTCCAAATAAGATGCATGTTCCGACTATGAGTCATAACCTGATAAGGGGAATGAGAAAGGGAATCTAATTATTGATGTAGAGCCTAGTGCCATCATTGTCATCACCAAGATCTAGAATGATGAGCTTGAATGTGTAGAGGAGGGGGAGCATATCTCCACTCACATATGTCGGTGAAGGGTTCTCTGTTGCATTTCAATGTCGATAGCGGGAGCCAAAATAACGTCAATTTAGCAGAGGTCATGAAATGGCTGGGTCTACGGACCATAAAACACCCGCAACTATACACCATCAGGTGGCTTCACCACGGACGAGATCTTTGCATCAACCAGAAGTGTTGCCTCTCCTACAACATCAAGCCATTCACAAGTGAGGTACTATGTGATGCTGATCCTCTTGAAGTTTGTGATGTATTATTAGGCCAACCATACTTTTGGAAGTGACATGTTGTGTATGAGTTTAGGCCCGGAACAATTATTATTACTTTGGGAATAAGTTGTACATGATACCAGAGGTAGCGCCGCCTATCACCATCTCCTTGATCATTGTGAAGCAATGCAGTAAGATCATTTCCTAGACAAGCAAATTTGTTTTCCTTATGGTTCACCCTCGGGGAAAGAAGAATATTATGGCCACGACCTCCAAGCATGAATCATAGGCATGTCAGCAATAGATGCACAAGGTCATGGAGGAGTACAGGGACATATTCACCTCACCTGCAAGGGTACCTCTACACTTTTCAGGTCAAGCACTTCATCGATTTGACCTCGAGCACACCTCTACCCCATGGACCAATATATCAATGCTCTGTTCTGGAGAACAATGAAATCAAGAGGAAGATTCAAGAGCTGTTGTAGAAAGGGAACATCAGGCCAAGTTCATCACCCTATGGGAGCCCAATCGTGTTGGTACAAAAGAAGGATAGCTCCTGGAGACTCTGTATTTACTATCGGGTGCTGAACAAGATCACTGTCTAGAATAGGTATCCAATACCATAGATTCATGACCTTCTATTCCAGCTCAAGGGGGCCAAATATTTTAGCATGATTTAATTTAAGTATGGTTATCACTAGGTACCAATCGAATCCTCTGATGTGTGGAAGAATTCCTTCAAATCCAAGGAGGGCCTTTTCGAATGGCTGGTCATGCCTTTCAAGTTGACGGATGCTACCAAAACCTTCATGAGGCTAATGAAAGACATATTGAATCCCTTCACCAACTCATTCATGGTGGTGTATCTAGATGAAATTCTCATCTTCAGCTAGAGTTGGGAAGAGCACTTCCACCATATTCGACAAGTCCTCCAAACCCTGTGATAACACAAGTTGTGTGCCAATTTGGAGAAATGCACTTTTGGTATGACCCAGGTTCAATATATGGGGTACATCATTGATGAGCGGGGTGTGCATGTGGGCCCAACCAATATACAATTTATTCAGGATTGGCCAACCCCAACCACTCTAACAGAGCTCCGCAACTTTCTGTTTCTTGCCAACTTCTACTGCAGGTTCGTGTTGGGGTTCTCTCAGATCACTTGGCCTTTAATTAAAGTCACCAAGGAAGGAGCGGAAGCAAAGTTCTTTTGGTCTGAATCATAATAGAAGGTGTTTTCCAAGTTGAAGCATGGCCTCTACTCTGCACGAATGCTCACATTACCAGACTTGCAACAACAATTTGAGATTGAGACATATGCCTCCGACTATATTATTGGTGTAGTTCTTACTCAGCAGGGGCATCCAATGGAATATCACAATGAGACACTTTCAGACGCAGCCCAAAAGTATCCCACCTATGACAAACAAATGTATTCCATTTTTTAGGTCTTCCAACAATGGAAACATTACATTATGTGGAAGGAAATGTTCATCCACACATACCATCGACCCTTGCAGTTCATACAAACACAAGGGAGGTTGAAAAATGATCGCCATCAGAAATGGTCCACATACCTGCAATAGGTCCATTTGAAAGTTAAGTACAAGAAGGGGACTGTCAATTGACCACTTATCATGGCTTTGATCACTGTGTTTGACTCTTGTGGGCACGAGACTTTGGGTGGCTGCATCTTTACGAGAGCGATCCAAAATTAAACTACACATACTAGACGCTCCTGGAAGGCAAGCAAGTTCCAAACTTTCACCTCGAGGATGCACTGTTATGCCACCTAGGACACCTCTATGTTCCTTCAAGTGAGTGTGCCAAGATTATTTGGGAAGCACATTGCAATAAGTTCGCTGGAAATTTCGAGGTATAGAAAATAGTGGCAATGCTGCAAAAGTATTTCTATTAGCCAAACGTTCAACAAGATGTTAGGAACTTGGAAGTACATCAGATCCTGCATCGCCTACGCCATTACCAAACCGACCATCAAGAAGGAAGGCCTATATACTCCGCTTCCTACTCCTAGTTGACGATGGGAATCCATCTCCATGGATTACATGTCCGACCTTAATTCTACCAAGCATGGCAACAACTTCATATTTGTGTTCATTGAAAAATTCTCTAAGATGGCCATTCTAGCGGTTTGCAAGAAGAGTATCATCGCAGAAGCCACTGTTAAAATATTCTTTGAATGAATGTGGGTACATTTTGGGATCCCACAGTCCATTATATTAGATTGGGACAATAGGTTCCTATGTACATTTTGGTCAATGCTCGATACCAAGCTCACTAAGTCCACGACTTTCCACCCAAAAACTTATGGTCAAACATAGGTCGTCAACAGGATGATCGTACACATTCTGTGCATGTACAACTCGAAGAATCCATGCACATGGGATGAAATCCTCCCCTATGTCCAACACATATACATTAGAGCTCTACATAACTCAAATAGACACATCCCATTTCAGGTGGGGTTGAGATTCTAGCCACTATGTCCCATGATGTGGCCATACCATTTTCAACTACTCAAGTAGATTCATCTCATGTCCAGTCTGAAGCTGAAAGGGAGAACAACTTCATTGAGCGCATTCATAAAATCTGCCAATAGGTCCATGACATATTGGAAAAATCCAATGCTAAGTACAAGCAATGACATGATCAATATCGGGTGCCACACAAGTTCTAGGTGGGCGACAAAGTTTGGCTACATTTACAGAAGGAGCGCCTTGCTAGGCCCCACAGCAAGATTCACCCACTCCAATATGGGTCATACATCGTCACCAAGGTTGTAGGGGATAATGCCTTCGATCTCATCATTTAATCATTCCTTGGTCTGTACCCAGTGGTCAATGTGGACCGCCTTCGGCCATACTTTCCACCATTACTGGACACATCTGACATTGCAGAACAACTCACACCAACAAAGTTAAACCCAGACTACATGAAAAAAGCCACAAATAATCAGATGATGGACACGTAGATCAAGAACACCCACCAACAGAGGATCCAAATATATCAAGTTATCAAAGCAAGCCAACTCCTTCACCAGGGAAAGTGGTTCACCAGGGACTAAGTTCAACAAAAATTTCCTCACCTCATGGGGGCTCTGCATGCAATGGGGAAAATTTATTCCTAAGGAGGAATGACTCATCGAGGTGGATATTGATGGCCACCCACCTATTCCACCTATACCTTCATTTGGTTTCATCAGTTTCCTTGTTTATAGCAACATTTACTATTTTTAGCAGTTTTTCCGGTCCTAAACTTCCCGAGTAGTTTTGACCCCTGAAATGAGATTTTTTTTAGGTTTGCAGTAGGCCTTTGGCCATGGGTAGGGGCCTGTGGAAAATATTATATTACTGAGATATTTACAACGAGGTATCATACGTGCCAAACATAGATAATATGACCAAGTTACGACCCCGGGAAGTTGACTCCCCAACTAACCCCAATGGGGTCCAAAAACTCTTGCCATTCCATCTCCTGGGGTTAGGGTTTTGTTTATTTAGGATTTTCCATTTTTGTTCAATAATAAAAAGGCCCTTGAGTCTCATTGTAACACATTTCAAAGGCATTTAGCCGCCACATCTCTTCTCAGAGATAAGCTACCATCACTTGAGCTAGATTATTTCCATTTGGTATGTAAGCATATTTTAGTTCTTTGATATTAATGAAATGAAGTTTTATTTCTACTGCATATTTGTGTTTATTTTTATAACGGTATTCTATTGTGTTCATGCATAAGTCCAAATCAAGAATCTTGGTTGGTGGAGTTGGCTATAGGGACCAAGAGAAGAGTTCATCATTGGATGAGATCTTGTGCATTTGAGCTTAATGGCATGCCTACAACAACACACCTAAATGTTCTTCCTTTGGGTGCATATAGAATGATTTTGGGCATGGACTGACAATTTACTCACATAGGGACAAAGAGAAGAGTTCACCATTGGGTGAGATCTTGTGCATTTGAGCTTAATGGCATGCCTACAACAACACACCTAAATTTTCTTCCTTTGGGTGCATATAGAATGATTTTGGGCATGGATCAAGGTATATTGTTATGAGAAGGCCATTGAGTGCTTGGATGATGATGGAAAAAAAAAAATTGCGGGGAAAGAAGAAGCCTACATTAGTAAGAAGGGTTACACCTATGCAAGATAAGTGCAACTGCAAGAAAGGGTGTGTATTGTTTTCAGTTCATGTTTCTAGTGAAAAAGGGAAGGATGTTGAGGTCAATGAATTCCTAAGGAAGTACAATGTCTTGTAGAATTTTAAGGATGTGTTTACTGTAGAGATTCCAGAGTTTCCTCCTCATACATAGGTGGATTTTTCTATTAAGTTGGTACTAGAAGCAACACCAACATCTAAGGAACCGTACATGATGCACACTCTGAAGTTGGTGGAATCAAAGTTGTAGCTTAAAGAGATGATTGATAAGGGATAGATAAGTCCCGTGTGTCTCCTTGGAGTGAAACAATGTTTTTGTATAGAAGAAGGATGGTACCCTCATATTGTGCGTTGATGAAAGGCAATTGAAAAATGTGACTATTAAGAACATGTATCCATTGCCTTGGATTGATGATTTGTTTGATCAACCGAAGGGAGCAACAATATTTTTGAATATTGATATGAGATCAGGATACCATTAGGTGTACATCAAAGGAGAAGGCATCTATAGGACCGCATTCCATACAAGGTATGGGCATTATGATTTTTTGGTGGTTCCTTTTGGTCTTACCAATGCTCCAATCACCTTAATGTGTTTAATGAATAACGTGTTGTGGCCATATTTGGATAAGTTTGTGATAATATTTGTTGATGATATATTGTTATATTCAAAGAACGAGGAAGAGCATGCAGAGCACATGGAAGTAGTTTTGATATTGTTTAGATAGAATCAATTGTATGCCAAGCTCAAAGAGTCTAGCTTCTTTCAAACTCATATTCATTACTTGGGACATGTTATTTACAAGTAAGGGATAATATTGGATCCAAAAAAGATTAAGACTATCATGTAGTGGCCAAATATGAAGAATGTGGATGGGTTAAGATCATTCATGGGACTAACAAGTTATTATAGGAGGTTCATTATGAAATTTTCCAATATTAGCTATCCTATCATGTATTTGCAGAGGAAAGGAAAGAAGTTTGAATGAACTATTGAGTTTGCATAGGAAAGGAAATAAAATTGAATGGAATGCTAAGTGTGCAACTAGTTTTGATTAGTTGAAACATTTGCTTACCAATGCTCCGGTTTTGAAGATTACGGATCCTGATAAGGAGTTTGTGGTTTGTGCATATGGATGTAAGGAAGGACTTGGAGGAGACTTTATGCAGGAAGGGAAGGTAGCTTGCTATGAATTAAGGAAGTTGAATGAACATGAGAAGAATTATGTGACTCATGATCTTGAGTTGGCATTGATCATTCATGCATTGAATATGTGGAGGCATTATCTCTTAGCAAGAGGTTCATCTTGATGAGTGATCACAATGTACTAGGGTATTTGACAGAGTGAAATGAATGTAATGCAAAAAATATGGCTGACTATTGTCAGTGAGTTTTATTTTGAGATTAGGTACACCAAGGACAAGGAGAATATAGTTGTGTATGCTCTTAGTAGGAGAGTACATGTGAACCATATTTTAGCTATGAGCTCTTATGGGACAAATTTATAGGAGCGTTTATTACAGGAAAGGTTGCATGATGAGGTGTACCAAAAACTGAAGCAGAGGTTGCAACAAAAAAGTGAAGGTGATCAGGATTAGGAGTATCACCTCATGATAGATGGCTTGGTTAGATTTAAGAGTAGAATCTATGTGTCTGACAATGCTGAATTTAAGAAGCTTATGTTTAGAGAGTTTCACGTCAAGCTGTATTCCAACCACCCAAGATACTAAAAGACAGTGAAAACCATTAGGAAGTTCTAATATTGGGAAAATTTGAAGAAAGAGGTGG
The DNA here is from genome assembly GCA_034641835.2 of Pinus albicaulis. Classification (NCBI taxonomy): domain Eukaryota; kingdom Viridiplantae; phylum Streptophyta; class Pinopsida; order Pinales; family Pinaceae; genus Pinus; species Pinus albicaulis. The sequence goes on along the minus strand of CM076582.1, from coordinate 550,478,556 downwards.
ATCATTTTGTTGCAAGGTGCCTGGATTGTTAGCAGGTGAAAACTGAATGCAAGGATCCAACTAGTTTGTTGCAGCCTATTCTGATTCCAGAATGGAAATGGGAGGTCATTTCCATGGAATTCATTACAGGGTTTCCTAGGACATCAAGTCAACATGATTTCATCATGGTTGTGGTTGAAAAGTTAAGCAAATTAGCACACTGCACTGCGGTGAGGTATAGTTATTTAGCTAGTGAAGTGGCTCAGGTATTCAATAGGGAGATAGTGACGTTGCATGAATTTCCCAAGAATATTATATCAGATAGATATGCCAAGTTCATTTCCAATTTTTTGAAGGAGTTTTTTGCAAGATTGAGGACATAGTTAGCCTTCAGTACAACTTATCATCCACAAATAGATGTACAGAAAGATAGGGTTAACAAGATTCCTGGGGATGTATGTCATGCATAAATAGAGGAAGTGGGAGGAGTGTATTCCAGAGGTGGCATTTTCTTATAATAATGGGTATCACGAATCCTTGAAGATGATTCCATTTGACTCTCTCTATGGGTGGAGTTGTATCACTCCCATCAGCTAGACTAATCTAGTGAACAGGTGTTGATTTCACTTGGTCTGTTGGCTGAGATGGAGCATGAGATGCAAGTTATTAAAAGGAATTTGAAGGAAACATTGGATAGGAAAAATAGTTACGTGAATCATCATAGAGAATTCAAGGAGTTTCGGGTTGGGGAGCATGTCTATTTGTGCATCAAGCCCTAGAGGAGATCCTTAAGGATTGGGTCATGTGCTAAGTTGGTACCTCGGTATTGTGGGCCTTTTGAGATCCTTGAGAGGATTGGTCCAATGGCCTACAAACTTTCTTTGTCGGCATCAGCCAAAGTCCATGATGTTTTCCATGTTTCATTGCTTAAGAGATATGTACATGATGTTGATAATGTGATTGATTGGTTTCTATTGCAGGTGGAACAAGAGGATGAGTTCTAGCTAGAGCCACAATGCATATTTTAGCGAAAACAACCCATGCACCAGGACCGAGCAATAGACTAATTTAAAGTGCAATGGAAGAAGATTGGGCCCGATGAGGATACATGGGAAATGACTGATAATATGCAACCATTATATCCTTCTTTAATTTTTTGTTTAAGAAAATGAGTTTTTGATATATATATAAAGCTCCAATAAGCTGTATGTTTTGTTTTCAGCGGTTTTCTGGTCATAAGTGTCATAGAACACCAAGGAAGATGTTTCCCCAAGGGGGAGGGGTTTGTAATAGCCTCAGGTTGATTTTCCATGTAAATGGAAGGACATTATAAATGAAAAAATAAGAAGTCTAATCCTGATCTTGGGCTAAACTATGACTAGCCTTCAGTGCAGAAGGAGGTGAATCTGAGTGGCCTTCAACAACATGAAGAGAATGAAATGACCAAACTCTTCCACATAAAAATATAGGCCAAGAAGACAAAGATTGATGTTATATTTGACTCAAGATTGTAGGAAAATCTCATTGCACCAGATTTGGACAACAAATTAGGATTTGAAGTTCGCTATAAACCAAGACCATATCTAGTAGGATGGGTAAATAAGGATGCAAATTTGAAGGTAACAAAAAAATTTAAAACAAGATTTTCCATCAATGTTGATTTTATTAATGAAGTAGAAATAGATGTAGTTCCCCTTGTTGTATATGGACTTGTGTTTGAAAGTACCAACATTTTTTTCTAGGGAAAAAATCAACAAAAATTCTATTAATAATTAATGAAAAGTTACATTTTGCAGATGCATTTAAGCATTCGAGATGCCCAAAGGGCCCATGTGTTCAAGAACACTTGTCATTGTAGCGAGGCTACCCAAAAATAAAAAATATGAAATTACAAATTTCCAGCAGGGCTGGGCTTTTCACGCTTGCCTTTTCTCTTTTGAACTATCTGCCAAGTTCCTTAATGCAGGGAAGAAGGAACCAAGGCTAGCTCATTTTCCCTCATGGTGTTTTCTTTCTCAGAATCCAAGCTTTCTGAAACACGCGATCTTTTTTTCACTCCCGAACTGAAACCAGAAGCGCCCCTAGTGGGAATAATGTCCCCTATGGCTTGCGTCAGTAGGGGCATCACGCTAGACATGATTGGGTCTTGTACATATTGGTCTGGTGCCCCTGGATTGGACGCAGTCTGTGCGCTTTCATTCAGCATGGGAATGTCCCCTTCATCTTCTATTTCTTATTCTGAGCCACCTGAGGGGAATTTCCATCCCTTGAATGCTTTCCCAATATTCTTTTTTTTCCTATTCTCTCTTTTTCTGTCCGGGCATGTATTGTGAATATGGCCAGTTTTCCTACATATCTTGCGCCTAAAAGTTGTGTTTTCATATCAAGGTGTTGCTTCAATTTAAGTTGGTTATTATTTAGTTGTATACTTTCTGGTAACCCTTTGCTGAGTCCACTTCAACGTAGATTCTTGCAAAAGTGAAAATTCTCTCCTCCAACCTCTAGATGTCGGTTTTGATGTATCTCCCTATAGTATTTCCAATGCCTTCTAGAAAGAGTTCATTCCCAAAATGAAATGGGAGATTATACAGCCAAACCCATACTGGAATTCTAGTTATCTGCATAGAGTTGGCATCAAAATCAGGGAACCAAGGTGTGATAAAGAGTCCTGTGGAACCCCAGAACCATGGTCCCGTACTGAGAATGATATCTATGGCTTCTGTAGAAGTGAACTTGACAATGAAATACCCCTTGGAGCAGAGATGGATGTCACAATCCATAGTCCAATTGGTGAAAATCCAATGGAACAGTTCCATTGGTTTGGGCTAGAAGCAGTTAAACTTGCATATTACTTCCTATGTTTCAAAAGAAGAGCGATGTTCATCGAACTATGATGCCTTAATATTCAATTCTGGCACGCTGTTCAATTTCTCCACAAGGTATGGTTTGGGAGTATTCTCAACTGGCTTTGAAGTTGTTGGTGATGTGTTTTTCCCTTGTAGAATGTTCCTGTAGGAGGTCCCATTTGAGGTGACAGATTTGGCCGTATTGTCTCCCTTCATGGGCCCTGTAGTTATTATATGTTCAGTTCTAGTAGATGTTTTTGTTCCTGGGGATCCTCCTTTGAGTCTTAAGTTCAGGATAATAGAAGAATTTATTTGGATGTGGTATTCTTTAAGTAGGGCTTCTTCCTATAGTGCCTTCCCTGAATGGATCAGGCTTTGTTTTGTGGTCAGGATACCAATTTCCACTTGAATCTTGTAATTCAGATTTGTGATCGATTCTTCCTCCTGTACCCAGAGGAATTTTGTTTTCCCATCGAATTTTTTTATAAAATCTGGAAACTGGGGTGGGGGTTATAGTCCCCTACTCGGCTGTGTGAGATAGAGTTTCCCTCGCAGGCTCTACCGTCCGAGATATTGTTTTGTCTCGGGGATGTAGGGACGAGGTACAAGGGAAACGAATAAACCGAAGCTGCCTCATCCCCTGCCCAAATTTTGTGTCTCGTAAACATGCAAAGGGTCTGAAACCCCAACGCTGCCTTGACACAAAGCCAGGAGCTCCATCTTGCTTTTGACCAACCATAAATAATAGAACCTAAATCACGAAAGACTGAAAAAAACTTGGGAAGTGTATTACTCACTGTTGGTGTTTCTGGTGGAGCAAGATGGGATGAGGCTGTAGATTGTGACCCCCATGACCAGAAACCCTTTTCTCAGTACTCCGTCTACTCTGAAGGACTGCTTCAATACGATGACAGGAGTCTGGGCCATTAATCACCGACCCTCTTCGAATCCTTACGACGCCGCTTTCAGTCTTAGCTAAAAACCCGCAGGAGTGGTATTTGTTGGCCCCTCCTCCTCCGTCGGGAGACTAATGCCAGCCTCTCAGAGTAGACTCTGTTCTAGTGAGACTAGATCTCTGAGGTGGAGAAAAAGATGTCAGATTAATTCCTGCTTCCAGCCCGTATCAGGCCAATGGGCGACGAGATTCTTGGTTTGTCACCAAGGCTATAAACTTCCAAAACTTGTATTGTGCTAGAGATCAACCCATATTTAGTCTCCGCCATTTCCTTAGGATCGAAAATGAGTGGCCCGATTCCCCATTCCTGCCTAGTGCATGCCCTTGTGCAGCCGCCATCGCCCCGTCACAGCCTCCTGAACTGAAAACCCTATTTACTCTCCACTCCATCGCTCTCTCTTGATGGAAGTACCTACATGTACATGTAGCTGGGAGAGTTCCAACTAGAGCCACAATGCATATTGCAATGAAAAAAAATCATGCACTAGGACTGAGCAATAGAGTAATTTAAAGTGTAGTGGAAGCAGTTTGGGCTCGATGAAGCTACATGGGAAATGACTGATCATATGCAACCATTATATCATTTTTTAATTTTTGGTTGAAGCAAATAAGTTTTTGATATATATATAAATCTCCAATAAGCTATATGTTTTGTTTTCAGCGGTTTGTTGGTCATAAGTGTCATAGGACACTAAGGACAGTGTTCCCCCAAGGGGAGGGGTTTGTAACAGCCTCAGGTTGATTTTCCATGTAAATGGAAGGAAATTATAAATGCAAAAAATAAGAAGTCTAATCCTAATTTTGAGTTAAACTGTGACTTGCCTTCAGTGCATAAGGAGGTGAGCCTTAGTGGCCTTCAACAACAAGAAGAGAAATAAATGACCAAACTCTTCCACATAAAAATATAGGCCAAGAAGACAAAGATTGATGTTATATTTGACTCAAAATTGTAGGAAAATATCATTGCACCAGATCTGGGCAACAAATTAGGATTTGAAGTTCGCTATAAACCAAGACCATATCCACTAGGATGGGTAAATAAGGATGCAAAGTTGAAGGTAACAAAAAAATGCAAAATAAGATTTTCCATCAATGCTGATTTTATTAATGAAGTAGAACTAAATGTAGTTCCCCTTGTTGTATATGGATTTGTGTTCGAAAGTCCCTACATGTACATGTGGGATGCAATATTCATGCAAATAACCAACCAATATCGACTCTTCGAGGATGGAAAATCATTCAACATCAACGCGCACAAAGGAAAGTCGAATATTTCGTTGGTAAGTTCCAACCAAGTCAAGAAGCTAATAAGTTCCAACCAAGTCAAGAAGCTAATAAGTTCCAACAAGAAGTTTGTTTTACTATTTTAAGGAAGAAATCAATTTGTAGATGAGTTATTAAGAGGAAAAGCATCCCTAGGGGGTGTACTAAGAACAAAAACAACATCTGGAAGAGTTTCATACAAGTATGTGTTTCAGGAGCCTAAAGGGTTACCACCCATGAGGGAAGTGGAGCATGAGATCCAACTATTGCTAGACCCCCCATGGCCAAACATTGGGTTGTACATGTAGTCTGTTATAGAAGCAAGTGAGGTGAAGAAACAATTGCAACAACTACTGGAAGATGGCATCATTCAACCGAGTACATCACCATATGGGTCACCCATAATCATTGTTCCAAAGAAGGATAAGACCTATAGGATGTCTATATATTATAGGGAGTTGAACAAAATCACACTCAAGAACAAGTACCCCAACCCATGATAGATGATTGGTTGGATTAGTTGCAACAATTGAAATACTTCACCAAGATGGACTTAAAGTCTAGAGTATCATCAAGTTCGAGTCAAAGAAGAAGATACATGGAAACTTCGCATCAAAACCAAGAAAAGTTTGTATGTGTGATTTGTCATTCCATTTGGCCTATGCAATGCACCAACTATGTTTATGAGGTTAATGAATGATATACTACACCCTTTATACATTCATTTTTTATTGTCTATTTGGATGATATACTAGTATATAGATCTACCTAGGAGGATAACATCTCACATTTAACATGCGTTGGAGGCATTGAAGAATTGTCAGTTGCTAGCAAATCTCAATAATTTTGAGTATACACAAAAATCTTTGGTGTATCTCGTATATGTGATAGGTAGAAGAGAGTTGAAACTAGATCCTACCAAGATGGACGCCAATATGAAATGGTTGGTTCCTACTAATGTTTATGAGGTTTGGAGTTTCGTTGGGGAAACACAGTACTTAAGGATATTCATAGCCTCGTTTTTAGTGGTAACAACACCAGTTCACACCATAACAAGTGGCAATATATTCTAGTGGGGAAATGATAAACAAAGAGCCTTTTGAGGAGTTAAAGAAGAAGACCAGTCAAACATTATTTTTAGCATTACTAAAATTGCAACAACCCTTCAAAGTGGAGACAAATGTGAGTTGGTAGGCTATGGGGGTAGTATTGATGTAGGGAGGAAGGTTTGTATGCTAAAATTCCTAAGTATTTCATGGGGAAGTTCTTAACTACCCTACCTATGACATGGAGCTTTATGCCTTGGTGCAAGCTATGAAAAAGTGGAATCATTATTTGATGGGAAAGGAAACAATAATCCACATAGATCACTGGCCACCATAATACTTATTGGCCTAGAGTAAGTAGTAGAAGACCATGCATTAAAAGTGGATTGGGTTTCTACAACAATTTCATTTAGTGATTAAGTATAAGAAGGGAAGCAAAAACAAATTTCCCAACATGCTTTCAAGGCCACCCACATAAAAAATCACAGCTTTGGGAACTCTAATGCACCTGAATCCATTCACCCATGATGCATACATAGAGTCATATTTAGAGGATGAGGAATTCAAGGAGGTGTTTCAACAATTGCTCAGTTATAGTCATGTGCACGATGGCGACAACACCATTGACTACCATCTCTAGGATGGGTTACTATATAAGCTCGATAAGTTATGTGTTCCTAAGGGTGCATGTTTGTAGTTGATCAGAGAGGCTCACATCTATAAGGTTGTAGGGAACTTTGGTGTAGGGCACTTTGGTGTAGGGAATATGATGGCCAGTTTGTAGACGTATGTGTATTGGCCAAGATGTAAGAACAAGTAGCTAGGTTCATAAGAGATGCATGCTTTTTTGTACCAACGAATCTAGTAGCAGGAAACATGGTCTATAAAATCCCTTACTTGTACCCACTTGAACCTGGGAAAGAATTTCCATGGAATTTGGAGGCTTACCAACAACCAGGAAGGGACATGACTACCTATTCATGGTAGTTGATAGGTTCAACAAGATATCTATTCCAATTCCCTATAAAAATACCATTAGAGGGAAATAAGTAGAGAAATTGTTCTTGGGACATGCCTAGGTGCACTTTGGGATACCAAGGAGTGTCATTTAAAATAGGGAAAAAATATTTCTCAGTACATTTCAGACTACATTATGGGAGAAGATGGACATGAAGTTGAATAGGTCAACAAAATTCCATCCACAGACAAATGGGCAGACAAAAGTAGTCAATGGGACTTTGGTGCAACTTTAGAGGGGTTACAATTAGAAGCATCCGAATACCTAGGATGAAAATCCGGTATATATAAAACACACTTATAATAGAGCAGTGCACACTTCTATGAGTAAGCCCCCATTTTAAACTTGTTTTGGATATTTTCCAACTTCACCTTTGGATATTACATATGGGAAACAAGGAGGATTAAGGGAGGATCTTACAAGGGATGCCTTGAGGGCTGAAACAAATTGTAGAAAATATCAGGAAAATACATATTCAAGTATTGGAGACAATGTATAAGTCGAAAAATACAAGCCTAAGAATGATTATCACAGAATAGAGAAGTCATTCAAGGTTGAAGACAAATTATGGTTATAGTTGAACAAGGAGAGACTACAAGGTCCTGGAATGAAAATCAAGGCTTTGCAATATGGTCCCTTTGAGATACTATAAAAGATGGGAGATAATGCTTACAGACTCAATATACCCCCTTACATGGGCATTTACTCATTTGTGAATGTGGAGAATCTAAACTCTAAGAGCCTTCTGTTAGTGTCTATGAGTCACCAGTGATCAAATGTACTCTTTCACTATCTTTTGATAGGGTCCTAGGTCAAATTTTATAGTTTCAAATAAATTTTGAAATAAAATTTGATCATTGGTTGGTGTGTCTAGGTATATTACTAATCCCACCATATTCAAGGTCAAAAAATGCATCCTGGTCATGCTATCACTCCTTCTGATAGGTCATCAATAAAGTGTCTTAGTCACCATGTTGGTCATCAAATCACGATTATGCATTTTGCAAGGCTCAAAGGTCCAGATCATCAGTGTTATAAATGCATTTGATGTCATCATTATGTCAAGTCATCAAAATGTCATAAATGGTCATGTTATCACCTAGGTCACCATCATAGGAGTTAGTAATTAGGAAAAAAGTGTTCTATATTATTTCTAAGGTATATTTTACACCTTATGAAGATGTAAATTTGCATAATAAAGTGATAAGATGCTATACACTATTCCATTATTCAATTTTTAAAAAATACAAGTAATGTCACTTCATGAACCAAAAAACAAATCGACTTCCAGCCTATAATAAGACCATCCAAGAATTATAATTGCTCATTTCACCTTCATTGAGCACCTCTCTACCATCGATCTTCATCCCAGCCACCAAGGCATCAAAATTCATCCTCAAAACCACTTACTTACCTCCCACTCTACGCTTTTTCCTCCTACGCTACGCTTTAGGATCTTATGATGCATTTTTGAAATTGGAGGTCAAGCAAACATCAAAGGGGTTCCTTTCAGCATTTCACAGGTTCCAACATCTATTTGGCAAGTAAGTAGACCTTTGTTATCTTTCTTATGCATCATTCTCCTTAAACAATTAAGTGAAATCCCTCTCCTAGGGTTTTACTGCGCTTTTGGTTTCTATGAGTTTTTGCTTCATCACAGTGGTAAAACACCTAGATTTTATTCTTTGTACCCTCACCCACACCTCACATACCTCCCCTAAAAATTTCCCATACCCATTCTCTTCATATCCCTCATTTTCCCTACAAACCCTAGCCTACGATGCACTTTTGGTAGATTCCTAGGCTAAGACTATGTTTTGTACCTTTTCACACATTCCCCTCACTCTTTTCAGGAAATTACACCTCACTACACTCAACACTCATCCCCATCTCCCAATATTTTCCCAAGAATTATCTCAGTCTCCAACCCCTCCATTTATTTCCCTCAATACAACAGTTCCTTTTTCCCCTATTTTCCCATCATAACCTCCCCTTCCTTCCTACCTAGATAGGGTTTTATAATGCAGACAAAAGCATGGACAATGAGAAGAAAAATTATAACAAAGGAGGGAAAGTTTCTAGATTTTATCCAACTCAAATCCAAGAAATCAGGGCCTCATATTTCATCAAGAAATGATTTGAAGGTGTGGGGTACCTAAGTTTCTGTGAAAGGATTCAAGAGGTAGGTTTCCTTGCCAAATTGACAAGCCTCTTTACGATCAATTTCAGGAAGGATAAGGCCAGCATAGCAGGGGTTGAATTAACCATCTTAGAAAATTCCATAGCCTCAACCAGAAGTATCCCTAACCATGGAGAAATCTGGTTTGAAGGGATGGATTTGGACATTGAGAATTACAAAGTTTTCCTAAAGCCACACTAAAAATATGCTCCCACACACATCTTTCCCTTAAGACAATTGCTTGATAGGTATGCTCCTCTAATGAAGATGATCATGAAGAACTTTACCTGTGAAGGGAGGTTTTCAAGACTATATGAGTATCACTTAAGGCTACTGATGAATTCCACAACAAATCAAAACTCTCAACCCACCTCACTACTTATGTAGAAGCCTTGTCAAGATGAAAAAGAAGGTACAAAGCAAAGGGAAATATCACCAAGCGAACCTATTTCACAATGGCTTGGTCAAAATCATTGTTCTACATCAGCTTTCACAGATCAACCTACCTTGGGAGGCATTCATTCAATCGAATTCTCTTTTGCCTGCTATTAGTCAACCTAGTAGTAAAAGTACTCCATTGGCACCACCAAGGCCACAAGAGTTTGGCTCTTCAAGTAAGCCATCAGTGGCCAAAACCTATAGCATATGGAAAAGACTAGTGTTTTCTCCTCACAATGTGGAAAGAGTTCAACCTATTATTGTTAAATAAGGAACACCAGGACACTAGCATGATGCACCCTTGCATTAGGAATAAAGTGTACCTTTTGATGCTGTCAAGGATGACCTACCCGAGCATGAGAGAAAAAAGTAAGCTGAGAAAATAATCCAAGGGAAATAAGCAAAATAAGAGAACTCAAGGTCAATCATTCAAAAGTAAACTTCATGATTTATTTTTTACAGCAAGAGAACATGCAGTGTAAGGTAAATCAACTTTTGCTCAATAAACCTAAGGAAAAATTGGTGGCATAGGATGATAAAGGTAAGGTAGTGATAGATGTTGATGAGTTTGATGACAAGGATGTTCACATGAAGCCAAGGATGCCAAAGACAAGAGGACTAGCAAGATAGAAAGAACGGGAAAGTGAGCCATCTCCTCCTCTAGGTCAACAAGACTTTGATGACATCACTGTAGCTAAAATTGAACAAGATAAAGAGTTTTGGCTTGGCAGGGATAATGAACACCTGGAGATGCTCCTGAATAAGGCCAACAAAAATACCAAGCTTCATAGACACATGGCAAAAAATTACTTCACCAGGAACCAAATTTGCAGAATTAGGGTTAGGAATTTGAAAAAGAAGCCAGAGAAAACCATAATCAAGCTAAAGAAGAGAGACAACCTTGATTTAATTGCCGATGCATCATTGATTTCCTAATCCATCATTAAGGAATGCAGAGTAAATATTTTTTTTGCAATTTTGAGAAGATTTTGGTAAATTTTGAGTTTTTGGAAATTTTGAAAATTAATGATGCACAAAAGCGCAACGAGCTCACATTGCACTTCTTCTCAGAGCCTTCAGATGAGGAAAAATTTGCATGGATGGATAGATATTAGCTAGGAAATCTTATATATCCACTTTCTTTACCATGTCAACTCACCATTTTTAAGAAAAAGTCAAAAAACATGCTAAAAAACATGTTTTTGCCACCTTTTTGGACCCCTCGCTGTGCTTCCGGGAGTAGCTGTGGGAGAATGAGTTTTTAGATGCCATGGAGGTGAAGTTTTGCAGGTTTAAAGGTTAATAGGCCTAGTAGATATCCTAGGCTATCATAACCAACCTTCAGGTCATCTCAAAGATTAAGGAAAGCCCCTCAAAAATGCCCTCAAAGAGCACGCTGCGGTTATGTCTCTCACGTTGCACTTCTGAGAGAGCACACTACGCTTCTGTCAAAAGGTAAAAATTTCGAGTTTTCTCAGTCAAAATAATTTTCTCATGATGTAATTTGTCCTTTTATGAGTTGACATGATGTAATTTAATGTATTAGTGCTGGTAAAGGTCAAATTCATGTAAATTTATGGTAATTTATACTTATAAAAGTTAGTCAAAGGGTAAATGGGCAGCTAGTTCTTAACCTCCCTAGTTTTAGGTTTGGTTAGAGAGATTGGTGTGATAATTTCCTATCATGATGGATTTGAACCCTGAGATGGGGGAATGTAGTTCTTGGTCTATATGTATCTTGTTTGAATTAATATACAAGGTTGGACATCAGTTAATCAAAGGCTTGGAGCTAGTGTACATCATATTTTTGCAGAAATATAAAGACAGTTGAAGCTATTATCTTGGGATTCTTGTGGTATGCTTTAGTGATAGTGTTTTTCCTCTGTTATTTGATTATATTGAATATTTGTTTCTCCTTATTACCATTAGCTTTCTTTCAAGTGATTATCTCATGAGGTTTTAAATAGACTTCACAGTTTATATGCTCTGTTTTGATGAGATTTTCATGTTTATGTCTCATTTCTTCTGATAAATGAATTCATAGTCTTATGCTCATTTTGAGCCTTGTTTATTTCAACCCTATACCACAATTAAAACTCAAATGTGTCATTGAAAATTACCTACCTCACCCCATTTTATCCCTGCAATTGATCATTTGAAACCCTGAACTAGTTCGCTAGACCTTTGAGCCTGATCCAACAAACCCTAAAAATCAAACCCTACTGAGATGAATATCTAGCCTAATATATATTTCTCCCTCCAGTGACTTCATTGGCTGTGAGATTTTGGAGAGAGCCCTCTCTGATTTGGTAGGGATAGCTACCAATTCCAAAGTTGGTATGAGGTTACCTCCTTCGGTCTCCTTTCTCATCCTTGGGACACTGTGGAGGATAACACCTTCCATGCTAGACCAGGAAGAGGAATAGGTCTTACCTTCTGTAGATGATTTGGAAATAGATGTTTGGTTAAAGTTGATTGAAGATACAATTTTTCAGAATAGGTATAGAACTAAAAGGCAAGGGAAACATGACCTTTTGTATATTCGGCTGAAAGGAAAACTTCCAAGTGAAGCTAAATGGTACACTCGAGAGAAGGCGGAGAAAATTTTTATCACCTCATTTAGTAGAAGCTTTTGAAGACTAAAATCCTCCCAAAATGGGGAGGTGTGATCTAGATTGGATCATTATATTATTTTTCATCCATATCGATGCTTTCAGAGTGGAAAAAGTGGAGGAAACAAATCACAAGACCATTTTAATAGACATGACCTAGTTTCGCAAATTGGGGTCTAAAACCTTTTGGTAGCTTTTTGAGGAATCAAAGGACATTTTTCAGGGGGATTTTTTTATTTTATTTTATTTATTTTTATTTTTATTTTTTATTTTTTTATTTTTTTTCACTTTAGCCCACATATTTTTTCATGTTCTACACATAAAGACCTTTCTGACAACATAAAAATCACCTATTTCGAAGTCCATATACAAAATTTATTCCTCTTGGAAGTTGACCTTCCTATTTTCACCACCATAATTCGAGAGGATGCCACACCAACCTTTGAAACTCATGGAAAGGGGCTATCCATGTAATTATATGATTAACACTTTAGAAGATTCCATAATTTAACTATGGTTAAGAGTTGAGGGAGTCATATCTAACCACTAATAGACTATAAGGTTTTTATATCGAGGCCACTTGGAGGAATATGGGTTCCATTATTTTCTAGTGCACTTGTCACAGAGATGAGAGAGAAACTCAGAGGTATAGGGAGAGAGCACACAAATAGGATTTGTGTATTGTTGTAGCCCATGGGACACAAACCTTACTTCTTTGTACTTGTAGTCATTTTGTATTTAGAGAAAGAGAGTAGTGCAGCCTCAACTTCCAGTTGGATTTTATCCTGAAAGGGTTTCCCAATATATATCTTGTGTTAAATGCGTTTATGAGTTTTTATTTTGTTATTATCTATTTTCTGCATAAATTCTAATTTTCATGCATACACAATTAACAATAATCTACAGAGCCATAAATCTAAAGAGAAATAAACCCTAAAAGTGTATATTTTGGATTTTTAAATATAGTCTTATCAAATACGTTGTGACGAACTGTCCAGTGGAATACCCACGGTATTTTACAACTCAATACACATTGTTTCACAATGGAGTTCATTGTGAGGTACGTGGTTGAAGTCTCATTGATGTCCGTACATTGATTTGTATATGATTGAATTTACTCTTGAGTTTCCTTGTGAATTTTTTCTAATACACACACACACATATGTTAGAAAAAATTCACAAGGAAACTCAAAAGATGCCCCACCACATTCATAAATAAAATCCTTTGTAAACTCATTAATGTAGAAAAGTGCACCTCACCTAAGGTTAGTTAAACCAAATACTTGCTAATATATAACTAACTAAATGTCGTTGTTGCTAACAACCAATGGACCTAACTGACTAGACTATGATCCAGATTTATGAAGGACCAAAATGAAATACAACTTTAAACAAAAAAAGGTGACAATGAAACAAAGCTTCAATTAGTAAATAACAATTGCTGAAAAGTGAATACATGCAGAAGAGAAACAAACTAGCTCGAACAATTGCTAGCTTATATGTGAGAAGGGATGTGACGGAATTATGTTACAATGAGGCTCAGAGGCATTTTTATAATCAAGAAACAATGGAAGACCATAAGCATTAAAAAACATAACCCCAGGAGATGAAGCACCAAAATCTTATGGGCCCTACTGGGGTTAGTTGGAATGTAAACTTCATGGTGTCGTAACTTTCATACAATATCTGTTTGGCGTGCATGATACATCGTTAGAAATATATTTTCGAGGACTTAGGTATCTTTCCTCAGGTTCTTGAGCATGATCCTGAGTTCAAGCATGAATGGAAAGGTAATGAGAAGACTAAATAAAAATTTCCTAAGAAATGAGGAAGATCTAACGATGCAGGTGAGAAAGAAAATGCAACCACTCATAAGAAGCTTAATGCAAATGAGAAATGACATAGGTCTCAACTTGGAGAGCAGTAGAATAAAGGCAATGTTAGGGAATCGTTGAAGTGTTGGATTTGTGGTAAAGACCATCACAATAAGGATTGTCTATTGTACCAAGGTGGCAGGCCACATATCTTCAATGCTCAGGAGGTGCAGACAGTTGGGAATGTTGGCCAAAACATTCCATGGATCTATGAAACACTTGATAACAGGCAGGAAAACCATCAGGCATCTATTATTGAGATAGAAGGGAAGCTCCATGATCAAGTTGTTTCCATTTTAATTGATCCTGGATCTAATTGTAGCTATGTTAGTCTTGACCTGGTGGATCAATGTCGTTTGAATAAACAAGTGTAGGCGAAATTATGGTTGGGTCAATTGGCTACAGGGACCAAGAGAAGAGTTCACCATTGGGTGAGATCTTGTGCATTTGAGCTTAATGGCACACATACAAAAACAAACCTAAATTTGCTTCCTTTGGGTGCACATAACATGATTTTTGGCATGGAATAGCTATTTACTCATAGGACCAGGGTAGATTATTATGAGAATGCCATTGAGTGCCTAGTGATGATGGATAAAAGATAATATTGTAGGGAAAAAAATAAGCCTACATCAGTAAGAATGGTTACAACTATGAAATCTAAGCGTAACTGCATGAAAGGGTGTGTATTGTTTGTAGTTAATGTTTCCAGTGACAAACGGAAGGATGTTAAGGATGATGAAGTATTGAGGAAGTGTACCATCTTGCAACAGTTTCAGGATATGTTTCCTGCATAGATTCTAGAGTTGCCTTCTCATATAGAGGTGGATTTCTCTATTGAGTTGGTACTAGGAGCAACACCAACATATAAGGAACCGTACATGATCAACACTCCAGATTTTGTGGAATTTAAGTTGCACCTTGAAGAGATGCTTGATAAGGGATACATAAGGCCACATGTGTCTCCTTGTGGTGCACCATTATTGTATGTAAAGAAGAAGGATGATACTCTCAATTTGTGCAGGCGTTTTAACGAGGTGATTATCAAGAAAAGGTATGCATTGCCTCAGATTGATGATTTGTTTGATTATATGAAGGGAGAAACAATATTTTTTAAGATTCATCTGAGATCATGATATCATCAGGTGCACATAAAAGAATAAGACATCTACAAGACTGCATTTTGTGACAAGGTATGTGCACTATGAGATTTTGGTGGTTCCTTTTGGACTTACCAATGCTCTTTCTACCTTCACATGTTTGATGAACAATGTGTTGTGCCCTTATCTTGAAAAGTTTGTGAAAGTATTTATTGATGATATATTGGTATATTCGAAGAATGAGGAGGAGCATGTAGATCAAGTGGTAACAGTATTGAGATTTTTAGAGAGCATCAATTGTATACCAACTCAATAAGTGTATATTCTTCCATACTCAAACTCATTACTTGTGAAATGTTGTTTCAAAAGAAGGGATAATAGTGGATCCATAAAATATTAAGGCTATCATGGAGTGGCAAACTCCAAAGAATGTGGATGAGGTCAGATCATTCATGGGAATAGTAGGTTATTACAGGCAATTCATTAGGAACTTTTCCAAGATTGGATATCCTATCATGTATTTGCAGATGAAAGGAAATAAGTTTGAATGGAATGCTGAGTGTGTAGCTAATTTTGATCAGTCGAAGCATTTTCTTACCAATGATATGATTTTGAAGATTGCAGATCCTGATAAGGAGTTTCTGGTTTGTACAAATGCATGTAAGGAAGGAATTGGTGGAGCCCTGATGTCGGAAGGCCAAGTTTTTTACTATGGATCAAGGAAGTGAAATAAACACAAGGATAATTATGTGACTCATGAGATTCAATTTGCAGTGATAATTCATGCATTAAAGATGTGGAGACATTATCTCCTTGGCAGGAGGTTCGTCTTTATGAGTGATCATAATGGATTGAGGTACTTATTTGACCAACCCAATCTAAATATAAGGCGATCAAGATGGTTGGCTACTCTCAGTGAGTTTGATTTTGATATTAGGTACATCAAGGGCAAGGGGAATAGGGTTACAAATTCTCTCAGTAGGAGAGTACAATATTTCAACTGTGAGCTCTTATGGGATAGATTTACAGCAACAAATATTACATGCAGGGAAACATGATGAGAAGTACCAACAATTGAAGCAAAGCTTGCAACAAAAAGGTGAAGGTTTTCGAGATGAGGAGTATCACCTAACAACAAATGTCTTGGTTAAGTTTAAGAGTAAGATATATATGCCTTATAGTCGTGAATTAAAAAATCTTATCTTGAGAAAGTTTCACGTCAAGTCGTATTCATGCCACGAGGATACCATAAGACTTTGAAAACTATCTCGAAGTTATAGCATTGGAAAAAATTAAAGAAAGAGGCAGTTTAATTTGTTGCGAGGAGCTTGGGTTGTTAAGAGGTGAAAGTTGAATGCAAGGATTTAGCTTGTTGAGAAGTCTAGCAAGAAAGGCTAATTTGACTTTGCCTTGGTCAAATTGAGAAAATTCAAAATTTCCACATCAACAGACAACTTGGAGGACGTTAACTGAGGTGACATGGCTCTTGTCACTCAATTAGCTCAGTAAATTTGAGTTAAAGGGATTGGAGTTCAATTATGCATGTGTTATTTCTAGTTTTTAGCAATCAAGTTAAGTTATTTCTAGTTTTACTCAGTTAAACTGGTTGTAACAGTTGATAGAACTAGTTGGATGCCAATTGTATAGTGGGACAACAATATAACACAAAGATAATCCAGTTAACTGATCAATCAACCAAAAATAGCTCATGCATGCACATAATTCGAATTGTTCATTTGTGGTGGAGATTCCAAGGCATTGTAACATCAGTTGTAAACTAGTTTTGAGTGTACAGGTGTTGCATGCAATCAATGATCAATCCTTGGGAATTGCGCAATCATTTTGGAGGAAATTCCTAAAGAATAGGGGCCAATTTCCTTAGGATTTGCACAAGGACATAAGAGCTCAGGTGGGGGAAGAAATTGACTAAGTCTTGGTCAAATATTTTCATTGAGCACATAGAACAATTATTCTTTTGTAGGTTAAGCTCAAAGTGAGCTAACAATTATAATAGATTCTCTATTCATCTGATTAATGTAAGCATACTTAATGGGTTTTTACTAGTTGGTTTCCCTTCGATAAATATGTATACTTGTTTATGTGATTGATTAATGTTTGTGAGTGTTTCTCTAAATTATGAATTAATTTCCACAGAGCATTAGAGTAGAATTGTGTTTCTTGATTTAGAAATTTATTGTGCAGTTGCTATTCTATTACCATATTTCTACATAATTGGTTTGTTGCAACCTATT
Organism: Pinus albicaulis; assembly: GCA_034641835.2. NCBI lineage: Eukaryota > Viridiplantae > Streptophyta > Pinopsida > Pinales > Pinaceae > Pinus > Pinus albicaulis. The sequence goes on along the minus strand of CM076582.1, from coordinate 550,460,994 downwards.
CTGATTCCAACATGGAAATGGGAGGTCGTTTCCATGGACTTCATTACAGGGTTTCCTAGGACATTAAGGACACAAAACTCCATCATGGTTGTGGTTAACAGGTTGAGCAAGGTAGCTCACTTTATTGTGGTGAAGTATTCTAATTCAATGAGTGAAGTGGCTAAGGTATTCATCAGGGAAATAGTGTGGTTGCATGGGGTTCCCAAAAAGATTATTTTAGATAGATATGCCAAGTTTAGTTTCATGTTTTGGAAGGATTTATTTGAAAGCTTGGGGACAATGTTAGCCTTTAGTACAACTTATCATCTACCGATAGATGGGCAGACATAGAGGGTTAACAAGATTATTAAGGACATGTAGAGGATCTATGTTATGCATCAACAGAGGAAGTTGGAGGAGTATCTTCCACTGGTGGAGTTTTATTATAATAATGGGTATTAAGAATCCTTGAATATGAGTCCATTTGAGGCTCTCTATGGGCGAAGTTGTAATACTCTTATTGGCTGGAGTGATCAAATGAACAAGGTGTTGATGGGATGATAAGATATGTTGGATTAGATGGAGCAAGATATGTAGGTTATTAAAAGGAATTTGAAGGCAGTACAGGGTAGGCATAAGATTTATGTAGATCAATATAGAGCATTCCAGGAGTTTCAGGTTGGGGAGAATTTGTATCTGTGCATAAAAGTCAAGAGGAGTTCCTTAAGGATTGGGTCACGTGCCAAGCTGACACCTTAGTATTTTTGGCCTTTTTAGATCCTTTAGAGGATTGTACTAGTAGCCTGCATACTTGTTTTTCTGCCATCGGTAAAAGTCCATGATGTTTTCCATGTTTCATTTCTTAAGAGATATGTAAGGATGCTGATAATGTGATTGGTTGGTATGTATTGTAGGTGGAACTAGAGGGAGAGTTCCAACTAGAGCCATAATGCATATTACAACATAAACAACTCATGCTTTAGAACTGAGCAATAGATCAAGTTAGAGTGCATTGAAAGCACTTTGGGTTCGATGAAGCTACATGGGAGATGGTTGATCAAATGCAGGAATTATATCCTTCTTTAATTTTTGGTTGAAGTAAATGAGATTTTGATATATATATATAATACTACATCGATCTGTGTGATAAAGCTCCAATAAGCAGTATGTTTTGTTTTCAGCGGTTTGCTGGTCATAAGTGTCATAGAACACCGAGGATGGTGTTCCCCCAGTGGGGAGGGGTTTGTAATAACCCCAGGTTGATTTTCCATGTAAATGTAATGATATTATAAAGGAAAAAAGTAAGACCAAATTCATGGGACATGTATTCCAAGTTGAACAAAGGGAAAAACATTAAAGTGGACATCACTTATGGTTAATTAATGTCTATGGAAATTGGCATTGGCATTTGGAAAAGGAAAAATGCAATAAATGAAAATTATTACAAAATAAAGGAAAATAGGATAAAAGTATGATTAAGAGACAAGAATATGCATGAAAGGGAAATTAGAGAGAAAATAAGGAAAATGAAAGAAAAGAGAAAAAGGAAAGGAAGAGACACCAGAGGTCAATGATCAAAAGGCATCTGAGAAACAATTGACAACTTTTGGTCAGTATAAGTTTTGGACAACTTTAGTTTTGCTAAGCAAGAAATCGTACTCCATGAGAGTGAGAATAAGTAAGGGCTAAAGCAAGAAAAGGATAAGAAAAGGAAAGCAAGGGAGCACAAGGAGAATATTTGGAGAGAAACTACAACATGAATATTTTGTAGGTAATAGGTTGCATCTGTGATTTCATTTTTGGGATTTGATTGCATGGTGCATGCATTTGGTTTACATGATTACTTTTTTTATCATTGGCATGGGATTTGCTTGGATTGAACGTGGTTACACCCTTGCCTTTCCATTTCCATAGCCATGGTGTGATGGTATTCATTTTTGGTTGAGCTTTGGATCTCAAGAAAATACCAAGGGTTGGAGCTAGGGATGGTCTTCTTCGGGAAGCCCTTGAAAAGTTGGTGGAGACAAGAAAATTCCTTTGGGTATGGTGAATAAATTCCTAGGCATCCAAGCTTGTTTTTTTTTTGGTGATTTTTGGAATGGTGTCGGTGAAATCACATTGGTTTAGCCTTTGGAAGACCTGGCTTATTTTTTTTTGGTTTATCCCATGAGATAAAACATTCATGCTTGGAATATGGCATGGGGGTGATTGGATAAAAGAGATATTTGGTTCAACCCAATCTATAATCGGGTGGTATGTGGTGGTCCTTGACTTGGTAGGATTTATGTATATGTTATCAAGTGTTATTTTTATTGCGATCAATGAGCACATGTATTGGTTATTGTGTTGATTTCATGACTATTTTTTCATGGATTCTAGTTAAATGCTAGTTACAAGCATGGTTAAATGATGTTCTCTTGTTATGGATCTTCCTTATGGCTTGATAAGTTATTGAATGGTTATGTGAATGCATAGTATAACTAGTTCTGATGCAACTCACTTGAGAGGGCATTGAACCTTCTTGATGATCCTCTGATGAAGGTAAGGAGACAATGAACAAATATGCATTCATGATCTGTAGTTACTATGTCTACCATGTGTTTGACGAAATTTCCATCATGTGTTTGGAAAGTTTTGGAAATTTCTTAGTATTAATATAAATTATAGAAAATTATCATCGTCATCGATTGAACTTTGAAAATTTTTGGGTTGTTCTGGGTAGCTGGTCTGTAGCTAGCACTGAAAATCCAGAATAGGGCTTCTGGCCACAGTCTCTTAACTGAGAAATCCTTATTGTAGCCTCATGGAGGAACGCTTGTGCATGCAACTTGAGCCTTCTGGCCGCATGCACAAATTGACATGCTTGCGGCTAGAGCCTTCTAGCCGCATTCACAAATTGGCATGCGCGCGACTGGATTGTGAGGTCAGGTGAAATGATAGTTCCAGCTTAGGGTAAGATCCTCAATGGATGTGCTATGAAATTTGGGATATTTTGTGTCCCTGAGAGGTTACAGTAAGTTTCAGGTTGGTATAACCAACTCCCATAACTGGAACTTGGATTTTGGGGCATGCATAGTAACTATCATCTCATTTTTACCCTGGTGAGCTTGTAAAAGTGGGTAAATGTGGGGTGGGGTGTTACAAGGAATCAATGGTTCCCATTCCGTTGAGTTCCTCCAGGAGATGGAGAAAATTTTGTTGAATTTTGTCCCTCGTGAGCCACTTTCCTTGGTGCAGGAGCTAGCCAGATTTGAAAACATGATACAAATGGATCCTCTATTGACGAGTGTTTTTAATCTGTGTGTCCATGATCTGATCAGTTGTGGCTTGTTCGATGCAATCTTGATTGAGCTCTGTTGGTGTTAGCTACTAAAAAATGTCTGATGTGTCCAACAATGATGGAGAGTATGGCTAAAGGTAGTCCACATTGAAGATTGGGTGCAGGCCAAGGAATCAGGGAATACTTAGCTCAAAATAATTGTCACCCACAACCTTTTCGATGGTGTAAGGACCATATCGGAGTGGTCAAAGCTTCTTATGGGATTCGGTAAGACGTTCCTTCTGAAAATGTAACCAAAATTTGTCGCCCACTTGAAACTTATGTGGCACTTGATGCTTATCATGACATTGTTTGTAATTGGCATTGGGTTTATCCAGGATATCATGAACTTGTGGATAGATGTGCTGGATGCGTTCAATAAAACTGGCGGTTTTATCAGATTCAGACTGAACATGTGCATATTATGTCTATGTAGTTGCAAGAGGCATTAAAAAATTAATGGGACACAATGGTTGAAATCCCAAGCCCACTTGAAAGGGGATTCACTAGTAAAGCTATGGAGAGCTTTGTTATAGTTATGTTTCACATAGGGAAGAATCTCATCCCATTCTCGTGGATGCTTGGAGTTGTACATGCGTAGTATGTGCATTATCATCTTGTTGAAAACCTATGTTTGGCCATCAATACGAGGATGGAATGCAGTCGACATGGTGATATTAGTGTCCAAAAATGACTAGAGGTTCAACCATAATGCACTCAAGAACCTGCTATCCCGGTATGATATAACGGTTTGTGGAATCTAAAAATGTACCCACACTTATTTGAACAAGAGTTTGTTAGTGTATTATTTTGTGATACTCTTCTTACATGCAATAAATATAGATGTCTTAGAAAACCTATCAACGACCATAAATACACAGTCATTGAAATGCGGAATAGAAGGAAGGCCAGACATATAGTCCATGGAGAAGGATTCCCAATGCTCGCTAGGAGTAGGTAGGGGAGTGTACAAGCCTTGCTTCTTGATGGTCGGCCTTGCGATGACATAGGTAGTATAGGATCTGATATATTTTCCAACATCTTGTAGAAGTTTTGGCCAATAGAAATAATTCTATAGTACTCCCACGATTTTCTCCAAACCAAAGTGTCCCACGACTTGACTGTAGTGCGTCTCAAAAATAATATTAGCACATGTTGGAAAATTAAGGAGTTTGTGGGTTAATATTGATTTTCCTTTCATGATAATTACTTGTGTTATTTTTTGACATTTTATTATTCTTATTTTTCTTCTTCATCAAACAATTACCAAAACATGAAGATCACTAAACATAAAGAACACAAGATATAGGCTCCATGCACAGAAAAAACCCACAATTGGGGAAAATCAAAACAATCCTCTTCTTATAGAATTAGATCAAAATGAGGCCTACAAGACCCAAATACAAATACCTTCACAAGTTCTACAAGTCAACCATCCCTTTGCCACGATACATATTCAACAAGATAATTAATTTGTCACAAGATTCCTGTCCCATAGTGATCCTTTTGCTACGGCTTAGTATTCCTCCTTTAAATTGCAGATCGTAGTCTTTATTAGCTCACACATCATAGCCATTATCAATTTACACATCCTCATAAAAACAATCTACTCCTCTCTTCAGAATTTCACACTCTTATCATGTTTCTTATTACAATCAGTTTTCATATCCCTACCACAAAGTCTTGCATTTCCCTGTCTTAGAAATTCACATATCACTGCCTTTGAAACTCACATATGATCACAAAATTGAACAAAATTCTTCTGTGGAGGATTCACACCAATAAATAGTTGTTCATCACTATGAAGGGTCATGAATATTCAACAAGCTGACCTGACCATCTAGAGGGCTGAATTGGCCTTGTGGAGGACTTATTTGACTTTCTTTGACTTAAAAAATGACTGTTGTAAGTCTTCAAATGAATTTTGTAGGTTTGAAAATGTGAATACTAGTGCAGAGAAAAGGTGATGTTTCAACTCAACAAATGCCTTTTGTTGTGCCTTGGACCAAAAAAGGAGTTCTTTCGTTTTTCCCTTGGTAACTTGACTCAAAGTCCAAAAGGTTATTAATCCATGGGATGGGGTATCTATTCCTGACACTAGTCTTATCCAATGCTCGATAATCAATGCAGAGTCTCTAGGTCCCATCCTTCTTTTGTAAGAGTACAATTGGGCTCCCATAAGGTGAGGAACTTGGTCGAATGTGCCCTTTTGTATAAACTCCTAGATATGCCACTTGATTTCCTCGTTTTCCAGAAGAGGGTGACAATATACTAGCCCATTGTGTAGAGGAGCTCTGGGAGTGATATCGATCAAATTCTGGAGCTAACAGTGCAAGGGTACCCTTGTGGGTGAGGAGAAGATGTCCCTGTACTCCTCCAGAACCTTATCTACTTGATTCTGCCACATGGAGGAACCCTTTATGGGGGCCATGGATAAGGCCACGATCTTCCCCTTACTTTTAGAGTAAACCATAAAGAAAGAAAATATCCCAGTCTAGGATATGATCTTACTACATTTCTTAGCAGAGATCAAAGAAATGGCAGTAGGTAGGGCTACATTTGGTATCATGTATAGTTTTCTGCACAAAGTAATAATAAAAGTGAAAAGTCTAGATTCATGCACAACATCATTCTTCCACAAGTATGGTTGGCCTAATAAAATATCACAGACTTTAAGAGGAGCAACATCACATAGTACCTCGTCTGTGAAGTGTTTGATGTTGTAGGGAAGGCAACACTGATGGCTAGCATGAAGATATCATCCTTGGTGGATCCACCTAATGGTATTTGGATGTAGGTGTGGTGTAGTCAACATGCCCAACCGCTTAACAAATTCTACTGAGATGAGGTTCTTTTGGCTCCCACTGTCAAGAATGACCTGAAGTGGAGAACCCTTCACCCACATATGTGAGTGGGAGATATTCTCCCCCTCCTTTTGATATTCAGGCTCAATCTTTTAGAACTTGGCAGTGGAAATAATGGAAATAGTTTCTACATAAATAATATGCTTCCCCTTGACAAGTTTTGGCCTAGAGTCGAAACATGCATATGACTCTGAAGCTTTTAGCTCGACCACCAGTGGCTGCTTGGCGCAATACTCATTTTTCTTTTGCGTTGGGATTAGATGGAAGTCACACCAATTTTTGTTTTCCTTCTTCGACTTCATGGTGCTATAATTTTCTTGTGGCTTCCAAGTGTTTCCCTGGGTCAGTCCACCTTGGCTCTGTTATTTGTTCTGCAGTTTAAAGGTTCCTTTCCCCTGCTTTAGATTCACAAATCCAAATCCTCGCTTCTTCTATTTTAATTTATGATTGATACTCACAACATCTCGGTACACTGTGCCAAACTAGGATATGTGCAGGAACTCCATTTATGCTATGATTTTCTTTTTCAAATAACCATGATACTTGAGTGTCAAATGCTGCTCAGAATCCTTAATACCCAACTTCATGCGTAGGGTATGGAAAATGTTCATAAAATCCAACATGTCTTGGTCCCTTTTTTGTCATAGTGAAATCCACTTTATGTACTTATATTCATAGCTCCCTGTTACCCACCACTTTGTGGGTGATATGCCTAGGATATTTTTTTTATCCAAGATGGTCCTATGGCGGCAACTAACAACCCCTTGCAACCACCAAATAGCTCGTTGTGCCATTTATACGCCACTTGAGCCAACCATGTGGTCCCTCACCCATCTGTCATGATCGTATGTTTGAAGGTGGGCCTCCGAAACCTAAAGGTATGAGTTCTCATTTGGTACTTGAGTATTGAGTTTCCTTATCATGGATACTTCCAGGCATGGATTAATAAGGGGATTCAACGAAAAGAGTGGGTTAGGTCAGTGCTTCTGTCCCATAGACCTCTATTAGACATTACCCTTCTATATTAGTCTCATGAGATATCCTTTACTGACCATTGGTTTCTAGGGTTGTACTACACGATAAACCCTGATTTTGGTTGTGTGGTCCCACTCCCTCATCCATATATATCACTCCCCTTCTGTTTATTATAACCCCATTCATCATATTTCCCACCTGGGTCCACATTTATCCACTGGGTCTAATCCAGGTGGATATTGGTGGCCACCCACCTATTCCACATGGACCCCACTATTGTTTCTTTAAGTTTTCCATTTTCCTTAATTTTTGCACAATTTACTATTTTTGGTAGTTTTTCGGTCCTCAACTTCTGGAACCGTTTTGAGGCCCTAAACGATGTTTTTTTTTGGAAAATGGGAAAATGTGAGTCTTTAACTAATTTTTTTAGTCAAAATTTGTAGTCCTTAGATAAATATTTCTAACAAGATATCGTGCGTGTCAAACAGAGATCATATGCCAATGTTATGACTACAGGAAGTTGATGTACCAATTTACCCCAACAAGGTCCACATTTTTGGCGATTCATCTCCTAGGCTTTTGTTTTTGGATGTTTATGGTTTTCCATTGTTTCTAAATAATAAATATGCCTTTAAGCCTCATTGTAACATAGTTCAGAGGCATGTATCTGCCACATCTCTTCTCAAAGATAAGCTACCATCACCCGAGCTAGTTTATTTCCATTATGTATGTAAGCATATTTTAGTTCTTTGATATTAATGAAATGAAGGTTTATTTCTGCTACATATTTGTGTTTATGTTTAGATCTATTTTATATTGAATTCCTGCATAAGTCTGGATCAGTGGCGTTAGAGTAGTCTTCGCTTTCTCTGTTTTTCTTTGCATGTTCGGAATGAGGTCTGGATATAAGGAGTTAGGGCTCAAAATGGTTGAACCTTTTCAAGATTAGCCTCACAAACCTCAACGACCTCCCATGGTGGAAGAAAAGAAATATGAGGGAGTAAAATATCCTTTCAAAATATTGCTTGAGGAGGCCCTCGAGAAACAAAGGAATGCGATAATGATAAATTTTCCTAGATCCTTCGAAAACTACCCACAGGCGACAAATATTCATCCAACAACCACTCAAGAGGAGCAACATCACACAGTACCTCAACACCACTCCTTTTAAGGTACAACTTAAATTTGACATTCCCATATTTAAAAGCCTTATAGATGCAGACGTTGTAGATAGATGGTTAAATATGTTGGAAGGATATTTTTCGGTTCATGAATTTTCAAATCGGGAAAATGTTATTTTTTTACTCCTCAAAGTTGACCCCCATGTCAAGGACTGGTGGGAAACCTACTGTGAGCAAAAGGACGAGAGTGAATCCTCACTGTTTTCAACCACACCCACTTGGAATTTTTTCTGAGATGCCATCAAGGAACAATATTACCCTGTCGGGATTTATGCAGATAAATACATAAAGTGGACCATGCTATGGTAGAGAAGGGACCAAGATGTACCAGATTTCACAAATGGTTTTCATGCCCTTTGCATGAAGCTGGGTATCACGGATTTTGAGCAGCATTTGGTACTCAAGTATCACGAATGTTTACATAAGTACATCTAGGACGAAATGGAGTTCTTGGACATCTCCTTACTCGGTGCTGCCTATCGATATGCTGCCAAGATTGAGCAAAAGCTTAAACATAAGAAGTGAGCCTTTGGATATGAAAATATGAAGCAAGGGAAAGGTGCCCCCAAACTGCAAAACAAAGGACAAAGCCAAGGAAGGGCAACCCATTGAAGCCGCAAGCAAAAAACAGCACCACAAAGAAAAATAAGGACATGAGAAAGTGGCGTGAGTTCCATATGAGCCCCACTCACAACATGATTGAGTGTCGATTCAAGTAGTCACTACTGGATGAGATGAATTCTTCTTAATCAGATGTATGTTCCAAATCTAAGTTAGAACCCGACAAGGGGAATGACAAAGGGAAGAAGAGTATTGATGTTGATCCCAGTTCCACCCTTGCCACCACCAAGATCCAGAAGGATGAGCCCAAAGATCCAGAGGAGGGGGAGCACCTCTTCCATTCATAGATGTGGGTGAAGGGTTGTCTGTTGTAGTTCATTGTCGATAGCGAGAGCCAAAAGAAACTCATTTAAGTAGAGGTCATGAAGCAGCTAGGCCTACCGACCACAAGATACCTGCAAACGTACACCATCGGGTGGCTTCACCAAGGACGAGATATTCACATCAACTAGTAGTGTTGCCTCCCATACATCATCAAGACCTTCATAGCTAAGGTACTATGTGATGTTGCTCCTCTTGAAGTTTATGATGTATTATTAGGCCAACCAGCCTTGTGGAAGCAACATGTTGTCTATGAGTCTATGCCTCTCATTGTTATTATTATTTTTCACAATATGTTTTACAACATACTGAAGGTAGCACTGCCTACCACAATCGCTTTGATCACTGCGAAGAAATGTAGTAAGATCATTTCCAAGACCAAGAATTTTTTTTTCCTTATGATTCACCCTCAGGGAAAGAAGAAGATTGTGGCCATGGCCTCGAGACAGGGCTCCTCCGCACGACAACAACAGGTGGACAATGTCATGGAGGAGTGCAAGGACATCTTCACCTCACCCACAGGGGTACCTCTACACTGTCAGGTCAAGCACTCCATCGATATGATCCTAGACCTGCCACTACCCAATATAACGATCTATTGATGCTATGTTCTAGAGTATGATGAAATCAAGAGATAAATTCAGGAGTTGTTGCAAAAATGGAACATTAGGCCAAGTTCATCACCCTGTGGGAGCCTGTTTGTGTTGGTACATATGAAGGATGGGACCTGGAGAATCTGTATTGACTATAAGGCACTATACAAGATCACTCTCCGGAATAGGTATCTGATCCCACAAATTGATGGCCTTCTGGACCAGCTCAAGGGGGACAAATATTTTAGCAAGATTGACTTGAAGTTTGGTTATCGCCAGGTACCAATTGATCCCTCTGTTGTGTGGAATACATCCTTCAAATCCAAGGAGGGACTTTTCGAATAATTGGTCATGCCCTTCGGGTAAACAAATGCCCCCACAACCATCATGAGGCTGATGGATGACATATTAAGACCCTTCACCAACTCATTCATGGTGGTGTATTTGAATGACATCCTGATCTTTAGCCAAAGTTGGGAAGATGTAACAACATTGGTGAAAATTCCATTGAATAGAAGTTAAAAATAATAACCACGGTTGATAGGACACTTATTGCAAGCTGAATGTTGGGCAAAACATCCCAGGGGGTGTTAATTTGGTTTATTATGGCTAAGGAAATTGGAAAAGGCAAAGGCTTTGGAGAGGAAAAATTGAATTTTTGAGACATTCATTTATTAAAATAATGGAAATTATAAGAAAAGGGAGATGAAAGGTCACATGTTGTATGTGAAGAGGAAATTGAAGGAAAATAATGGAAAATGAAGAAAATAGAGGTATCTTCCATAAAAAGGATTATGAGGATCAATTTTTCCCTTTAGTTAGTGCATTTTTTGGAGCTCTCTCTCTCTCTCTCTCACAATATTGGACACTTAGAGTTTTTGGAGCACTTTCGAATTGGAGCAAGAAAGCCAAGAAAGAAGGAAAAAAGAGGAAGAAAGCAAGGAGGAGTAGGAATCAAGCAACTATATCAGGATTCTTGGCAGGTATCGATTTGCATGTGTATTTTCCTTTTTAGATTTTGCATGCATGGTATTTCATGTGGTTTATTGCTGTCTTGGCATGGGTTTTTCTAGGTGTGACAGTATTTTCAGCCTAGCCTTTCCATTTGCGGATAGCCATGGTGTTGTGGAGTTCTCATGTTTTGGTTTAGTTGGACTATTGGATGGATTTTAATATGAGTGGGGTGGATCTCTGAATTGATATAACACATGGCCTAGTAACCCATGAACCAGACTGTGGGTTTCTGTAAAGCCGAATAGTGTGTTGCCTCTGTAGGCCTAGGAATCCTTGACCCGTGAGTGGTGGGATATACGATAAAGCCTAGAGGTGGTTTTCTCTCCATTCAGGCCTAGGAATCTAGAGTTTGGGGTTGCGGTAAAGCCTGGAGATTATATCTCGGTTTAGGGCCTAGTGATCCCTGATTCAGACCATGGGTTGCGATAAAACCTGAGAGACTAGGAGGTAGGAAAATTCCTCACGGTTTAGGCGAAGAAAATCCAGTGATATCCATGCTTGTGTTGGCCTAGTGATCAGATGTAGATCATGGTAAAGCCCGATTTATGATTGATGAGGGTGAGGTGGTTTAAACTTGGGATGCCTTGGTTGGTTTTTTGGTTTGAGTCCCACACTTATTCTTGCAATATGGCACGAGGGTGATTGGCTGAAGAGAGATTTGGATCTGACAATATATGGTTGAGTGGAACGTGGAAGTCCCATCTCGAGTTGGTTTTTACACTCATTAATGAGAAGATCATTCCTTTGGTATTTTGTATGCAAATGTACTAGCTATCATGTGGATTTCATTGATGTTATATCATGGTATATTTGTTGTTATTATGTCGGTTATAAGTTTGTATTTTATCAGTGATGATGTATGGATCTATCTATGTTTTTTGCTGTAAATGAATATACAATGTATCTATGGTCAAATAAATTGTATTACAGATTATGATTTTAGAGAGAAATGCTTCTTAGCGATTCTCCGATAAGTATTAGACCCCCATGTTTAATTATTTTGTTTACACCTATAGATGCAATTTTTTTGACATGTTTGACGAAATGTATGTCATGGATGGCTAGGGTCGGATGAGTTCCTAATGATGTGATTGCTTCCATGTATTTGTTTAATTGTTATTTATCCTCTCCTAAAGTTACAATAAGTTCTGGGCAGTGACCTGGGCTCAGGGGTTGAAAATGTGGCACAGATCCCGGAGTTGCAGGCACAAAATTTATTGTTTGGGGCCTTGGCTGCTACCTTGCCCTTATATTCCCATGGAAAAGGCTCAAGAGGGTCAAAATTTAGCCCCCCTTCAAGTTTCAGGGGTTTGGGAGGGTGATCTACCTCATGGAGGTGTTGTTGATGCTGTGAAATGTGTGTTTGTCATGTTTCCGTCAGTTCCACTTCCTTAAGGTCATATAGGAGGTTGAATCTCGTATTAGTAGCCTCTTGTCACATGTTTACCCTGGTTGGCCAGTTACTTGGGTAGATGTGGGAAGAGGGTGTTACAGATTGGTATCAGAGCATGGTTCAACTCTCAGACTGGATGGGTGCTGTGTAAATCATGAGTTATGTTGATTGGTTTTGTGTTTTTATACCTATGTTGTATGTGGTTGTTGCCTCTGCATTGTGTTGGCCATGGTGGAAGTGGTGTCGCCATGGAAGTGCTGATGATGTTGTTTTCGACATGCTGTCATGAATGTATGACTGATTGTGTGCCGTTCTTCTTTATGTATTGTGCTTGCACTCTTGCTTACATATTGTTACATGTTGTATATGCATTGCTTGGTTATGCTAGGTCACATATGGTTCATGCTTGTGTATTGGTTATGCATGTGTGCTTGTGTAATGTTATATTTTGACTATGATTTGGTTGGTAATGCTGGGTTACATGTTATTTATATATATGTATGGTTCATGCTTATGGTTGCGTGTGGTCAATCTTGCATTGGTGTGCATTTGGTATGGTCACGCATGGATGAGTAGATTCCAACTAGAATGAAATTTATATGCTTATATGCCTAGTAATTATATGTTTATATTATGTCATGATTATATGTATAAATGTATTACCCTGATTGAATAATATTGCAGGAAGTATCCTCCCAACATTACACTAAGGTACGTTGGTTTATTGTTATTTTGTTTAGCTGACATATTATACATAGCAGGAGAAATATCAACATGGATATAAATATGGTAGACTACAATAACTCCCCCCATGAGTGATATGAGCATCATGGTGGGAAATCTTTTGATTTGGAAAATAAATTGAGAATCCTAAAGGAAGAAATAAGGATTTGTAAGCTAGACAATGAAAAGCTCATATAGACACAAGAGAAACAAGAAGAGGTGAATGCAATACTTCTTCAGAGCTTGTCAGATTTGCAGAAACAAGGGCCATTACATATCATTTATGGACATGAGGAAAGAAATAATGGGGCAAATGGCAGTAGGTCTCATGGTAGACACAGGTCAGATAGAGCTGATACCATGAGATATGGAAAGTTGTTGGACACTTCGGATAGGAGGAGTGATGAGCACATGTATCATTACAGTTTTGGTTCGGATAGATATCATGATCATCGTCAATATCATCCTTATAGGAGGAATGACATGGGGTAATTTCCAAATGAATTTAAGAAATCCAAACCATCTAATTTTGATGGAGACTTGAAGAAACCAGAAGATGCTGAGGCTTAGATACTTGGAATCAACAAATTCTTTGAGTTGCATGAGTACTCAGATAACATGAAGGCCCAAATTTCTATCTTCAGTTTGAAAGGTAAAGCAAACATATGGTGGGCAGATGTGAAGCAGGTCAAAAACATCAGAACATAGGACTTGAGTTGAAATGAGTTCAAGAAGCTTTTCATGAAGAAGTACTTGTCAGAGAGGTATTATGACAACAAGGTTAAAGCAGGGAAATTTTAAGGATGGAAAATTATCTTGAAGTTTAAAAACATTGGCGAATCTCACTAGTCCCTAATATGCAGAATATAAAATGTTTATTGATGTATTCGTAAAATTATTCAAATTTATAATGATTTTATTTATACTCTCTATTTAATGTTGGCGATTTTTAAGGTAAAATAATTTTATATTGTAAAATTTGGGCGAATCATTTTTATAAAAAAATGGAAATTGGCGATTTTTTTTTGGAAAAATCATGTAAAATTATCCCACTTGCGAATATTAGCCCCTAAAAGTTTCCATGGGCTAAAGAGTTCTATGAGCTAAGAATGAGATCTATGATAGATGAAGAGTACACAACCAAGTTCTTGGAGCTATTGAGGTATGTGCCATATATTATCGATGAGAAGGCTAAAGTTTAACGATTTCTTAGTGGTTTTCCATTAGCATTCAAATATTGGATTGAGTATGATGAACCCCGTTCACTTGAGGAAGTCATGGGGAAGTTGAAGCATTGCAATGAACAATCAAAGCACAAGAATGAGTCTCATCAAGGATGGAAAGGGAAATACCAAGGTAAATGACACCCTAAGAAAGCAAGGCCTCAAAATGAAGATGGAAAAGAAAATGTAGCACTGCAAAATAAGTTTAATGCAGTTGGACAGGGACATAGGCCATAACAACAACATAGATCACAACAGTAGTATGGAGGTATTGGTATGGGATGGTTGGAGTGTTGGACATGCAGTGAGGAGCATATTAAGAGATATTTTCATCAAAATCAAGGAGGAAGGCCTAAGATATACAGTGCAGAGGAGGCACAGACTGTTGGGGATATTGGGCAGAGCATTCCTCACATTTATGCAACAGTGGAAAACAAGTAGGTAGATCACTAGGATTCTATCATTGATATGGTTGGTAAGATTTGTGATCAATTTATTTATATTTTTATTGACCCTATATCTAATTATAGATATGTTAGTCTTGACTTGGTGAATAAGTGTAGTTTGAGTAAGGAAATGAATGCAAAATATTGGTTGGTACTGTTGGCCACATGTATGAAGAAAATAGTTCACCATTGGGTAAGAGCTTGTACATTTGAGTTAAATGGAATGCCTACTACAACACACTTGAACATATTGCCTTTGGGATCATACATTATGATATTGGGTATGGATTGGTTATATATTCACAGGACTAAGGTAGATTGTTATGACAGAGCTATTGAATGCTTGGATGATAATAGGGAACCAAGAGGTTTACAAGAAAATAAGAAAGAAAAATTAGTTAGGATGGTGACAACCATGCAGGCCAAGCGAAGTCATAGGAAAGGATGTGTGCTATTTACAATTCCTATCTCTAGTGGCAAAGGTAAAGAAGTTGAGGATGCATATGTGTTGAACGTGTATCCAGTTTTGCAGCAGTTTCAAGATGTATTTCCAACAAATATTTCCAAGTTTCCAACTCACACGGAGGTAGAATTTTCTATTGAGTTGGTGCCAAGGGAAGCTCCAACATCAAAAGAAACTTCTAGGATGAGTACACCAGATTTAGTAGAGTTAAAATTGTAGTTGAAGAAAATGTTGGACAAAGGGTACATTAGACCAAGTGTATCGCCATGGGGTGCATCAGTGTTGTTCATGAAGAAGAAAGATGGAATTATTATACTATGCATTGGCTATAGGCATCTGAACAAAGTAACCATCAAGAACATGTACCCACTACTGAGGATTGATGATTTTTTCGATCAAATGAAGAGAGTAGAAGTGTTCTCTTAGATCAAATTGAGATTGGGATATCATCAGGTACGCATCAAAGAGAATGACATCTACAAGACCGCATTCAGGACCAAGTATGTGCATTATGAGTTTGTTGTAGATCCATTTGGTATGAATAATTACCTAGCTACATTTATGTGTTTGATGAATAGTTTTTTGCGTCCTTATTTGGACAAGTTTGTGATTGTGTTTATTGATGAAATATTGGTATATTATAAAAATGAGGAAGAGCATGCCGAACATTTGGCAACAATGTTGAGGTTGTTGAGAGAGAATTAGTTGTATGCTAAGCTCAAAAAATGAGGCTTCTTCCAGACCGAGGTACACTACTTGGGACACATTGTCTCCAAGGAAGGTATTGCAGTAGACCTAGAGAAGATAAGGACCATCATGAAGTGGGTATCTCCTAAGAATTTATATGAGGTGCGATCATTCATGGGATTGGAAAGTTACTACAGGAGGTTCATCAAGAACTTCTCATTGATTTATTATCCTATTACATCATTGCAGAGGAAAGGTAAGAAGTTTGATTGGACATAGGAGTGTGAGGCTATTTTTGAGAAACTTAAGCAGTTGTTGACACATGCTCCAGTTCTAAATATTTCATATCCAGACAAGGATGTTTGTAGTGTGTACATATTATTGCAAGAGAGGACTTGGTGGAGTCCTCATACATGATGGACAGGTTGTATGCTATGAGTCATAAAAGCTAAATGAACATGAGAAGAAATAACCGACACATGATCTTGATCTGGGAGTGATAATTCATGCATTGAAGATGTGAAGGCACTATATTCTTGGAAGGCAGTTTGTATTGATGAGTGACCAAATTGGGTTGAGGTACTTGTTTGACCAAATGAATTTAAATACAAGACAAGATATATGGTTGGGCATGATTAGTGAGTTTGAATTCGAGATCAGGTACATCAAGGGAAAGGAGAACATGGTCGCAAATGCTCTTAACATGCGAGTACATGTAAATCACTTAGCAGTGATGAGCTCCATATTTATAGGATATATCTTACAGGTAGGTTAGTAGGATCACATGTATTTGGATATTGTGAATAGATTGCAATAGAGTAGAGGTAAAGGTATAGGTGTTGGTACAGGTACAGGTAAAGGTGTTGGTACATGTAGAGGTGTTAGCACAGGTACAGGTACAGGTACACATGTACAAGATTTGGATTAGTGTCTCACAATGGATGGATTGGTTAGATTTAGAGATAGGATATATGTACCAAAAAATAGTGAGCTCAAAAAGGTGATCTTGAGGGAGTTTCATGGGAAACCATATTTGGGTCACCCACGCTACCAGAAGAATTAAACCGCAGTAAAGATATTCTATTATTGGTTGAATATAAAGAAGGAAGTGGCAGAGTTTGTAGTTATATGCTTGGATTTTCAGATGGTTAAGGTAGAGTGTAAACATGTAGGTGGATTGCTACAACCGATTGCGATACCAGAGTGGAAATGGGAGGTCATTTCCATGGAATTTATCACAAGTTTTCCTAAGACAACTAGACAACATGACTCCATCATGGTTGTGGTGGACAGGCTGACAAAGGTTGCACATTTCATACTGGTAAAGACTACATACTCAACTAGCGATGTAGCACATGTGTTAATCTGAGACATAGTTAGATTGCACGATGTTCCAAATAATATTGTGTTCGACAGGGATGCAAAGTTCACTTCCAAGTTTTGGAAGGAGTTAGCATGTTTGGGCACTGATTTGGCCTTCAACACAACTTATCATATGCATACATATGGACAAACTGATAGGGTCAACACGATACTAAAGGATATGTTGATAATGTATGTGATGCATCAACAATGCAAGTGGGAAAAATATCTTCCATTGGTAGAGTTCACTAAAAACAACGAGTAGCAGGAGTCATTGAGGATGAGTCCATTTGAGGCTATTTATGGGTGAAGTTGCAACACTCCTATTAGTTTGAGTGATCTGGTTAATAGGGTACTGATTGGAGCAAAGATGTTGGTAGAAATGGAACAAGAAATACAAGTGATCAAGAAAAAATTGACGGCAACATAGGATAAGCAGAAGAGTTATGCAGATAGGAACATGTTGTTTAAGGAGTTCCAGGTTGGAGATCAGGTGTACTTGTGTATCAAGCCCAAGAAGAGTTCCTTGCGGATTGGATCATGTGCCAAGCTGGCACCACGGTTTTGTGGACCCTTCAGGATCATTGAGAGGATCAGACCACTGGCCTATCAACTTGCACTGCCTTCCACGGTGAAAGTCCATGATTTTTTTCATATATATTTTCTTAATAAGTATGTTAAAGATGTTGATAATGTGATTGAATGGTCTATATTGCAGGTGGAACCTGATGGAGAATTCCTGATGGAGCCTCAGTGTATATTGTAGAAAAAGGTGCTCATGCTCCAAAATTGAGAAATAGAGAAATTTAAAGTGCAATGGAAGAAATTTTTCCCCGATGAAGTTACATGCGAGATGGAAGATCAAAAGTGGGCCATGTATCCTTCCTTGTTTTCCGGTTGAGGCAAAGAAATTTTAGTGTAATGTTGGTTTTTGTTTAGCATATGTTTTGGCGATGTTTTGGTATATGTTTTGATGTGATGGTTGGATGTATGTATATATGTGTATGGATGTAAATATCGCCATGAGCAATGTTATAAAGCTCCAATAAGTGGGATGATGTCATGTCATTATATTTTTCATGTTGCTATGATGTCATGTTGGTTTTCTTTCCACAGGGTGATCATTGTAAATAATACATCGAGCTATGTTATAGATCTCCATGGGCAGTATGATTGCTTTTCAGAAGTGTTGCTGAGGTATATGTGTGGTTGAAC
The DNA here is from genome assembly GCA_034641835.2 of Pinus albicaulis. NCBI lineage: Eukaryota > Viridiplantae > Streptophyta > Pinopsida > Pinales > Pinaceae > Pinus > Pinus albicaulis. The sequence goes on along the minus strand of CM076582.1, from coordinate 550,442,615 downwards.
ACAGAGGAAAGTGACCCCTAAGGGGGAGGGTTCCATAACAACCCTGGTGAAAATTCCATGTAATAAAAGTTAAAAATAATAACTATGGTTGATGGGACACTTATTCCAAGCTGAATGTTGGGAAAAACATCCTGGAAAATTTAGTTTATTATGGCTAAGGAAATTGGAAAAGGATTTGGAGAGGAAAAATGGAATTTTTGTCATGTTTATTTATTAAAATAATGGAAATTAAGAGAAACTTAGAGATGAAAGGTCACAGGTTTCATGTGAGGAGGAAATTGAAGGAAAATAATGGAAAATGAAGAAAATACAGGCCTACTCCATAAAAAGGCTTCTGAGGATCAGTTGGTACATTTGGTCACTGTATTTTTTGGAGCTCTCTCATTATTCTCTCTCTCTCTCACTCTTTTACAGACATTTTTTTTTGAGCACTTTGCCATTGGAGCAAGAAAGGCAAGAAAGCAGGAAAAAAGAGGAAGCAAACAAGGAGGAGAAGGAATCAAGTAGCTAAATCAGGATTCTTGGTATGTGTCAATTTGCATGTGTATTTTCCTCACTAGATTTGGCATGCATGGTATTTCATGTGGTTTCTTGTTGTCTTGGCATGGGTTTTTCCAAGTGTGACAATGTTTTCAACCTAGCCTCACTATTTCTGGATAGCCATGGTGTTGTGGAGATCTCATATTTTGGTTTATTTGGATTACCGGATGGATTCGAAGCTGAGTGGGTTGGATATCTGAATTGATAGAACACATGGCCTAGTAACCCCTGAACCAGACTATAGGTTTTGGTAAATCCGGATAGTGTGTTGCCTCGGTAGGCCTAGGAATCCTCGCCCGATGAATGACATGACATAAAGTAAAGCCTAGAGGTGGTTTTATATCCATTCAGGCCTATGAATCTAGGGTTTGGGGTTGCAGTACATCTTGGAGAGTATGTCTCAGTTTAGGGTCTATTGACCCCTAAATCAAACTGTGGGTTTCGATAAAGCCCAAGAGGCTAGGAGGCAGGAAAATTCCTCATGGTTTAGGTGGAGAGAATCTGATGATATCCATGCTTGTGTTGGCCTAGTGATCGGGTGTAGATCACGGTAAATCCTGGTTTATGATTGATGAGGGTGAGGTGGTTTAGTCTCGAGATTCCCTGGTTGGTTTTTTGGTTTGAGTCCCACATTCATGCTTGGAATATGGCATAGGGGTGATTTTATGAAGAGAGATTTGGCTCAACCAATCTATGGTCGGTTGGAACATAGAAGTCCCATCTCCAGTTGGTTTTTACACTCATTAATGAGAAGATCATTCCTTTGGTATTTGGTATGAAAAGTCTTGGTTATTATTTGGATTTCATTGATGTTATATCCATGGTATTTTTGTTTCTATTATGCTAGTTATAAGCTTGTATTTTATTAGTGATGATGTATGGCTATATCTATGTTTTTTCCTATAAATGAATACACAATATATCTATGGTTAAATAAATTTTATTGTAGCTTATGATTTAAGGGAGAAATTCTTCATAGTGATTATCAAATAAGTATTAAACACCCATGTTTAATTATGTTGTTTACACTTGTAGATGAAATGTTTGTGACATGTTTGACGAAATGCTTATCATGGCTGGGTGGGTTTGGATGAGTTACTGATGATGTGATTGCTTCCATGTATTTGTTTTAATGTTATTTATACTCTCTTGAAGTTACATGAAGTTATGGGCAACGACCTGGGCTCAGGGGCTGAAAATGTGGCACAAATCCCAGAGTTGCAGACACAAAATTGATTGTTTTGGGCCCTAGCCACTACCTTTCCAAGGCTAGACCATGGCTAAGGGTCTATAGCTTCTCCCTTGCCTTTATATGCCCACGGATAAGGCTCAAGAGGGTAAAAATTCAGTCCTCCTTCAAGTTTCAGGGGTTTGGGAGGGTGGTTTACCTCCTAGAGGTGTTGTTGATGCTGTGTAAGGTGTGTTTGTCATGTTTCCTTCGATTCCACTTTGTTAAGGTCATCTAGGAGGCCGAATATCATATTAGTAACCTCTTTTCACATGTTTCACCCAGTTGGTCAGTTACTTAGGTAAATGTGGGAAGAGGGTGTTATAGAAGAGCACCACCGCAAAATTCAACAGGTCCTCCAACCATTGCGACAACACAAGTTGTGTGTCAATTTGGAGAAATGCACTTTTTGTATGACCCATGTTCAATATATGGGGTACATCGTTGATGAGAGGGGTGTTCATGCAGACCCAACTAGGATACAATTCATTCGATATTGTCCAACCCCAACCACTCTAACAAAGCTCCATAGATTTTTGGTTCTTTCCAACTTCTACTACAAGTTCATGTTGGGGTTCTCTCATATCAATTGGCCTTTGAGTCAAGTCACCAAGGGAGGAGTGGAAGAAAATTAATTTTGGTCTGAATCCAAACATAAGACGTTTTCCGAGTTGAAGCATTGCCTCTTCCCTGCACCAGTGCTCACATTACCAAACCTGCAACAACCATTTGAGATTGCGACATATGCCTCTAACTATGCTATTGGTGCAGTTATTACTCAATAGGGGCATCCAATGGCATATCACCGTGAGATACTTTCAAACATAGTCCGAAATTATCCCACCTATGACAAATAAATGTATTCCATTTTGCAAGCATATCGATAATGGAAGCATTACATTATGGGCAAGGAAACAATCATCCACACAGACCACCAACCCCTGCAGTTCATACAGACACAAGGGAAGTTGCATAACGATCGCCATAAAAAATGGTCCACCTACCTGCAAAAATTCCATTTGAACATTAAGTACAATAAGGGAAGCACCAAAAATGTTACATACTACCTCTGCCGATCATCGGTCATGGTGCTGACCACTGTGCTCGAATCTTATGGGAACGAGACTTTAAGGTGGCCACATCTTTACAAGAGCAATCTATAATTCGACAACACATACTAGACGCTCCTAGATGGGAATAATGTTCCAAATTTTCACCTCCAGGATGCACTATTATGCCACCTGGGACACGTCTATGTTCCTTCAAGAAAGCATGCCAAAATTTCTTGGGAGGCGCACTATAGTCAGATTGGTGGACATTTCAGGGTAGAGAAAAGAGTGGCAGTGCCGTAGAAGTATTTTTATTGGCCAAAACTTTGACAAGATATCAGGAAGTACATTAAATCCTCCATTTCCTACCCCATTTCCAAATTGACTATCAAGAAGCAAGGCCCATACACTCCTATTCACACTCTTAGTCGACCTTGGGAACCCATCTCCATGTATTACATGTCGGCCCTTCCTTCTTCTGAGCTTGACGATGATTGTGTTTTTGTGGTCGTCGATAGATCCTCTAAGATGGCCATTCTGGCGGCCTACAAGAAGAGTATCAAAGTAGAATACACTGTTAAGATCTTGTTTGAATTAGTGTGGGTATGCTTTGGGATCCCATAGTCCATTATCTTAGATCGGGACAAAAGTTTGAGTCAAGTCTCTGGTCGATCCTGGATACCAAACTTACTAAGTCCACAAATTTCCACCCCCAAACTGATGGCCAAACAAAGGTTGTCAACAGGATGATCGTACATTCTATGCATGTAAAACTCGAAGAATCCACGTAAATGGAATGAAATCCTACCACGTGTCCAACATAACTACAACAGAGCTCTCCATATCTCAACTGGCCATAACCCCTTTCAGGTGGGGTTGGGATTTCAACCACTATGTCCCATTGAAATGGCCATACTAATTGCAACTACTCAATCGGATTCAATTCATGTCCAGTCCAAAGATGATAGGGCTAACAACTTCATTGAGCGCATTCAACACATCCTCCAGTAGGTCCATGACATATTAGACAGATCCAATGATTAGAAAAATCAACGACATGATCAACATTAGATGCCACATAAGTTCCAGGTGAGTGACAAATTTTGGTTACATTTGTAGAAGGAGAGCCTCACTAATCCCCACCACAAGCTTCACCTGCTCCGATATGGGCCTTACACCATCACTAAGGCTATAGGGGGTACTACTTTCAAGCTAAGCATTCCACGATTCCTTGGTCTACACCCAATGATCAATGTGGACCACCTTCCACCATACTTTCCACCATTATTGAACACATCAGACATTGCAGAACAAATCACACCAACTAAGCTAATCCACTACTACATGGAACAAGAAAAAAATGATCATATCATGAACATGTCGATCAAGAACACTTTCCAACAGAAGATCCAACATTATGGGGTTATCAAAGTTGGCCAAATACTGCACCAAGGCTAGTGCCTCACCAGGGACCAAGCTGAACAGAAGTTTCCCCATCTTATGGAGGCATTCAATGCAATTGGGGCCATTTCTCCTAAGGGGGGAGGACTGATCCAGGTGGATATTGGTGGCCACCCACCTATTCCTCTTGGACCCCCACCATTGTTTATTTCAATTTTTCATTTTCCTTAATTGTAGCACAGTTTACTATTTTCGGTAGTTTTTTTGGGTCCTAAATTTCTGGAACCGTTTTGAGGTTTGAAACGAAGTTTTTTGGGAAAATGGGAAAACATGAGTCTTATATCAACGTTTGTATTCGAAATTTTTAGTCCTCAGAGATGTTCAGAGATTGCACAAGATTCGCCTATTGGATGAGGAAGATGCACCTAGTTCACCATGCCCAATGAACCCATAGTTGTACCGTTCACTTGGAATATTACCCATGACTTGTTTGTTGATGTGGCATCAGTTATACCATCATCTCAGCCCTTAGAGATGTTCTACAAGAACCTTTGACTTACATGGAGACCCATGAGGTTATTTGTGTGCCTCCACACCCACTGGGAGCACCATAAGTTTATTGTTTGGAGAACAAGGGGCCAACCCCTTATCCATCAATTTTGGGAGTCCTATTCATGATTATGGAACTTATGGAATTAATCAAGATTCTTAGAGATCCCAATGACATGTATTATTCATGATTTGACCTCATGGGAGGCTTATAATTTTTTCTATGAACTAGTTTTGTGGGCTTGTCACCAAAAGTTAGTTATTTTGCATAATATTTTATTTTAGGGGCTAACATAGGCTCAATTAGCTAAATAGAAATCTTATTGGAGCGGGGTCCCCTAAGGCACAAGTTCCAAAGATATTTTTGTATGTTTGTATGTGCGCGCTGTGCAAAGGGAAGTCAAAGGGATTTTAGCCCCAATTTTGGATGTAATTAAGCTTAAATGTAAACTATGGGCCTCAAACCATGGTTTGAGACCATAGCATCTACGTGTTAGGCATATTATAATTATATAGAGTTTGTATAGCCGAAGTACTAATTTAAGTATTAAGTGATATGTGATATTGATGTTCTGATAGTAATTGTGTTTGTAAGCGTTTTGGGTTGGGTAAAAGGCTTCTGCTAGCTATGTGCATAGCGACCTAGTCCTGGCTATGTGCAGACTCCGGTGGATGTGTGTGCAGAAGGGATTGTAAGGGTTTTTGAAATGGTTTTGTAAGGAAAGGCAGTTGATCTAAAAGATAATAGAAAGAAATTTCAGTTTTGGCGAAGCTCTCTGTTATGCGTCTATCTTGTTTACTACTTATGCTTTAATGAGATCACAATATCTATTTACTTATTGATGAATGCATAGAGCTAATTGATATGTTTATGCATGAGTATTTCATATCTGTTAAGTGTTACATTGGTTGAGGTCAATATCTGGTTTTGGTTTGTTATCTACATTAAGCAAGACCGTATTTCTGAATTATTCCGTTGATAATTGCGCATGTTCTGTAATTTTGCTATAAACTCACTGCACGCATCTGTAGTAGATCACTTAGGATTTTTCTGAGGACCACTTCATTAAACTCTCTCTCAGGGTGTGGAAAGGGCCAGTATTTGGAGGTTTTGTTGGTTTATCCACAAACTCCAAACTTGGTTAAGGACCCCTCAAGCCAACAAATGGCTCCGTTGCTGGGATCGAGATCATCATTTTGAGGGAGATTTGATGTTGTGGCATCCATCATGTAAAAAATTACAAGACAGGTTGGATAGAAATATCCTTGAATTTGGATTGCAAGAGGATAAAAGTGCTAAATTGTCCGACGAACAGTGGGTATAGAAGTATATCTATACGGAAGTGCATGAGATTTTCTTTTGTTCCTTTGCACACGAGCTGTAGGAGTGGCTTTCGCGCTTAGCCGAATTCCATCACTGTATAAAAGACGACGAAGTTACTGAGTGGACTCCTGAATTGATCCAGAAAGTAGAGGAGTTTGATAATAATATCACTCGCACGGTAGATCATTGGATCGATCACCTTTTGGGCGGATTTGTGACTGAATTTGTTGTTGACCAATTTGTGTCATATTTTGAAGCAAAAAGGAGGTTTTTCAAAGGCCATAGAGGTAAGTTTATGTGCTCATTGAAATTATTACTGAAAATTTTATTATGTGAACAAGGTTGTTTCTGCGAACATACTTCTTGAATGCATCAAAGAGTTTCAGTTACGCGTAGTGGAAGAATTTACGGTGAAGACTCTGAAAAAGTCTTTTATAGCCCTCTGAAGCCTAGATCTGATAGTGAGCCTGAACTAGAAACTAACTTCGAAGGAGAAAGCTCATCATATCAAAAGCCCTTGAATCTGTTTCCCACTCCATCCACTACACTTCTGAGCTCACCTACCCCACCGCGCAGTCCCTCTCCACCTCCACCTCTACCCCCTCCTGAAGTAGATATGGTTGCCTCCATGAAGTTACCTAATTTTAGAGGCATTGGAAATGAGGACACTGATCATTTTTGGTTTGTAACCTAGGTTTTATGGAAGTCTCAACAAGTAAAAAATATTGATATTAGAAAAGCGCAGCTGGGTACTGCATTCCAAGATCGCGCTCTAGACTAGTACATTAGGTATGCGCAAGCAAGCGCTAATGCTACCCTGGAAGAAATTAAAGCAACCATAAAAGAGTAGTTTAAGAAACCTAAGTCATATGCACAGCTGGTGACAGAGATGAAGGATATCTGTCAAGAACCTAATGACTCTCTATGGGAGGCTGATCAAAGGTTGAAGCGCACCATCAAAGATGGTGGATTTGTGATTGATGATACTCAACATAAAGAATGGTTCATTGCTATGTTTCTCCCGCATCTGCGCTAACCATTAGGTTAGAAAAATATTGCTACACAAGCTGAGGCTGTAGAATTTTTAATGAAACTGGAAGCTACCCCAACACCTATTGCACTAGGAACTCAACAGATTCAGAGTCACCTGGAAGCTATGCATCTGTAAATTCAAAATCTATGCAAGGACAAAGGCAAGGAGGTATGTGTAGAGGTATGGTGTATCAAATTCAAAGCTTCAGGGCATCATAAAGAACAATGTCCTATTTTTAACAAATATCTAAATGATGGGGGTCCTAGTCCATTGAAGAATCCTGTATGGTTCACTTTATGTCAGATTGCTGAATTACATGACACAAATTCTTGGCCAAGGATTGGAAAATATCAGCCTGACTTAAAGCATTTTTTTGCAAGTTCTGTTCATCATTAGGGCATGATGAGAAGCACTGTCGGACCTATAATATGATGTTGGATAAAGCTGAGATATATAGAATGCAGGTTAAGCCTACATCACTAGCATCCCCTTCTGGGCATGGAGGATTCCAAGGAAGAGGAGGTGGATCAGCTGGTTGAGGAAGAGGACAAGTGATTTTCAATAACTGTGGTGATGCTGGTAATTATGCGCACGACTGTTCAAATCCAGCAAGACAATCCTGCAGGCACTATAGAAAATTTGATCATGTTATAGAAGATTGTTAGGTGTTGATTGCTAAAATGCAGGAAAATATGACTCCAACGCAGAATCTTCAAATGGTTCACACAAAGACTCGTGAAGAAGATACTTGTGTGAATTTAGTTACCAGGAGTGGTGTAGATACTAATGAGGATAAGGGAAAGCAACCTTCTAATGATGTATGGATCCGAAAAGCACCTAAAAACAAAGAAGGCCTTAATCTTCAATGCACAAAAGAAAATTTTATCGAAGCAAGGAAATAATTTACAGAATGAGATACTTCAACAAGTGGTAGAACATTGAAGGAAGCTAGAGGAGAAGAAGAGATTAAGCCATTCTTAAAAGAATGCATAAAGTTGTTGCGCAAAAAAAAGGCTATTGAAAATTTTTCAGGCATTGATAGATAATCGCATAGAAAAAGAACAACCCATATTAGAACAATGACCGGTCAACAAAATCTATAAGAACAATAAGAGAACAGGTATAGAGATGCATCTGAATGTGAATATTGGTGCTTATGAAATTGACCAAGTCATTCTAGATTTGGGATCATATTCTAATGTTCTACCTAAGAAAACATGGTAGCGCATGGGAGAACGAAAGCTAGAATGTCTACTATCCAACTGCGCATGGATAACCAGCAAAAGATCATTCCTTTGTGGATATTGTCAAAATTTTTGGTCAATATAGAAGGTGTTAAGGTGTTGGCAGACTTTGAATTCATACAGATTGTAGATGATACTGATCCCTATCCTGCATTGCTAGGATTGGATTGGGCCATTGACATGGATGGTGTTATCAATCTGAATAAAAGGAGAATGGAATTTGAGATAAATGGAGTTAGGGTAATCATTCCTCTAGATCCCGCAGAAGGTCAAAGGTATACTTAACCAGTGTGTGCTGAGGATGATATTGATCAAATTTATAAGCTAAATTTGTGTGAGGAAGACTGGATTAATTTGAAAACATATGGGAATTTTAAATGGGAGAAGGATAGTTCTTGTTTTTCAAACTTTGATGAAGAACTGGAGAATTGGCAGAAATGACTGCATGAGGTGTCTCCACTACTCTGTAATCGTGTGACCCACGCTCTGCATTGTATAACCTTCGAGGTACATGATTTCCCACATTATGATGGCTCCACTGATGTAAACATGTTCCTAGGAGAGATGGAAAGGTCTGTACCTATAGAAAAGAGATTCCATGCTTTGGATCTTGACTTGTGTGCTACTCCAGCAAGATGGTGGGAAACACAAAAGGAGAAGATGGGATATTGGGAGGAATGTGCGCAGATGATGAGGCTACGATTTGAATGCCCAGTAATTAAAGAGGAGGATCTATACTCTGGAAAAATAGATCCGCACAGACATCTGGCCAAATGGAATCAGGTATGGGGTGTAGAACCAAGACCTGAATGGGTTAATATGTTTATTCATACACTGGGGAAGGTTCCAATTGAATGGTACTTGGAAATAGAGCTACGTAGAGGCACTATTGACTGGTGTGTGCTGGTAGAAAATTTTATTCTTACCGTTAGCATTGAAAGTAGGTTTGATATAATTGGAAAAGATTTGATTCCAGAAAGCATTAATTCACTGATAAGGGAGATTGTGCATTGCCGACAATTGGCACGTAGAAGTTAGGGAACCGCGCGTACTCACAGGGCCCTCCATTCCCTCGAATATTGGACAAATGCACTCCATAATGAGCCTTGTGGGATATTACAGAAAGCACATTCCCTAGTGCAAATTGATAACTGTGCCCATGACCAGATTAATCAGGAGAGGTGTGAAATTCCATTGGGATGATGAATGTTAGATAAGTTTGCAGTTATTAAGGGATACGACAGATACTACTCGATATGCTTTGAGTTACCTGATCAACAAGCCTGTGTTGGGGGGGGGGGGGGGCAGTCTATAGATGATTATCCTTAGTTATGTGTTATATGTGCAGTAAGGTGTGGCACGCACGCGGTATCTGCACCAGGGGATTGACTGGTGCACAAAAGTGTCAAAAATTAGCCGTTTGAACAGTAAAATTGGATAAGACAGATTTATTACCATTTTTAGGAGCGTCCAAGCAACATTTAATGAAGGGTTTTTTTCCAGATTTGGGACCGTTTTGTCAATAATGGAACCTCATTAATGCCCAAAGTGCCATTGCAGATGCACCACAAGTTTAAATATGACCTATGGGGTCGCAATAGCTCTCTTTGCGTTCTAAGCGATTTTTATGCTATGAGCTCTTTATTTTCCATTGCCTTTTCTGTGTCTATGTCAGGATTTGATCCCGTGTTTCAAGACTCATTGCGTTGATCTAGTCTAGGGTACGTAAGTCAGAACAAGATGACAACCACCAGACCAAGCGATGATCTTGTTGCACCAGAAGTACCCATTTTAGAAACCCCTGCGCCATCCAAAACAAAGAAGGGTCAAATATTTGGAACGCGCAAGTCCTTGAGAGAAAATACCCCCCGACCGCGCCATTCTGTAGGAGAGAAGATGAAGAAACCTATGGCCAAACTCCTGCAGACTATTGAGGAAGGGAACGATGAAGTGGTCGAAGTAGCCCCCTTCTCACGGCTTCCCAGTTATATTGCACCGCACAAACCTACTGTTAAAGATCCAAAGGAATTTGATAAGGTGCGTACAAGTATCCAAGTGCCCTTGATCCTAGAGAACATCCCAATAGAGGGGGATATGCTTGAAAAAATCCCTCAAATGTGATTTTATGACTGAGACATCGCAAACGTTGAAATTTCTCTGAGCTCACACCAGAGATCTATCTTGATCAAGTTCCCTATGCAGGAGGCCTGATGTGCCTCGAACCAAAGAGGGAAATGCTCAGTCTACACAAGGCATGCCTGCTTAATCCATTACAGATCTCTCATTTTGGGCGCAACCCTATTAATGATATCTGCGTCAGGAAGTTGTTGGTGTTGGTGCATGAAGATACACTCTGGCTGGGAGAGCACATCCCAATTGATGCATATTTAATTCACCGCGTCACAGGTATGTCCAACAAGGGGGCTGACCCTATGGCAGATTTCAGAGGGAAAGCATAGGAGAAAGCGCTTGCGGATAAAATTAAGAAAAAGTATGATGTCACGCGCAAATCTCGGGGATTTGTGGTGGAGGAGATTAATGACCCCATAGTTTGTTTTGGCATGCTCATCTTGGCTTGAAAGATGATGCACAAGTGAGGCAAAAGGAAGTGCCTGTGCACATGATTGCACTAGCTGGAAGGTGTGAAAAATGAGTTATATGCAATTGGTGCGGGTATCTCTGCAAAGAGTTTCTTGAAAATGTGCGTGAGGTCTAGAAGGAGGGAAAGCACTTCTATTATGATTGGTTCTTGCAACTCATCACACTGATTGGATGGAAAAATTCTGAAGACACGCAGTTCCTAGAGCTAGAAGCGACGATGTGCGAAGCTGCGCACTACGCAACACTCTAGAACTCATATGACCTAGTGTGTGCAAAGGAGAACAAAATATTTTGGGTATTGTATGATACAACCTTATACCCAGCCGTATAGTTGAAGCCGCGACTATCCTCTACTCTGTACGTCCAATAAAAGATGGTAGTTGACTTTAAGGCTACATTTCACAACATCCACATCTGCGCCAAGGGCGCTGTCGAAGGCGTTTGGTATGAGTTGCCTTACTTGGTAACTGAGGATGACTTGATTAGAGTCACAGCAGAATGGCCACTAAATTGGTTGACTCCACCAACACAGCCGCACAATTCGACAGGAAAATCAAAGGAGAAGGCTACCGAAAAGCCTGCCGAAACAGTGCCACCGATAGTGACAGAGACGCATGTTGAGAAATAACCCACCTCGATGACAACATGAGAGACCATTGAAACAACCAATGTGCTAGAGAAAAATGGATATGTGCCTAAGGAGGCTGAAGCAACAACAACATCAAAAGGCACAAAGGAAGGTGCGCAGGAAACAAGTGGGTCGCGAAAAAAACATAAGGGCTAGAAGAAAGCAGAACAGGAGATCCTGACCCTTACAGAGGATGATCTCAATGAGATCGCAAATACAGTCACATCAGTGCAAAAAGATTGATGGATGGACATGGAGGTCCAATACAAATCAGAATTGGAGATTGTACAGGTTGGGTTACAAGAATTTAAATTTCAAGCGAGCCAGATCCAGAAGAGCATGATCTAGCCAAGCCGGAGCAGTGTGCAGGTTACCATTGCGAAACCATTAGATGTTGCCTTGCCACCTTCAGGGGATGTGCACTTTGTTCACATCCATCTTCCATCCATACAGATGGACGCTAATCAAAAAGTTCAATTTATAGGCACATGTGATGTGCACATTAACCTTTCAATATTGACTGCAAGAAAACTTCACTTGCTGCATTCAGTGATTGCAGATGAGCTACATTTCCGCGAAGCAACCGCGCAAACGAAGACTAGAGATGCATATCAACAGGTTGCACATGCACATCACTTTTGGGAGTCATATTCATCATTATGGCACTTATGGAATTTATTAAGATTCTTAGAGAGTCCAAATACATATATTATTCATCATTTGACCTCATGAGAGGCTTTTTTTTTTTTTTTATGAGCTAGTTTGGTGGGCTTGTCAGCAAAATTTAGATATTTTTCACATTATTTTATTTTAGGGGATAATGTATTCTCAATTATCTACATTTAACTCCTTAGGAGTGTATAAATACAAGTGATGAGGATTCATTTCAGCATCACCACTTGATTGGATCATTATCTCTCTTGATATTTGCGCTATTCCTTCTTGGTGGACGAAAATTTGGAGCATGGATGAATTTTGATGTTTGGATTATCCTTTCTTGTCTTTGAGATTCTTGATTGGAAAATATATTGATGGTTGGATATATTCTCTTACATTTAAGTACAAATTTAATGCTATTTATTCTTTTACCTTGTCACATGCATTCATAATGGAATTTTCGCTATACTAGGGCTAGTTGCCGCATGCATTATTGTGAAATTATGGAATTATGTTTCTATATAGCATATCTCTATGCATGGACCATGTATGTTGAAATTTTTTTCCTAAATTTCATTTTATGGTTGAATTTATTTTGATAAGGCATCTAATTTGCAAACGAAGTATAAATTCTTTAAGGTCACTTTCCTTTTCCCTAATGCCAAGAGAAGTTTTCCTTGGAGCCTGCTTGAGCTAGGGATGAAGTCCATTATCATTATTCTTAGAATCCAATCTACCCAAAGTATTAGGCACTAGTCCACCATAATGTGATCATCCTAAAAACCATTTTCTTCACATTCCCTTTTTCTCTCTAGGTCTAGCCACGCTGGGTCACTTAGGGCATCATTTTCTAGATAAAATACCCATATAAAAACTTTTATATCTTGGCCTCTCCTGTGCTGGTGTGTCTCAAAGGTCTACTCCAAATTTGATGAAATTCCAACAATGGAATTGTGAGATATCCCAAGCCCTAGCCCCAAGAGTGATTTTTTCCCTAGGTTCCCTTAGGCTAGTACCTCATAGGGATCATCTTTACACCTTTAAGTGAAAATGATTTCTTTGATCCCATTCTCCTCCTTGTTTAGGTCAAGATCATCATTGGTTTCTAATTCCCCCCTTCTTAACCTAACTTGGGTCCACTGGGTCCCATGTGGTCCCATTTATCATCAAAGTCAATTCTTCAAAAAAAACTCAGGAAACCAAATTTTGTAAGGATTTTAAGCATCATAAGCTCCTTCATAAGTCACACTCCTTTAACCTAACCCTTAAATATCTACCCCCTATCCTAGAGATCCTTTTACCTTACTTAAGAAGCAATTCCCATTCTTGATTTTCTCCTAGGGAAGGACCATTGAGATCACTTCATATCCATTTCATTTGATATATCACCCGTAAGCAACTCTCTATATAGCAGGGCTCCTCCCATCGGTGAAATTCTATAAAGAGTAGGTAGCCTTAGTCGAGGTGATAGTGGGATAAGTCTCCATAGTTTCCCTTGGCCTAATAGTTACCCTTTTACGATTCCTCTTTAGGTCCCTTGCTAGTTTGAGCAGTAACACTCCCGATAGGGTAATATTGTTCCTTGATGACATCTTAGAAATAATTTCAAGAGGTTGTGACTCAAAATTGTGAGGGTTCATCCTTGCACCTCTTCTCGTAGTAAGTTTCCCACTAGTTCTTGACATGGGGGGTGACATTGAGGAATGCAAAAGTAATCTTTTCCCTATCGGAAAAATTATGGACTGAAAAATATCCTTCCAGTAGATTTAACCATAAATATAGGGAATTTGTGTCTATTTGGCCTTAAAATATAGGAATTTCAAATTTATCTTGTACTTTAAAGAGGGTGTTGCCTCCAAAGTGGCTTCTGGATGAAGATGCTTCACCCATTGATATGCGTGGAAGGATTTGGGAAAAATTTTCCATCATCTCATTCCTTTTTCGCTCGAGGGCCCCTTCAAGCAATATTTTTAAAGGATCTCCTACTCCCTCATATTTATTTTCTTTCACCATGGGGGGTCATCGGGGTTGGCGAGGCCGATCTTGCAACAATTCAACCAGTTCAAGTCCCAACTCCTTATACTCCGACCTCATTAGGGACATGCAAAAAAAACATAGAGATATAATACCACTCCGATACCACTGATCTAGATTTATGAAGGAAAAAAATGAAATACAAATTTAAAGAAAAACATAGAGATACAATGAAATATAACTTCAATTAATAAATAACAATTTCTGAAACTGTTTACGTGCATAAGAGAAATAAAATAGCTCGGGCGATGGAAGATTATCTCTGAGAAGAGATGTGATGGATACTAGCCTTCTGAATTATGTTACAATGAGACTCGAAGGTATTATTATCATAAAGAAACAATGGAAAACGCTAAACTTCCAAAAACCTAACCCTAAGAGATGAAGCGCCAAAAGCTTGTGGGCCCCGCTTGGGTTAGTTGGAACATTAACTTCCCAGGGTTGTTGTTTGTATGAATCTTAATCGTAAGTGTACGAAAAAGGCTCACTTTAGCTGTGCATAACAAACAACCCTAACAACAAAGATGGCTACCAATATCTTTAGATCTGCAATTAGTTGAACAAGATAAATGCTGCAAAAATCTAGATCTATGCATTAAAAGACATTAATCAGTGAATAAAAACAAGAGTTTCTCCATGCATCCAATAGACAAGACAATAATATGTCGAATGAATTTTATATTAATGGCACCTGAGAGGAAAACATAAAAGGATGTTACCAGTTCTCCTCAATGGGATGGGTTCTTGTAAGTCCTTAGCACTTCAGATCTAAAATTCTTCTCTCTTGATGGTGTAGAAAACCCAAACAAAAATAGAACTCAAAGGGAGCTCACAAGAAAAAAGATAGAAAAATATGACAATGATGGTGGATCAAAGTCAGACCAAAAGTGTAGATCTAGAGTGATCTTTAGGCAACAAAAGGTAATGAGTGAATGGAAAAACCCTTCTATTTATAACAAAATATCGAGTTAGTCTAGATATTGGTGCATAATTAAAATATTATTAACCAAATCAAGATCCAACTTTTATGGAATATTTTATTATATTTGTTGGATTGAAAAAGAATTTGACTTGGGTCAAATCCCTTTATTTGTAAACAATAAATAAATAAATGATTTATTTATTATTTTAAGGATGTGGTTGAGTAATAATCAAATAAATAATGATTTATTTAATTATTTATGAGTGATTTAGTAAAATTTAACAAGGAATATTATTTAAATAAGGTTTAAATATTATTCCTAGAAAATAATAAGATAAATAATAATTTATCTAATTAATTTTTCTGTTTTGGGTTAAATATGACCAAGAATATTAATTAAACTATTGTTTAACTAATTATTCCTTGAGGAAAATCAAACAAATGTAAATAATTTAATATTTTCTCATGGGGTTTCTTGTTTAGACCATAAACAACTTAATAAAGGTGGTTTACTAAGTTATTTTTCATAGTTAAAGCAATTTTTCTTAGGGTAAAATTGGTCTTACATGGTGTACTTAGGTCCGTCTAATAGTAACAGGTTAGATGACCAAAAAATGGTGTAACAGATTTCCCTCCAATGTGCGAGCGTTAGGAGCTAATCGTATGACCGAAGTACGTTGTAAGAACTCAATCACTAGACACTGACAAGGAAGTCAAAGAGAGAGAAATATAAGGCAGACCAAAGCGCTAGAGGACTATACCCTGAGGAGGCGAGACTTACAGGTGCAACAAGTCTCTTTTATGAGTAAGTACCTGTGTTATAGGCAGCGGGGAAGGCATACCTATGCCCACTGAGACAAAGTACAAAGAATAATGCATCCAACAAACAAGGGACTGAAAAATATAGTACATGCTGGCATAAACATGAGCCAAGTAAAAACATGATAATGAATCCCACATGCATACTGTGCTTGGGATAACAACCAGGACTTATACAATAATATCTGAGTACATGAGATACAAATACAACTCAAATGACCCTGTAAACAGGAAAGGGATATGAAAATCTGACTGATACTTGCAAACAAAAAGGTGCTACAAGCGGCTAAGGCCGACATCATCAAATATATGGAGTTGCATCAAACGTTGTAATGAAGAGGTCATCTGGGCATGTGGGGGGCTACCTGTAGGGCCAACCCCTCATGAGGGCTGAAACATCTCACACACACCCGGGAATTACCGGTATCATCTGCTGCATCACTGAACCATCAAGTATACGGATCTCTATCATGCTGAAAGGAGCTGGAGTTGAGAAACAATCAAGTCAAAGGGAAATAAGGAGTCCCTTTGCCTTATCCGAGGCACTGAACAAGAGTGGAAGTTGGAACCAAGGTACACCGCCCTCTAGACCTGTCTTCTGTAATGAATGATTTGATGTCGATAGAAGGAGGTTCGCCATAGGTGAGGCAATAAGGGATCCTCAACTAAGGCAGGAGATAAAATAGTAGAGCGACTGACAGACTAACACCAGGGATGATGATGAAATGCGGGGTACTGAGTAGCAGGCATACAACTTCCCTTGTTAGAGAATAAAGGGCATGGATGACCTGGTAGCGACTGACACAATATCATGAGGGATAGGGGATAGTGGGACTGAAGGCCATAATGTGCGACACAAGAGAGGAACCAAGCAATGAAGGATGGAGGACTATAGTGGGATACAAAGGGACTCAGGGTAGACTCCATTAATGCGATGATGACTCAACTCAGATGCTATAAACAAGGGTGAATCGATGATGTTTCTACATAGAAAAGGTCTGGTGGGACCATAAATACATGAGTACAAGATGGTTACTCACGAAGAAAATCAACACAAGAATGGAAAATTATGGAGGTAAAGTGGTGCCCTAAGTACAAGTGTTGCAGGTGAATAAATTCGATTTTGAGGAGTGGTGAAGTGACCCTTCTTGGACGAAATGTGTCTTGGTGAAGTATTAAATCACAAAAAACTAACAGATACCCATTTGAGGGCTCAGTGAGAGATTTCCAACAGTATAGACGATTTTTCAAACTGAGCTATGGTTTTTCCACAGCAGGAAAAAGAAAAAACTGGGGTTTCTCTTTTAATAAGGCATTTTCCCTCCAAATTCACTCATTTTCAAGTGGAGCTGTGGTGAATGTAGAGAGGAGAGAAGGCCCTAAATCTTGTAGCGATCGTAGTGGAAAAACTGATCGTTGGAATCGAGATCCGTCAGTTGCAGGTAAGAGGCCTAACCCTACTCTTTCAGTTTAGTGGATTGAAAGTTTAGTTTAGGTGCCCAGAGCTCATGAACAGGCCAGGTCACACTTTTTGGGGTTTGTTCTGTGACCTGGGTAGCAAGAACTGGGCAGACAACTGCGACCTGTCCCAAGAATTGACCTGAAAAGTGCGACCTGTCAGAGAAAGGGGGTTTCAGTGCTGTTTTTGGCTGAGAAATGGGATTTTTATGGTTGAGGGGCATAGGTGCCCCCAAGCATGTTATGGTCATGCAAAAATGTATTTAGAAAGGGGGAATATAAACACATTTTAATGATTTGGTGTGCCATTTGTTTTCGTTATGGTTATGCAGTTCGAGAAAGGGAATGGAGGATTACCAATCTCTTTTGGTACTACATATATGAAGCAAATGGACTTAAGTTTCTGGGTTGGCATACATGGTGTCACTATCCCAAAGAAAGGATTTGGAGATAATGAAATGATGCTCTCTTAGAAAACCCACAGGTTGATCAAAAACAATGTCCAGGGGACTGGGTTGCTGATGTAAGATG
The DNA here is from genome assembly GCA_034641835.2 of Pinus albicaulis. Lineage (NCBI taxonomy): Eukaryota > Viridiplantae > Streptophyta > Pinopsida > Pinales > Pinaceae > Pinus > Pinus albicaulis. The sequence goes on along the minus strand of CM076582.1, from coordinate 550,424,597 downwards.
AAGGAATGAAGAGGGGTATCATCCCTAGAGTGATCTGAAGTGATATGGGACTCTAGAGGTTCTTCTAAATGGGGAAGTATAATGGTACTAGAGTCGACATGACCAGGTACACTTGGAGAGCTGTAGATAGTTGCTTCTCTTGGACTCTCAAATATGGGTGCCCCCTTACCCAAACATTGGCTGTCAATGTAATGGCCACAAGGTGTATGTGGTTCAAATGCATGGGTTCGATGTAAGGGGGGATAGAAAAAGTCAGGGGTGGTGACTACTTCCATAATGTTGTCATCGTAATAGAAGATGGGGTGAATGGTGGAAGAAATACCAACTGACACGGCGAAGCTACCTGACTCATCATCATGAGAAGAGAGGTTCACATGTGCATCGTCATGGGGGGTGACAAAAGAACAAGAAGATAAGGGATCTACTAATGTTGAGCCCAGGGTGATCACTGAAGGGAGGTCGAGCGAAATAGAAGGGGAATCTCATGAATGATGATAGGTAGTGGAAAGTGGCCGAAGACTCTGTGATTTCGACATCCAGAGGGGGAATGTTTATGGTAGTCGATGTGTCCTCTGGTTCTACTGAATAAAAACACGCAAATAAGGGAGTGGTGGACTCATTGTGCTTGGCCTCGAATTGGCGAACTGCCACTAGAGAGGTGCGGAAGTCCTCGAGGCGGGGACATAAGTGGGTATAATGGCCATGGACATCACACAAAGCACAGGGGTCGTTGGTGTGAATAGTCTTGGGGTTCTTGACTGAAGTTGAGGAAGGAACAAAGGTTTCCAAGACCATCGACTCAGGAAACACGACATTAACCATGGGCTTGAGATGAGGCAACTCCGGACAAGAATGGGTGGCATGAAAAACAATATCACACAAAGCACACTGGATAGTATGCTTTGGTGGCCGAGGAGGGGTCGGGTTTGTCGGGGTAACCTTGTCTTTAGTTGCCTATTTGCGAGCTTTTCCCTTCTTACCCGAAGTGGTCGCAACAAGAGAAGGTTCCTATCGAGGTGGCTGAGGCACTGTAGCAGCGTGAGAAGTCATGGGGAACAGTTGAAACGGGGTCAAAGCAAGATAAGGTTTGGGTTGACTAGGTGGGGTAGCGGTTGGGGGATCAAGGTACCAGACGGGAGTCCCTAGGGTCAAGTTAGGAAGAGATAGGGTAGCCATGACAGGTACCAAATACACTCCAGGAGGGGGAGCTAGGAATGGTATTTGATCGGAGGGGTAATGGCCAGGCGAGACAGCTCTAAGATGGTTAAGGCCTAGAGGAACCATTCTAGGAGGGTAGAGAGGCTCATGGATACCAGCTGTAGGTGAAGACCCAGGAGGAGGAGGTACAGAAGGCTGAATTAAAGGGCTAGGAGTAGGCTGTAGAGGGCGAGGCTGCTGACTAGCCGAAGCGGGCCGCTTGAGGGAAGCTCGAGACGATTGCATCATGAAAACATTTGATGAGCTGGGATTAGAGATAGGAGGAGGAAGACCAGGGAATGTACCAAGCAAAGAGGAGTCTTTGTAGACTCCAGGTGAGACACTGGTCAAAGGATCGATGGTTTGCTTATTGGCCACTGAAGAGATGATGGACTCAGGGGAGGTCTGAGACTTCGGTTCGTAATATGTCAACTGGTCAATGGTGACTATATTTTCGTTATGAGGGAAGGGCATCTTGTGGTGAACCACAGATGGGACAACAGACATCGCATAGGTGTAGCTATGACCCAATATAATATTGTAATCTAAGGGGGCATCATTGACTTCTACACCAACGCAAATAGTTTTGCCTGCAAGAGTAATAGGAAAATTGCGGAATAAGCCAATGGGCTGGGAGGCGTGGCCATCCCACTCTCAGAGAGTGATCATGGAAGGATCCAACTTAGGTGATCTGAGTTGATTCTAAACTGAAGCGGACATCACACAGGTGGATGCCCCCTCATCAATGATACATCGAGAAACGTTGGCGTTCCGGATCTTGACTGGGATTTGGAAAGCGATGGAAGCAGGGAGAGGAGGATGTTCTGACCGGTCAACATTGAAGATGATCAATCAAACATTTGAAGGATATACAATACCCATGGTAAATAATAGAGCTTTTTCGTTGTGAAGGGCACAACGGGAGGATTTCCAACATTGAGATGGCAGCAGGAGATTGCGCCAAATCATATACTATGCTATACGAATGGGAAACTTTGCAGAAGTAGCGTTTCAGCGTAATGGTCCCTTATGGATCTTGGTATGAACCTTCGCCTTAGGCTAAGGGATCTGCAAAGTACCATTAGGTGTCGAACCTGAAGAAGGGGGCTCGGGGACAGACACAGTGGGAGGCTTGCTGTATTGACAGGATTGAGTCTAAAGGTTGGGGTCTATAGTTATAGGTTGGTTAGAATTCATCATGAGAATCTAGTAATCAGAGGTACTAGATGGAAGAGGTTGAGTGGCCACTTGACCTTCAGGTGGTTGGGTAGCCACGAATCCTTGCTGAGGGAAAGGATTAGTAAATACAGCTGCCTGACTAGGCACAACACTGGGAGGGATGGAAGGGGAGGCTTGCTGTCCTCACAATGTTGGTTAAGACTCTCACATCTACTTCATCTGTGGTAAAAGAGGACAGTCGTGCATGTAATTACCATAAACACCACAACAAGAACAAGGCTTGTTCGTGCGAACATGCTTGTCCTGCTTGGGCTGAGTGCCCTGTTGCTAGTTAGCAGTGTTAGGTGCATTATTTTGAGGATTAGGTCCAGGATTACCGGGAGCAGATTGATTTTGATTTCCTTTCCTCTTCTTTTTGGAAGGAGGATTATTAGTCGCGCCCTGCTATGCATACACCTGCCCCTAAGGGGGCTGTGGCTACTGTTGCGGGGGTTGAGAAGGCAGGGGAGGCGGAGGTGCTAATGCTGGAGGAGCTGGAGCACCAAGCTGCAGATACATATAATAAGGAGGTTGGATAAAATTGTGGTAAATAGGAGGTTGGGAAAAAGGAGGAGGCATGTCGTATCCTGGATACATGCTACCAGGAGGGGGAAAAGTGTAGGAGGTGCTGGCCCCCCCTGAGGAAAACCATAGCCCATGGGAGGTTGAGCGTATGGATGAGAGAGAGTTCCAACGATACCATCGACAACATGAGATACCCCTGGTGCGTTGGCACCATCGGTTCTAGGAAGATCAGGTAGAATGGTATAAACATAACCCGACTGAGCGTATATCAGGTCATATTTTAATGCAATTTGGAGAGGGGATTCTTCGGTTTGAGGGAAATGTGATGCGACATCTTTGCCTATAGCAGGAAAAAGAGATCTAAGGAACCATTCCATGTAGACATGATTTTCGAAGGTAGGGGCTCGACATAGGCTCTTTCTTCTCCACCATTCTTGGACATGATCGGATAGGTGAGTTGCAGACGATTGACGGAAATAAGTCAAAAGTTCGGTACCAGCATCATAATGAAGGGGAAGCTGGAAATAAGACAGAAAATCCCGAGAAAGAGTCGTAAAGGTGGTATGAGAGGAAGAGGCCTGATCAACATACCACTTAGAAGCTTCACCTGTAAGCGTACATTGGAACAACCAAAGACAGACAGAGTCATCGATAATGGATTTAGATGAACACCACATGTGGAAAGATTAGACATGATTTGTAGGATCTTCTCCAGCAAGGCCTTCAAACTTGGGGATGTCAGAAGGGAGCTTGGTCAGCATCGTAGGCCAACTAGCATCATGGTGTATAGGGTCATTGATCAACTGGTTAAAATCGGGAAGGCTGAGGCTTGCCATATAGGGGAGCAAGGGCGCAGTCGGGGTAGTTCCTGTTGTGGTCCCACTAGTAGTATTCCTAGCATTAGGGCCAGGGTTTCCACCAACGTTAGGTCCTGAACTAGACATGGTGAAGGTGACAAGGGGAGAACCGGGGGTGGAACCAGAAGGGGAACCCAATGAACCAGAAGAGGAGTCAGAATGTGGACTCGGTGGAGGACTAACTCAAATCCTATGCGGAGGAGTGATTATTCCTATCAGAAACTGAGGATGAAGGCCAAGAAGTCTCTGGGATAAACACCTTGGTGGTGCAATGATGATGACACAAACATGACACAAAGGGAAGAGAGACCAACAAGGGCCGAGAGGTGCAAGATCAAATGATTACAATGTCGAAACAAGGGTAGAGAGGTGCAAGATCAATTTATTTCAATGTTTAAAGTCTTTTCTTGGCGGTTTTAACCAAGTTCTTCTTCACTTAGGGTGTGTGTGTAAAGTGTGTAAATTCTAATTTTTAAACCCAAACGTTTGTAGAGAAAAAGAAAAAGTGTGCTGTATAACTATAAATAAGCCTGCAGATAACAGTATATGAAACTGAAATAACATAAAATAAACAGATAATAATGTAATAATCTAAACCCAAGGAGGCGGGCCTCTCAACAATTAGTCTGTTGGTGGGCAAAAAACTAGTCAAAACACACCAAAATAGCCAATAGATCTAAGGTTAGGAGGGATAGGGATCTAAAGGTTTAGATCTGCTGGAAATAGGTGCAGACAAACAACAAAAAATCAAAGGAAAAATTGTTGTAAATGAGGTGGCGAAAGGCTATAACTTGGAGGGAAGCGGAGGGGACCCTAGAGGAAAACCCAAACAAAACTAAAAGGAGGTGATTTGGATGGATAAATATCCAATCTGAAGTGGATCTGAAGGTAAGGTATTAGATCTAAAAAAAAGGTTGAACACTCTGAAATTTCAGACAACCTGCAGCAACTAAAACTCTTCCACAAAAGGTGGAGGGTACTGAAGCCCTAGAGGGCTAGGTTCCCACTTAGATGAGTAAAAAAAATAGGTATAGGTTCAAAATGGGCAGAGACGAAGGTCAGACAACCCTGAACAGAGGCCCAGACAAACCCACAAAACTTTCAGAAAAACTCTCGCAAAAAGTCTAGGTCACAGTTTCTGACCTGATTTCTACAGAGGTCACAAGTTCTGGTCTGTTTTCTGCGCCCTAAAGGTTTAGGTCTCATGTTTTTCCCAAAAAGTGTGACCTGCACTTCTGGCACTCTTGGGAGCAGGTTTCAACAGAATGTGTCGTCTCAGCTACGACTGATGTCTGTCACCTGCGCAATAGGTCCGAAAACACACGGAAGTTAGAATTTTTAATGTTTTAGGGTTTTATAGGTTAAAAACAAAATCAAGAAAAGAAAAATAATAATCTGAAGAGAAATCCTAGGGTTTGAGGTAGCTGGATATGCACGGATCTGAAAAACGACAGTGGTCATAATCGTAAACCCGCGTGGAGTCGCCAGTTGTTAGTATGAATCTTAATCACAAGTGTACGAAAAAGGCTCACTTTAGTTGTGCATAAAAAACAAACCTAACAACAAAGATGACTGCCAATATCTTTAGATCTGCAATTAGTTGACTAAGATAAATGCTGCAAAAATCTAGATGTATGCATTAAAAGACATTAAGCAGTGAATAAAAACAAGAGTTGCTCCATGCATCCAATAGACAAGACAAGAATATGTTGAATGAATTTTATATTAATGGCACCTGGGAGGAAAACATAGAAGGATGTTACCAGTTCTCCTCAATGGGATGGGTTCTTGTAAGTCCTCAACACTTCAGATCTAAAATTCCTCTCTCTTGATGGTGTAGAAAACCTAGATAAAAATGGAACTCAAAGGGAGCTCACAAGAAAAAAGATAGAAAAATAGGACAATGATGGTGGATCAAAGTCAAACCAAAAGTGTAGATCGAGAGTGATCTTTAGGCAACAAAATGGTAATGAGTGAATGGAAAAACCCTTCTATTTATAACAAAATATTGAGTTAGTCTAGATATTGGTGCATAATTAAAATATTATTAACCAAATCAAGATCCAACTTTTATGGAATATTTTGTCATATTTATTGGAGGAAAAAATAATTTGACTTGGGTCAAATCCCTTTATTTGTAAATAATAAATAAATAAATGATTTATTTATTATTTTAAGGATGTGGTTGAGTAATAATCAAATAAATAATGATTATTTAATTATTTATGAGTGATTTAGTCAAATTTAACAAGGAATATTATTTAAATAAGGTTTAAATAATTATTCCTAGAAAATAATAAGATAAATAATAATTTATCTAATTAATTTTCCTGTTTTGGGTTAAATATGACTAGGAATATTGATTAAACTACTGTTTAACTAATTATTCCTTGAGGAAAATCAAACAAATGTAGATTTATTTAATATTTCCTCACGGGGTTTCCTGTTTAGACCATAAACAACATAATAAAGGTGGTTTACTAAGTTATTTTTCATAGTCAAAGAAATTTTACTTAGGGTAAAATTGGTCTTACATGGTGTATTTAGGTCCATCTAATAGTAACAGGTTAGATGACTAAAAAATGGTGTAACAATTGTAACTTTTTTATATGGTCCCCTCTTGGTGCACATTATAACTAGTTAGAAAGACCTATTTGAGGACAAAATTTTTTTACTAGCCCTTTATTTTTCCTGTTTCTCAAGAAAATGTCATTTAGGGCCTCAAGACGACTCCAAAAGTTCAGGACTTGATAAAATGCCGAAATAGGAAACTGTGTTGGAAAATAGGAAAATGAAAGGAAACAATGTTGTGGGTCCAAGTGGAATAGGTGGGTGGAAACCAATATCCACCTATATTAGTCCACCCCTCTTAGGAAGCAATGATCCCCATTGTGCTGAGTGCCTCTGTTGAGATTCAACAAGATAATGATCCTAGTGAAAATTAAGCACCTTCACTAGGTGGGGCCCGCAGGGTATTTTTAGGTGTATGTCTATTAAGGATGATGATTCTAGATGGTTAAGAAAATTCTATCTTTATATGAGTTTCTATTTTTAGAAGATGGGCAAAGTCTATTTATAGATCATTAATCTAAAAATAAAATGCATGTCGATTATTATTAGCCCTTAATGATAACCAGACAATAAATAATAACTTATTCTCTTGGAGCACTTGATTTCAGTTAACTGATGTGGAAAACCATTTAGCTGAAGGAATTACGAGTTGCAAGTTTGGTTGGTGACTCATGCATGATGGAATTATTTGTAACTGAGTGTGACACAATTGTAACAGAGTTGGAAGAGTAGTTATGGGAATTGTTATTTAGTTTAAATTAGTTAAGTGAGTTAAAATTGGCTGTGATAGTTGTAACTAAAGATACACTAGTGAAAGATGAGTGAATTAATTATTCAATTAATTCACAAGTAGTGTCTTACTTGCAACGAAAGAAATACAACAGTTAACTACTTGCATGTCAGATCCAGTGGAGACCGAGTGGAGAGATAGGTGAAAGGGTGTGTTTGACTATCAGTTGTGACTATAGTGATGCATTCAATGCATCTACACACACATTGGAGTTTCCAATGAGGATTGCACAATCAAAGCAAGGCAAGATTGAATTCATTCAGTAATATTCTTCAGCAGGGATTGCGTAGTGGAGGCAGGCTGTCAGGAGGCAAGAAATTAGTGCATAGATATGCAAATTTTTGCATGATAGTGTGAGACGATTGTATATTGTACTTGTTGAGTCCCAAATCTGCATCTTTTCCATACACTTTTCTATACCTTTTTCACTCACCTAAACCTCCCAAATTGTCAATATCATGTGCAAAAGAGCATCTAACATGGTTTTTAATTATATTTTTGTGTTTGCTATTTGATCTAGATTTTGTTCATTCACCGCTTAATCTACATTTTCCTAAGAATTTCGCCGCAAATTTCCACAACATTTTTGAAACTCTATGCTACAGGTGTCTACAAGGGAAACGAGCCACATGGGCAGGTCAGGAATGACGTGGACATGGTTCGTGTCCTATTGGTTCAAGCAAACTCATCCAAAGAAGCCGCGGTCAAAGGCGTCCACATGGAAGTCAACCATGGAGTTTCATGTCGGCGAGACTCTGTTTCGTGTCACAAGAAGATTCATACGGCCGTTTCTAAGCCTGCGGAGGATAAATCGACATCTGTACAGGACTCTAGAGTCGAATTCAAGCATCCACCTCTCGTAGATTTATTTTCCAACACGGCCATGCTCCTATATCCGTGGACGTAGTGGTCTACGTGCTCTCCACCAGCATGAACTTTAGGAGACAGTTATAGTTCGTTGTTATATATAATGCGTTTGCATACGCATATAGAGTTAGTTGATATTAGTGAATGTTAGTCTCTGTTATATTTTGCTCTGTATTGTGATTACGCTGCACTTGTGCTGTAACATTACCATTCTGTAATGACTGCTTTTTAATACAAGAAGACTCTGTTTTCCAACTTAATTTGTATTTGAGGACCGTTGCCAAGGCTGGTGTAGAGGGCCCCTGCTCAGCTAAGGTTTTGTGCATTAGTGTATAATTTTAATTTTGTTTCTTTAGAGATCATTGTGTCATAATCCATTCATATGTTCATATATTTCATTTGTTTCATTTCTGTTTATACACTTCCATAATTTCCATTTCATTTCTGTCTTTCATGCTTTATGATTGTTAATCACTGATCAGTGTTCTTGTTTCAGGTTATAGATAGGCAGCCCGGGCATTTTCATAGCTTTTTGACTAATGACATGGAACTAACATTGTTCTGCTGCTAGTTTTCTTTTCATAGCTTTTGTTTAATTTCAATATTTCTTTGTACATTTCAGTTTTGTTTATCTGCTTCAGTAGTTAAAATTTAGATATACTAATTTGCTCATAGCATCTTCAGTTGCCTCCGAAAGCCACAGCTGGACTGATGGTGAGGGATTGCATTATGAAATGTGTAGTTTAGTATTAGTTTCTTTTCTGTAAATTTAGATATATTAAGCTGCTCATAGCATCTTCAGTTGCCTCCGAAAGCCACAGCTGGACTGATGGTGAGGGATTGTATTATGAAATGTGTAGTTTAGTATTAGTTTCTTTTCTGCAAATTTAGATATATTAAATCGTGCATGACATCTTTAGTTGCCTCCGAAAGCCACAGCTGGACTGATGGTGAGGGATTGAATCATGAATGTATGGTTTGATATTAGGTTACTTTCTGCAAGTTAAATATCAGTTACTCAAGTTGTTTATGATTACTTCCGAAAATCATAGCTGGACTAATGATGAAGGGTCAGAAGATAAATTGATGTAATTTGATTTAGATTTATTTTGTTGCAATTTTGAATTTCCTTAAGCATAGTTTCTTTTGTGTTTAGTTGGCAGCAAGAATAGTTTGGTTTTCATGCTCACTAGTTTACTGTTTTGATTTATTAGATTAGCAGCACCTTTTCATTTCAGCATTACATTTTCATTTTCTTTCAAGTCTTGTCATTGTAAATTTCAAATTTCTTTTTAAAGTTTCAAGTTGGTAAATCATTATAGGGGAGATCATTTCCTTAAACAAACATAACCAAACTTGTTTTCATCTTAGAATTTCCATTTCACCTTAGAAAACCAAAAACGACAAAAATTTAAGAAATAGGTTATCTTGCACATATAGTGCGCCGCACTTCATCAGCTTACGATTCCCGGATTGACAAATTAAATGCAGCAATTTAGGATACACTAAATTGACCGAACAATACTGAGAGCTCTATGAGCTAAGCTTTGTATGAGATTTTTTTATGATTCCATGATATACATAATATATGATAGTTGGGGTTTTTAGCTTTAATATTTTTTGGCAAAACATCTTGTTATGTGCAATTTATTTTTTCTTCATGTGTTTTTCAATTGGCGATTTAATTTCTGCAAAGAATTGAGTAGAAGGATTATGTATTTAATAGTGGATTTAATTTTTCAAATCAGGGGAGTCCATTAATATACATGTATATGGTATATAATTTCTACATGGTATCGGAGCTGTGTTAATCACTGAATATTGCAATATTGAAGCAGTGCTGAGTTGTGTTGGTGGAACAATTCGAATTTGCTGCAAGAATTTCTTGATGCGACAGTTGAGTAAACATTGAAATGGATTTAAATGGGTTGCAATTGGAGTATGCACTTGAGGGAAGCTCAAACTACATAGCCTAGAAGGACAGGATGGAGGCGGTGCTTGAAGATAATGGCTTGAAGGAATTCATCGATACCGATGTTCCTAAGCCCACTTCGACGGATGCTGCATTACTTGACGCCTGGCAAAAGAAAATAGCGAAGATGAGAAGGATTCTGTTTGAAGGTGCGAAAGACCATATTGTGTCCAGCCTTCACAGGAAAGTCACTCCATTTTTAATGTGGAAGGCTTTGACAAATATTTTCCAAAGTAGCAACGACCATAGGAAGTTGGTGCTGAAAGATAAACTTAAAAAAATCAAAATGGAGAAGGGCGACAATATTCCAAAGTATATCACGAAGTTTGCCCATTGTAGGGATGAGCTGGGGAGTGTGGGAATTACAGTTGCTGATGATGACTTGGTGAGCTTGTCTCTCCTTGGACTTTCAAAGAGTTGGCACAATTATCAAGACACTATCAATGGGAGGGAGAAACTGCCGGATTGGGAGCAACTTTGGTCAGATCTACTGCAGGAGGAGATAAGGTGAAGTACCAAGGATGGCTCTTCATCAAAACATGATGATGAAGAGGATTGTGCTTTGGCTGCCAAAGAGAGGAAAGGGAAGGGGAAGAAATCCCATTCAAAATATGAGGCTAAAGGAAAGAAGCTGGCTTTGTCCAAGGTAAAGTGTTTTCATTGTCACAAACATGGGCATCTCTCCACTAACTGCCCACAAAAAAAGAAGAACAAGAAGGTTGTTGGAGCTTCAGTTGGTGAGGCCCTTGCCTCACAATTTGAACTTGATTTCTATTTGATCGCATGCTTGGTTTCAAGCGCAATGGGATCAGTGTGGTATCTTGATAGTGGTGCTTCCTTCCACATGATGGGAGATAAGGAGCTTTTCGGTGACTTGGAGGAGAAATATCTCCAAATGCATATAGATATGGGCGACGAAGGATGATACCGTGCGACCGACATTGGTACCATTACCTTTGAGAGGGAGTCAGGTAAACCATTTTTGTTGAAAGATGTTATGCATGTTCCAGGTCTAAAGAAGAACTTGGTCTCAGTTGCGATGTTGGAGGATAGAGGTTTTGACTTTGCTTTCAGTGATGGAAAAGCCTTCCTGTGACATAAAAAAATGAGTCAAACCAAGAGGATAGGGATTCGAGTTAAGAATGTCTACAAGATGGAGGTAGATGGTTTCACTGCAATGGTGGGCAAAGAAGAAGAAGTGGTGAGCCAGGATGAGGGAGAATTATGGCACATAATATTGGGCCATCTTCACCATGGCACCCTGAAGATTTTGCAGTAGATTTCTACTGGAATTCCCAAGGGTACACTTGCGCAGATAGATCAGTGCAAGGGATGTACTATGGGTAATTTTGTGAAGACCACCTTTAATGAAAAGGAGAACCGTGCTTCGGTGATCCTGGAGAGAGTACACACAGACGTGTGTGGACCATTCTCGGTTGCTTCAACAAGAAAACACAGGTATTATGTTATTTTTGTTGATGACTATTCTCGTAGATGCTGGATCTTCTTCATGTAGAAGAAGGATCAAACATTCTCAAAGTTTTGTGAGTTTAAAGCGTTGGTGGAGAAAGAGTTGGGGAAGCAAGTGAAGGCTCTGTGGAGCGATAATGGTGGTGAATATATCTCAAACGAATTCAAATAACCCACAGCAGAATAGGGTCTGGGAGAGGAAGAACATAACGATCGTGGGTGCTGCACAAGCTATGCTTGAGAGGGAGCTAGACTTGCATGCAAAGAAGGAACTACTTGTTACCAAATATGAGCCTCAAGATTTTGATCAACCACAGGAGGAGGATCATGGAGTGTAGGAGTCCTCTCACACAGCTAAACATCAGAATTGGCAGAAGGCGTACCACAGAAGCTGAAAGGATGAAGCCTGATGCAACACATAATGTAGGAGCCCCTACTTCACAACACAAAAAAAGACAGACTCCTGACCGATTCACTGGATACATGGCTCTAATGAGTAAATGTATTGTGACATAGCCATCTTGTTTTTAGGAAGAAGTGCAAGAGCCCACATGGGTAGATGAAATGTTGGAGGAGTATGACTCCATTGTCAGAAACAGTGCTTGGGAAATTGTTCCAAGGCCAGTTGATAAATCGATGGTAGGTTCAAGATGGATATACAAGGTAAATAAAGCTGCTGATGGGAGTGTTGAGAAGTATAAGGAAAAAATTGTTTCTTGGGGCTTCTCAAAGATCGAGGGGATTGATTATGAAGAAACCTTTGCACTTGTCGCACGGTATTCTTCCATAAGGACCATCCTTGCTCTCTCAGTGCAGATGGGTTGGCACATTCATCAAATGGATGTGAAGACTACGTTCCTTAATGGGATCATTGAGGAAGAAGTGTACATTGAGCAGCCTAAAGGATTTGAGTTCTTCAGCTGCGAGTCACATGTGTGTAGAATCAAAAGAGCGCTGTATGGGCTGAAGCAAGCACCTCGTGCTTGGTACACTTGGATTGACAACTATTTCACTGGACTTGGCTTCACTAAGGGTGAGGTGGATGCAAACCTATCCTAGATTGTGGTGGAGGGTAAGATTTTAATCATTGTTCTTTATGTTGATGATTTAATACTGACTGCTGATGAGCAGCTGATACACTAATGCAAGGAGGACCTTGCAAAGGAGTTCGAGATGAAGGATATGGGCCTCCTTCACTATTTTTTTGGATTGGAAATATGATAGCGAGAAGGTGAACTGTTTATGTCTCAAGGCAAGTATGAAAGAGAGATACTCGGTAAGTTTCACATTGAGGACTGCAATCCCATGGATACTCTTTTTCTAGGAAACTAGAGGAAAGAGGATGCTACATCAACAGAGGTAGTGGATGCTACTGTCTATGACAGTTGGTGGGTTTTCTCACGTATTTAGTTAATACAAGACCAGACATATTCTATGTAGTGAACCAACTTAGTTAAGCGATGATTAAGCCTACCAAGCTCTTTTGGAAGGCGGGCAAGCATGTCTTGAGATATCTCAGGGGCACATCTGAGTATGGCTTATGGTACAGACAGATGGATGATGTGAAGTTTCATGGCTTCACGGATGGAGATTGGCAGGCAGCCCAATGGACATAAAGAGCACATTAGGAGGGGTTCTCAGTATCAGATCTACAACTGTTTCTTGGTATAGCAAGAAACAGAGATCTGTGGCACTCAGGTCAGCGGAAGCAGAATACATGGCAGAAAGTCAAGCTGCATGTGAGGCTATTTGGATGAGGAAGATCCTAGTTGGTTTGTTAGGTTCTAATTTAGATCCTATAGTGATTCATTTTGATAACCAGAGTTGCATTAAAATGTAGATTAATCCCGTGTTTCATGATAGATCTAAGCATATAGATATCCGGTATCATCATATCAGAGATTGTGTGCAGCGGAAGATCATGTTGCTTCAGTACATTCCTATGGAAGATCAGGATGTAGATATTGTGATGAAGGTGCTCACCAGGAGAAAATTTGAATACCATAGAGACATGATCAGGGTGAAGGATAATCCCTTTCTTGTTGAGAGGGAGTATTGAGATTCAACAAGATGATGATTGTAGTGAAAAATAAGCACCTTCACTAGGTGGGGCCCGTAGGCTATTTGTAGGTGTATGTCTATTTTTAGAATGGTGAGCATATTCTAAAATTAGCAGGATGCTAATTCTAGATGGTTGAGAAAATTCTATCTTTAGATGAGTTTCTATTTTTAGAAGATGGGCAAAGTCTATTTATAAATTGCTAATCAAAAAATAGAATGCATGTCGATTATTATTAGCCCTTAATGATAATTAAACAATAAATAATAACTTATTCTCTTGGAGCACTTGATTTCAGTTAACTGATGTGGCAAACCAATTAGCTAAAGGAATTACAAGTTGCAAGGTTGGTTGGTGACTCATGCATGACGGACTTCGTTGTAACTGAGTGTGACACAGTTGTAACAGAGTTGAAAGAGTAGTTATGGGAGTTGTTATTTAGTTTAACTCAGTTAAGTGAGTTAAAACGGTTGTGCTAGTTGTAACTAAAGATACACTAGTGAAATATGAGTGAATTAATTATTTAATTAATTCACAAGTAGTGTCTTACTTGCAACTAAAGAAATACATCAGTTAACTACTTGCATGTTAGATACAGTGGAGACCCAATGGAGAGATAGGTGAAAGGGTGTGTTTGACTATCAATTGTGACTATAGTGATGCATTCAATGCATATAACACACATTGGATTTTATAATGAGGATTGCGCAGTCAAAGCAAGGCAAGATCAAATTCTTTCAGTGATATTCTTTAGCAGGGATTGCGCAGTGGAGGAAGGTTTTCAGGAGGCAAGAAATTGGTGCATAGATATGAAAATTTCTACATGACAATGTGAGACGATTGTATATTGTACTGAGAGCTCTATGAGCGAAGCTTTGTATGAGATTTTTTTCATTATTCCATGATATACATAATATATGATAGTTGGGGATTTTAGCTTTAAGCTTTCCCGGTAAAATATCTTGTTATGTGCGATTGATTTTTTCTTCATGTGTTTTGCAATTGGCGATTTAATTTCTGCAAAGAATTGAGTAGAAGGATTATTTATTTAATAGTGGATTTAATTGTTAGATCAGTTTAGTCCGGTAATATACATGCATATGGTATATAATTTCTACAACCTCCATGAAATGGGGAAACTTTTTCGGAATTTGGTCCCTAGTGAGTTGTTGAAATTCAACAAGAAAATGCACCACATACTAGTGTGGGATTCCAGTAAAAAATGAGTGAGGAATTTAGTGACACATTAGTGCTAAATGTGGGCATATAATTTTTAAATAAATTGGACAAAAAATTATAATATGATCTCATAACAACTTGTAATAGTTAACTAAGTGTGATAGAATTAGTTGGCTCAAGAATTTCAAGTTGAGGGTCAAAGGTGAGGCATGTAGATTGATTCTATTATTTACAGGGTCCAGTTGCAGTTGTAGCACTAGTGTGGTGTGAGTGCAATCAATTAACTCAAATTAATTGAGTGAAAATTAATTTAACTAGTTCTAACTGAGTGATGAGCTAGTGGAAGGTCACGTGAATTCAAATAGATTTAATTCACAAGTAGTGATATACCAAGTAACTGATGATTCACTACTAATAGCTGCATACATGTGAATTATGATGATGACCCAATTGAGAAAAAGGTTAAAGGTAAGTAAACTATCAGTTGTATTATTAGAGAATTTCCTGAGCACAATTATAAAGCCATAGGATGCCCATGATGGATTGCGCAGTTAAGGAAGTTTTAAATTCCTATTTATTAGGAATTATTTTTCCTAGAGATTAGGTGAGCAAGGCAGGCTGAAGGTGGGCAGGAAATTGGCTATGTGTTGGTCCAATTTTTCCTAGATCAGTGTGAGACGATTGGTAGAGTATATGAGGTTCTTGTGAGCACACATGCATTGTATTGTTTCATGATTCCTTGGCTGATTATACAATAGAGATGGAGGGGTTTTGAGCAGTTGCTTTCCCAAGAAAATCTTGTGTTGTGCGATTGGTTTACTTCTTTCTCTTACTTGCATGTGATTGAGTGATTGTGATTTATATTCCGAAAATTTTGTAGAAGTATTGAATATCTTGTTTTAGTACATTGCATGATCGGATTGAATCCATTGGTGTAATTTCTACATGGTATCAGAGAGCCATGAATCACAATAGTGGAGAAGAAATTAAGTTTGTTTTGAACAATATTCAAATTTGTAGATAAATTATTTGGAGCTAATAGCTGATCAAGATGTATTTCAATGGCTTGAGACTCGAATATGCACTCAAGGGAAAGTCGAACTATATTGCATGGGAGGACAGGATGGATGCAGGATAGGAGGATAATGGGTTGAAGGAGTTCATTGACACTGATATTACTGAACCTAATTAGGCAAATGTTGCGCAACATGAATCATGGAGGAAGACTGTCGAAAAGTCGAGGAGGATATTATTAGAGGGAGTTCGAGATCATATTATCTCGATTTTCCATGGAAAGGAAACTCCATATTCTATTTGGAAGGCCTTGAAAAATATTTTTCAAAGCAACGGTGATTAAACAAAATTGGCACTCAAGGAAAATCTTAGGAAAATCAAAATGGAGAAGGGCGACACAATCCATAAATAATTGACCAAGTTCACTCAATGTCGAGATGAGCTTGGAAGTTTTGGGATTACTGTAGCCAATGATAACTTGGTGAGCCTAGCACTTCTAAGCCTTCCCAAGAGTTGGCATAGTTACTAGGAATCTATGAATGGGAGGGAGAAGTTACTAGATTGGGAGTGACTATGGTAAGATTTTGTACAAGAAGAGTTTCGATGGAATACTAGGGATGGATCCTCATCCACGACTGATGATGAGGAATTTTGTGCCTTGGTTGGTAAGGTAAAGAAGGGGAAGGGGAAGAATTCCCATTCCAAATCTGAGACCGACAAAGAAGGCAAGAAGCGTGACATGTCAAAGGTGAATTTTTTTTACTGTCATGATCATGGACACTTTGCCACAAATTGTCCACAAAAGAAGAAGAAGAACAAGAAGGCTCTACGAGCTGTAGTAAACAAAGAACTCTTTAGTAGCTTGGAGGAGAAGGATCTTCAGATGCACATCGAGATGGGTGATGATGAGAGGTATAGTGCTACTGAGATTGGTACATTTACTGTCCAGAGATAGTCATGTAAACCTTTTATATTAAAATATGTCATGTATGTACCAGGCTTGAAAAATAATTTAGTTTCAATTGCTATGTTGGAGGATCTTGGATATGATGTGGTTTTCAGTGAAGGAAAGGCGTTCCTTCGTCACAAAGCCACATGACAGGTAAAGAAGATTGAGGTTCGTGTGAAGAACCTCTAAAAAAGTGATGTAGATGGCTGCGCAACATTGAGCAGTAAAGCAAGGGAGGTGGTGAGCCGAGATACAAGTGAGTTATGGCACAGTAGATTGGACCATCTACACCACAGTGCTTTGAGGATAAAGCATTAGATTACTATAGATATTCCAAAGGGTACTCATGCATAGATAGACACATGAAAGGGATGTACCATAGGGAAGTATACAAAGGCCACCTTTAATGAGAAGGAGAATGGAGCAGTGAAAATCCTTGAGAAAGTTCACTCAGACATGTGTGGACCATTCTCTACAATGTCCACAACAAAGCACATGTATTATGTGATTTTTGTTGATGTTTTTTCTAGAAAGTGTTGGATCTTCTTTCTGCAGAAGAAAGATTAGACGTTCTCTAAGTTTTGTGAGTTCAAAGAACTGGTAGAGAAAGATACAGGGAAGAAGGTGAGGCTCTAAGGAGCGACAATGGTGGTGAGTATATCTCTAATGAATTCAAGAACTTCTATGCCAAAGAAGGAATTCAGAGAGAATTGATTGCACCTCATAACCCACAACAAAATGGGGTTGCAGAAAGAAAGAACATAAAAATTGTGGGAGAAGAACGAACTATGTTACATGATCAGGGCCTACCATTGCATCTGTGGGTAGAGGCATGCAACACAACGGTATTTGTGCAGAACCGTAGTCCTCATTAGATACTTGGCATGAGTACACCAAAGGAGGATTTTGAAGGCAAGAAACGAAAAGTTTCATATTTTAAATTTTTTTCCTCATCTGTCTATTTCCATGTGACCAAATATGCCAGGAAGAAGCTAGAACCAACAACAGAGGTTGGGATATTTTTGGGGTACACTGATACTCTCCATAACTATCAGGTGTATTTTCCGGCTAACATGATGAAAGTTTTCAGGAGAGATATTAAATTTGATAAGGAGAAAGCCATGTGATTGTTCCTTGAGAGGGAGCTTGACTTACATGCAGATAAGGAACTCTTAGTTCGAAAGGATGAACCTCAGGATGTGGAGCATCCAAAAGCAGAGGATCATGGAGTGGTAGAAACCACTCATACAAAGCCATCCACCAGAAATTGTAGGAAGCGAACCAGAGAGGCTGACAGATTGACGCTAGATGCGACAGAGAATGTAGGTGCACCTACATCATAACACAAGCATAGAAGGTCCCCAGACATGTATACTGGATACATGGATCTTATGAGCAAGTGTATTATGACAGAAGCATCCTCTTTTGTGGAAGCAATGCAACAACCAACATGGGTTGATGCCATGGTTGAGGAGTATGAATCCATTATCAGAAACATTGCATGGAAAGTGGTCCCAAGACCAGTGGGGAAGTTAGTGGTTGGATCCAGGTGGATATACAAGGTGAAACAAGCAGTAGATGAGAGTGTGGAGAAATACACGGCTAGATTTGTGGCCCAAGGATTATCACAGGTAGAGGGGATTGACTATGAGGATACTTTTTAACTGGTTGTAAGGTATTCATCGATTAGATCTATCCTTGCACTCTCAGCGCAGATGGGGGGGAAGATACATCAGATGGATGTAAAGAAAACCTTTCTTGTGAGCACACTTGCATTGTATTGTTTCATGATTCCTTGGTTGATTATACAATAGAGATGGAGGGGTTTTGAGCAGTTGCTTTCCCCAAGAATTCTTGTGTTATGCGATTGATTTAATTCTCTCTTACTTGAATGTGATTGAGTGATCATGATTTATATTCCGTAAATATTGTAGAAGGATTCAATATCTTGTTTTAGTACATTGCATGATCGGATTGAATCCATTGGTGTAATTTCTACATGAGCCACTTGCCTTGGTGCAGAAGCTGGCCAACTTTGTCAACCTGATACTGTTGGATCCTTTATTGGTGAGTGTTTTTAATATGCGTGTCCATGATATGATAAGTTGTGGTCTATTTTATAAAATCTAGATTGAGCTCTATTGGTGTCAACTTTTCAACAATGTCTGAAGTGTCCAACAATGGTGAAAGTATGGCCGAAGGTGGTTCATATTGAATACTGGGTGCAAGCCAAGGAATGGGGGAATATAGTTAGCTCAAAAGCATTATTGCCCATAGCCTTGGTGATGGTGCAAGGCACATATAAGAGTGGTGGAAGCTTCTGATGGGCTCCCGTAAGGCATTCCTTCTGCAAATGTAACCAAACTTATGTCACTCTCTCGATGTTGATCATGACGTTGTTTATACTTGACATTGGATTTATTTAGGATATCATGAAACTGTTAGTGGATGTGCTTGATGCATTTAGTAAACCTAGAGGATTTATCAACTTCATAATTAACATGTGAAAATTTTGTCTGTGTGGTTGCAAGAGGCATTACAAGATCAATGGGACACAATGGTTGAAATCCTAGGCCCACTTGAAAGGGATTGTGGCCATTCGAGATATGGAAAGCTATGTTATAACTATGTTGCACATATGGAAGGCTCTCATCAAATGTTTGTGGATGCTTGGAGTTGTACATGTGTTATATGTTCACTATCACCTTGCCTATAACCTCTGTCTGGATATCAGTTTGAGGATGGAATGGAGTCGACTTGGTGAGATTAGTGTCCAAAAATGACCAGAGGCTCGACTAGAGTGCACTCATGAAACTTCTATCCTGAGGATATGTCTAAGAATTCCATTTCTGGTTGGATGTATTTATGTAGACAACTACGATAGTTGAGTACCATATTCCACTCATAATACTTGATACCCTACTTCGTGTCTAGGGTACGGAAAATGTTCGCGAAATATGACATGTATTGGTCCCTTTCCTTCTGTAGTGTGGTTCACTTTATGTACTTATCTTCATATCTCTTGATAGGGTAATATTATTCCTTGACGCCATATCAGAAAGAATTCCAAGAGGGTGTGGATAAAAATAGTGAGGGTTCCTCCTCGTCCCTCTACTCACAATAAATTTCCTACCAATCCTTGACATGGCAGGCAACTTTGAGGAGTGAAAAAGTAATCTTTTCCCTATTGGAAAAATTATATATTGAAAATGTCCTTCCAGCAGATTTAACCATCCATCTAGGGCATTTGCGTCGATCTGGAATTCAATTATAGGAATGTAAAAGTTAAATTCTACCAACTTAAAGGGGGAAACACCTCCAAAGTGACTGATGAATGAAGATGCTTCACCCGCTGAAGGATCTGGGTAAAATTGTCCATCATCTTGTTCCTTTGTCGGTCGAGGGCCTTTTCAAGAAATATTTTCAAAGGATCTCCTATTCCCTCATCATTGTTTTCTTCCATAATGGGAGGCCATTGGGGTTGGCGAGGCTGATTGTGCAAGGGTTCAACTAGCTCAAGTACCAACTCCTTATACTTCGAACTATTTGGGTACATGCACAAAAAAACAAAGAAAGAGCAGACCACTTTGATACCACTGATCCAAATTTATGAAGGAACAAAATTAAATACATATTTTAACAAAATCATAGATAAACATTGAAACAAAACTTCAATTAATAAATAAAAATTGTGGAAAATTGTTTACATGCAGAAGATAAATAAAATAGCTCGGGCGATTGCAGCTTGTATCTGAGAAGAGATGTGATGATTACATGCCTTATGAATTGTGTTACAATGAGGCTCAAAGGATTTTTTAACATCAAGAAACAATGGAACACCCTAATATCTAAAAACCTAACCTAGGAGATGAAGCACCAAAAGCTTGTGGGCCTTGTTGGGGTTAGGTGGAATGTCAACTTCCCAGGGTCGTAATTTTGGCATACAATCTCCATTTGGTGCACAAAATACCTTGTTATAAATATTTATTGGAGGAAAACAATTTTAAATATACCTGGTGGATTTATCAGTTTTAGATTGAACATGTGGAGATTCTTCCTGTATAGTTGCAATAGGAATTGCAACATCAATGTGACACATTGGTTGAAATCCTAGGCCCATTTGAAAGGGAACGTGTCCAGTCGAGCTGTGGAGAGATCTATTATAGTTTTTTTGCACATAGGGAAGAATCTCATCCCATGTTCATGGATGCTTGGAGTTGTACATGCATAGTATGTGCACTAGAATATGGTTGTCTGTCCATCATCCTGAGGATGGAGTGCAGTCGATTTGGTGAGCTTTGTGTCCAACAACAACCAAAGGATCGACTAGAATGCACTCGGAAACCTGTTATCTCAATATGACATAATGGTTTGTGGAATCCCAAATTTTACCCACACTCATTTAAAGAAGAGTTTGGTAGTGTCTTCTACTATGATACTCTTCTTATAGGCAGTCAATATAGCCATTGTAGAAAACCTATCAACGACCAAAAATACATAGTTTTACCATGATTGGTAGAAGGAAGACCAAAAATATAATCCATCAAGATGTATTCGCAAGGCTGGCTAGGAATATGTGAAGGAGTGTACAAGCCTTGTTTCTTAATGGCTTTCTTGGTGATGGCATATGGAATGTAATATCTTATATATTATACAACATCCTATCAAAGTTTTGGCCAATAAAAATACTTTTGCAGTTCTACCATAATTTTATCCAAACCAAAGTGTCTTGCGACCCGACTGTAGTGAGGATCCCAAATTAGCTTAGCATGCTCACTTGAAGGAACAAAAAGGTTTCCTAGGTAGCGTAACAATGTGTCCTGAAGGTGGAACTTTGGAACTCGCTTGCCATCCATCAACATCTGGTATGTGGTGGAAAATTTTGGATCATTTCTATAAAGCTGTGACATCTAGAAGCCTCGTGCTCACAACATTTGAGAACAGTGGGCAGTGCCATAACCGGGGTCGACTGAGGCAATTTTCATTGTTATTTGTTATTCCATTATTGTATTTGATGTTCAAATGGATTTTTTGCAGGAATGTAGAACATTTATGATGGCCACATTTCTACAACTTCCCTTGCATCTACATAAAATGAAGAGGTCAGTGATTTATGTGGATGATCATCTCCTTCCACAGAATGTAATATTTCCAATGCCGATAAGCTTGCACGATGGAATACATCTCCTTATCGTAGGTGGGGTATTTACGAATAATATCATAGAGTGTATCACTATGATATGCCACTAGATGTTCTTGCTAGGTGAGAAATGCACCAATAACATAGTCAAAGACACTTGTCTCAATTTCAAATGGCTATTGAAGGTTTAACAATGTGAGTACTGGTATAGAGAAAATGTGATGTTTTAGCTCAATAAATTCCATCTGTTATGCCTTGGACAAAAAAAAAAACTTTGCTTTCGCTCCACCCTTGGTAACTTGACAAAAAGGCCAAGTGATATGAGAGAATCCCAACATGAACCTTCGATAGAAATTGGCAAGCCCCAAAAAGTTGCAAAAATCTGTGAGAGTTGTCAGGGCTGACCAATCCCAAATGACTTGGATCTTAACCAGGTCCACATGCACACCTTTCCCATCAATTATGTAGCCCATATATTGGACCTAATTTATGAAAAAGGAACATTTCTCCAAGTTGGAACATATTTTGTGCTACCACAAGGTTTAAAGGACATGCCGAATATGTTGTAAGTGCTTTGCCCAACAATTGTTGAAGATGGGGATGTTGTCCAGATATACAACCACGAACGAGTTGGTGAAAGGTCGCAAGATGTCAACCATTAGCCTTATAAAATTTGCAGGGGAATTTTTTAATCCGAAGGGCATGACCAACCACTCAAAGAGGCCCTCCTTGGATTTGAAAGTGATCTTCCATACATTTGTGGGTTCTACTAGAACTCGGTGATAGGAAAAATTCAGATCAATATTGCTGAAGTACATGTCCCCCTTGACCTTTTCTATAATTTCATCAATCCACGGGATTGGTTATCTGTTCCTTACAATGATCTTATTTAGTGTGCAATAATCAATGCAGAGTCTCCAGGTCCTATCCTTGTTTTGTAAAATTTTAATTGAGCTCCCATAGGGTGAGGAACTTGGTCAGATTTGCCCTTTTTGTAGAAAATCCTGGATATTCCACTTTATTTTCTTGTATTCTAGAAGAGAGTGAAGATATATTCACCCATTGGGTAGAGATGCTCTGAGAGTTAGATCGATCAAACACTTGAATTGATAGTGCAAGTGTACCCATGTGGGTGAGGAGAAGATGTCCTTGTACTCCTGCACGACCTTATTAACTTGCTTCTGTTACGTGGAGGAACCCTTTCTGGGTGCCATGGATCTGGCCATGTTTTTCCCTTACTTTGAGACCGAATTAGAAAGAAAATGATTTTTTAAGTCTAGGAGATGATCTTATTGCATTACTTAGCAAATATCAAAGAAATGGCGGTAGGAGGGGTTACCTACAATATACTGTATAGTTTCATCCCAAAGTAATAATAATAGTCCAAGATCCTAATTCATACACAACATGATGCTTCCAAAAGTATGGTTGGTGATCCGGATTTATGCAGGAACGAAATAAAATACAGAAATATCCATAAACACAGAGATGCAACAGAAATAATGCTTCATTTCATTAATATCAAATAACAGAAATATGCTTACAGACATAATGGAAATCAAATAGCTAGGGTGCTGGTAGCTTATCTTTGAGAAGAGATGTGTTGACTACATGCATCTAAACTGTGTTACAATGAGGCTCGAGGGACTATTTATCACTGAGAAACAATGAAAAACTCTACACGTCCAAAAACCCAACCCTAGGAGATGTAACTTTGGCATACTATCTCCATTCGACACACATGATACATCATTAGAAAGATCTATCCGAGGACTACAAATTCTGACTGCGAATATCGATTCTGGAATGGAATCATATTTTTCAGAATTGTGATGCTAAAAACACGTCATTTAGGGCCTCAAAATGGCTCCAGAAGTTCAGGACCCGAAAAATTGCTAAAAATAGTAGGTTGTGATGAAATTGAAAAACTGAAAGGACTGATGGTGGCATTTCAAATGGAATAGGTGGGTGTCTACCAATATCCACCTCAATCATTAGGGTACCAAAACAACTTCGGGAGTGCAGGACTTGAAAACATGCTAAAACTAGTAATTGTGCAAGAATTGATGGTGCAAGTCCAAATGGAATAGGTGGGTGGCCACCGATATCCACCTGGATCATTCCTCTCTCCTTAGGAAGAAATGGTCCCCATTGCGTTGAGATCCTCCATGAGATGAGGAAAATTCTGTTGAACTGGGTATTAGATTTGTTGAAGATGTCATGGACCCGTGGGCAGACATGCTGGATGCGTTTAGAAAATTTCCTCGTATTCCTCCATGACTTTGTCCATCTGCTGCAGCCATGTAGGGGAGCCCTTTTTCGAGGTTGTGGCCACAATATTCTTCTTTCACTGTGAGCGAGTTGTAAGGAAAATAATTTTCTTGGTTTGGGAAACAATCTTACTGCGTTGTTTTACAGTAGTCAAAGAGATGACATGAGGCGGTACTACCTCCGGTATCCTGTACAAGTTATTTCCCAAAGTAATAATAATAGCACGAGGTCTAGACTCATACACAACATGTCGCCTCTGTTGATTAGCGGTTGTCATTGATGTCAACCCAAGCAGCACCAGGGGCTAACCCAATATTGCATGGGAATTTTGATCTACCAAATTAATGTAATATGGGTCAATAATTCTTTTGATGGTTTCTACTTGTCGAGATGTTTCCGTTGATATATGGCACACCATGTAATTCTTCACAGTTTGAGAGATATTCATGTTTGAAGTTTTCACCCCCAGTTAGTGGGCTAAAACCCATGGGGTTGGGGCATGGGTCATTGAAAAGTCATAATTAATATTTTTTAAGCTCCTAAAATCCCTCCCACGTTCACTTGTTGAAGCCCCTCTCAACTTAAGCATTTATATAAATTGTGATCTACATTTCCTCCTTAGGTAAGGGATTCGGCTATCTGAAACATGTCATCATGGAATTTGTGCTCTAAAATTTTTTCTACAAAGGTTCAGAAGGTGACATTTTTATGAGGTGAAGTTGAAATCCCGAGGAAGCTGCTATAAAAATTTTAGAGTAAGGTGTGCAATATTTTTGGAGATATGATCTGTGGAAGTCAGGGTTTTTGCAAGCTCCTGAAATTCATATCAAAGAAGTGACCTTGGTAAATTCGTCATAACTCTCTTTTTGAGCATCTGATTTAAATTACGTAAAAAGTGGCAGATAGTGCATAGTATGTAGTTGTCGCTCTATCAATTTCAAAGCCAAATGAAGAAACAGTGACACGTGGCACGCCGTACAAGTGCGCTCTTCTGAAACAGTCCATAATTAGGGCATTGTGAGAGATTGGGTATAACTCTCTCTTGAAGAATCCAAATTGGATCAGACCTATGGCATTGGAAATATTAATCAGAGGACTAATATAAGACCGAAAATCAGATATTGAGGATCTGAAATAACAGAGATACACCAGATTCAATATCGAGCTCCTAGAAGGCAAGAAAAAGCTAGATCATGTGTTGTCAAGGGTTGCAAAGGCCCAGAATTTCTAAGACAGAAAAGAAAATCAAGGTGCAGCAGAGGGTAGCATGACAAGAGCAGCAACCAAGGTGCATAACAGAAGCAAGACTTTCATCATATGAAATCTTCAAGTGGGTAGCATTGCATACAATCATTGTAAAGGTATCTTTGTACTAAGTCATTGTAAATACATTATTGTAAAAATTGTACTAGTGTCTATCTGCCAAGGGTTGAAGAGGTAGTGTTGGGAGGTCTAGGATCATCATTATGTGGTTGTGTCAAAGTTGGGGTTATGGTCTAGTATATATTATTCTTCTACATCATTCTATATCATTGTAAAGTGGACCATTTTCCCTGGTATGGGAGTCCATTCTTCTTTTATTCTTCTATAGGGTGGTAGGGTGGTGCTAGGGTGAGTTGTAGCTCATTGGGTGTTGGGGCATCCATTTAGTTGACTATTGAAGAATCTCGTGCATTGGAGCATCCATCCAATGGGAGCTAGAGAAGAATTCTTTTCTAGATTCTAGGAAGTTGGAGCTTTATTTTCAATTGGAGTTGAATATTAAAGAATTATTAGAAAATCATTAGGTGGTTTTTGTCCCGAAGTGGGTTTCCACCTTAAAAAATATGTGCATTTGTGTTCCTCTTGTTTGCTGCTATCATTGTACAAACACTGATAATAATTTAAGATTAACTAATGCTCTAATTGAAAGGAATACTGATTCACCCCCCCAGTATTTCCAACAATTGGTATCAGAGCTTGGTTCCTTCAACAACAGTTTAACAGTTGGGAGGAGGTCATGGAGCATACCAAGAATGGTGTACCTCTATTCAATAAAAATTATTATGCACTCTGGAAAGAAAGAATGGAGGTCTATCTCTTGGCGCAAGGCTACGAAATATGGGACACTGTTCAAAATGGATTTACATCAACTACGGATGAACAAGGTAAGAAGAATGTGGTAAATGATGCAAAAGTAGAGAATATTATTATCAGTGGACTTATTGAATCTACTTATCATATGGTGTTGGGTTGTAAAACTGCCAAAAATGTATGGGACAAGCTTGAGAATATATATGCAGGTGACTCAAATGTCAAAGAAGCAAAGCTTCAAATCTATATAGAAAAATTTGAGCAACTCAAAATGAAAGAAGATTGCAACATTGCTGCATACTTCCAATACGTTGATGAAATAACCAATACTTTGGAAGGATTGGGAGAGCCAGTTGACGATTATACGAAATATTCTTAGAATGTTACTAGGGAGATTCAACCCAAAGGTATTGGTCTTATAATACAGTGCAAATATGGACAAAATCAACAAAGAGGAATTACATGGAGTTCTCATAGCATATGAAATGAGAGTTGATGAAGAAGACGGTACTTTGCATCTAGAAACTGTGTTCGTTGCATCTAAGAAAACCAATAAGGATAAACAACCTTCAATTGAAAAGACATGCACCTGCAAATGTGAAGAAAAGGGAGATGATGAAGAAGGTCTTTCAGATGAAGAATATGCTTAGTTCACGAGAAAAATAAAAATTGGTAAGGGACAATTCAAAGGTAAACTTCCATTGATATGTTTCAACTGTAATGAGGTTGGGAATTTTGTAGCAAAATGTCTAAACAGAAGTAATGGAAACTCAAAAGGAAAGAAAGGCTTTAAGAAATTCAACAAGCAAGGATCCAAAAGGAACTTTCTCTCTAAAGAAGATAGCTCATCATCCGATGAAGACACTGACAGCGAAGAAGAAGCCAATGAGAGAGTATTGTTTATGGCCAAGCACAATAAACCCAAGAACAATAAACAAGAGGTATCAAACAACAAAGAAGAAGGATGGACCATAGAAGAATTTTATGAGGAAGCAATCAAGCTTATAAAAGATCTCAAGGCGGAGAAGATTCGTTCCAATACTCTTGAAGAACAAGTTCAAGGTCTCAGAATTGAAGTTGAAGAACACAAATGCATTGAAGAGTCACTTCAAAAGAAGTTGGAAGAAAGCAACCAAGAAAGGAAAGAATTAGAAGCCGAAGTAGTCTCGCTGCGTGAGGAAGTGAAGAAAGGAAAAACTATCCAAAACTATGCCAAAAACTCAAGGGAATTGGAAGAACTCATCAACAATCAACGATCTTACAATGACAGAACTGGCATCGGTTACGAAGAAGAAGAAGCAAGACCTTCTACAACAAAATACAATGAACCTATGAGATCTAACATGCATGTAGACTTCACTGGACAAGATTCACAAGAACAACCTTGGAAGACAATTCCTCGACGCAGGTACCAACATATTTTTTATGGCCACTGTTATTCACGTGGAAAATTTGGTCATAAAGCTGTAGAATGTCGCACGTACCCTAGGAACGAATACAATTCCAGGAGATCTGTCAAATATGAACCTCCCAGGGCTCAGCGAAACATCAATAGATTTGAACATTTAAGAAATAATATTTAACGTTACAAATGTTGAAACTTTGGACACATAGCCAAAGACTATAGACTTGAAAATCCTCCAGAAGAATCTTCGAAGCCACAAAACGAACGAACATGGAAGAAGAAGAAGAATGATAATTATGCTCTCACTTTCAAGGCTCAAAAGAACAAAGATGTGTGGTATGTTGACAGCGGTTGCTCAACGCATATTACTGGAGATAGAAGGAAATTTGTATCTTTGAAAGAGAAGAAGGATGGAACCATATCCTTTGGAAATGATGGATCTTCAAATGTTATAGGATCAGGTACTGTCACTCTCGGAAGCAAAGATTCTCTAGCCAAGAATGTTCTATTGGTTGAAAACATGAATCACAATCTGCTCAGTGTTGGACAAATGTGTGATAAAGGACACACAATACTATTCAACTCCACGAAATGTGAAATCAGGAAAGGCGTGTATGGTGAAATTGTGGCTACAGCAAGTCGAGCTCCAAACAACATATATGTTATGGATGAAGCAACTAAAGCATGTCTAATAGCTAAAGAGGACGATACAATAATTGGTAGAAATGATGATCAACTAAGTAAGAAGTTTTCTACAAAGGTGCAAAGTGATTTCGAGATGTCTTTAGTTGGTGAGCTGACATACTTCTTAGGGCTTCAAATATATCAGCAAGAGAAAGGAATATTTATATGTCAAGCCAAGTACATCAAGGAAATGCTCAAGAAATATAAAATGGAAGATTGCAAACCCATCCTTACTCCAATGGTAATTGGTTGCAAATTGAGCATAGACGACTCATCTAAGGATGTGGATCAAAGGTTGTACAAATCTATGATTAGTAGTCTTCTATATGTAACAGCCTCCCGATTAGATGTTATGCAAGCAGTTGGACAAGTAGCAAGATTCCAAGCAGCACCAAAAGAATCACATATTAAATATTCACCAGCATTGGAATATCTTCGCCAGAATCTTGGGATTCTCCCAAGTTCTCATTAGATTTTCCTTTTTCAGAATATAAAGGGGGAGTGGAAGTAGATTACAGGTCTGCAGGACGGTTGTATGTCAGGGGGAGTGGAAGTGTGTACAGGTCTGCAGGATGGTTGTGCTTCAGGGGGAGTTACCCTTTGCCATTGATGTCAAAGGGGGAGAGAATTTTGTAGGAAGAGGTGTCATGATCGCAGGGGGAGTAATTGTGTTGCCATTAATGCCAAAGGGGGAGATTTTTGATCAGCGGTTGTCATTGATGTCAACCCAAGCAGCATCAGGGGCTAACCCAATATTGCATGGGAACTTTGACCTACAAAATTAATATATTCTAGGTCAATAATTCTTTTTATGGTTTCTACTTGTCGAGATGTTTCTGTTGATATATGGCATTCCATGTAATTCTTCACGATTTGAGAGATATTCATGTTTGAAGTTTGCACCCCCAGTTAGTGGGCTAAAACCCCATGGGGTTGGGGCATGGGTCATTGAAAATTCATAATTAATATTTTTTAAGCTCCTAAAATCCCTCCCACGTTCTCTTGTTGAAGCCCCTCTCAACTTAAGAATTTATATAAATTGTGATCTTCATTTCCTCCTTAGGTAAGGGATTCAATTATCTGAAACAGGTCATCGTGGAACTTGCGCTCTAAATTTTTTTCTATGAAGGTTCAGAAGCTGAAATTTTTATGAGGCGAAGAGGAAATCCTGAGGAAGCTTTTGTAAAAATTTCAGATCAAGGTGCACAATATTTTTGGAGATATGATCTGTGGAAGTCAGGGTTTTTGCAGGCTCCTGAAATTCATCTCAAAGAAGTGATCTGAGTATCGGATTGGAATTCCATAAAAAGTGGAAGATAGTGCACAGTATTTAGTTTGTTCTCTATCAATTTCAGAGCCAAATTAAGAAACAATGACACGTGGCATGCCATACAAGTGCGCTCTGCTGAAACAATCTATAATTAGGGCATTGTGAGAGATTGGGTATAACTCTGTCTTGAAGAATCCAAATTGGATCAGAACAGTGGCATTGGAAAGACAACTCAGAGGACTACTATAGGAACAAAAATCAGATATTGAGGATCTGAAATAACAGAGATATACCAGATTCAATATCGAGCTCCTAGAAGGCAAGAAAAAGCTAGATCATGTGTTGTCAAGGGTTGCAAAGGACCAAACTTTCTATGGCAGCAAAGCAAAGCAAGGTGCAGCAGAGGGTGTCATGACAAGAACAACAACCAAGGTGCATAACAACAACAAGAAGTTCATCATATGAAGTCTTCAAGTGGGCAGCACTGCATACAATCATTGTAAAGGTATCTTTGTACTAAGTCATTGTAAATACATTATTGTAAAAATTGTACTAGTGTCTATCTACCAAGGGTTGAAGAGGCAGTGTTGGGAGGTCTAGGATCATCATTAGGTGGTTGTGTCAAAGTTGGGGTTATGGTCTAGTATATCTTCTTCTTCTACATCATTCTATATCATTGTAAAAGTGGACCATTTTCCCTGGTACGGGAGTCCATTCTTCTTTTATTCTTCTATAGGGTGGTAGGGTGGTGCTAGGGTGAGTTGTAGCTCATTGGGTGTTGGGGCATCCATTCAGTTGACTACTGAAGAATCTTGAGTGTTGGATTGTCCATCCAGTGGGAGCTGGAGAAGAATTATTTTCTAGATTCTAGGAAGTTGGAGCTTTATTTCCAATTGGAGTTGAATATTAAAGAATTATTAGAAAAGCATTAGGTGGTTTTTGTCTCGGAGTGGGTTTCCACCTTAAAAACTGTGTGCATTTGTGTTCCTCTTCTTTGCTGCTATCATTGTACAAACACTGATAATAATTGAAGATTAGATAATGCTCTAATTGAAAGGAATACTGATTCACCCCCCCTCTCAGTATTTCCAACAGCCTCCATAAGTATGGTTGGCCCAATAATACATCAGCTACATCAAGAGGAGCAACATCACACACTACCTCATATGTGAATGGATCGATACTGTACAGAAGGTGGCACTGCTGGCGAATGCGTAGACCTCTCCTTGGGATAAGCCACCCAATGGTATACAGCTGCAGGTGTGCTATGGTCGGTAGGCCGAGACGCTTCATGACCTCTGGTGAAATGAAGTTCTTTTTTCTTCCGCTATCGACAAGGAATTGCAGTGGAAAACCCTTCACCCACATATGTGAATGGAAGAGGTGCCCCCCCTCCTCTGGATCCTTGGGATCCTCCCTCTGGATCTTAGTTGTGGCAACAATGGCACTAGGATCCGCATCAATGATCTGCTTCCCTTTGTCATTTCCTTTGTCGGGTTCTGACTCAGGATTAGAACATGCATCTGATTCAGGTGCCTTTAGTTTGGCCACCAACGAATGTTTGGCTCGACACTCATTTGTGCTATGAGTGGGGCTATTATGAAATTCACACCACTTCCCCATGTCATTCTTTAGATTTTTGGTGTTGTTCAGAGTCGCCCTGCTTTGGCCTTGCCCCTTGTTCTGCAGTTTGGGGGCGCCTTTCCCTGGATTCAGATTTGTGGATCCAAAGTCTCCCTTCTTTTGCTTAAATTTTTGCTCGACCTTGGCGACATAGCAATATGCTGTGCTAAGCGACGTAATGTCAAGGACTCCATTTACTCTTGAATGTATCTGTGCAGACAACTACAGTACTTGAGAACCAAATGTCTCTCTGAATATTTAATACCCAACTTTGTGTGCAAGGTATGGAACAAATTCTTCAGTTCGTGCACATATTGATCCCTTTGCTGCCGCAACGTGGTCCATTGGATGTAATTGTCCTCATAGCTCCCCATGTGGTAATATTATTCCTTGATGCAATCTCAGAACAAATTCGAAGTGGGTGCGGCCGAGAACAGATAGGGTTCTGTCCCATCCTTTTGCTCACAATAGGTTTCCCACCAATCTTTAACATGTGGGGTGGCTTTGAGGAGTGAAAAATTAATCTTTTCTCGATCGAAGAAATCATGGACCAAGAAATACCCTTCTAGTAAATTCAACCATCAATCTATGACATCTGCATCTATCTGGCCTTCAAATATTGGAATGTCAAAGTTTACTTGTACCTTGAAGGGAGTGCCGCCTCCAGAGTGGCTGTTGGATGCAGATGCACCGTAGGTGGGAAACCGATGAAGGATCTGAGCAAAGTTATCCGTCATTGCATTCCTTTTTTTCTCAAGGGCCTCCTCGAGAAATATTTTGATAGGATTTCCTGCTCCCTCGTCTTTCTTTTCTTTCGCTATGGGAGGTTGTCGGGGTTTGTGAGGCTAATCTTGAAGGGGTTCAACCAGATCGAGCCCTAAATCCTTATACCCTGACTTCATTAGGGAAAAGCAAATAAAAACAGAGAAATTAGACCTACTTTGATACCACTAATCCGGATTTATGCAGGAACGGAATAAAATACAAAAATAGCCATAAACACAGAGATGTAGCAGAAATAATGATTCATTTCATTAATATCAAATAATAGGAATATGCTTACAGACATAATGGAAATCAAATTGCTAGGGCGCTGGTAGCTTATATCTGAGAAGAGATGTGGTGGCTACATGCCTTTGAACTGTGTTACAATGAGGCCCGAGGGCCTATTTATTATTGAGAAACAATGGAAAACTCTAAACATCCAAAAACCTAATCCTAGGAGATGTAACTTTGGCATACTATCTCCGTTTGACACACATGATACATCGTTAGAAATATCTATCTGAGGACTACAACTGATAACCATGAATATTTATTTTGGAACAAAATCATATTTTTCGGAATCTCGATGCCCAAAATACGTCATTTAGGGCCTCAAAACGGCTCCGGAAGTTGAGGACTCGAAAAACTGCTAAAATAGTAAGTTGTGCTGAAACTGAAAAACTGAAAGGACTGATGGTGGCATTTTAAATGGAATAGGTGGGCGGCCACCAATTTCCACCTGGATCATTAGGGTTTGAAAACGGCTCCGGGAGTGCAAGACCCTTAAAACCTGCTAAAAATAGTAAGTTGTGCTGAAAGTGAAAAGTTGCAAGAATTGATGGTGCGGGTCCAAATGGAATAGGTGGGTGGCCACCGATATCCACCTGGATCATTCCTCCATCCTTAGGAAGAAATGGTTACCATTGCGTTGAGATCATCCATGAGATGAGGCAAATTCTGTTGAACTGGGTATTAAATTTGTCGAAGATGTCATGGACCCGCGGGGAGACATGTTGGATGCATTTAGTAAATTTGGTTTCTTTATTAGCCTCAGATAGTACATGTGTGGATTATGTTTGTGTAGTTGTATGAGGTATGGAAACATTAGGAGGTGGTGCATCGGGGGTCAGATC
This sequence comes from Pinus albicaulis, assembly GCA_034641835.2. Classification (NCBI taxonomy): domain Eukaryota; kingdom Viridiplantae; phylum Streptophyta; class Pinopsida; order Pinales; family Pinaceae; genus Pinus; species Pinus albicaulis. The sequence goes on along the minus strand of CM076582.1, from coordinate 550,391,565 downwards.
AATGGAGTGCTTATCCTGACAGTGTAGAGGAACCTCTGTGAGTGAGGAGAAATGGTCCTCGTATTCCTCCATGAATTTTTCCATCTGCCGCAGCCATGTAGGGGAGCCCTGGTTCGAGGTTGTGGCCACAATATTCTTCTTTCCCCGTGAGAGAGTTGTAAGGAAAATAAATTTCCTGGTTTGGGAAACAATCTTACTGCGTTGTTTTGCAGTAGTCAAAGAGATGACAGGAGGCGGTACTACCTCTGGTATCATGTACAAGTTATTTCCCAAAGTAATAATAACAAAATGAGGCCTAGAATCATACACAACATGTTGCCTCCATAAGTATGGTTGGCTAAATAATACATCAGCTACATCAAGAGGAGCAACATCACACACTACCTCATCCGTGAATGGCTTGATACTGTATGGAAGGCGGCACTGCTGGCGAATGTGTAGATCTCTCCCTGGGTGAAGACACCCTATGGTATATGGATATGGGTGTGCTATGGTTGGTAGGTTGAGCTGCTTCATGACCTCTGCTAAAATGTGGTTCTATTGGCTTCTGTTATCGACAAGGAATTGCAGTGGAGAACCCTTCACCCACATATACGAATGGAAGAGGCGCTCCCCCTCCTCTAGATCCTCGAGATCCTCCCTATGGATCTTGGTGGTGGCAACAATGGCACTGGGATCCACATCAATGATCTACTTCCCTTTGTCATTTCCTTTTTTTGGTTCTGACTCAGGATTAGAACATGCATCTGATTCGGGTGCCTTTAGTTTGTCCACCAACGACTGTTTGGTCCAACACTCGTTTGTGCTATGAGTGGGTCTATTATGAAATTCACACCACTTCCCCATGTCCTTATTTGGATTTGTGGTGTTTTTTTGTGTCACCCCGCTTTGGCCTTGCACCCTGTTCTGCAGTTCGAGGGCGCCTTTCCCTGGCTTCGGATTCACGGATCCGAAGTCTCACTTCTTCTGCTTAAATTTATTCTTAATCTTGGCGGCATAGCAATATGCCGTGCCAAGCGATGTAATTTTGAGGAACTCCATTTCCTCCTGAATGTGTCTGTGTAGACAGCTGCGGTACTTGAGAACCAAATGTCTCTCTAAATATTTAATACCCGACTTTGTGTGCAGGGTATGGAACAAATTCGTCAGTTCGTGCACATCTTGATCCCTTTGCTACCGCAGTGTGGTCCATTGGATGTAATTGTCCTCATATCTCCCCATGGGGTAATATTTTTCCTTGATGCCATATCGAAACAAATTCCAAGTGGGTGCGGTCGAGAACATAGAGGGTTCTGTCCCGTCCTTTTGCTCATAGTAGGTTTCCCACCAATCTTTAACATGGGGGTGGCTTTGAGGAATGCAAAAATAATATTTTCTCGGTCGGAGAAATAATGGAATGAGAAATACCCTTCCAGAAAATTCAACCATCTATCTACGACGTCTACATCTATCTGGCCTTCAAATATAAGAATGTCAAATTTTACCTGTACCTTGAAGGGAGTGGCTGTTGGATGCAGATGCGCCGTAGGTGGGCAGCCATTAAAGGATCTGAGAAAAGTTATCCATCATCGTGTTCCTTTGTTTCTCGAGGGCTTCCTCGAGAAATATTTTGATAGGATCTCCTGCTCCCTCATCTTTCTTTTCTTCCGCCATGGGAGGACGTCGAGGTTTGCGAGGCTGATCTTGCAAGGGTTCAATCGGATCGAGCCCTAACTCCTTATAACCTGATAGCGTTGGGGACATGCAAAGGAAAACATAGAAAGATCAGACCCGCTCTGATACCAATGATATAGATTTATGCAAGAACGCAATAAAATACATAAATAGCCATAAACACAGAGATGCAGCGGAAATAATGCTTCATTTCATTAATATCAAATAAAAAAAATATGCTTACAGACAATGGAAATAAAATAGCTAGGGCACTGGTAGCTTATCTATAAGAAGAGATGTCGTGGCTACATGCCTTCGAACTGTGTTACAATGAGGCTCGAGGGCTTATTTATTATTGAGAAACAATGGAAAACTCTAAACGTCCAAAAACTTAACCCTAGTAGATGTAACTTTGGCATACTATCTCCGTTTGACACACATGATACATCGTTCGAAAGATTTATCCGAGGACTACAACCACTTATTGTGAATATCTATTCCGAAACATAATCATATTAGCTAGAATCGCGATGCCAAAAAAACGTCGTTTAGGGCCTCAAAACGGCTCCAGAAGTTCAGGACCCGAAAAACTACTAAAAAATAGTAAGTTGTGCTGAAACTGAAAAACTGAAAGGATTAATGGTGGCATTTCAAATGGAATAGGTGGGCTGCCACCAATATCCACCTGGATCATTAGGGTCCCAAAACGGCTCTGGGAGTGCAGGACCCAAAAATTTGCTAAAAATAGTAAGTTGTGCTGAAAGTGAAAAGATGCAAGAATTAATGGTGCGGGTCCAAATGGAATAGGTGGGTGGCCACCGATATCCACCTAGATCAGTTAGCCTAATAAAATATCAAAGGCTTCAAGAGGAGAAACATCACATAATACCTCATCCATTAAGTGTTTGATGCTTTAGGGAATGTGACACTGCTGACTAACACAAATATCTCATCCTTGGTGGAGACACTCGATGGTCTATGGTTGCAGGTGTGGTGTGGTCGTGTTGATGGCCCAAAATGAACTTTTCAACATTTTGGAAGACCATCTGGTTAGAGCCCAAAATAAGCTCTTATTTGTTTGATTTGGTAGTTTTGAATGGTTCTATTGGGTCCAGTTATCCCTTGACCCTCCTTGTTGACTTGTGATGTCTCTAATGAACTATCAACAAGAAGAGGAAATCGAACCTACCATTTTGTTGCATGCTTGCAAGAAGACAAACCTTAAGCTGATTTAATGGCTCAACCAAGCCACACCTAAGGCTGCTCCTACATAAGGATACTTGTAAAATGCATTGGATTAATTCTACATGCAAATCTATTCTAAGACGAAAAAAAATAGAAAGGAAATCTAATCAATGTTATCTCGATTATAATAAAATATAGATTTGACCCAAATCAAGAGAAAAGTGATTTAAAATAATGGGAATTTAAAATGGCTCTTTTATGATGAATATAAAACTATTGAAATAATTCTAATAGCTGGTATTATTATTACAAAACATGTTCTGTCCAAACATTTAAAACCATGAAATATAAGCCATTAAAATGCATAAACAGTTCATACACTTTAATGACAGTTAAATTGATTTAGTATGACAAATTTCTGAGTAAATAATTACTCAAAAATTTTACTAAGCACAAGAGCAATTTGAACATAAATAATAGATCTCTAAAAATATTAGATCAGATAGTTGATCTACAAGAAAATCATTCTCGTATTCGATAGAAGTGCAAAATATGAAACAAATATGCAATCAAAATAATATAATTTAAATTTACAAATAGAAGTATTTGAATACTAATTAATAAAAAATGATTTCCTTGCTCTATTTCTCATTTGATCTCCTACAATCCTTTCAAAATCATGAGCTATGCTAATGGATACACGAGTTGTAATAGTGCAAGCTCTGCCTAAAAAACAAAGACTAGATCTTAAAAAACAAATCCCCAAACACTTAAATCTGAGTATTCCTCTCCACCTACAACTAAGATTCTCCTTACAAAAGTGCTTGGATTCTCAAAATTTGTAGCAAAGAGGAACACCTTCCTCATTCTCAAAAAAATAATTTATAATTTACAAAAAATTGCCAAAAATGGAGAGCTGTTGCAAACAATTTGATCCATCAAATTTTGAGCTGAAAATCCTCATTTTCTCTTTTTTTGGTTCAATCCTATTGCTAAAAATCTCTTTTCCTCATCCTATTCCAAAAATTCCCTGTAAAAAACCAATCAAAATTGAAATTGAAACCAAATAATATTGTTCATCAAAATTAAAATACCAAAATTAGGAAAACAAACCCTCCAAAATTTTTTAAGTAAATAAATTAAATGAAAAGGATTGATGCTTCCCATTGATCTCTGTCAAATGTTATTTGGCCCATGAAGACAATCTTCAAATGAATTTTCAACAACAAAACTTTTGGCCCATGAAATTCCAAAAACAAGATTTAGATTTTTTTTTTGTTGTTGCAATTTTGGAGCTCAAACTTCTGTTAAATTTTAGGCATAGTAAATGTTAAAAAGTGCTTAATTTAATGCTTCCATATGATTTCCCATGAATTTAGCTTTCCAACGAGCCATAAGGCCTCAATTGGCTTAGTAAAACTAAAGTTAGAGCCTTCCAAAGTTTGAGTTCCAAAATTACTAGAGTGCTAGAAAATGCATAACCAATTTAATAAAATTATAGGAAATTTCATTATAAATTTTTGTTTCATTCACTTTTATTAATTTTAATAAGGTCATAACTAATATAAAATAAGATTTAATAAAATCACAAATTTAAAAAATATTAAGATAAATTAAAATTAAATAAAAAATTTATAAAATAAAAATAAAATAACTGAAAACAAGGTTTTTTTTTTAAAAATCAACGTGAGTTAAACTGGTGGAATTTCTATGAGAGGAGGGCTTGGGAGGTTTTAATAAATGTTATGGGAGGAGGCCAAAATGGGAGTGGGACCTCCTTCCCATGACTTCAAACATAAACAAGAACGGCTGCATAGCAGCTAGTCCCTGCCTTGAGAGCAAGGAGGGATCCTATCCATAAGTAGTGAACCGATCCAGTGAAACACTGAAACATTAAAGCCAGAAATTGGAAATCTCGATAGCGTTTCTTGATGTGTATAGATTAACTGCATTATACTCTTTTGATTGATTTCCACCTTATCATATGTGTGTAATTTACTTGCAGTGCTGAGCTATTGAGAAGATGAGTGCTGAGCTCTCACAGAGTCATTGCGATACCTCTCAAACAACCATATAACGTCAAGAGTTTCTCAAATTCCCACTAAAAATGAAGTAGCCGTAGAACAACCTTCATGAATATCCATGAAACACGACGAGCATGTTATATAAACTAAAGAGCATTAGCATTGTGAACATAGATGGTGCCTTCATGCAAACAATATAGAACACTAAAGAGGCCCAAATTCAGATAAAAAGTTAAAAATTCCATCGTGATAGGAACCGAAAAAACTGCCAATATTCTCACTGCAAATATAATATAATCTTTCTGAAAATTTTGGAAGAAATCTTTCATAATTTTGGAAGAAATATTTCATAAATCACAGTCCAATTCAATAATAATACAAAATCTTATTTAAAAAAATTAAAAATAGTTCAAGGAATCAAGAGCACGTTGATGATAAAAACAATATCACAACTCACTCCCAAAAAGAGCAGTCACAAAGACTTTACAACCATCAACTAGAGACATCAAAAAAATCCCGCTTTTGACCGGTTTAGGATGTTAACGCACAAACAGACAACATATCTGTGTAGAGCAAGGTGTAATCCGAGATTTACAAGAATAATTAAATTAAAAATGACCATACCTTGTCCTGACCTCCGACATCACAAACAGTAAAGCTAATATTCTTGTACTCCACAGTCTCAACATTGAAACCTGCCATTAAAATTTTTTTATTTACCTGATTAGTTAATTTTAAAAAAATGATCCTGTGAATCACAACGCTTAGATTGCCCAACCCAAAAGAAGTATCGAGCCGAATAAGAAAACGGGTTACAATATCCTGGGTAATATAAAATACAGAAGATCTTTTGAAACCATACCAATTTAACATAATTATTATAACATAAACTATTTTTCTTTTTCAACATGCAGACATAAAAGGTACAAAATACAATATTTGGCTTGTTCTCTAAAGAAATAGGATGCAAAATAAAAAATTAGCTTCATATTTGTAGGATGGTAATATTTACAAGAGGAAAAGTATGCCGAATCAGTAGTAGTTTCTCCGAGGACTGATCCATTAATATAAATATAGTATTCCAATTAAACTAGGAACCACAAATGGTACTAAACGGAGAAGTCAATCAGGCAGAGAATATGATATAGTGCTCTTATTTTTAGTAATGCTGATCAAATAACTAGGTAGTAATCCCAATATATTTTAGCTCAAAAACACTAATAGAAGTACCAAAGAAATGGAACAAAATCCCGAGCACACAAGCACCTCTAAGCCAACTGTTGCGTAAAGCACACATGCACCTCTAAGCCAACTGTTAGTACCGTAGTGCAGGATGCTATCACATCTGATAGAAGTACCCAAGAAATGGAACAAAATCCCGAGCACACAGGCACCTCTAAGCCAACTGTTAGTACCATAGTGCAGGATGCTATCACATCTTCCCAAAATTTTCCAAAATCACTAGAGGGATACACAAAGCACACAGGAAACTCTAAGATATATGTGTACCAGAATCGAGGATGAGGCTACCACTTCAAGCCTGGGACTTGTCTCCCCAAAACCATCTTCGAGATTCACGAACTATTGGTTGCTTGTAATACTTCATAGACCAACCTCGAGCTTTCAGTTGTTTCCTTTCAGAGGAAGATCAGTTTGGAATTTTAAATTTGACCAAAAAATGCACGAGTGGAATCGGAATGACAAGTGAATATAACCAATAACACAAACTGTGGTCTAATATAATCAATCACTTACCAATATTGGGAATTGTTGTGACAATTTCTCCAAGCTTCAGCTTGTACAAAATGGTAGTCTTACCAGCAGCATCAATACCCACCATTAGAATACACATTTTCTTTTTTTCAAACAAGTGCTAAAAAATCTTGGTGAACGTGAGCCCCATATTTCAAAGCTGACAAAGGAAAACAACTAAAAGCCACTCAATAGTTTGGACTTCGGTAGATCTGGAGCTCGTCATCAATAATTGAATCTTGAAACCTTGAAACCCCAAATCTAGCTAGAAACCCACGAAAACTCAATATGCACAACATGCATTCAATGCACATACAATTTGAGTGCCACAGATGGGCGATCTAACAAAATAAGCGTGGGTTGTGAGAAAACCATCTAATGATGTGAGAAAATATATATGGTTCATTTTAGCGGCCACATAGTTTCGTATTTTATTGATTTAAGTAAAAAGGTTTAGTATTTTATTTATTTAAGGTTTGCGTTATGATAATCTGAAGGAAAAATATCACTAAAATAAAAAAAAGTGATGCGTATTCACACCTGGCATAAGAACCACTCACATGTAGCAAAGAACCACGTAGTAGAAAATGAAACTTGTCTTAATACCTTCGACGAAAATGAAAACGACCATGTGGTAAGAGAATAAAAACTGTAACAACCCATCGACAAAAACGAAAACGACCACGTGGAAAGAGAATAAAAAATGTAACAACCCAACAACAACAACAGTTGTTTCAACATTTGTTTCATCTTGTGGAAAATATCGAAGAAGAGATTCCTATGTGCTTTCCTGCACTAGAATTTTTGCGTCCAAAGAAGTTGAAAGAGCTCATCACAGGTGGAATTCTCAGTAACAATACCTCCTTCAAGACTGTACAAGATGAACTCTGTCACTACACAGATTTTCCCTCACCATGCCCCTAGTGCCCCGTAATCTAGGTCATCAAATTCACGACCAAGCAGAGAAATCTGAAGATGAAGGCCTTGCATGACCAAGCAGTGTGACCAGGTATTGTGTTTTCTCCTTCAAGCAACATGAGGGTTTTAAGAAAATGTAGTTAATGGCTTTAATTGGTTTGTGAGTTTCATCTTGCAATGGTGTGCAGGGTTTGAAAGGAAATATAATTGAATCCATGTAATTTTCAGGGAAGGACATATAACGTTTACCAACTATTTGATAAAATGTCTAGAAGAAATGCTGGCCTAAGAAGTGCTCTGCAAATATTTGTGTAAACATTTGCCAGGAAAATGAATACCCTCGCGCTGGAGATTTTAGATACCATTGACAGTGTGCAAGATATGAGGAGATTCCTCATGATCCACGAAGGCTGAATCAAAATGCATCATGAATATTTCCATAATCTAACAATTAATGGACAATTTAATGATGCAAAGGCCAGTTTATACATCGGCCAGTAGATAGATCAGGTGTGGTTGCCACAGAGGTGGATTCTAAACCTTACACATCACGATTGGCAATGACCTATAACACTTTGGAAGAAATATAACGTATTTAATCGAGACAGGACTGCTACCTCTCTTAGAAGTAAGCGCCTGTTTCTTTGGACAAGGTCATCATGTGTGAACCGCTCGTTCGAGAGTGTTCTCCCACAGCTTGATGGGTATGTAAGGTAGGTGTCCCAATGTAGTTTGATTTGGTTTGATCTAGTTCAGGCAGGGATATAACCAATGGGATGATAAGGAGACAAAAATGAATGGGTCAAACTAGATAGCCGTTTACAACATCACTCATAGCCCTGAGATAAATAGGAAAAAGGGAAGAAATAGATGCATCACATTCTGTGTCTGTGCGAGAAGAATTTTACAACATTAAGAAGAGTAAAATTAGAGCAGCAGTTTACAAAATTAAGAACAATATATATGTAACATCATTAAGAACAGTATATATGTAAAACATCAGAGGAGTTTAGAGCTCAATTACCAGTTTCTTCCAACGATTCCTTGCCTGGCCCAGTTCAACTTTCTGGTGGAGTTGCGAAATTGAGGTGAATGCTTCCATTAGACAAAGCCCAGTTCGACTCTCTGGTGCAGTTGCAAAATTGAGGTGAATGCTTCCATTGCACAAAGCCCAGTTCGGCTCTCTGGTGCAGTTGCAAAATAACTCTCTAGTGGAGTTGCGAAAGTAGCAACTACAGATAATTGAGAAAGTAGCAACTACCGATAATTTCCAACAGGTGTCAAGTGCTGTCGTAGAAGCCATGCAGGAAGGCATGTGACCCGGTGAGCTGGTGAACATGTGAGCTCGGGAACATATGTAGCAAAATAATATAGCATCTACTGTGCTAATTTAATGTTGGCATTAGTTTATGGTCATGATCATATACAACGGAAAAATGTACATATTATATGGTTTTATACGGTTTTCCTCGGGAAGAGGCCAAATAAGATCATAAAGTTTAAACTATGCTCATTTAACCCTTAGTACCCAATAATAACTTGGTTAAATAGCTTAAAGTAATGCTAACAGCTCCATTTCCGATTACAATAGTCCCATGCCTGCGGGCAAGGACTAATAAGGTCCCCACTTCATTTTAATGAAAAGCCCCCCACTTCATACGTTTAATACTATGCCTATGAGCTCCTCCCATTATGTCATCTTGACGATGAAACCACGCAGGTATAATTGTGAAACAACATTGAACCTCTAGATGGCTCAACTAGGATGATGTAATAAATATATATATTTTTAATTATTATTTTATAAAATATGTTTTGTTTAATATTTACAACAATGTTTTTATATACAAATTTTGAATCCGGTGGTTTTTGTAGAATAGTTACATAAAAGTAAAATAATTAACAATAAATTAATAATTAATAAAAAATTAATGAAATAATAAAAAATAATATTTATAAATTAATTAGATTAAATGAAAATTAACTTAATTAATCGAGATTAATTAAATAATGATGATGATGACGATGATTAACGTCCACTAAGATCAATGCAGTGATCAGACCTTGAAAAAAAAAGAGAATACAAATCTAATTGCGATTCTTCAAAATCTTATTTCTATGATAAAAAAGAAGGGAAAGAAGCACTCCAAGATTAGTATAGTTGGGATGACTTAACAAGTCAAGAAGATTGGAAGTGTGGCAGATGTTAGGGAATTGAGAGAAGATGTGAGAAAGAGTTGGGTAGTCTACGAGGAAGTGTTTTTCATCTTCCACCCTCTTAGTATCGCAAAATTGACAAATTCTATCGTCCCAGGGAATTTTGGGAGTAGACCACCGCTAGATTTCACTTTGGAGCTCATGAGAATTAGTTCTAATCCTAGCGATGTTCATTTTTTTCTTAGTGCTAGACAAAACAAAGAGATACTTATGGTTATCAAAGGTGGGGTTGATTGCCTCCTTATAATATCTAAGCTTCCTTTTTCCCTCCAACTCTTTATCATCCCACAATTTATCCTTAAATTTGGAGGTAATAATATATTTGACACTATCCTTGCTTCCCAGGATGATATTCTCCTTTATCCCCTAGTGGTTGAGCCAAGAATAGGCATCCTTATGCCACCCACGCTTAAGGCATAGGTGGGGGTTTTGAATGAAGTTAGAAGCAATTTTGGGAAGCCTCTTGGATTCTATTTGTAAAGCTTCTTCTTATACAACATATACCTAAACATAGCCAAACTTTCAATGGGGGAAAGGCCAACTTCGATCAGGAGGATAGGATAGGGAACATTTCGCTTGAGGTTGAGGTTGTAAGTTATGAATTGCTTTTGAATCATCTCAATCTTCCTCCATGACTTTCTAGATACACTGCAACCACAAACTTCACATATAGTATAAGACAACATGGGCGACGAGAGTCCCAAAAGGAACCTTTGTTTACTCCAAATACAAATATCAACTGGCTTACAATCTTTTTCAAACTCATAATAAGCTTTCCAACCTCCAATAATCCTTTTCTCAATGCTATAATTCTAGCTGAGCTGATGAGGAATGTCAATACCTAAATATTTATAAGAAGAAACGTAATATAAATAATTATTATCATAGAAAAAATTACCATGGGTGATCTTTTTGGATTTTATTATCATGACTTTAGTATTGTTGGTATTAACTATCATACTCATCGTGGAGCAGTAAACATGAAGAGTCTTTATAAGCTGCTTGTCTAGATCATCATGGCTTGTGGCAAGAAGAATGATATCATTGCCATAAAGGAGAAGAGTAATGATTATACCAACAATCTTGGTGCCTTTGCATAAAAATTAATTAAATAATTTACAAAACAATGTAAAATACATTTTTACATATTTAAGCCTAGGTAGTGAAAACCAATCAAACTTTGAACAAGCGCCTTTCTCAAACCATAAGTCCAAATTCAGCCAAATTTGAGTCGCTGGGAAGCTTGTGAAAAAACACACACAATGAAATAATAAAGGCAGATAATCGAGAAAAATGAAAATCTCGTAAAATTAACAAAATCAAAGCATGAAAGAAGTGATATGACCAAAATTTACATAGAGGGTCCCCATTCCTTTCGTAAAATTTGTTGGGGGGGTTGTGGCCACAACAATGGCGACACAAAGGGAATAAATAGTTATCTCTGGCTAAAAGGTGATGAGTTCAAATTTACCCAAAAGTTGAAATGATGAATTTTATCATGATTTCAAACAATAAAACATTTATCATGGGTACCACATTAATAGATCAAGCAATAAGAGTTCTAAAAAGATAAGAACTTGAAACAAACTTAATCTAAAATCCCAAATCCATGTTTTTAGGGGAATATTTAATTTTAAGTTTACCTCATGCGAGAGATAGAAGGGTACAAAAAATAAGTTTAAAGAAAGTATATATCCATCAATATAAATAGTCTCAATATCCATCAATATAACTCTTGGTAATAGATTCACCAAAACCAATCCAAAACGAATTGAAATCGACACACTCCAAAAATCGCAAATGAAAAAGGAAAATAAAAACAAAAAAGGAGAGTTAAGAGAAAATCCATTTTTAAAGGAAACCCCAACAAGAGTATTTATAAAAATGTCTCAACAAAAAAACAAGTATGCAGAAAAAAATAAATGGTTTTCTTATGTTGAGATTTTGATGATTTATATTTTGTAGAGTTATAGGTAATTATGCTCTTAAAACAAAGATTAGATATCAATTATGAGGGAAACTGAAGTTAAATAGGATGTCCCCCTTGCATAGTTTCTAGTTTCAAAATTAAGGATGCATGGAAAACATCTTAATGGTTTTTCTAATAAAAATAAGGCTTATGAAAAAAAAAATAGAAGTTGAGAGATTCCCCGATTTATCTTATTTGCAACTTGACCAACATCATAACTGCTATGTCTAACACAAAAACAAGAAAAATGAGAAGGATGGATTTCAAATCTAAGTAAGCAGGGGTGTAAGTTTTTAAAGGAATCCTTGAAGACCTACAGAAACAAAGCTTTAAATTAGAAAATACTAAAAATAAGGCTGAAACATAAAGCATAAAGAAAATGGAAACATATGAAAATGAGCATATGAGACTTACCTTGAAGAATTTCGTTAAGATTTACCATTTTCTCCAACAAGAGGTAAATTCTTCTTTTGATTGAGATTAACAAGTATGCATAAGTTGCATTTTAGCGAGATTTTCATGTGCCCAAGATCATAAATTTATTAAATTCAATTTAAGGAAAACATTAAGTCCACAGAGAGAAATAATTACCAAAAAGAATGGTTACATGTTCTAGAATTTCATATTTAGTGTGGAGCCTCAAGACTGCCTTAATTTTGACATTCCTTTTCACTATATTTTCTTCTTTCTGAAAACACCATAAGCTCAAACAAGTGTTTAAATGCACATTTTTGACTTGGTAAGGTATCCTAACGATCTCTTTTTCATATTTTCAATTGCTCATTATTAGAATGAAATTTTTATTTAGCTACAGAATTAATGCAATTCTGCAGCCAAACTCTGTTTCTTTAGCCACCTCCATGGTTCGATAGGTTCTAAGGTATTAATGGAGCAGTGGAATATATGGGCAGTTGAAAAATGATTTGGTCATGGATCCTATCCTATTCATCTGTCCAAAATCAAGCAAGAAATTGTCAAAGAACATGGTCAAAGGAGAGGTCAATTGGGAGCTGGAGCAAGCGAGCAAGGAAGTCTGAGCTTCAAAATTTACTTTTCCATGTAGCAAATCGTGAAGCAGCAAAATTATCATTTCTGTTCAAAGTTATAGATAAATTTTTCTTAGTCTTAGAAGGCGTAAAAGCCTCAAAACATCTAATGCTAGGATTTTATAAATAAGAGGCAAAGTAATGGTGTAAAGGAAACAAATGATTGTGAGATTGTGACATGTTTTAAAACTCTGTTTTATCCCTTAATTGAATGAAGAAGCTTTCCAAATTTCTAATGCAAAGTTAGTAAAGAGTAGATTCAAGCCATTTGTTGTGGAGGGCCCCTACAATAGAAAAGTTTTTCATTTCGTTTTCATTATTTAATTATCATTGCATAGCTTAAATTTTTATGCGTTTACAATGTGCTGTAGTATAGATGCATGCTCTATTTTCAGTCTTATTTCCATTACAATTATTTTTAGATTTATGATTGTTATTTCATTTACCGCTATCATTATCTCCAAAATATTGTCATGCTAGAATAGATGTTATGTTTCTTTCATAGATTTAATTCTTAGATGGTTAAAACGTATAAGAAGTTTATCATAGATCAATTTATTTCCTCTTCATGCAGTAGAAGCTTATCATAGATAATTTTAACATTGATCAATTCATTTCCTCTTCATGCAGTAGAATTTTATCATGGATCAAATATTGTGAGATATGTTTTAGAAGATTTATCTGTTCAGTTTTAGATCAATTTTGTCTTATGATCTCATTTAAATTTTATTTCATAAACATAAATTTATTTTATCAACAAAAAATAGTTTTTAGTACTTCCTTTGGATAAGTTTCATTCACATTAAATTTTCAAAAAGACATAAAAATTAGAATTGATTTATGGTTTGAGAATTTTAGTTCTTTTCAGAATCAATCCTTAGCTACTAACAAGATTTGTCATTTCAATTTCTAGGACTTAGTTAAGTTTGGATTTAGTTTCTTTTTCATAATTTAGTTTTCTAAATTCATTCAAGAACATCTGGAATACTTTTTTTTTCAAAAAAAAATTTCACATACCACCAAAATAAATTAAGCAAAGGAGTCTTCTAGCATATACAGTGCATTTTCACTTCACAAGATTACCTACTCTGGTCGATAATTTATGATATAAATGTAAGATAATTAAATTGACTAAACATTTTTGCGCCGTTTCTAGGGAAGTGTAATTAGGAACCTTATTTCTTAATCCATATAAAAAAACACAACAACAAACAACAAAAACATAGAAAAATGACATGCGTAGAGAAAGAGATTCTATAGGTAGATTTGTAGCTAGAGGTAGAAGTTTGATTCCAACAACACCACTCACCCCATCAAGAACTCATAGTGCCACACCACCAACCCAAACCCACATACCATTCTTAGCAGGTAGACATAGAATTACTAAGGTATTAAGATCATAAATTCAACCTAGAGATTCACCAACTTCATCAACTGAAGCAGTTGTGGAAGAGAAAGATCCCACATCCTCATTAGAAGGAGTAGTCTTCCTAACCTCTACTAGAGAACAAATTTTAGCCCAAGAGCTAGAATTCCTAGTGAAGAGGAATAAGAAGATGTCTTATTTAATATACCATTGATAGAAGAACCAGAAGAATCAGAGGAGGAAAAAACAATTCCAAACCTAGAATCCTATATCAGTTATGAAGAATCTACAATGGCTAGAGAGGGGGAAGGATAAGTACACAACATGAATGCTAAAAAATTAAGATTAGGAGGAGGTGGACCTAGGATGGGAGGTAGAGGTAGGGGAAGAGATGGAGGAAGAGGAAGATGTGAAGGTAGAGGAGATAGGGGAGAAGACAAAGACATAATAGATCTAGATCCTATTGGATTTGACATACTAGATGAAGATACTACTACCACAATGAAAAATATCTCACCCTCTATCTGTTAGGTCCCTATATTACTCGTATAGTCCCTTATTGTTGTTAGTGTAACCCCCTTATTGTTATTATTGTACCCTTGTAACCCCCATATTTTTATTATTGTGCCCTTAAATTATTATTGTTAGGTTGGCTAGGATTACATTGTGGCCCTACTAGGATTACATTATGGCCCCATGGACTCCTATATATAGAAAGGAGGTTTTGTAATTTGAATCATCCAAGAATTGTTCATTCATGTAATGTATTGGAGGTTGCCCCCTCGAAGTGGCTTATTTATAAGGCGTTGATATCTATTTTCTTCTCTTTTTGGAGTTGGTTTCACAACATTTGGTATCAGAGCTTTGAGATTCTAGGGTTTCGCTGCTACAAACAGGTCAACGTGGAATTTGCGCTATAAATTTTTTTCTACGAAGGTTTAGAATCTGAAATTTGTAGAGTGCGAAGCCAAAATCTAGAGGAATATTGTCAAAAAATTTTAGAGCTTGGTTCGCAATATTTTCGGAGATATGATCTTTGAAAGTTAGGTCATTTTTCAGGCCCCTGAATTTAACCTAAACAGGCCATCGTGGTATTTTCGTAATAAATTTTTTTCTACAAAGGTTCAGAAGCTGAAATTTTTAGAGTACGAAACCAAAATCTTGAGGAACATTTTCAAAACATTTCAAATATTGGTTCGCAATATTTTCAGAGGTATGATCTGTGGAAGTTAGGGATTTTTGAGGCTTCTGAATTTCATCTCAAAGAGGTGATCGTGGGAAAATATTTATAGCTCTCTCTCTGAGCATCAGATTGGAATGCTGTAAAAAGTGGCCGTAAGTGCATTGAATTTCATTTTTGTTCTATCAATTTCAGAGCCAAAGGAGGAAACAGTGACACATGGCACGTCGTACAAGTTCACTCTACTGAACCAGTCCAAAATTGGGTCATTTTGGAAGATTGGACATAACTTTGGCTTGAAGAATCCAAATCAGATCAGACCTATGGAATTTGAAAGAAGCTTTATAGGGCTACTATAGGGCTGAATTGTAGATATTGACGATCCACAATTATAGAGATAATTCAATTTCAATATTGAGCTCCTCAAAAGCAAGTAAAAGGTGTGTATTTTTTTTCCGAATTGCATAAGTCTTGTTTGAAGAATCAAATTGAATTGATTACAAGGGGATATTATAGAATAGATATTAGTATTGGATTCTAAAATGGCCCCTAAAAATAATTCAACACCCATTAAGCCTTTAGAAAGCTCTACTATGACTCATGAAGACGAAGAATGGCAACATGACATATCAAAATTACAAGAGCAAGTGCAAAAAATTTCACTCTCACAAAGAGCAACAAAAAATGACATGGAAGTTTTGAAGAAAGGTCTGGAAACTAAGATGGATGGTTTGAAGAAAGGCGTGGAATATAAGATGGACGGTTTGAATAATGACATGGAATCTAAGATAGATGGCATGAAATCTGGCATGGAATCTAAAATGGAATACATGAAGAATGATCTAGAAGCATACATGGAAGGTTTGACAAAGTTGATACAAGAAATGTTTCCTAATGGTGAAAAAATAGTAGAGGAAACTCATGATGAGAAAAAAATAAATTTTAATCATGATTTCATAAAATCTAATGTTGGCAGGAAGAACCACCATATTCCAAAAATGGATATGAGGAAGTTTGATGGAAAGGATCCTGTAACATGGATACTTAAGATGGAGCAATATTTTGATCTCCATAATGTGCAAAACACACAAAAGGTACACATTGCAACTTTACATTTAGAACAAAATACATTTGTATGGTATCGATGGATTTTCTCCCATAAAAAAATTGTCACTTGGTCAATTTTTATGGAGGAAATGATAGCACATTATGAGGATACAAAGAGCAAAACCTTCTTTAGCCAATTGATAAATCTCAAACAAAAGGGTTTAATGGGGGAGCACATTGAGGACTTCCAAAAATTGAATATAAGGGTAACTGATATTCCAGAGGAACACAAGATTGATATCTTCATAGGTACTTTAAAGGATAACATCCAACATGAAGTTCGCATTTTGGAACCTGATTCATTGGAGAAGGCATTCAGGTTGGCAAGAAAAATTGAATGTAATATTATGGCGACAAGGAAACTTACCACTCACTTCTATAAAGAGGGAAGTGTTGCTACTCCTATATTTCCACAACCTACAAGGTTGACACCACAACAATTGGAAGAAAACACAACAAAAGGGCTTTGATACAGTTGTGATAGCAAATACACTAAAGGTCATAAGTGTGCTGAGAAGAAATTATTTTACATATATTGTGAAGAGGAAGAAGAAAATTAACAAGAAGAGGATATACACCAGGAACCAACCCAAGAAGAGGAAGAAATGAGTTCGACCATATCGTGTAATGCATTGGCAGAAATTACCACTCCTCAAGCTCTCAAGATAGAAGGACATATCAAGAAGAAAAAGGTAATAGTGTTGATTGATTCAGGTAGTACCCATAATTTTATTCATTGTAAGGTAGCCAAGGAATTGAATTGTTTCCTATACCCAACACCAGAATGTCAAGTGATGGTTACAAATGGTGGAACTATAAATTGCTCTGGAAAATGCCATAATATCAAGCTAACCATGGGGGAATATGTATTGAATATTCCAATGCTTTCCATTCCAATGGGAAGTGTTGATGTTGTACTAGGAGTACAATGGTTACAATCTTTGGGGACGGTAGCTTTTAATTTTCAAGAACTTTTCTTGAATTTTTTTTTTCAGAAGGAAAGGAAGTCGAATTACAGGGTATTGCAAGGAAGCCGGGAAAGATAATAAGCTCTAATGTCATGACAAAGCTTCTAAAGATATACTAATCTACAACAGGTCTTGGAAGGATCA
Source organism: Pinus albicaulis (assembly GCA_034641835.2). Taxonomy (NCBI): domain Eukaryota; kingdom Viridiplantae; phylum Streptophyta; class Pinopsida; order Pinales; family Pinaceae; genus Pinus; species Pinus albicaulis. The sequence continues at coordinate 550,374,036 of CM076582.1, read as the reverse complement.
TGTTCAACATGTTGACAGGGTACTCAAACTATTGCAGGAGAAACAATTATATGCAAAAACATCCAAATGTTTCTTTGGAGTACAAGAGGTGGAATATCTGGGTCATATTGTATCTCACGAGGGTGTTAAAGTAGACCCTAACAAAATTAAAACCATTAAGGAATGGAAAGTCCCCACAACCATAAAGCAGTTGTGAGGATTTCTCGGGTTAACAGGGTATTATCACAAGTTTGTTAAGAATTATGGGAGAATAGCAGCACCTCTAACAACATTATTGAAGAAAGATGCATTTTCATGGACTCCTGAAGCAACTAAGGCGTTTGAACATCTTAAAGAGGCAATGTGCCTAGCACCGGTCTTAGCTACGCCAGACTTCACAAAAACCTTTATTGTGGAATGTGATGCCTCAAAAAATGGAATTGGTGCGGTTTTAATGCAAGAAGGAAGACCCATTGCTTTTGAAAGTCGTCCAATCAAAGGAAAGTATTTACAGAAACCTATTTATGAGAAGGAAATGTTAGCAATACTGCATGCACTAAAGAAATGGAAAAATTACCTAATGGGAAGACACTTCAAGGTAAAAACTGATCATGATAGTCTTAAACACTTTTTGGAACAAAGACTATCTTCATAAGAGCAACAAAAATGGGTCACAAAGATGTTGGGTTATGACTTTGAAATAATATACAAAAAAGGAAAGCTTAATGTTGTTGCAGATGCACTCTCAAGAAAGAATGAAGAGGTGGAAGCATTTCTTTGTTCCATTTCTATTATCCAACCAGATTGGATAACCGAAGCAAGAGATGAATGGAAGAAGGACAAAGATGTATGGACACTCATTCAAAAGTTGCAGCAAGATCCTAGTACATCTGATACATTTAGTTGGAAAAATGATTCCTTATGGTAGAAAGATCGCTTATATCTTTGTAAGAATTCCCAACTAAAACAAAAGATTCTTCTGGAATTGCACACTTCTCCTTTAGGAGGACACTCAGGATTTTTAAAAACTTACCACAAGGTGAAGAAAGAATTTTTTTGGGATGGCCTTAAATCTGATATTCAAAAGTTTGTGGCGGAATGTTTAGTTTGCCAGCAGAATAAAGTGGAGACAATTAAGACCCCGGGACTTCTACAACCTTTATCCATTCCAAGTCAACGTTGGGAGGAGATTTCAATGGATTTTATCACTGGTTTACCTAAGTCCGAAGGAAAGAGTGTCATCATGGTGGTAGTTGATAGATTTACCAAGTATGCACACTTTTGTGCATTATCTTATCCATTTAAAGAAAGTACAGTTGCTACTACATTTATGGACACAATTCAAAAGCTACATTGAAACCCAAGGGTTATTGTGAGCGACAGAGATCCCATTTTTACTGGAAATTTTTGGATGGAGTTATTTTCTTGTTTGGGTTCTCAATTAGCTCATAGCTCATCTTATCATCCTCAATCTGATGGTCAAATTGAGATAGTAAAAATTTTTTTGGAAGGATATCTTCATTTTTTTGTATCTGATAAACAAACACAATGGGTTAGGTGTTTACCTCTTGCTGAATGGTGGTATAACACTTCCTTCCTCTTACATCAAAAATGACCCCATTTATGGCACTTTATGGATATCATCCACCATCCATCACATCATCTTTAAGAGAAAAGTCAAAGGTTCAAGCATTGGAAGATCACATCAAGCATCAAAAGGTTCTAAAACTCTTAAAGGACAACCTGAATTTGGCACAGAATCGAATGAAACAACAGGCAAATCAACATCACAGCGACAGAAGTTTTGATGTAGGAGACTGGGTATTCTTACGGCTACAACCATACAAACAAATGTCCCTCAAGTAAGCTAAGAAGGATAATAAATTATCGCCAAAGTATTGTTGTCCTTACAAGGTGTTGCAAAATATTGGTACTATGGCATACAAATTGGAGCTTCCTGCTTCTTCACGAGTGCATCCAATTTTTCATGTTTCATGCTTAAAAAAGGTTATGGGTGAAAAGATTCCAAATTCCGAGTTCAAACAATATTTCCAGAACTTGATGAGGAAGGAAAAATCATATGGGAACCTAAGGCGGTCATGGAAACAAGAACTCGATAGCTACAGAATCGATCAATTTTAGAGTATCTCATCAAGTGGAAGAACTTACCCACTGAAGATTCTACATGGGAGGATGAGAATTTTATACAGAAGCACCCAGAGCTACTCAAGCGTTGAGGACAACACATTTTTCAAGGAGAGGGGCATGTTAGGTCCATATATTACTAGTATAGTCCCTTATTGTTGTTAGTGTAACCCCCTTATTGTTATTATTGTACTCTTGTAACCCCAATATTGTTATTATTGTGCCCTTAAATTATTATTGTTAGGTTGGCTAGGATTACATTGTGGCCCTACTAGGATTACATTATGGCCCCATGGACTCCTATATATAGAAAGGAGGTTTTGCAATTTGAATCATCCAAGAATTGTTCATTCATGTAATGTATTGGAGGTTGTCCCCTCGAAGTGGCTTATTTCTAAGGCGTTGATATCTCTTTTCTTCTCTTTTTGGAGCTAGTTTCACAACACTATCCTTCCTAATTTCCGTGGATTAAGAAGTGAATATCCTAAAACATTTCTTTTTTAATTCGAAGTTTTATGTAGATCATATGACTAATTACTTGATTCTAAGAAATTGAAATTGTTTCCAACAAATATTAAGAATGCAACATTAAAATGGTTTATGGGCTTAATAACACATTCTATTAGGACATGGGAAGACATGAAGAGAGAATTATTAGAGAGATATAAGGAATATTTCACATCTCATAATCAGAAAGATGAAGTTTTTAAGATGATGAAAAGAGAGGATGAAAACTTGGAAGATTTAATTGAAAGATTCAGTTATAATCTAAATAGGGATAAGATGGAAAATATGGATGAAGACACTTTAAAATGTCTCCTATTGAAAGAAATTAGAGATGAATGGATATATATCCTTAACATCATGGGAAAATGAGACATTTATCAACTATCTCTACTTGAAATTTATGAATTATGCATAAATATTTCAAGAGGTAAGTCAAGAATTTGGAAGAATTCAAGAGATTTCGTTCTCTCTAGAATCAATAAATCTACAGTTAGAACAATAGGTAGGTCTGTAATAGGATATTTTCTTGATGAAATTAAAAATAATATTTTAAGGAGTCTTAGTGAAAAAATAGACACCCTCAAATTACAAAACAAGCAAAGAGCTGAAAGTGATGTCCTATCTATCTTTTGTCTTAAGTGCAGAAAGAAACATGCCTTAAGAGAATTCCCTCTTGATTTAAAAATCATAGAAACCTGTGTCATTTGTACATAAAATCATGAAACAAAGAAGTTTCATTCCATTCCAGTTTTTAAAGCTGTCTACTAAGAAGAAATAGTTCCAAACCAAGTAGATCCTCTTTGCTTCGTTGCTAGAAGGCCATGGAAATGATCCCAAATTCAAGGTTTCAATGCAAAAATGTATACCCAGCCCCCAAAAAATAACTAGAACACATCAATGTCATGGAAACATCCTTGGTATAAATCCCAACCTTGGACACAAGGATGAAAAAATCCTTATGGTAGATACTCTCAATATCACCAGTATCCACAACCTTATCCAAACTATCCACCACAACATTTTCCTTAGACCAAGCAACAACCTCAACCTCAATTTAAAAATCAAAATCCAAAACTTTCATTACTATTTCCACAAAGGCCAAACCAACTACTTTCTCAACCACTTCCAAACCCAAACAATAAAAATGCACAACCTGTTTACAACATGGAGGGACAAAAGTTTCAAACTTATATGATAACTCCACTAGATCTCAATAATGTTAAACTTAGATCTGGTATAATATTAGAAAAAAATTACCTTCTGTTGTTATTGAGGAAAGATCAAGAGATGATCCTTCTGATGAAGAGACATATCAAAACCAAACACATGATACTCCAATAAACTCAACTCCCATCATAGAACAACCTTTAGTGTCTATAACAAAACCTCCTTTCCTTGAAATATTACAAATTGATAAAGGAGTAGAAAAACAAATCATGTTGCTTGATTATGATATGTTAGATGAACTAAAGAATGCCTGTATTAAAATCTCTTTGCTACAAGCTAGTAAAGAAATTCCAATCCTCACAAATACAATAAGAGAGTTGAGTATGAAGAAACCTGGGAGAAAGAGAAAAGAAGTAAAAAAAGTACAGCTAGTCAGAAAAATTATAGATATAATGATGGGAAAAACAACAATACAAAAATATTTGGATCCAGGAAGTCCCATTGTGAAGACACACATAAATGGTATCAAAATCCCAAACACATTGATCGACTTAGGATCATCCATAAACATCATGAGTAAACAAACTATGGAAAAGCTAAAACTTCCAAATATTCAATATTCACCTACATTGTTACAATTGGCAGACACATCTATAATTAAACTTGATGGTGTATTAGAAGACATTTATATATCCTTAGATTCTTGGGAATATCCATTTGACTTTATGATCTCAACTCCCAAGGGTAACTTAGGAGGACATCGATTAATATTAGGAATACCTTGGTTAACTACAACTGATGCCTTCATCAGCTGTCGATATGGTGACATGTTTATCTCTGATGGAAGTTCAACAAAGAAATTCATGTTATGCCCTCCAGCAAAAAAATGATAGAAATATAAAATTAGGAATGGATGGATGATGACAATGACATACAACCTATTATTTCTATCTTCCAAATTAGTGAAGAGAATCAGATTTTAAATTCAATAGAAAATAATGAATTATCTTCACAATGTGAGAGTAGTCAAAATTTTCAATAACAATGCAATATTGAATATTTATCATCCAGAAAAATGTCTTTATATTCTATGGAACAATTTGGCAACTCTTCAATTGAAATATTTCCAGGTAAAAATTTAAATTTAAACAAAAATATGGAAGAATTGCAAAAGAAGAAATTGATGGAAACATTACAAAAACACTCTTCCGTATATGCATGGGAATACATTGACATGAAAGGAATAAATATTGAAACTTGCATACATCACATATATATTGAGGATAATTTCAGACCAATCTGACAAGCTCAAAGAAGAATGAATCCAAACTTAACGTAAATTGTAAAAGAGGAATTGCAAAAACTATTGAATGCAAATTTTATCTACCCAATATCAGATAGTCAATGGGTTTCATCTTTGGTAATTGTCCCTAAAAAGAACGGAAAGTGGAGAGTATGCATTGATTATAGGGAATTGAATGAGGCTACTTTAAAAAATCTTTTCCATTTCCTTTCATAGATAAAGTTTTGGATACATTAGCAGGGAATAAATATTTTTCATTTTTGGACAGTTGTAGTGGGCATAATCAAATTCAGGTAGCACCAGAAGATCAAGACAAAACCACTTTCACCTGTCTATGGGAACTTATGCTTACAGTGCTTCCTTTTGGATTATGTAATGCACCCAAAAAATTCAAATTGAAGTATTAGGTATTTTATCCGATTTAATTCATGATTATGTGGAAATGTATATGGATGATTTTACATTCTATGGGAGTTGTTTTGAAGAAGCCCTAGAAAATTTGGAAAAAGTTCTCATAAGATGTAAGGAAGAAAATCTCTCATTAAGTCATGAAATATTCTTCATGATGTTTACTGAAGGAATTGTTTTAGGACACCATATTTCAGGAAATGGAATTAAGGTGGACTCATCTAAAGTTGAAGTTATTTCCAAATTAAAAATTCCAAGTTATCAAAAATATGTTAGGATTTTTCTTGGTTTTACATGATACTATAGAAGATTCATAGAAAACTTCACAAAGATTGCATCTCCACTTTTTAAGTTTCTTACAAAGGATTATGAATTTAGTTGGAATGATGAGTGCCAAAAGGATTTTGAAACTTTGAAGGAAAATATCTCTGAAGCACCCGTCCTAAGAGGACCAAATTGGAAATTTCCTTTTCATTTTTCAATAGATGCTTCAAAAACAACTCTAGGTGATGTATTGAGACAAAAAGACTTGAATCCTTATGCCATTTATTACACAAGTAAAAATTTAACTCCAACATAGTTGAATTATACTGTTACCAAAAAAGAGTTTCTAGCTATTGTCCATGCCATTAACAAATTTAGACATTACATTACTGGATATGAAAATTTCATTCACACAGATCATTCTACAATTAGATATCTAATGAATAAATCAAATAATAATGGAAGAATCACAAGATGGTTACTTTTATTGCAAGAATTCAATATCACCATTTTAGATTGACCTAGAAAAAAAAACACAATTGCTGAATTTTTGTCTGGTATTCAAAATGATAACAATGATACACTAGTATAAGATAGTTTTCCTGATGAATATATATTTGCAATATCTACTAAATATCCATGGTTTGCAGACATTGATAATTAATTAGCTACATGGAAGCTACCATCATATTTGTTTCATAGAGAAAAGAATAAAATCATTCAGATGAGTGCATCTTATTCATGGGTAAATGAAGAATTGTATTAGACAGGTCTAGATCTCATCATTTGAAGATGTGTACGAGAAGATGAAATACCCAAGATACTAAAATAAATCCATGATGAGCCATGTGGAGGACACTTTGCTGATAAGAGAGCTGCCTACAAAATCCTTCTCTTAGGATATTATCGGCCTTCCCTTTTCAAGAATGCCAAGGAATATGTTAAGAGATGTGACAATTGTCAGAGAATGGGAAAACCTGTTCCTTCAGATGAAATGCCTTTACAACCACAGGTACTCATTCAACCCTTTGAAAAATGGTCTCTGGATTTTGTTGGACCAATCAATCCTCCATTAAGACAAAATAGGTATATTGTTGTGTGCATTGATTATGTCATTAAATGGGTATAAGCTAAATCACTTTCCTTTTCTAATGAAAATTCTATAGTTTCATTTCTTTTTGAGGATATTTTTACTCGTTTTGGTGTCCCAAGGGAAATTACAACAGATCAAGGAACTCAGTTTACATCCATAATGGTGCAAAATATCGTGGAAGAATACAAAATCAAGCATAGAAAGTCCACTCCATATCATCCACATGCAAATGGACAAGTAGAGTCCACTAATAAGGTGATTGAGGCAATCCTCACAAAGGCTGTACATTTGCATGAAAGGGATTGGGCAGAAAAGCTCCCAGAAGATTTATGGCCTACCGCACCACATGGAGAAGTACAACATGACATACTCCTTATGAAATTATTTATGGGAAGCAAGTCTTATTTCCAATAGAGTTCCAAATAAAAACTTTCAAGACAATAGTTAAACTGGGACTTGACTTGTCAGAAGCAAAAAGGCATAGAATGGAACAAATCAATGAGCTTGATGAAATAAGACATGATGCAATTCAAAAGACCAACCTAGTTCAACAACATAGATCCAGATGGCATGATAAATATATCAAGGAAAGAACATTTCAAGCTGGAGATTGGGCACTTCTCTTTGATTCAAAACTCAAGGATTTTCAAGGGAAATTTCAAACTCATTAGCTTGGGCCTTATGAGATTGAGAGAGTCTTTGATAATGGAGCAGTCAAGACTAGAACTATTGATGAAGAAAAAATTCCCCTTCTTGTAAATGGACATCGACTAAGGATTTATCACAAACCATTGAAAAAACAGGAATTCCATGATGAGCCATGTGGAGGACACTTTGCTGACAAGAGAGCTGCCTACAAAATCCCTCTCTTAGGATATTATCAGCCTTCCCTTTTCAAGAATGCCAAGGAATATGTTAAGATATGTGACAATTGTCAGAGAATGGGAAAACCTGTTCCTTCAAATGAAATGCCTTTACAACCACAGGTACTCATTCAACCCTTTGAAAAATGGTATTTGGATTTTGTTGGACCAATCAATCCTCCATTAAGACAAAATAGGTATATTGTTGTGTGCATTGATTATTTCACTAAATGGGTATAAGCTAAATCACTTTCCTTTTCTAATGAAAATTCTATAGTTTCATTTCTTTTTGAGGATATTTTTACTTGTTTTGGTGTCCCAAGGGAAATTACGACAGATAAAGGAACTCAGTTTACATCTAGAATGGTGAAAAATATCATGGAAGAATACAAAATCAAGCATAGAAAGTCCACTCCATATCATCCACATGCAAATGGACAAGTAGAGTCCACTAATAAGGTGATTGAGGCAATCCTCACAAAGACTATACATTTTCATAAAAGGGATTGGGCAGAAAAGCTTCCAGAAGCTTTATGGCCTACCGCACCACATGGAGAAGTACAACATGACATACTCCTTATGAACTTATTTATGGGAAGCAAGTCTTATTTCCAATAGAGTTCCAAATAAAAAATTTCAAGACAATAGTTAAACTGGGACTTGACTTGTCAGAAGCACAAAGGCATAGAATGGAACAACTCAATGAGCCTGATGAAATAATACATGATGCAGTTCAAAAGACCAACCTAGTTCAACAACATAGATCCAGATGGCATGATAAATATATCAAGGAAAGAAAATTTCAAGTTGGAGATTGGGCACTTCTCTTTGATTCAAAACTCAAGGATTTTCAAGGGAAATTTCAAACTCATTAGCTTGGGCCTTATGAGATTGAGAGAGTATTTGATAATGGAGCAGTCAGGATTAGAACTATTGATGAAGAAAAAATTCCCCTTCTTGTAAATGGACATCGACTAAGGATTTATCACAAACCATTGAAAAAAGAGGAATTTGTCAATATTTTTCAAGATAATGTTGATATAAAATTATTTAAGAATAATTATTCTTCTTTCATTTATTTTTCAATCTAAAAAATAATGAATATATATATATATATATATAAGAAAAAATTTTGTATAAGTATGAAAACCAATCATTAATTGGCATGCTTTTACATAAAATATAGGGTGAAAAACAAAAGATCTATTTTTGGCACCTTACATTTTCTTTATTCCTGTTTTAAAATCCCAATTCTTTGCATCCCTTTTTCTTTTTAAGAAAATAAAAATATAGCTACATAATTGATGAAATTCTGCAGCTCTAATGGATTTCTACAACTCAGACATGGCAGGACCTTTTTGACCGAAGTAGCTGAAGAGTACCTAAAGACAAGACAAAGAGAAGCAGTTGAAGGTTAGCAACATCAAAATTTAAGGTATGAAAATGCAAATTTTGTTTAATAATAAGGATGAAAACATTGAAATATGAATTAGATTATCATTTTATACCACCAACTCAAAAAAATTATTAAAAGAGCTAATCATGTCAAATCCAAATCCCATCTCATACTCTGCCACTAAACCCTCATCATTTACACAACTGCTCCAACATCAAATCCCGACCTCGTTGGTGAAATAATCCATCTCATACTTTAAACAACCACTTTTCATTAAAACTCATTCACGCTCTCGAAAATTACGAAACCTCACTCATTCATTCAACATCACATATCATCCATTTTGCAACAGAATTCACTTACACTCCTAGGTCATACTGAAACCCTCAGTCTACTCTGTCAAAGAGGCAATCTTAAGGTAAAGCTTCTCGACAGCCATGGGAGTAATTGTAAGGACAGAACCTGAAGGGAAATTTTTTATGGAAGGATATCCATAGGTAAATGAAATTTTAGAGAGAGTAGAATGGCTTAGTTTCGTGGAAAATTTTGAAGGGTTTCATAAGGAGGTTACCAAATATTTTGCCAAAGAATTTGATGGAGTGGAGGTCGAAATTGGAGACATCAAGTTTGAAATAACAAATTATTTCATAGCTGAAGCCACTAGACTACCAAAGACAAGATAACGATGGTTTAAAAATAGAGGAATTGAAGGAGAAGGATGGAAAATCTTTCTAAAAACACCAGGTATGGATACTAGCATTTTTAAAAATGGGATTCCTAGCACAAATCTTAAAGGAAAATGGAGAAATTCGTTATTGATAATTCATAAATCCATTACTTGCGAGGGAATATTTGGATGCATGTTCTTTTACCTTGCTAGGTTGTTAATGAATTTCCTTGAAGATAGTGAAATAAACCCTCCATACGTTTTATTGCATAGTTTGAAGAAAATGGCAGGAATTGTTAAGAAGAGAATTTCGTTTATAGACAATATAATGTATCATCATGGGTTATTAAAAATTATCATTGAATTTCACCTTGAAAGCTTAGGGATAACTGGAATTAATTCTTAATTTAGTACCATTTCCAAGAAGGAGATCAAGAACAACCTAGTAGTAGCAAGGCAAAAAGAGGAAGAAAAAGAAAAATTGAAAATGAACATCCAATCGAAGAACAGTTAGAAGATGAAATCCCCATTGAAAAAATTTAAGGAAAATTCAAGAAGCAAGCAGATAAAAGGAAGGAGGATAACATAAAAGAGAAGGGTAAATCTATAAACGCAGAAGAGCTTGAGATAAAGAAAAGTAAGGCCAAAGTTGAAAATCCTCCTCAACTGGTAAGAAGAAGCTATAGACTCAGAAATACGCTAAAGGAACCACCTTCAAAAGAATTTTTTTTGTTGATTTAGAGGAAGATCCTAGGGTTCCATCCCCCACATCCATTTCACCTACTCAGAGTCCAGGTCGAAGAACTCTAGAGATTGATCCAGTAAAGTAGGAAATTTATGATTATATTGAGTCTTTGGAGAAAAGAGATGCAGGGAAGACATCAGTTTTTGAAGACCAACCTCATAGTCCATAAGGACCTCTAGTTGTGAATTCTCTAAAACAAGAAATATTTGAACTAGTGACACTAAACATGCATATTAAACAGAAAATGAAGCCTTGAAATTACAGAGCCAAATTGAGAAAACCATAAATGACAATACTCTGCTACATCTGGGTTTATGGTTCAAGAAGAAGAATAAACAACTAAGAAGGCAGGTCATAAACTTAAAATATAAACTCCTAATGATAAAGCCAAGGGTAGTTGTAACTACAAGGAAGGCAAGGAAGATGAAATTATATGTTATAGCAATGGTCTCAGGGAAGATGTAGTAACATGATAAGAATCATAATTTTTTTCTTTTGCATGAGGACATGCAATGGTCTCCTCATGGGGGAATGTGGAGCCTCAAGACTACCTCAATTTTGACACTCCTTTTCACTGTCTTTTCTTCTTTATGACAACACCATAAGCTCAAAAAAGTGATGAAATGCACATTTTTGACTTGGTAAGGTATCCTAATGATCTATTTTTCATATTTTCAACTGTTCCTTATTATTAGAATTAAATTTGTATTTAGCTACGGAATTAATGCAATTCTGTAGCCAAACTTTGTTTCTGTAGACACCGCCATGGTTCGACAGGTTCTAAGGTATTAATGGAGAAGCGAAATATATGGATCCGGTCATCGATCTTGTCCTATTCATCCGTCCATAATCAAGCAAGAAATCTCCAAATAACATGGTTAAAGGAGCGGTCAACCGAGAGCTGGAGCAAGCGAGCGAGGAAAGCTGAGCTTCACGATTTTCTCTGCCATGTAGAAAATCGTGAAGCAACAAAATTATCATTTCTGTTTAGAGCTATAGATAAATTTTTCTTAGTCTTAGAAGGCACAAAATCCTTGGAACATTTAATGCTAGGCTTTTATAAATAGCAGGATAAGTATTTGTGTAAAGGGCGCGAATGATTGCGAGATTGTGACATCTTTTAAAACTCTAGTTTTATCCCTTAATTGAATGAAGAAGCATTCCAGAATTCTAATGCGAAGTTAGTAAGGCGTAGATTCAAGCCATACGTTGTGGAGGTCCCTTGCAACATAAAAGGTTTTCGTTTCGTTTTCATTATTTAATTGTCATTGCATAGCTTAAATTTTTATGCGTTTACAGTGTGTTGTAGTATAGATGTCTGCTCTATTTTCAGTCTTATTTCCATTGAAATTATTTTTAGATTTATGATTGTTATTTCATTTACTGTTATCATTATCTCCAAAATATTTTCATGCTAGAATAGATGCTCTATTTCTTTCATATATTTAATTCTTAGATGGTTAAAACACATAAGTAGTTTATCATAGATCAATTTATTTCCTCTTCATGCAGTATAATTTTATCATAGATCAGTTTATCACCGATGAGTTCATTTCCTCTCAATGTAGTAGAAGTTTATCGTAGATCAAATATTGTGAGATAAGTTTTATAATATTTCTCTTTTCAGTTTTAGATCAATTTTGTCTTATGGGCTCAATTAAATTTTATTTCATAAACAAAGATTTATTTTATCATCATAAAATAGTTTTTAGTACTTCTTTAGGATAAGTTTCATTCACATTAAAATTTCAAAAAGACATAAAAATTAGAATTGATTTTTGGTTTTATAATTTTAGTTCTTCTCATAATCAATCCTTAGCTACTAACAAGATTTGTCATTTTAATTTCTAGGACTTGGTTAAGTTTGTATTTAGTTTATTTTTCATAATTCAGTTTTTAAAATTCATTCAAGAACATCTGGAATAAAAACATTTTCAAAAAAAACTTTCACATATCAAATAAAAAAAGTAAAGGAGGCTTCTAGCATATACATTGCATTTTCACTTCACAATATTACCTACTCTGGTCAATAATTTATGACAGAAATTTAAGAAAATTAAATTGAATAAACATTTAGGTTAATGAAAACAATGAAAATCTGCCCAAAATGTACCTTTATTTTATATGGTAGCCATGATTATTCCCTTTGTTTCTTTATATTTTATATAAGCTCCAAGGTTTTTAAAAATCCCATGGTATCAACCCAAAACCCCTACTTATGTAGCGATTTATATAAATATGAATATGAATTGAACCCTTGCATGATAAGAATTAAAGTGGAGCAATATAAACATGATCAAAATACATGATAATTCCCAAATCAAATTTTAATTGGCATCAATCCAAATTACCTATGCATATTCTGAGCATGCATACCAATTTTACACTTTATTATCACAAATGCCTGGGCACGACAGGTGTTGAAAATTTTATTATAACGAGCATTGTTATCAAGAACAGTGGATGATTACATTAGCTTGGGAGCTCAAACCCATAAATAAAGAAGCATGGGCACTAAAGGAACAACCAGGATGAAAAGAGTGGGCGACGTGGAAAGGGAAAAGGCCAAGCATCCAGTAGGAAAGTGAAGATAAAAAGGTGGAAGTGGGCCACAGAAGATGAGTTTTCCTGACAAAGACATCCTAACTCTTTTAAATGAGCAAGCACAGGTAAGTTATGGGGTAATAAGGAAAAGATGACGTGAAAAGGAAGTGGAAAAAATGGCAAATCAATGAATTCACACAACAAAAAAGGGGGGTCCATGAATAACGAACTGTACCGAAGCTTATTAAGGCTATAAATAATGTAACTTCTGGGCTAAAGGTAGCAAACTAAAATTGTTAAGGCATTTAGTAATATCCAATGAGGAATTAGCAGGACAAACCCATGAAAAGTGAGCTATCCTGATGCTTATTAAAACAAAAAATAATAAAACCTTTGGGGTAAAGTAGCGGGCTAACGTGTAAAGTGTAATGCACGAAAATCAAATAGAAATAAACCATAATTCGCATGTAACAAGTCGAGCAAGCCTGGAAGGGAAAACCTAGATGTATGTGGAAGTGAAAATGGGGTATGACTTGGACTAAAACCTTCGGTCTACATGGTGGAATAAAGCAGGACGCATGAAAAGAGAATTAAGCGGAGAAAAGGGGGCCCATATATCTGCGTCATCCCAAAAGGATGAAATAAAATTATGCATGTTAAAAGTTATGGGATGACATGTTGTGAGGTGACGTGGAAAAAAAGCCCATAAAGAATGAAAGATGCACTAAAAGAGACAATCGGGATGACATGGATCCAAAATCACATGGAAGGTAAGAAACATAGGAAATGTAAGCAAAGAGAGGCCCATATGCACATGACATGTGAATTGGAATGTCGTGTAAACTATGAATCATCACAGGGAAAATAAACAAAGGGTAATCAGAAGAAAAGACATGAGCTGAGGATCATGGTGAAAATATTTGACTCAACACGGTTTTAGCAAGTGCAAAATTTAAACGTACAGGGGCATGGAAATAGACAAGAGTTATTTCTGCAATTGTTGAAAAATTCTTTATGATTTTCCTTTGCCTTTGAGAACTTTTCTTAGATTAGCCATTTTAATTTTAGAAAACAAAGAGAGAAAGAGCCAATAATTTTGTTGCAGTTGCATCGAAAAAATAAGCATGATATGATTACGTCTCATCTTCTAAATTTTCAAAGAAAAGGTGGTATAAATAAAAGCATCTATATGGAGCACAAAAATTAAAAATTTCTGATGAAAAATGATTACTTCCCTGAACATGTCTGTGATAAAATTTTATTAAAAAAAGGCTATCTGCTCGCTTATTCTTCTTGCTGTAATATTAAAATAAAAAAGAGAAAAAAATTATAAATTTGAGCTAACCCTATTCGTACTCCTAATTTATAGAGAAAACTAAATCTAAGTAAAATCATATTTTAAATGAAGCCATTCAAACTCTTTTATTCCTGCAAATATATACATATAAAAAATAAGTAACGGAGATATCATTATAACTGAATTAAAAGAAAATTTTAGCTGAATATGTACATCGAATTTTAATAAGTTTAGGAAAATAAATTTATGTACAGGAATCCTCTCTTGAAATGAATACTCCAACCAAGTTTCAATCGGATCATAAAAGCTTGGATAAATCTCATTTAATGATTGAAGTGAATTTGAAAGAAGAGAGGGTAATCGAGCAAGCTCTATTGATGTATCTTTAATTGTTGCAACCTGCATAAAACTGTCAGTATTATGCACATGAAGTAAACTATTAAAAATATTTTGTTGAGTTGAATTTTCCAAGCAACTTTCAAATGGATCTTGGAAGAAATGATGGAAAATTAATGAATAATCCAGAAGATCTTTAGTTGGGTCAAATGGTTGGTTACATTGTATTGATGCACTCACAAGTGTTGATTCAAGTGGAAAATGAATTCTAGAATAAAGATTAAGATAATAAGACATGAAAATAAAATGGAATTGAAAGATTAAAATCTCTTGATGGTCATGATTTAGACTTTGAAATTTATTTTCACATTCTTCCTATAATGGGCTTTGCAAGTGTCCAATGCTTGATTGTTCAATATACCAACATACAATATCTAAGAATAAAAAAGAAGAATAAGAATACAAATATGAAAATGACCATAATAAATGAAGCAAAAACAATAAACTTAAATGGTTATTTACACTAGTGTTACAACACATTTGGGACTTATTTGAAATAATTTCCTTCTCGCAAGTATTGGATGGAATAATACAATCAAGATCAATGCAAGCTTCTACTTGTGGAAGTAATGGAGCCTTAATAGTAGGGTAAAAAATGGGAATTAGAGAAATTTCAGAGTCATAAATAGGAATTGAAAAATCATCATGATTTGATGGGGTTTCAAAATGAAACTTTTGAATAGTAATATCGGTAAAAGGAGAGTCTTCATTTTGAAACATACAAGAGTTATCAAGAGTGTGAAGAATTGATAATGACTGAAATAACTAGATGTCCTCAAACTATAAAAAATAATCATATATGAATTGACTAATTTCATCAATATTCCCTTCCTTTCCATAAAATATATTAGATCAAGAAGAAATATTAAATGAATTTTCAGAATTGTTGAAAAGATGATCAATAATGACTTTTTATCAACCTAAAAACTAATTGGTAATTGATTATTTATAGAATTTATAACAACTCCTCCATTTTCAAAATTATCATTTTTTCAAAGAGGAATTGTTGGATTATTAGAAAATGAATTACGATTAGCAAAAAAATAAGGGTATAGATAAAAATGACTGTTGGAAGAAATGGACCTCAAAATTCCATGACTTGGAGATTGCTCACTTTTCATATTAGAAATTTCAGATTCTTCATCATCTATTTGGATGAACACACTTTCCTGAAGATTGATATTTGGATGCCCAAATATTTGTGACTCATCACAAAATTTAGCACGAGAATAATTTACTACAAAAAGCTGATTGTTGGGATTTTCAATTTGTAATTTTGCCCGCTGATTTTCTTGCTGCACATTGTTTGCTAAATTTGTTGCTTGCTGATTTTCAGATTTATAAGTAGTTGATTCTTCAAGTATGTTGTCCATATTTTGTTGAAGATGATTGTTAAGTTATTCTAAGCTTTGTGATTGTAGACTAGTAACATGAGAGAGAGCACCACGATCTTCATTAGCACTACAAAAAATATGTACGAATTGTAGTAATTTATCATACATGGCTAAAGAAATTTCATCATGATTGACATGTGCATATTTAGTAAGTGAACTTTCATTCATGTTAATAGAAATTGAAGGTGACTCATCAAAAATTGAAATCATTTGATTATATGGATTTGGAATGCAAGGAAGAGAAACTGAATTTCTAAACCATCCTATTAATTGAAACTCAGGAGGTAAATATTCAAATTGAAACTAAAAACCATTAAATTTAAATCTAATGAGAAAATTATCCAAAGAATCACCTTCAAATATACAAAGTACTTCAAGTTTATCACATACCTTTTTATAATCATAATCCTAAAAGGCATGAAGGATTTTTTTGTTGAATTCATCCCAAGTTCATATAGAGGCAAATGGAAATGATCTACACCATTCTTTGGCCAAGCCTATCAAAGTGAGAGTAAACATATTTCACATCTCAACTTCATCAATATTATAATAATTGCAATTTAAAATAAATTGAAGAACGTGATCAAAAGAAGACACATTATCCTTACCATCATTTTCAATAAGAGATCTACTACCTTTAATGGAGTGGTGATAGGTGGAAGTCTAGTGAAGCAACTCCAAATAAGCAGTTTAGAAGGAGCAATAACAAAGAGATAAATTTTTTTAAAATACAAAAACTTTAAAAATACAACTTATTGAGGCCCTCCTTCTAGCGCCAAAAATGTTGATGGCCGAAAATGACCTTATCAACATTTGGGAAGACCACTGTTGGAACAGGGTCTCCTACAAGCTGCGAAACTGGTCCATTTTAAATAATTTTGATTAGATTTAGTCTAGCGCAGGGGTTTTGGGGTGCGTCAAAGCCTCGAAAGCATTGTAATGGGTAAAAGGGTAAACCAGGGGTCCAAAAACCACAGTTTTTGGACCATAGGAAAGTCTAGGCTAGATTATTATAAATAGAGGAACATTTTTTATTGTAAAGTAGAAGATAAAGAGCTATTGATGCGAATTGTGGTTTAAGTTGTCTGTTTGGGTTTTTGGGGAATAGAATCCTGTTGGCTGTGTGTGCAGAGATCCAGAGTCTAGCTGTGTGCACAGGCTGGGAAGGGGATTGTAAGAAGGAACTGATGAATTGATGAATAAGAAAGATTGATAGAGAACTGAATCTGTGAGTACTATCTGTGTGAATCATTGGTAATTAATGCATTGTGCGCATTTTGTATTTAAGCTGCGAAAGATCTGTGTAAGAGTGTTTTCTATACCTGGATCTGTTTTGTTCTGTTCTATTTTTGCAATATTGTGCTACTGTCATAAAAGTATATAATTATAGATCTAGCGCACGTGGATGCGAATAGAAATCTCCTTGGCCCTACGCAGAACAAAGGTGATCTGGGTATCACAGGGCCGAACGTAGCTCTGCTTGCCTTACCTATCCTTTCTAAAGGTGCGGAAACCTGGTTCCAGCGCCCACCCATACTACTTCGGGTGAGACTTTGACCTGCGCAAGTAGATCATTGCCAAAAGGGCCAGTAGTATAGGGGTTTGTTGGCAAACCTTGAACTCCGAACCTGGGTTAGGACCCCTTGCTCCAACAAATGGTTCCGTCGCTGGGACCTGAAGCATTTTGAGAAAGGGATCGGGTAATGACAAGAGAATATTGGAAGCCTGAAATAAAGGAAATTGAGGACTGGTTCGAAAAGAAGATCCAGGAATTCGCGGTAAAAGAAAATTGCAACGAGAAGTTAACGGCGAAAAGGTGGAAAAATAGGTACATTCTTACAGAAAGCTACGAAATATTCTTTGTAACATTTGCGATTGAACTTCAGGAGTGGCTGGCTAGACTCATAGAATTCCAGAAGTGTTGGAAGGACGAACGAGTCACTTAATGGACCCCAGAGTTGATCCAGCAGCTGGAGAGAATTGATAATACTATCACGTGCACAGTAGATCACTGGGTGGACAGTGTGCTAGGAGGATTTGTGATAGAATTTTCCATTGATCAGTTTGTCTCATACTCTGAGGCTGAACGACGATTATTTAAAGGGTTATGGGGAAAATTTCTAAGGACACTACCCCTGCCGATTAAAATATTATTGTGTGAAAAGAGAATTCTGTGTAGACATACCGACTGAGTGACCTCAGATCTAGACAGAAGCACGACGCGCAGTGGTAAATACTATTGGACTAACCTTGACGGGGGGAGATCCACCTATAATCTGTTGTGAGAATTGGCTGTGCAAGATCCCCCAGCTACACCGCTGCCCAGACAACACAAAGGTAACAACTCACCCACACCACCACCCCTCAGGACAACGATATGGCTGCGCACCTGAGACTACCTACCTTCAAGGGGGTAGGGGATGAGGATATGGACTGATTTTGGTTTGTGGCAGACTCCATTAGTACTGGGAAAAATGTGGCAACCGATACAGTAAAGAGGGCGCAACTGTCCCTGGCGTTCGAGGACAGAGCACTGGATTGTTATATGAGATACATTGCCTAGAATGGGAGTGCATCTATTCAAGATATCAAAGACGCTCTGAAGCAACAGTTTCAAAAGCCAAAATCTTACTCTCAGCTGGTAGCAGAATTAAAGGACTTCAAACAAGGTGCATCTAAATCGGTGTGGGAGGTTGATTAGTGGTTGAAGAAAGCAATCCGGGAAGGAGGATTCGAGTATGATGATAGACAACATAAAAAATGGTTCATTTCTATGCTGCTACCTCACCTGCGCAAGCCAATGAGTCACCAAACCTTTGAATCACAGGAAAAAGCTGTGGAAGTCGCTATGAAACTAGAAGCTGCACCTAGAGAAGATACTTCGGTAGGGGCACAACAAATTCAGGAAATTCAGAATCTGCGAAAGGAGCGAGGAAAAGACACTCGCACAGATCTATGGTGCATACGATGTCGGGTATCTGGCCATATGAAGGATCAATTCCCTCTATTGGCAGATTACATGCAAATGGGAGGACCTAGTCTGGTACGCCCAGGAGCAAGTGGAGAACCCCTCCTATCATAACCAAGCTCGAGCGAATCTGTGGTGTGGTGTGATGATTGTCATGTAGCAGGACTGCACAATACGAACCATTTCCCTTGGCTCGGTGCGTATGTCCTAGAACTGAAGTAACATTGGTGCAGATTCTGCCAGTTGGTGGGACACGATGAGTAGAATTGTCACACTTATGACTTGATGATAGATCGTGGGAACTTGTATAGGGTAAAATTAGACCCTACATCTCCAAGAACTTCCACGAACTTTGGGGGCTCTCCAGCCAGGGGCAGAGGAGGTCGAGGGGGAAGCGCAAGACGAGGACGGGGGCAGTTGATCTGTTATAACTGCGGAGAGGTAGGACACTTCACCAGAGAATGCCCAAATCCCACCAGGCCGTCATGCAAATATTGTAGACAGCTGGACCATGTGGTTGACGATTGTCCAATTTTAATAGCCAAGATGCAGGACAAATAGCCCACCCCTATGCAAAATGTGCAAAGAGTTAAAACCGAGCTAAGGAAGGTAGATCCGAGTGTGGAAGTCGTGGCACACAGTGGGATGGTCACTCAGGGAGAAAGGGACACGCTTGTCTCTTAGAAAGGATTGAACATCAAAAGACAAGAAACACTAGCAGCTCCTGCACAGCTGCCAACACACCTCAAGATAGAGGAAGGGGTTGAGCCCTTTTTGCAGGCATGTATGAAGCTACTACGTAACCCACAGGCTATAGATAACCTTCAATAACTAATGCATAGCTGCGCAACTCAGCCCAATCTGATTCCCGGGACCAGGGATGTACACAAACTATACAGCTATAAAAAATGCACTGGGAGAGAAATGCAGTTGACTGTGCAGATTGGTGACTACGAGATGGATCAATTTATCTTAGATCTTGGATCAAATGCGAATGTATTACCAAATATAACATGGCAACGAATGGGAGAGCCTAAATTGGAATGGTCCACCATCCAGCTGCAAATGGAAAATCAACAAAAAATCATCCCTCTAGGAAGGCTGCCTAGAGTCATGGTCGATATAGCAGGGGTAAAAGTTCTGGCTGACTTTGAAGTAATAGAAATTTTGGAATATGCAGATCCTTACCCTGCACTCCTAGGATTGGACTGGGCTATAGACATGGGGGGTGTCATCAATCTCAAAAAGCGCAGCATGGTGTTTGAAAATAACGGTACGTGCGTAATAGTACCACTAGATCCCGCAGAAGGTGCGCGGTATACCGAGCCAGCACGCGACGAGGAGGAAATAGATCACATTTAAAAATTGACTATGCAGGACTGGATTAACCCCACTAAGCCCTTATATGTTTTATTTGATGGTTATGAATAGTTCTATTGGGTCTAGTTACCCCCTCACCCTCCTTGTTGACTTTTGACATCTCTAATTAACTATCAACAAAAATAGGAAATCGAACTTACCCTATTGCTGTATGCTTTCAATAAGACAACCCTTAATAAGATTTAATGGCTCAACCAACCCACACCTAAGGCTACTCCTGCGTAAGGAGACTTGTAAAATGCAATGGATTAATTCTACATGCAAATCTATTCTAAATTGCAAACAATAGAAATGAAATATAATATATCTTATCTCAATTAGAATAAAATATAGATATGATCCAAATAAAGAGCAAAGTGATTTAAATGTAGAAATTCCTTGCATATTCAAATTGGTTATTGTAATTTACTAAAACAATATAATTGAATCTACTCTACCAATTTGTGTAAACCAATTAAACAATCGTGAAATCACAAAGCATACAAGAGAAATAATTCAATCAACACATTACACAATGATTTCTTGGTGAAAGCCATAACTAAAAACCCCACTATCTATATATTGTATTAGTCATAAAATATGAGAAGATTAAAATGCTTTGCTCAAGCCCAAGAAACCTCTACACTATCTCTACCTGTCTCACTGCTTCCTAGACGAGTGTTGGCCAGTACTTAAAAATTTTATTCTTTCCCAAGTCCCTATTTCCTTGGGAATTAAATCCTACCAATTAGGGAAATTACTCATCCACAAATACACAATCCATCATAGGCCTTCTTCTGACTGCATGCACCACTTGTACATTTTGGATGATTATACAACTGATAGTACACTACCCTTGAACTCCAATCTCAATTGGGTAACTCATAGATCTTGCATGCATGACTTATTTATGGATGATTCATTAGTTACCTGGTTGATCATAGAGTAGACAACTCACTACTAGACCTCCCACTAGTTCCTCCAACAATTGGAACTAGTATAACTGACTTTTAACTCAGATAAACTGAATTAATTAATTACAACTCAAAATAAACTCAATCAGGGCTCCTAAAAAGTAGGAACCACTCTACATGACTCAATTTAGACCCTCAACTCGAATTAACTGAACCAAATAATTCAAAATAACTTAGTTAACTTGTACAAGTTGTCATGTGATGTGGAATTACAATTTTATTCTAATTTAATTCAAGGGAAAATTAAATTAGAATCTTTCTTGGTGCCATTTTCAACACTCCCTCTCAACATAAAAGGAATTATCAAATACCCCGATCTTGCCTCTATGGAACTTGAATTTTCCTCTTAATAATGCCTTATTCAAGATATATGCATCCTGTTCCTTTGTAGGAGTGTACTCTAGAAACATGATCCGCCTCTGCACACAATCTTGTAGATGGTGATACCATATGTCGATATGCTTGGATTGATCATGAAAAACTGGATTTTTTGAGAGTTTGATACAACTCTGGTTGTCCCAGTAAACCAATGTAGGATGCATCTACTAACCAAATAACCCAACAAGGATCTTCCTCATCTAGATAACCTCACAAGATGCTTAACTAGCATCCATGTACTCTGCTTCTGCTGAATTGAGTGAAAATGATATCTGCTTCTTGCTGTACTAAGAAACTACTACTGAACCAATACTGCAGATTCCTTTAGATGTGATCTTCCTCTCTGATGGAATTCCTGCCTAATATGCATATGTGAAGCCTTGCAACTTCACTCCCTCTATCTATCTGTACCAAAGACCAAACTAAATGGTGCCTCTAAGGTATCTAAACACATGTTTGGATGCCTTGCAATAGATTTTTGTTTTATTAGACATTTCTTGACTAATTTTATTAACTTCATAACACATGTCCGGTCATGTGTTCACCAAGTACATAGGTGAACCCACAGGCTTCCTGTAAATGGTAGCCTCTACCACTTTGCCTCAAGTAACATCTTCCTTCCTCCAATCGCTGCTAGAGGAGTATCCATGGGTTTTCTACTCTCCATGTGAAACTTATTATATATATCGTTGGCATACTTGCCTTGAGAGACAAGCAATTCCCCATCTCCTTGCAAAATTTCCAAACCAAGAAAATAATGCACGAGAGCCATGTATTTCATCTTGAATTCTCTTGCCAAATCATATTTGCAAGGTTTTATCAGCTTCTCATCACCTGTTAGAATTAAATAATCAACATATATAATACTATAATCAATAATTTACCTTCAACCACAATATGGTAAAGGTTTACATCTACTTCAATTTTGGTGAATCCTAACCCTATGGAATAGTTGTTGATCCTGGTGTAGCAAGCACGAGGTTCCTGTTTCAATCCATACAATGTTCACTTGAGTTTTAACAAATACAATTATCTTTCAAAGGTCTTAAATGATTTCGGCTTCTCTATGTACACCTCTTCCTCAATCACTCCGTTGATGAAAGCTATCTTCATATCCATCGATGTATCTTCCATCCCATCTGTGCTGAAAGTGCTAGAATTGATATTATTGAATAGTAACTTGCTACTGGAGCAAAGGTCTCCTCATAACCAATTCCATCCACATGAGAGAACCCCTTAGCCATAAATCTGGCCTTGTGTTTCTCCACACTCCCATCTGTTGCTTGCTCCACCTTGTAGATCCACTTGGAACCTACAACTGGCTTGTCCTCTAGCCTTGGGACAACTTCCCAAGCACTGTTCTTGATAATAGAATCATATTCCTCTACCATGGAATCAACCCATACTGGTTGTTGCATTGATTCATCAAATGAGGATGACTCAATCTCTACACTCTCGCTCTTAAGAGCCATGTAGCTAGCGTATCGATTTGGTAACCTCCTTTGCCTGCATTGTGATGTCGGTGCTCCCACATACTCTCTTGCATCATGAATCAAATTTTCAGCCTCTCTGGTGCACTTCCTTCCATATCTATATGTCTCTACATGAGTGGGTACTTCCACTCTCTGCTCCTATGATTGTGGCTACTCCACAACATCCTGAGGTTCTTCTTTTCGAGCTAAAATCTCCTCATCTACTGCGACTAAAGCTCCCTCTCAAGGAAAAATCTCATGGCCTTTTATTCATCGAACTTCACATATCTATGAAAAATTTTCATCCTATGAGATGGCAGGTACACCTGATAGTTATGAGGTGTATCAGTGTACCCCACAAATATTCGCAAATCTACTGTCAGTTCTAGCTTTTTTCTCGCATCCTTGGAAACATGAAAAAAAACTGATGAACCAGATCCTGAAGTGTTCCACATCCGGTTTCTTACTTGAAAATTTTTCTTCTGGTGTACTCATACCGATAATCTGATGAGGACTCCCGTTTTGCACATATATCGTTGTGTTGCATGCTTCAACCCACAAGTGCAATGGTAGGCCTTGATCATGCAACGTCGCTCGTGAAAATCCCACAATACTTATGTTATTCCTTTCAGAGAGTCCATTTTGTTATGGGTTATGGGGTGCTATTAACTCCCGTAGAATGCCTTCTGATGCACATAAGTTCTTGAATTCATTCGACACATATTCTCCACCATTATTGCTCCTAAGAGCCTTCACTTTCCTGCCTGTGTCTTTCTCAACAAGTGCTTTAAATTCACAAAATTTTGAGAATGTTTGGTCTTTCTTCTTCATGAAGAATATCCAACACTTACATGAGAAATCATCTACAAATATCACATAATACTTGTTCTTGGCTGTGGAGGCTGTCGATAATGGTCCGAACACATCTGAGTGAAATATTTTAAGGATCGCTTGCGCTCGAATGTCCTTATCATGAAAGATGGATTTGGTGTAATTCCCCGATGTACCCTTTGCATTTATCTCACTGCACTAGTGCACCCTTGGGAAGTCATGTAGAAATATGTTGCATGATATTCAAATCTCCATGGTGCAAATGGCCAAGTTACTTATGCCATAATCACCGATGTATCAGATCTGCATCTTCTTTGATTTCGTGCTCCAAGTAACACAATCTTCTACATCCAATTTGAAGGGTTTATTCACCTGAACCCCAATCCACTTCATATGTCCCATGGATATGTGATGAAGGAAGGCCTTATTTTTGCTAAATATCATATCGTAGCCACTGTATTCCAACATATCAACTGAAACTAAATTCTTCTTTAGACCCGGAACATACATGACATATTTTAATGTGAGAGGAGAAACAAACTCCCTCTAAAAAGTAACAGTGTCGATGCTGGTTTCCATCATCTCCCATCTCGATATGCATCTGGAGGTCCTTCTACTCCAAGTCACTGAAACATTCTTTGTTGTCGGTCATATGGAATGAGGCTCCACTATCCAGATACCACACACTACCCATCACCGATGTCACTATGCATGCAATGAGGGTGAAATCCAACTCGAATTGTGAAGCAATATTTTCACCTGCCACTCCTACTGAGGGCTTCTTTCCAACCTTCTTGTGTGGACACTTCATGGCACACTGTCCCAAATCATGACAGGGAAAACATTTAATCTTCGACAAGTCCTTCTTCTTGCCTGCCCGACTAGAATCTCCTTTGGATTTGGATTTATTCTCTTTCCCTTTCTTTTAGCCAATGCACATTTATACTCACCATCATGCTTGGATAAGGTTCTGCCTTATCTGTACTTGCACCAAGTCAGATTACAATTTCTCCCACTCTGGTAGCTTCTGCCTCCATTTTACCTAATCTTGGTAGCTATTCCAGCTCTTGGGAAGGCCTAGAAGTGTCAGGCTTACCAAATCATCTTCATCAACTATAACACCAACACTTCCAAGTTAATACCAACATTGGGTGAACTTGTTCAAGTACTATGGTATTGTGTCACACTTTTGCATGTTGATTTTCTAAAGCTTGTCATTCAGTTCCAACTTCCTGTGGTCACTGCTGTTCTGAAACAAGTCTATCAAGGCCTTCCACATTGCATATGGAGTCTCCTTCCCATGGAGGTTCGAGACAATATGATCTGGAACACCTTCCAGTAAGATCCTTCTTTCCTTGGCTACATTCTTCTTTCATTCTTCTAGAGCCTTTGCATCAATTGTTTTTGGTCTCAGAACATTTCTATCAATGTATTCCTTCAACCCATTATCTTCCACGAATTCTTCCATCTGGTCCTTCGATGAAATGTAATTCGAGCTACCCTTAGACCAAAGAATGAGCCTTAGCTACTTGAGCCTTAGACCAAAGAATGACATCCCGATCCTACTGCTAGCTCTTAAGAATAGATCTGAAAAACACGTTCCTCCTGCAAAGATAACTTCATATTATTCTCTTCTATAGTGATTTAAGCTCTGATACCATGTAGGAATTCCTTGTAGATTCAAATTGCTAATTATAGTTTACTAAAACAATAGACTTGAATATACTCTACCAATTTACGGAAACCAATTAAACAATCACGAAATCACAAAGCATAAAATAGAGAGAATTCAATAAACACACTACAAAATGATTTCCTTGGGAAATCCACAGCTAAAAACCCCACTATCTATATATTGCATTAGTCAGAAAATATTAGAATATTACAATGCTTTACTCAAGCTCGAGCAACCTTTGCACTATCTCTATCTGTCTCACTGCTTCCTAGATAAGCCTTGGCCAATTCTTAAGCGATTTTATGCTTTCCCAAGTCCCTGCTTCCTTGGGAATTAGCACCTATTAATTAGGGAATTTACTCAACCATAAATACACAATCCATCATAGGCCTTCTTCTGACTGCATGCGCTACCTATACAATTTGGATGATTATACAACTGATAATACAGTGCCCTTGAACTCCAATATCAACTAGGTAACTTGAATATCTTTCATGCATGAGTTATTTATGACCGATTCGTTAGTTAATTGGTTGATCACAGAGTAGACAACTCACTACTAGACCTCTCATTAGTTCCTCCAATAGTTGGAACTAGTTTGACTGACTTTAACTTAGATAAAATGAATTATTTAATTACAACTCAAAATAAACTCAATCAAGACTCTACATGACTCAAGTTAAACCCTCAACTCGAATTAACTGAAACAAATAATTAAAACTAACTTAGTTAACTCCTACAAGTTGTCATGTGATGCGGAATTACAATTTTACTCTAATTTAATTCAAGGGAAAATTAAATTAGAATTTTTCTTGGTGCCATTTTCAACATTAAAAGAATGAGGATTTAACATGCCTCTTTTATGATGAATATGCAACTATTGAAATAGTTCTAACATTTGATATTATTATTACAAAACATGCTTTATCCAGAGATTTTAAACAATGAAATATAAACATTAAAATGCAGAAATAGTTCGTACACTAATGACGGTGAAATTGATTTAATATGGAAAATTTATGAGTAAATAGTTACTTAGAAATTTTATTAAGAACACGAACAAATTGGAAAAAAATAACTTAACTCTAAAAATATTAGATCAGATATTTGAGTTAGAAGAAAATAATTGTCATATTTGAGAGAAGTGCAAAATATGAAACATATCTGCCATCAAAAGAATAAAATTTTCATTTACAAATAGAAGTATTTGAATACAAATTGATAACACATGATTTCCTTACTCTCTTTCTCATTGGATCTCCAACAATCCTTTCAAAATCACGAGCTCTACCAATGGATACAAGAGTTGCAATAATGCAAGCTCTGCCTAAAAAACAAAGACTAGATCTTGAAAGAAAAATCCCCAAATACTCTGATTGAGTATTTCTGTCCACCTACAACTAATATTATCAATACAAAAGTGCTTAGAGTCTCAAAATTTGTAGTAAAGAGGAAAACCTTCCTCATTCCCGAAACAATAATTTATAATTTATAAAAATCTGCCAAAAATGGAGAGTTGTTGCAAACAGTTTGATCCATCAATTTTTGAGCTACAAATCCTCATTTTATCTTTTGTTGGTTCAATAATGTTTCTCCAAATCTCTTTTCCTCATCCTCTTCAACAAATCTCATATAAAAAAACAATCAAAATTGAAATTGAAGCCAATTAAAATTGTTCATCAAAATTAAAATACTAAAATTAAGAAAACAAACTCTCCAACAAAATTTAATTAAATAAATTAAATGAAAATAAATTAATCCTTCCCATTGATCTTTGTCAAAGATTTTTTGGCCTAAGAAGGAAAATTTTGAATGAATTTGCAACAACAAAACTTTTCGCTCATGAAATTCCAAAAACAAGATTTAGAAATTTGTTTTTTTGTTGTTGCAAATTTGGAGCTCCAACTTTTGCTAAATTTTAAGCATAATAAATGTCCTCGACCTCATTTGGCTTAGTAAAAATGAAATTTGAGCCTTCCAAAATTACCAGAGAGTGCTGGAAAATGCATAATCACAACTAATTTAATAAACTTTTGAAAAGTTTTATTATAAAGTTTTTCTTTATTCAATTTCATTAATTTTAATAACGTCATAAATAATATAAAATGAAATTTAATAAAATCCACAATTTTAAAAATATTAAAATTAATTAAAATTAAATAATTTTTTTATAAAATAAAAATAAAAATAACTAACAAACAAGGCCTTTTAAAAATCAATTTTAGTTAAAAATGTGGTGGCATTTTTATGAGAGGAGGGCTTGGGAGGGGTTTTAATAAAGGTTATGGGAGGAGGCCCATGTGGGAGTGGGACTCCTTCCCATGACTTCAAACATAAATAAGGTACTCACTTCATTTTAATGAAAATCCTTCCACTTCATACATTTAATACTAATACTATACTAGCGAGCCCCTCCCATTATTATAATTTATTATTATTATTATTATTTTATAAAATATATTTTGTTTTAAGTAATATTTTTATATATAAATTTTGAATCTAGTGATTTTGTAGAATAGTTACATAAAAATTAAATAATAAATAATTGATAATGAATTAATTATTTATTAAAAATTAATGAAATAAGTAAACAAATAATATTTACAAATTAATTAGATTAAATTACAATTAACTTAATTAATCAAGATTAATTAAATAAATAAATTAAAAAATAATAAATTCATATACATTAATTAAATAATTTACAAAATAAAGTAACACAATTTTTATATATTTAAGTCTAGGTGGTGAAAACCAATGGAGAACCCTTCACCCACATCTATGAGTGGAAGAGACGTTCCCCCTCCTCTTGATCTTTGAGCTCAATATTTTGGACCTTGATGGTGGAAACAATGGAACTAGGTTCTGCATCAATAATCTACTTCCCCTTTTCATTGCCCTTGTAGAGTTATGGTTCATAGTCACAACATGCATCTGACTCTAAAGCTTTTAGCTTGGCCACCAATGACTACTTGGCGCAACACTCATTTGTGTTGTTTGTGGGGCTCTTGTGGAACTCATACCATTTTCCGATGTCCTTATTCGTCTTTGTGGTGTTATTATTTGCTTGTGGCTTTGATGGGTTTTCCTAGGTCACGCCACCTTGGCTCTGTCCTTTGTTATGCAGTTTGGAGGTGCCTTCCACTACTTCAGATTCACAGATCCAAAGTCTCACTTTTTTTGTTTAAATTTATGCTCGATCCTCACAACATATCGGTACACTGTGCCAAGCGAGGAGATGTCTAGGAACTACATTTCTCCTTGGATGTATTTGTGCAAACAACCATGATACTTGCATATTAGATGCCACTCATAATCCTTGATACCCAACTTTTTACATAGGGTACGGAAAATGCTTGTGAACTCCGAAACATCTTGGTACCTCGCCTATCGTAGTGTGGTCCACGTTATGCACTTATATTCATAGATCCTAACAGGGTAATATTGTTCCTCGATGATACCTTGGAAAGAATTCCAAGAGGGTGCAACTGAAAATAGTGATGGTTCCTCCACGTCCCTCTACTCACAGTAATTTTCCCACCAGTCCTTGACATGGGGGGCGACGTTGAGGAGTGCAAAATTAATCTCTTCCCTATCAGAAAAATTATGGAACAAAAAATATCCGTCCAACAGATTTAACCATCTATCTAAGGAATATATATCTATCTTTCCTTCAAATATAAGAATGTCAAAGTTAACTTGTACCTTAATGTGGGCGACGCCTCCGAAGTTATTACTGGATGAAGATTCTTCACCCATTGATACTCGTCAAAGGATCTGGGAAAAATGTCCATCATCTCGTTCCTTTGTCGCTCGAGTGCCTCTCCTAGAAACATTTTGAAAGGATCTCCTACTCCCCCGTATTTATTTTCTTTTGTTGGGCCGCCAAATTAACATTCACTTTCATTCCATGTTCACCTTCCATCCTCATTTTATTACCTCATTTCATCACATTGTCATTACCTAACCCTATACTTTCTTTACTATATAGGTTTATATTTTCAATTTCCAAAGTTATTAGTTTAATTTATTTAGAGTGAATTTGTGATTAAAAGTTAGAAAAATAACATATATTTATTTATACCTAAAGGTGGAATGAGTTTGGTGACATGTGTAGGTGATTAGGAAGCTTCCAAGACATCCTTATGTGGCTTCCAAGGCTCAATTTCGAATTCTCTTCAAGATTTGGAGGATATTTGGATGGGGATCAACCATATCGCATGGAGGAGAATCATGAATAAAGAGATATGTAACTTATAATTAGCTGATTGGTTGAAAATTTTATGGATCTAAGGAGAGAATGGTGGATCTCCATTAATGAGGTAGTTGCTTAAGTTTTTGTATAAATAGGATAGCATTATCCTTTCATTTTTAATCTAGAACCTTGTATTGTAAATTTGGGAAGCTTAGAATTATGGAAGGAGATGTGAAATGATCATGTAATGAGATATATAGTATTACGCTTATAGCATAGAGTTTGAGCATGTAGTTAGAAGTTTATTTGGAGATTGATGTAATTATTCTTTCATTTATACATAAAGTCATTTTGAGTGTGCCAATTTGAGTTTGAGTGTGCTTATCATGGTGTTGGTATGCTGTTGAAGAATGGAGGTCCCCCATCACAACAAACATACTTTGGTAGAGGAAACTTAGAAGTTTGTTTTCATTATTTCTT
The DNA here is from genome assembly GCA_034641835.2 of Pinus albicaulis. NCBI lineage: Eukaryota > Viridiplantae > Streptophyta > Pinopsida > Pinales > Pinaceae > Pinus > Pinus albicaulis. Next base: position 550,343,536 of record CM076582.1, on the reverse strand, counting down.
TCCATTTTCAAGTATGCTTTAATTTCATGCAAGTGTGTGAGTAGACTAGTTTTTTTCAATTCATGCAAGTAGATTAGTTTTTCAATTTTGCAAGTGCGCATTTCCATTCCTGCAAGAGTGCTTTAGATTAGTCATTTAAATTTTCGCAAGTGTGCTTAGATTAGTTATTTCATTTATGCAAATGTGTGTTTTCAATTCTCGCAAGTGTGTTTTAATTCAGCAGGTGTGTTGTGATTTTCTTTCATAGTGAAAGTGTGATTTTTAGCTATGAAAGTGTGGTGTGATTCACTGCTTTCTATATTAGATTTATTTTCATGACGATTGTCGTTTTTTATTTGATAGATTAAAATTTCTCTTTCAAAATTGGAAACTGATCTCTAGCACATAAAGTGCATGTGCGCCTCGCAAGACCACAGACCCCCCGAGTTTATAATTTATGGAAAGAAATTTAAGTAGTTAACTTACTTCAACATTTTGGCGCCATTGTCGAGGAGACGTACATAGGGGTTAGTTTTCAATTTAGAATGCCATTTCATTTTCATTTTCAATTTCATTTTTCATTTTTCTTTTATCTGCAATTTCATTTTTTTCATGCACTTTCATTTTTCATTAGATACACAATTAATTCTCATGTAGAAATCAGTTTGACGTATAAATTGTAATTAGTTTTTTTAGTATACTTGAAAAAAATCATTTGATGGATTTAGAATTTTAATCAATTTTATGAATCATAAATAAAACCAAGCTTGGAAATAGTTAGTTTTCAAATTTTTATTCAAGTTTCAGTGGTGCCGTAAGAGCCACTCCATCTAACCATTTGCAGGAAAAATCACGATAATTAGAATGCTTGGAGAAAAGTGGCAGTGTTGTTCTCTGTGGAAAACATGAAGCTTGAAACGTTGAATTTTAAGGTTTAAAATAAATTCTTATTGATGAATTTTTAAATGCATTGACGAAACTTCTAAGTATGCTCTCTTCTTGCGCCTTGTGTGACCTGGAAGATCAGAAAGGAAAATTAGATAAATTAACCTTGAAATGAAATTTTGTAATAAAATTCATAGATCTAAAAGAAATTGATTGAGAGTTCTAAATTTACTCTTCATTATATATATATTTTTTTTTCAAATTTTGATCTCCAACTTAAATAGATCTCTCTCAATATTTGCTAGAATAAATTATTTTTCTTTATTGAAAAACTAAAAAAATCTTTTTTTTCAAAAACAAAAAAAAGAAAAGAAAGAAAAGAAAGAAAAAGAATATTAAAATAAAAATAAAAATATAAAACAAAACGAATAATAAAAAAATTCAAAACACCATCAAACCTAAATGTCGTAAACTAGACAACCCATGAAAAAAAAAAATATAAAAGAATTAAATACTTAACAAAACAAAAAAAAATTAAAATATGAATAACTCATGTACATAGGTTAATACCATCATAATAAAAACAAAACCAAAACCCAAAACGAAATGCATAAAACCCCACATACATGCATAGAAGACAAAATAATTAAAAATTAAACCATTAAAAAAAATACACAAAACAATAAAAATAAAATAATATAATAAAACCAACACATAAAAAAACAAAACGACATACAAAACCAAATGAGCATAAAATCCACGGCTGTAGTTAAAATCTAACATTGCATATATATAAAAAAACAAAAGAGAAAAATGAATTATTGATTACGTATTTGGAAAAACGGGGATATGGTTCAAACAATGTTATGCGGCTATGCAACGTTGGATACAAGTCTCGATTTCGGCCTTTAAACCTGCAGCAATTTTTTTTTCATTGTTATTCTCATTAAATTAAACTGAATTCCACTGCAATGATAAACAACGATTTGTATATTGCTTGGTTGAAGGTTCTAGCCACATGCGATGAAAGATTTCAAATTGGAATAAAAATCTCCACTTGGCTATAACAATTGGTGCGTAGTGTTTTTTAGGGCAGTAGAAGAGTTTTAATTGAATAAAACTTCTCGGTGTAAGGATAATGACCAAACACGTTGTTGACATAGCAATTGGTTCATTCAAATTTTAGGCAGATTTGTTTTGTTTGGCATATTTTTTGCAATTAATTATGAGTCGAATTTTTGTGAATTAACTTAGGATGGTTAAGCGTCTTATTATTTGGTGTTTGTTAGTGCCAGCAGAGTGGATATCATGGATTTAATAATAATTGGTGAAACATCCATACATTGGCGTAACTATCTGCTGCTTTTTCCACTGAAATTTAGAAACAGAATCGTCGCAATTCTGTAGTTGCAAAACAAATCATTAGTTGTAGAATTGACGCAATTTGACAACTTTTTCATAAAAAAACTTCAAACACTCATAACTCTTTCATACAACATCGATTTTTGATGATTCAAATGTCATTGGAAATATCTCGACAAGATATACGTGATGAGAGAGTTTTAATCAAAATTTGAGATAGTAAAAAATTGAATAAGTTACCAACAAAACACCAATGGGTAGTCCAAGGTACCGCTTTCCAAACATGTAAAAGTGCATTTATTTTTTCTTGAATTTGTCTCTTGAATTTGTTTTATTAGTACTATTCTTGAGTTTTTTATGTATATATCAAGATGAAGAGAGACTGATCACCTCTCTTTGTCTCGATAGTCTTACATTTTATTGCAGAAAAGTGCTAAGTTTTTGCAGGTTCCAAGACATGATGAAAGAAGATCACTATATGCACGAGAAGACCAAGTTTCTTTCAGAGGAGCATGATTATTTCATTCCAAATCATATTCATTACACCATTGCTACTAAAAAAAATATCAATTTTACCAACACTACTCATTCCAAGCCTGTAGTCAATCCATAACTATCCATCTCCCTATTACCAAAAACAAAAAAAAAAACTCATTTCCCTTCGCCTTTTTCATACTTTCCTGCATCATTTTCACTCACCCTTCCCAAAAATAAATTCATTTCAGCTCCCTTACAAAGCCAATTCACCCAATTTCCTTTTCATTCATGTCCAATAAACCTTGCTCCAATGCAATTTTTTCATCCATAATCCTTCAAAATATTATTGTACACTCCTGTTAGATGATGGAGGATTCATTAAAGCCTTTCTTCTAACAAGTTTTGACCCATCGACTGCGAGACATCATCTGGGATCAAGACTATAGATATTTCAAGTACCTTGAGGCTTGCATGCCTTAATAGAAATTTCTCTTGCCAATAAACAGTGGGAATACATCAATGTCCCTGTTTGTCGGATCTTATAGGTGGCTCGACTTTGACACATCTATTCATACCTAGTAAGATGTACTTAGGCATTTTGAATCTCATTGACATCAATGGTAGGTAGTCTTGTGTTGGTTAATGGAATTCATTAATGGCCAGTAATCCAACAATTTCTTTCTATGTTCGACATCGACACATCCATTCACATAGATAATAATTATGCCAATGTGTGGGAATGATATGAAGACTATAATATTCATTACCATTCAACATTTTGTAGCAGATGCAACATATTTAGTAGCAGTAATAAAGAATCCACTTTCACGACTTCATCCATCACTTATGCAACCAAGAAGCAGATCAAATCCTTGTACTTTGCATTCCATGATCTAGCAGGAGCCGCATTTTTCTACATATACACAATTCATCCACTTCTTATGTAAGTAAAGGTATGTTCTTTTCTAACTTTTAACCACGTGATTCTTTAAAAATTGAAATTATAATTTTGGAAAATGCCTCACCACATTCCCTTTCCCATTTCATAAAAACTAAAAACATATTTAGTTGGGGGGAAGGGATATCCATTCATATTTACCTTTCATATCGCTTCATTTCATTCCATCCTAACCAACATACTTTTCCCAATCAACTATTATTGCATTCCAAGAGATTGTATGTTTTTCAAATTGATGAACACATATTAGATGACTAAGTAAAAAGATGAATTCTCAATGTTTTCAAGGTATTTGGATGCGAAAAGAATAAAAAAAGTATTGTTACACAAGAACCAATACTAATAAAATTTTGTTTGCCACACAAAAACCAACCAAACAAATATGCTGCAATCCAATGAATACTTTGCAAAATAAATGAACATATCAAATGTTATGAGTTAAAAAATGCAAAGAAGAAGTGATACAACCAAGGCTTATTCAAAAGAAAGACAAGTACAAGAAAATTAAAGAAGTCAATGTAATAATTGCATGCAGATATGCAACCAATTTAGTTGGGGGGTATGTTGGGCCGCCAAATTAACATTCACTTTCACTCCACTTTCACCTTCCATCCTCATTTTATTACCTCATTTCATCACATTTTCATTAACAAACCATATGCTTTCATTACTATATGGGTTTATATTTGCATTTTCCAAAGTTATTAGTTTCATGTATTTAGAGAGAATTTGTGATTAAAAGTTAGAAAAATAACATACATTTATTTATACCTAAAGGTGGAATGAGTTTGGTGACATGTGTATGTGATTAGGAAGCTTCTAAGACATCCTTATGTGGCTTCCAAGGCTCAATTTCGAATCCTCTTCAAGATTTGGAGGAGATTTGGATGGGGATCAACCATATCTCTGTTGAAATTTGGTTACCGGATGATAGGTGGTTCCCTAAGGCTTTGATCTTTGACCTAGGGAAAAGTGTCCAAAAGAATTTAATTTTTCTCCTAAAGTGACTTTATAAAGTTATAAAGTCAAATCTAATTTAAAAGTGACTTTAAGTAATAAAGTTACTAAAGTCTAATTTTAAAGTGACTTTAATAAAGTCAATGTAAAATTAGAAAGGAAAAGTGACTTTGGAAATAAATGACTAAGTGGGTCTTTATTAAAGTGGGGTGAATTAAAAAAATAGAAAGTGAGATTTAAATGAACATTTAATCTCAGCCCTAGATCTAAATCTGTTTCAACCATTGGATTTAGGGATTCCCCAAAAGTCACTTAGGGTTAGGTTAAAGGAGGGAAAGGAGGAAAAGGTCATTCATTTTTTCATGAGCAGATTGGGAGAAGGAGAGAAGGAGAGCAAGGGAGATTTTTGAGTAGTGAGGAGAAAGAGGGCAGCTGATAGAGACTTCAGCAAAATCTGTGCAGCAACAAAGAGGCACGGTTCCCAAGGCAGAAATCCGTACAACAGGAGGTTGGCACATTTTTCGAGGGAGAGAGGCACAATTTTCGAGGAAGACTGTACAATAGCTTCAACATTTATTTCTGGGCAGATTTTGGGCACGAAAATTGAGGAGAGAGACTGCTGGTTGGTGGCACGAATTTCTAGAAATCCGTACAACAGCCGTACAATAGCTTCAGCACAGATTTCGAGGCAAAGGAGCACGGAAATCGAGGAGGGTTTGCTGTCAAATCCGTACAGTCCGTACAGTAGTACGACCGTACAGCTGGGCACACATTTCGAGAAAGTTAGTTCAACATTTAATGCTGTAAAATTTCTGTTTTGGTTTTTTTTACTGTTTTGCACGTTTTCCAAGGCGGAGTGAATGCACGAAAATCGAGATAAGTACAGTTGTTTAGTTGCTGAAATTTTTGCTGTAATTTCTGCCTCACTATAAAAAGCTTTTTTCAGAAATAAGAAGGAGCTCTCAAACTGGTTTTCCCCAAGAGTTGTAGGGGGTTTTTCCAGGGTCACCTTGACCAAAAATTACTGTGTTAAAATGTGTTGAATGGCTGTTTTGAGCTTGCTGATTTTTATTTCTGCATTTTCCAGCATTCTGTAAATTTTCCAGAATTTGTTTTTTCAGCAAAAAATTATTTTTCTGTTGTTGAATGTAAGGATATGGGAAAGGGAATTTAACTAAAAGGAGAAATAAGGTGAAACTGAAAACCAGGGTGGGAAAGTCAAGAAATTTCTACATGGTATCAGAGCTAGGTTGCTGAAAGTGCAGTTTGGGACAGCAAGAAGAAAAATACAGTCTACTGATTTTTCACTCAGAAAATTCCAGCAAGCTGATGTTTCACAAACAGAATTTTTATCTTTACTACAACAGTGCTATTTTTCAGTTTTTAGGACAACAGGATGTCATTGGGATTGAGGGTGAAGGATAGGTTGGATGGGCATACCAATTACAGCGTTTGGAAGGAGAGAATGCAGAGTATCTTTGAGGAGGCAGAAGTCTGGGACATCATGGTGCATACCACACAGAACCCTGTTGTTGTGCCTACTGATGTTGTTCAGTTGGCAGCATATAATAAAAAGAACAACAAGGGTAAGAGACTGATTCTAGACGGAGTCAAAGACCATTGCATTCCTCATGTGAGAGGAAAGAGAAATGCTCATGAAATGTGGACAACATTGTCCAATCTCTACCAGAGTACCAATGAGAATCGGAAAATGGTCCTGAAGGAAAAGCTGAAGACCATTAAGATGGGTAAGACTGATAGTGCAGCTAGATATCTCACAAAGATTACTAACGTGAGAGATGAGTTGGCAGCAGTTGGAGAGGTCATTCCACCCACTGAGTTGGTGCGGATTGCAGTGAATGGCCTCCCCAGTTCATGGATGAACTTTGCTGATGGGGTTTGTGCACGTGAGACCCTTCCCACATGGGAGAGGTTTGGGGATGATTGCATTCAGACAGAGATCAGGAAAGGTCAGCTTGGGGCAGCCAAGCCAGTTGAGCAGGATGAGGATGTAGCACTGTTGGCAGGACGCAAGAAAGGCAAAGGGAAGAAGCAGGCTTCCACAAGCAATGGTGGGGGAAAAGGCAAAGGTAAAGGTAAACAGGATAACACACAGAAGGACTATTCCAAGGTGAAGTGTTGGAATTGTCAGAAGATGGGACACTATGCAGTTGTGTGTCCGGAGAAGAAGAAGAAGAAGGGGAAGAACCAAAGCATGGCAGCATCAGCAGAGGTTGAGGACTTTACAGATCGCTTTGACCGGGAGTTTGGGTTCATTGCATGTGAGTCCTCTAGTGCAGGATTACCTACCACAGAGGTTCAGAGGGAGCATGCATTTCCCTCAACTAGCGGAGCATCTTCGGGTATCTGGTATGTGGACAGTGGGGCTTCACGTCATATGACAGGAGTCCATGAGTACTTCTCAGAGCTTTCAGAGAGTGGCACTGATATAGAGGTAGTAATCGGTGATGACAGAGTTGTTAGAGCAGTCGGTGTGGGAACACTGACATTTCAGAGGGAGTCTAAACCTCCCTTGAAGGTGTCAGATGTTCTTTATGTGCCAGGGATGAGGAAGAACCTCATATCCGTCTCGGCTTTGGAGGACAGAGGATATGAGATACTGTTCAGGGGTGGACAGGTGCTGATGTATCCCAGGGGCGCTCCAGCTGATTCAGCTAGAGTGATAGGTGTACGCCATGCAAAGGTGTACAAGTTTGCATTTCAGCCCCTTTTGGCATTGAGCAGTAGTACCGATAGCAGAGCTAGCAGTTCTGAGCTGTGTGAGATTTGGCATCGCAGGATGGGGCATATGTATCATGGAGCCTTGAGGACTTTGTGGGAGATCACTACAGGTGTACCAAATTTCAGTACTGATCACTTTGATACTTATAGAGGATGTGCGATGGGAAAGTTTGCCAAATCCCCTTTTCCCAGCAGTGACAACAGAGCGACTAGGATATCTGATTTGATTCATTCCGATGTGAGCGGTCGGATGTCTCATGTTTCCTTGAGTGGATATGAGTACTATGTTTTATTCATTGATGATCACTCCAGGAGGACTTGGATTTATTTCTTGAAGACCAAGAGTGAGGTCTTCAAGCGGTTTCAGGAGTTCAGAGCTCTTGTGGAGACACAGACAGGTCGGAAGATCAAGTCCCTGAGGTCGGACAATGGAGAGTACACCCTTGGAGAGTTTGTTGACTATTGTGCGGAGGCAGGCATTAGGAGGGAGCTCACTGTTCCTTACAACCCCCAGCAGAACGGGGTTGCGGAGAGGAAGAACAGATCCATTGGAGGGGCTGCCAAAGCCATGTTACATGATCAGGGGTTGCCATTGTTTTTTTGGGCAGAGGCCTGCAACACAGCTGTTTACTTGCAGAACAGGAGTCCGCATCGTTCCTTGGGGCACATGACTCCGGAGGAGGCTTTTTCTGGGAAGAAGCCTGATATTGGTCATCTTCGTATCTTTGGGTGCATTACATACTCCTACATACCCAAGGAGAAGAGGACCAAACTAGAGCCCACCGTAGAGAAGGGTATCTTTGTGGGCTACAGTGAGACCTCAAAGGCCTTTCGAATTTATATTCCCGCACAGAGGAGAGTTGTTGTCAGGCGGGATGTGAAGTTCGAGGAGGATAGGGCCTTTAGGAGGTCACGAGAGTTAGAGTATCTGGATCAGCCAGACCCTCAGTAGCAGTTGAGTTAGTCACAGGGATCCAGTGGGCAGAGATTAGGAGGATCCGGAGGTACATCTATGACGATGTCAGGTCCGTCAGTGAGCAGTGGCTCACAGAGTTAGAGGGGTGGTGCTTCGGGCAACATGCAGAGCAGTCCACAGAGCAGTTCACTGGAAGTCCACTGATGGACAATTCACATGGTACCTCAGCATCTACAGGTTCAGGTGCAGGCAGGAGGACAACAGATAGACAATCAGGAGTTCAGGCTCTTGATGATGATGATGAGGAGGAGTTTCATTCTCCAATGGGAGAAATATGCTCAGGGAAGAGGAAGCCCAAGTGGCTTCAGGACACCTTGAGAGAGGCCACATCTGTTGCTGGGCTTAAGAGGCTGGTCAGAGAGAGCAGACCACCTGAGAGGTTTTGTAGCTATATGGCAATGGCTACCAACATCCTTGACTCTGAGCCTTCTAGCTATGAGGAGGCAGCTAGCCAGCAGGTCTGGAGAGAGGCCATGTAGGAGGAGTATTCTTCTATCATGAAGAATGATGTTTGGGAGGTGGTGCCGAGGCCTGAGGGAAAATCCGTGGTTACTTCCAGATGGCTTTACAAGGTAAAGCATGCTGCCGATGGCAGCATTGAGAAATTCAAAGTGAAGTTTGTGGCTAGAGGGTTCTCCCAGGTATAGGGAGTTGATTATGAGTAGACCTTCGCTTCCGTGGCTCGATATACTTCGATCCGCTCCATTATATCGATAGCAGCAGAGATGGGTTGGAAGATCCACCAGATGGATGTGAAGACCACATTTCTCAATGGCTTCATACAGGAGGAGGTGTACATTGAGCAGCCACAGGGCTTTGAGGTGCATGGGAAGGAGTCCCATGTGTGCAGACTGAAGAAGGCCCTTTATGGCCTAAAGCAAGCTCCCAGAGCTTGGTACTCTAGGATAGATACATACTTGTAGGGGATGGGTTTCACAAAGAGTGAGGCAGATCCAAACCTTTATTATATTGTGATAGGTGAGGAGCCTCTCATTCTGGTGCTGTATGTGGATGACTTGGTCATTACAGGTGCAGAGAGACTCATAGAGCACTGCAAGAGAGATCTTGCAGCAGAGTTTGAGATGAAGGACATCGGGTTGATGCATTACTTTTTGGGTTTGGAGGTGTGGTAGGAGGAGGGGCATTTCTTCCTGGGGCAAGGGAAGTATATTGTGGACATCCTTGGCAGATTCCACATGGAGGATTGTAAACCCATGTCGACACCAATGATCACCAACTGGAAGAAGCTTCATGCTTCGGATTCCGAGTTGGTGGATCCCACATTGTACAGACAGGTGATTGGTTCCTTGATGTATTTGGTCAACACTAGACCAGATATTTGTTTTGCAGTCAACACGATGAGTCAGTTTATGTGTGAGCCTAGGAAGGTTCACTGGGTGGCTGCAAAACACATTTTGCGGTACTTGCAGGGGACAGTGGATTATGGTCTGGACTACAGGCAAGGGGATGGAGTGAGATTGGCAGGTTACACTGATTCTGATTGGGCAGGTTGTGCTTCTGATAGGAAGAGCACTTCAGGGTGCTGTTTTGGGTTGGGTTCGGCGGTGGTGTCATGGTTCAGCTGGAAGCAGCGGTCAGTAGCATTGAGTTCAGCGGAAGCAGAGTATATGGCAGCCAGTCTAGCTAGTTGTGAGGCCATCTGGCTTCGCAAGATGTTGTTTGGCTTATTTGGTCAGCCGTTGAGACCTTCAATGATTTACTGTGATAATCAGAGTTGCATTAAACTCACGGAGAATCCAGTATTTCATGACAGGTCAAAGCATATCGGCATCAAATATCATTTCATCAGAGACTATGTTCAGAAAGGAGCTGTGAAGCTTGAGTATATTCCCACTGATGAGCAGGTTGCAGATATTCTTACCAAAGCCTTACCACGGGGCAAGCATGTCTACTTCAGAGACAAGATGGGTGTGGTGAGGAACACCTTCCTCGATAAGAGGGAGTGTTGAAATTTGGTTACCGGAGGACAGGTGGTTCCCTAAGGCTTTGATCTTTGGCCTAGGGAAAAGTGTCCAAAAGAATTTATTTTTTCTCCTAAAGTGACTTTATAAAGTTATAAAGTCAAATCTAATTTAAAAGTGACTTTAAGTTATAAAGTTACTAAAGTCTAATTTTAAAGTGACTTTAATAAAGTCAATGTAAAATTAGAAAGGAAAAGTTACTTTGGAAATAAATGACTGAGTGGGTCTTTATTAAAGTGGGGTGAATTAAAAAAATGAAAGTGAGATTTAAATGAACATTTAATCTCAGCCTTAGATCTAAATCTGTTTCAGCCATTGGATTTAGGGATTCCCCAAAAGTCACTTAGGGTTATGTTAAAGGAGGAAAAGGAGGAAAAGGCCATTCATTCTTTCATGAGCAGATTGGGAGAAGGAGAGAAGGAGAGCAAGGGAGATTTCTGAGCAGTGAGGAGAAAGAGGGCATCTGATAGAGACTTCAGCAAAATCTGTGTAGCAACAAAGAGGCACGGTTCCCAAGGCAGAAATCCGTATAGCAGGAGGTTGGCACATTTTTCGAGGGAGACCGTACAACAGCTTCAACATTTATTTCTGGCCAGATTTTGGGCATGAAAATCGAGGAGAGAGACTGCTAGTTGGTGGCACAAATTTCTAGAAATCTGTACAGCAGCTGTACAACAGCTTCGGCACAAATTTGGAGGCCAAGGAGCACGGAAATCGAGGAGGAGGGTTTGCTGTCAAATTCGTACAGTCCGTACAACAGTACGACCGTACAAATGGGCACACATTTCGAGAAATTCAGTTCGGCATTTAATGCTGTAAAATTTATGTTTTGGTTTTTTTATTGTTTTGCACGTTTTCCAAGGCGGAGTGAATGCACGGAAATCGAGATAAGTACAGTTTTTTAGTTGCTGAAATTTTTGCTGTAATTTCTGCCTCACTGTAAAAAGCATTTTTCAGAAATAAGAAGGAGCTCTCAAACTAGTTTTCCCCAAGAGTTGTAGGGGGTTTTTCCAGGGTCACCTTGACCAAAAATAACTGTGTTAAAATGTGTTGAATGGCTGTTTTGAGCTTGCTAATTTTTATTTCTGCATTTTCCAGCATTATGTAAATTTTCCAGAATTTGTGTTTTCAGCAAAAAAATATTTTTCTGTTGTTGAATGTAAGGATATGGGAAAGGGCATTTAACTAAAAGGAGAAATAAGGTGAAACTGAAAACCGGGGTGGGAAAGTCAAGAAATTTCTACAATCTCATGGAGGAGAATCATGAATAAATGGATATATAACTTATAATTAGCTAATTGGTTTAAAATTTTATGGATCTAAGGAGATAATGACGGATCTCCATTAATGAGGTAGTTGCTTGAGTTTTTGTATAAATAGGAGAGCATTCTCCTTTAATTTGTAATCTAGAACTTTGTAATGTAGATTTGGGAAGCTTAGAATCATGGAAGGAGATGTGAAATTATAATGTAATGAGATAGATAGTAGTAGGCTTATAGCATAGAGTTTGAGCATGTAGTTAGAAGTTTATTTGGAGATTGATGTAATTATTATTTCATTTATACATAAAGTCATTTGAGTGTGCTAATTTGAGTTTGAGTGTGCTTATCATGATGCTGATATAATGTTGAAGAATGGAGGGCCCCCATCATAACAAACATACTTTGGTTGAGGTAACTTATAAGTTTGTTTTCATTATTTCATTCCATTTTAGAGTATGCTTTAATTTCATGCAAGTGTGTGTGTAGATTAGTTTTTTTCAATTCATGCAAGTAGATTAGTTTTTCAATTTCGCAAGTGTGCATTTCCATTCCTGCAAGAGTGCTTTAGATTAGTCATTTCAATTTCCACAAGTGTGCTTAGATTAGTTATTTCATTTATGCAAATGTGTTCTTTCAATTCTCACAAGTATGTTTTAGTTCAATAGGTGTGGTGTGATTTTCTTTCATAGTGCAAGTGTGATTTTTAATTCCAAAAGTGTGGTGTGATTTACTGCTTTCTGGATTAGATTTATTTTCATGACGATTGTCATTTTTCATTTGATAGATTAAAATTTCTCTTTTGAAATTGGAAGCCGATCTGTAGCACATATAATGCATGTGCGCCTCGCAAGTCCATAGATCCGCGGGTTGATAATTTATGGAAATTTAAATAATTAAATTACCTCAACATTTTGGCGCCGTTGCCTGGGAGGCGTACATAGGAACTAGTTTTCAATTTAGAATGTCATTTCATTTTTCAATTTTTTTTTTTATCTGCAATTTCATTTTTTTCATGCAATTTTATTTTTTTTCATGCAATTTCATTTTTCATGCACTTTCATTTTTCATTAGATACACAGTTAATTCTCATGTAGAAATTAGTATGATGTATACATTGTAATTAGCTTTTTTTCTATACTTGATGAATTTTTAAATGCATTGACGAAACTTCTAAGCATGCTCTCTTCTTGTGCCTTATCTGATGTGAAAGATCAAAAAGGAAAATTATATAAGTTAACCTTGAAATGAACTTTTGTAATAAAATTCATAGATCTAAAAAAAATTAATTGAGAGATCTAAATTTACTCTTCATTATATAAAAAAAATTGTTCAAATTTTAATCTCCAACTTAAATAGATTTGTCTCAAAATTTTCTAGAATACATTATTTTTCTTTATTAAAAAACTAAAAAAAATCCTAATAGTAATAATAATAATAATAATAATTTTCTTTATTAAATAAAAAAATCCAAAAAAAACATATAAAACAAAAATAGAATATTAAAAAAATAAATAAAATATGTAAAACAAAATAAATAATAAAAAATTTAAAACACCATCAAACCTAAATGTCGTAGACCGCACAACCCATGAAAAAAAACAAAAATATAAAAGAATTAAACACCATAACAAAAAAACAAAACAAATTAAAATATGAATAACTCATGTACATAGGTTAATACCATCATAATAAAAACAAAACCAAAACCCAAAACGAGATGCATAAAACCCCACATACATGCATAAAAGATAAAATAATTAAAGAATTAAAGAATTACAAAAAAATACACAAAACAATAAAACAATAAAAATAAAAAATCTAATAAAACCAACACATAAAAAAACAAAACGACGTATAAAACCAAATGAGCATAAAAATCCACGGCCTTAGTTAAAATCTAACATTGCACATATATAAAAAAACAAAGGATAAAAATGAATTGTTGATTACGACTTTGAAAAAATGAGGGTATGGTGCAAAAAGTGTTATCTAGCTATGCAACGTTAGATCCAAGTCTCCAGTTCAACCCTTAAACGTGTAACAAAAAATAATTTCGTTGTTATTCTCATTGAATTAAATTGAATTCCACTACAATGATAAACAATGATTTGTATATTGCTTGGTCGATGGTTCTAGCCACAGGTGATGGAAGATTTCAAATTGGAATAAAAATCTCCATGTCGCTATAAAAATTGGTGCGTAGTGCTTTTGTAAGGCGGTGGAAGAGTTTTAATCGAATAAAGTTTCTCGGTGTAAGGATAGTGACCAAACACGTTGTTGACATAGCAGTTGGTTTATTCGAATTTAGGCGGATTCATTTTGTTTGGCGTATTTTTGTAATTAATTATGAATCAATTTTTTGTGAATTAAATCAGGATGGTTAAGAGTCTTATTCTTTGGTGTTTGTTAGTGCCAACAGAGCGAATATCATGGATTTAATAATAATTGGCGACACTTCCATACATTGGTGTAACTATCCGCCGCTTTTTCCACTGAAATTTTGAAACAGAATTGTAGCTACAGAATTGTCACAATTATGTCGCTGTAAAACAAATCGTTAGCTACAAAATTGACGCAATTCGACAACTTTTTCATAATTTTTTTTTTCAAACACTCAACTCTTTTTTTTTTTTTTTTTTTCTAAGAAAGGTTAATCTATTAACAGAGGGAATAAAATTACAGCATGACCGAAGTCAAAAACATTGCCTAGACTTATGGAAAATTTGTCAAAAAATCAAAAAAGAAGACTGCCCACAAACGGGGAAACCAGTCTTGAACGTTTTTGCATTGCCCACGCAGGGGAGCCATCGTTTGATATCTTTGACGATTACAGTGTTTACAGAATTCCAAAATAAAACAGAGGTCCAACACAGTAATATAAACAAAAACACGCCCAATTAAGTGGGCCACGAAGCAAGAAAACCAAACCAAAGAGAAGCAGCTACTCATCTGGTGGTTCTTCGACAATTTGGCACCATCCTTTGCCCATCAAGTCACTGTCGATGGCGAGAGCAGCTCCAGACACGGAAGGTCTAGGATCTCCTAGCGCTATCTCCACATCACGAGCCCTACGAACCTGAGCCTCTGGATCCTGCACATTCACACCCCCAAGCCCCACCTGAAGGCTCGAAAGCTGAGCTTTTTCTGAGCATAGGCCCTCTGGATGGGTGCATTGCTCCTCCACCTGGGCTTCTTAACGGAAAATCACGGTGATTGAAGCGGTGATTCGTGGGCGGTGCAGAGAGCAGTTAAAGGAGAAAAGCGCCGAGCCTGTCGTGGGAGAAGGCAAGGCGGTGGGGGTGTGAGGAACAGGGGAGCCAAAACGGTGGCCAGAACCTTGAATCCGACCTCTCCCACTTCTGGTGTGAGGATAGCGGCCTGCATAATAATCGCTGGAGTGGGAAGGCGACTCGGAAGAGGGGCTGGAAGGAGCGCGCAGGGGTCGGCCTCGGTGCTGCCCCTGCGGCAACACAATCTATGACGTAGACGAGGCATAGGTGAGGTCTCAGCAGAGGGCGTAGGACGAGGTAGAGAAGAAGGAATGACGGTGGTTCGAGAGATGGGAGGATTCCAAGAAGCCAAAGAAGACAGACAGAGGCCAAAACGAGAGAAATGCAGATTGTCCCCAAGGTCTAAGCAACAGTTCCACTGGCTCCTCCTTCCCGTCACGGTGCGCAGGCAGGGTAACCCAGCAACCGGAGAGCATCTGCAGTTCAACGGTTGCAGCTCTTCAGATAAACCAAAGTGGAACTCCATTTTAACGTCCTGACTGTAAAGGCATCGAAGAACGCCCGCCATAAATCTCTCATTGATGAGAGCTGAAGGCCGGAGCATGTTGGAGCATGCATAGTCGCGAACAGGAGTGGAGGTCTGGTCTTGAGCTGCATTACAACTTAATGCAGTAAGAGTGATCCCAACGCATCTTAAATGCCATCTGCTGTTGTTCATCTGCCGTCTGCCAGCCATGTCATGGGTGGGCAAGTGTCTCCATACTTCACCCCACCCATGTCCCATCACATTAATCACCCTACTATACACCCGCATCCGGGACAAACACTCATAACTCTTTCATACAACATCGATTTTCAATGATTCAAATGTTGTTGGAAATATCTCGACAAGACATATATGATGAGAGAGTTTTCATAAACATTTGAAACAGTAAAAAAATGAAGAAGTTACCAACAAAACACCAATGGGTATCCCAAGGTATTGCTTTCCAAACATGTAAAAGTGCATTTAATTTTTCTTGAATTTGTCTCTTGAATTTGTTTTATTAGTACTATATAAAGATGAAGAGAGTCCGATCACCTCTTTCTCTCTCGATAGTTTTACATTTTAATGTAGAAAAGTGCTAAGTTTTTGCAATTTCCAAGACACGATGAAAGAATATCACTATATGCACAAGAAGACCAAGTTTCTTTCATAGGAGCATGATCATTTCATGACAAATCAGATTCATTACACCATTGCTATTAAAACTCCCCTATTTTCCCATTTCTTAAGAAAACTCCGTTTAGGGCCTCAAAAAGACTCCGGAAGTTTAAAACCCAAAAAACTACCAAAATAGGAAGCTGTGTTATAAATTAGGAAATTGAAAGGAAACAATGTTGGTGGTCTAAGTGGGGTGGGTGGCCACCAATATCCACCTAGATTAATTATATATATAACTGATCAGAACTAGATTATGGACCAGAATGATAGCCCAAAATTCAAAGTGCTCAGAAATGGTTGCAATCTGAACAACCGGAAATACCTTATCGTTGTGATTCTGGCGCCGTGAGCGGTTCTCAAAACCGAGTTCATATTGGAAAGTTACTAAGGTTTGAAATCGTCGAGTGAACTCCAAAATAAGACTTTTTGACTTAAGTTGACTATGCCAATTTTTATAAAAATTTTTGAGGCAAGTTAATTTTTTTAATGTTTTGACAACCTATTAGAGGGTGCCATGTGGCCTTCTTGGAGGTTGCCATATGGCCCAAGGCTTAAGTGTTGAATGGTTTGGCAAAATTTTGAGGTTTATGTGTTTTGAACCTCTGACTCGACACTTCGGGCAGAGCGACCAGATCAGCCTGCTTGTGGCAAATTTGTTGAATGGTCAGGCAAGCTAAATGTGTTGTCAACTCTTCTATGTGGGGGGATAAAAAGTTTGGGCTAGTCCTCAGGGCTAAGCCCTGTCACGACGTGACCGAACCCTCATAACCTAGCGCTTAAACAAATGAATCGGTAGATTAAAGGGATAAACCCCTTAGGGCTAGTCCCATTCACGTGACCATAGTGCTGTGACTAGGGCATAAGGCTCTTTGCAACGGTCGGAAGTGGATACGGTTAAGATAAACTATGTCTTGTGAACACGTCTCCAACATTTAATGCATGGTTCCTCGTGGTGAAGTTTACGACATTAACCGTTAGCCCGACGGTTATGGTGGTCTTTAATGTGACCACCCAACGCTTAAATTAAATTCCATATTTAACCGTCCGTCTATTTCTGGAGCGCGCCACCATTTCCAACAGAATTTCCCAAATTAGTGGAGTTAACTGAAGTTCTCCCACTTTTAGTGGGGTTTTTGGGGGACATTGGGCTTTTTTCTTGTAGAAGCCATAACTCCCTCAAGATTGAACCAAATTGGATGAAATTTTAGTCAATTTTGGGTCTCTTCGACCTCCTGAACACTTTGGGATAGGTTTCAGGTCGAATGGAGGTGATTGTTAGTAGCTTTTGCTTCAGGGAAGATGAAGGAGCCATTAGGGCCACCATGAGACAAATTCAGTTTGAGGCCTAACCAGGGGAGTTAGAGTCCTTTTCCAGAGTTCCAATAGTCTAAATTGGATAGTTCAGATATTTCTAATCCGATGAAATGGTTTTCAGAGCCTGTAGGGAACATTTCAAGGCCGAAAAGCTTCAGTAAATTTCCAGGGGTCATTATTGCTAGCTTTTGCCAGCAACAACGCAAGGCTTAGAAAGAGCTGTTTGAGACCATTTGCAGTGAAATAGTGGTCATTATTGACTAAAAAATGGTAAGATTGTTAGCATACTTTTAGAGGTAGAAAAATCAGAAGAGAAGTTTTATTTGACCCCTTTGCCAAGGGGTGCCGACAGTGTTTGGAGGCAAAATCGGAGCATCCAGAGGCTGTTTTTGATGAAATAATAGTCTAACTTGGCTATTTAAGAAATTTTGGAACAAATGGAAGTGGTTTCAGAACATTTTGAGAACTTATACAGCTTGAGAAGTTGATGTGAAGTTTTGGGCTGCCTTGGGAAAACTGTGGAGGATAGCCTATTTGGGGAATGCAGTGCTCAATTTGAGAGATTTATCAGTTGATAGTTGATGTATGATGTGTGTTGGATACAAAAGGAGTGGTTTCAGTGATTGAAACAGAATTTTGAGGGAGTTTGTACCATTTAGAAGCTCATAGTAGCTTAGTGCACAGACAGAAGGAATCATGTCAACAAGAGCCTAAAGCTGTTTGCAGAATTTGGACAGCCAATTGAGGGATATTTATGGTATTTTCAGTCCTTTGGATCATTTTTGTATTCATTGGAATTAAGTATTTACTTGTAAAAAAAACTTACCATAATCCTACAGAGCTGAGTCATGATGACAAAGCTCAAAGGAGACGTAGCCCACGAGATTTCGGGTGAACTCCTAGATTAAAATTGCTGTTGTGTTTGAATGATTATTTGCTGCATTATGTTGCTGTCATACATGTTAAATTACAGTGAAAACAAATGAAGTTAAGACACATAAACAGTAAAAATTCATACACCACTTTCAAGTAAATAATTCCACAAAATTTTCAAGTACAAGCTAGATCATTTAATTTTAAACTGAGTGGTAGGTTCTTGAAATACATACAAGTTATATAGACCGTTTTCAGATCAGGTTTCTATCAGAGCATAGTTTCTTTCTTGACAAAGAATTTGGTTGCTTGATTGTATAGCTTGAAAGGTGTTTAAACAGTGTAAAAGATTGATTGTTTTACTGTTTGCAAACTAATTGTTGTTTGAGTTTGCTTGAGATTTGGGGATAGCTATTGATTAGCTAAGTCTTGGAGAGAAAAAAAAGGAAGAAAGAGTTGAAGGCTTCTTCCTTACCCCAAAGTACCTTATGGTCAACATTGGAACACAAACCCTCTTGACGTTTGTTTGATAAGAAGCTCTTGGAGTTTGTTTGTTGTTTGGCTGCATGAATAAGAGTTTGTCTCTAAAACCATTTGGTTAAAAGATTTTTCATTTGTCTTGAAAGATTTGAGAACTTTGTTGAAGTTACTTTTGTTCATTGACATCATAATGAAAACTTCTACAAGTGAAGTTTCGACCTTCACAAGATTCTTCGATGATGATATGAAGCATGACTTTATTGTATTGAAGAACATGGTGCAGATTTTGTTTGAGGATAAATGAGAAAGCACTGAACTTCGTGAATAATTTTTTGCCATGAAGGAAGAGAAGGAAGAAATTCTTCAAAGATTGCATGATATGGAGAGGCAACGCCATCAAGTACAAGATGCTTTGACCAAGAAAATGCATGAGGAAGAGGTAATCCATTCTAATTTGTCTTCAATTTCCTCATTAGAAAGATGTGTTGGTTCTTTCGAAAAACATACAAGAGGTATAGGGTCCAAATTAATGATTAAAATGGGCTATCAAGGCAAAGGGTTAGGCAAGCATGCACAAGGCATGGTTGAAACTGTTTCGGTTGAGGAACGACCCAAGAATATTGGTCTTGGTTATGTGCAATTTAATGGAAAAGACTCCAAAGCCATGAAGGTATGTGAGGCTAAGTCAAAGAGAAATTTTGTTCCAAGTTCTAAGATGCAAATATGTCAAATTTGTTTCAAATATTATTTACATTGCTTTAAGCCTTTTTTGTAGCAAGAAGATGGTAGAAATGCAGCTTATGGCGAGCATGCAAGTTTATATAGTTTTCAAGACAAGAACGATGATGTTAGTCTGCAAATGAAAGCTGTAGCCTCTACTAGTTCATCTCCTCAAGAAGGCCAAAAGGATGAACATTCAAAGAAGTATAAGAGGTAGAAATCTTCTCATGATCAATTTGATTGTGTTTCTTCAAAGCATGATAATTTTACATGCTTAAATGGAAGAAAGATTTGCTGTACATATTGTGGTGGATTTAACCATGTTGTTTCAAGATGCTGGATGAGGAAGAAAGCATACAGGAAGCAGATGAGGCAATTTAGACAACTTTCAAAAAAGGTGCATAGGTTTTGTGCATTTTTCCAAAATAGGGGACATGTTGTCTCTCATTGTTGGAATTTGCATCCAACTAGTCGTCCAAAGAACATGCAGCAAGAGGACAAAAAGATTGGCACAAGTGGACCGATAGATTCCATTATTGATGTGAAAATGGAAGATTCACATGAAAAAGTGTTGCAGCAACAAAATTCGCCATGGAGGTGGCTTGGAAAGAAGTGGATGGACTTCTTAACACAATAAGAAATACTTCTTTGTACATATGCACATTTCGGTTGTATGCATATATTTCTGTTGAAAATTTTGATGCAAGATTGCATATAAATGTGGTTCAGTTGAAGGAATTTCTTTGTTGTTGCAAAATTTTTCCGTGGAGGTGTAAAAGATGAGTATGATACTCACTTATATTGCAAAAATATCTTTTAGTTCAGCTCTTATAGTCACCCATATGTTTTTTGGGATTATGTACTTGTTGGTACTTGAAAGGAAGAGTTGAAGGTGTACATGTGCATGGAATTTGTATGTGTGAATAGCGAACTGTAAATAGGTTCATTGTATATTGATACATAAACATGTGTTTGTCAAGATCAATCATGTTGTTTATCGACTTGTGTCGATTGTGTCACACATGTTTTTCGACTTGTGTCGATTGTGTTACACACTTTTTACATTGATTTTGTGTCAATTGTATAACACATTTTATGACGACTTGTTGTTGATGTCCCATGTTGCACGAATTATGTTTGAGGCACCTTAGATCATTTATCAAGGCAGCGATGTACAATTTACTTCTGCAAATTTCTCGCCAGAAATTTTTTGAGTGAGTGCAAAAAAGACAGTGCGTGACATGAGGACAAACACATCGAGGAAAGGAAGTGTGAATTGATTTCTAGTTGTGATTCAAAGTCACTAGCCATGCAAGGCAAGTGTTTGGAGGCTAAAGAGAAGAGGGTGCAATATTCTTATTCAATGTACATATCAATTTCAGTATTCCAGAGAGATTTTGGGGTCCAAAAACTTCTCATTTGGGAGGTGTGATCAGAACTGGATCATGGACCAAAATGATAGCCCAAAATTCAAAGTGCTTGGAAATGGTTGCAATATAAATGACCGAAAATACCTCATCACTATGATTCTAGCGCCATGAACGGTTCTTAAAACTGAGTTCATATGCGAAAGTTACCGAGGTTTGAAATCGTCTAGTGAACTCTAAAACATGACTTTTTGACTTAAGTTGACTATGCAAATTTTTATAAAAAAAATATGAGGCAAGTTAATTTTTTTAATGTTTTGACAACCTATCAGAGGGTGCCATGTGGCATGACTGCAGGCTGCCACGTGGCCCCAAGCTTAAGGGCTGAGTGGTTTGGAAAAAGTTTGAGGTTATGTGTTTTGAACCTCCAACCTGACACTTCGGGCAGAGTGACCCGACCGGCCCGCCTCTGGAAATTTTTTTGAATGGTCAGGCAAGCTGAACATGTTGTTGGCTCTTCTGTGTGGGGGGATAAAAATTTTGGGCTAGCCCTCAGGGCTAAGCCCTGTCACGACGTGACCGAACCCTTGGAACCTGGCACTTAAACAAATGAACCAGCAGATTAAAGGGATAAGCCCTTCAGGGCTAGTCCCATTAATGTGACCACAGTGCTGTGACGAGGACCTAAGGCTCTTCGCAATGGTTGGAAGTGGAGACGGTTAAGATAAACCGTGTCTTGTGAACATGTCTCCAACATTTAATGCACTGTTCCTCATGGCAGAGTTTACGACATTAACCATTAGCCCGACGATTACGGTGGTCTTTAATGTGACCACCCAACGCTTAAATTAAATTCCATATTTAACAATATGGCTATTTCTGGACCGCTCCACCATTTCCGGCATAATTTCCAAATTAGTGGAGTTAACTGAAGTTCTCCCACCTTTAGTGGGGTTTTTGGGGGACATTGGGTTTTTTTTCTTGCAGAAGCCATAACTCCCTCATGATTGCACCAAATTGGATAAAATTTTAGTCAATTTTGGGTCTATTCAACCTCCTAAACACTTTGGGACAGATTTTAGGTCGAATGGAGGTGATATTCAACAGATTTTTCTTCAGGGAAGATGAAGGAGCCATCAGGGCCACCATGAGACAAATTCAGTTTGAGGCCTAACTAGGGGAGTTAGAGTCCTTTTCCAGAGTTCCAATAGTCTAAATTAGATAATTCAGATGTTCTTAATCTGATGAAATGGTTTGCAAATCATGTAGGGAATTTTTGAAGGCAAAAAAGCTTCAGTAAATTTCCAGGGGTCATTATTGCCAGCTTTTTCCAGCAGCAGTGCAGGGTTTAGAAAGAGCTGTTTGAGATCATTTGCAGTGAACCAGTGGTCATTATTGACTGAAAACATCATTATGAATATATTTACAGAGGTTTTAGCAAGTTCTAAATACTTTTATAGGTCGAAAACTCAACAGAGAAGTTTTCTTTGACCCTAGTGCCAAGGGGTGCCGACAGTGTTTGGAGGCGAAATTGGAGCAGCCGAAGGCCGTTTTTGATGAAATAATAGTATAAATTGGCTATTTAAGACATTTTGGAACCAATGGAAGTGTTTTTAGAACATTTTGATAACTTATATAGCTCGAGAAGTTGATGTGAAGTTTTGGGCAGCCCTGGACAAACCATGGAGGATAGCATGTTTGGGGAATGCAGTGCTCAATTTGAGTGATTTATCAGTTGATAGTTGATGTATGATGTGTGTTGGATACAACAAGAGTGGCTTCAATGATAGAAACATAATTCTGAGGGATTTTGTGCCATTTATAAGCTCATAGTAGCTTAGTGCACCGACAAAAGGAATCGTGTCAACAAAAGCCTAAAGCTGTTTGCAGAATTTGGACAACCAACTGAGGGATATTTATGGTATTTTCAGTCCTTTGGATCATTACCGTATTCATTGGAATTAATTATTTACTTGTAGAAAAAATTTCCATAATCCCAAAGAGCCGAGTCATGATGACAAAGCTCAAAGGAGACGTAGCCCACGAGATTTCGGCTAAATATTTATTTATTTTTATTTTTAATTTATAAGGATTAAATTTAATTTTTCATTAAAAAGGATAATTTATATTCTTATATTATAAAATATAACTCTTTTCTTTCAAATGAAAAAATGGAGTAAACTCTTCTACTAAAAATATAATTCTTTGCTTCCAAATGAATAGATGGAGTACATTCTTCCAATAAAAAACATATCTCTCTTTGCTTTCAAATGAATAAAATGAGTAAAAAATGTGGAATTTATATAAGTTTATAAATAAAAGTACATTCTTCCAATACAAAACATAATTGTATTTGCTTTTACATGAATAAAGGAGTACAAAACATGGGATTTACATAAATATACTATAACTACACACAAATATATATAGAGAGAGAGGGTGGGGGAGTTGTGAGAAGACCTTATGAGGAAGAAAAAGGGATGATTGCTCAAATTCATGTATGATATCTCTAATAAAATTTCTAGATAGACACATGTTCCCGCAGGGATTTGAATCAAACACCCATTTCCATGAAACCATCCAAATGCCCAATAACATTAGTGAAAATCAATTGAGCTAACCCTTTAGGATATATATGTGTTTCCACACACATATAGACAAAAGAAAACTGAAAAATTTAAAACCTTGAAAAATTGTTGTATTAATCTTAACTTGAGTTATATTCATTGCAAATTGAGTTGTATTCATTGTTATTTGTATCTTCACCCCTTGGGAACATTGTTTGTGCATCTATCACACTATAGGAAAAGTGGGGGATTTAAATTTGTTTCTTTTAGTGTGATCAACATACATTTGTTACACTTTAAAACACGCAAATTAAGGTTGAGTGCTTATTACCAGTTGGTTTGCATGGGGTTTAGTCCTGTTGGAACACATAATCCTCTATGGGTAGGTGCGGAATGCGAAAAGTCACAATGGAGTCCAAGTGACCTTGGAATGTGAAACCAAGAGTCACACCATTGTACTATAAATGTACATCATGTATAATGGAGAAAATAAGAGAGCTATACGCTTATCCTTCTATTGTGTGTTGGGTCTCTTGTGTGTGTGTGTTTATCTTTCTCTCACACCATGTGCGTGTTTAACATGGTATCAGAGCTGATACGCTCATAACCAGCTCAACCGTGAGTGAGCCATTTGTGTTTATGGCCTGTGCATATCTGCAAAAATTCTTGGCATTTTTGCAGCATTTAGAGAATTTCTGCAGCAGACATTTTGCCGCATTCAGGAATTTTTTTTGAGAAGAGCAGCATTCAGAAATTGGTTTTGAAGAGAAGGAACATTCAGAAATTTCGTCTTGAAGAAGAGCAACATTTAGGGGGCATTCTGTAGGTTTTCTCACTGCTCATTTTTCCCACAATTTCTGCCTATTAATTTCTGCACCATTTTGGAAAGCTGCTGGAAATATTATTCAAAGTGGGTTTTTTGAAGAAAATTTCTGGGTTTTTAAGTAAAAATTTCTGAGTTTCTACCTAGAGTTTTCTGAAAATTCTGCAATTTCCTGAAAAGCATTCTGCCAAAAAATTCCAGCATTTCCTGAAAGAAAAAATTTCTGGTATTTTACTGCTGCTATATTATGTATTAAAAAATTCTTGCAAATTTCTGATTCCACTCCTCTCTGCTATTCTACGGTTATTGAAAAAAAAAAAAAAAAAAAAAATTTTTTTTTTTTTTTTTTTTACTGTTCTTGGCCGCTCGACCCTCACCCTGAAACCCGCATACACCCTGCACCACGCCCTGAAACTCTCTAAACCACATCGCATAAGAACCCTCCCCCTCTCCCTACACTCAACCTATGCTAAGCCCCCTCCCCCTCACTACTTCTATTTGCGTCAACGCTCCCTCCACTAATTCTGCATTTTTAATTACCTCCATTTTTTTAATTAATTCCCTTCCCATTTAAATATGCAAATGATTTAATTTTTTTTTACAGTAAAACCTCTCCCAGATAAACCCTTCCCCAGTAATAACCTCCCTTGATAAAAACCTTCCCCAGATAAAACCTCCCCCAGTAAACACCTCCCCCAGTTTTACCTTTGTTTTCCCTAAGATTTTTATTTTTATTTTTTTTTTCAAAAAAAAAAAAAAACAACAGAGAGAGAGAGAGAGGAAGAGAGGAAATGAACAATAGAGAAAGAGAAAATGGCATATGATTAAATGGATAGTAAACATAGAAGTGAAAAGTGAAATTTGCATTGTATAATTTGTGGCATGGATAGAAGGGTGATTTTCTGCAAGAGATTTACATTTGACGACAAATTGGTCCTCATTTACAAAACAACAGTGGCATTCATAGTTTGGGAACACAAAGTTTCTGAATTTTTGGAGTTTCTCTTGATTTCTATTGCATTCTGCAGTACAACAAGGTCAAGCATCCAAGCTTGTGAATATCTCCTCCTCTTGTTGAGTTGAGTTGTTGCTTGTGGTGTCAAACAACTCTTTGAAGAAGAGAAAAATCAACTGCCTTAAAGGCTTCTTCCATAGTGTTTTTGCTGCACATTTTGCAGAAATATTGTATTGAACTCACATTGTGAGTGGATATTTCTTCTTCATTCATAGTTTCAATCAAGATTTGAAGTGTAAATTTGAGTTGTTGATGTAAGTCATTGTTGCTTGCCGGTTAGACATCCAAGTCTATACCTTGAGGTCCTCCATGATTTGAGGAGCAGATTTTGAACTTTGAGATTTCCATAGTTGGAAGTTCTTTGGAGTCATTTTTATTTTTTGAAACACACTGTAAACGGGTGAATTTTCGGTTGAAGCCCACACCCTTTATTTTTGAGCCTAAGTTGTTGAAAAATGGCTAAAATCAATGAGGCATTAGAGTTGTTGAATAACCTCATTCATTCCAATGTTGATGATATGATAAAAATGAGCAAGGATGCTCTTTGTAACATTCAAAGTTATTTGCAATATGCACAAGAAAAGATTGAGTTTTTGCAGTTGGAATCTCAGCTCCAACAAGATGAACTTCAGCAAAAGAGTCACCATTCTGAACCTGTTTCTGTTCAGAACATTGTGAAAGACTCCCATCAGTAGCAATTCAATAATGTTCCAACTGTTTCCCATTCAGTTCCTTGTACTAGAGCAGATGTACATGTAGATGCAGCAGTTCAACCTGCACTTCTCAAGCCCATCATCAGACCTTGGGAAGAGCTTGTCCACAACAAGCACAAAACTGGTCTTGGATATGACAAGGATGTGTCCTTTCATATTCCAGACTACACCAAGCCCATCATATTTAAGAGTGTCGGATTCCTGTATGACAGTTCACCTGCAGCTGTTCTAGATCCTGCTCTGCTTCTTCAACAACAACAGATTGTAAAATGCCAACACTGTGATCGAGTTGGCCATGTGAAAGATCACTGTTTTTATCTTCACCCATGCAAGCACTATGGTCGGCACACCCATTCTTCATATAGATGCTTCATACACAAGCCTCCTGCAAGAACCAAGATTCATCTTAGATGGATCGCTTCTTGGCAATGGGCATCAGCAGCCAAAAAGATGTTTAAGTTGCATGTCAGAACATGTTCTAGAATATTGAGCAAACTTGCAGTTTAGTTTTCGTCATCATCTCAACTTGTCCCTGACAAGAGGGAAAATGGTGATCATGTACAAGCTTCGAAGTCAAATCAAGTGAGCCTGAGCCACAATCTCTCATTCCATGTTTAGAGTTGTAGCCAAAGACACAGCAGTTCAAGCGAGCCTGAGCCACAATTCGTCATTCCAGATTCAGAGTTGTAGCCAAAGACACAGATGCCCATGAGCATGCCTTTGGTTGGTGGACAACCTTAAACCATCATCTTTGATTGTTGGTCATCCTTAAACCATCACAGGTTGTAGACCTCCCTTCTTTTAGGTTGAAGGTCTCCCTTTCATTTATGAGGGACACTTCCTCTTGTAGAAGCCTTCAGCTTCGTGCCAGCTTTGGTTGAGTTCCAGGAAATGCTTCAAGCATTTCAGTGTTGTTGGTAATCCTTAAACCATCACAGGTTGTAGACCTCCCTTCTTTTAGGTTGAAGGTCTCCCTTTTTTATGAGGGACAATTCCTCTAACAGAAGCTTTCAGCTTCTTGCCAGTTTTGGAAGAGTTCCGGGAACTGCAACAAGTATTGCGTTCCAGTGTTGGTGGTCATCCTTAAACCACCTCTTTTTTCCAACATTTCAGAGAGTTGATTCAACCCAAGTGCTACCATGTATATTTTTTAGATTTGTATTACAACTCTCTTCTTGGACTCACACATACCCATTTGGATTAAGGGGGGGAATTTTGGAACACCTAATCCTCTATGGGTAGGTGTGGAATGCGAAAAGTCACAATGGAGTCCAAGTGACCTTGGAATGTGAAACCAAGAGTCACACCATTGTACTATAAATGTACATCATGTATAATGGAAAAAATAAGAGAGCTATACACTTATCCTTCTATTGTGTGTTGAGTCTCTTGTGTGTGTGTGTGTGTTTATCTTTCTCTCACACCATGTGTGTTTTTAACAAGTCCTCATTAGGTTATTGGTTCAAATCTCATGGGGATGGATTGAGTATGAGAGCCATTTATGGGGGTTAAAACTGTCTCATTGGGTGTCCAGTCTCTACCAAACCTTGTATAATTTTGGTGATATCATCCCACAAGTAGGTAGATCATTCTTACATCCAACATTTGGGCAAGCCATAGGGTGAGCTTAGATTAGCTTCCCATCTCCATATATATATATATATATATATAATTTGGCTTAAATATGTATACAAAAATTATATATATGTGAATATACATGTATGTATGTATACATAATTCCACCAAAATCCTTTATTTTTATTTTTGTATATGTATATGTGTATATATATACATATACATATATACACATACATATACAGGTATGCATACTTACATAAAAATATTTGATTTTTTTATATTTTTAAAATGCTTCCATACATCTTGTTATTATAAAAAATAAAAGTACATACAATTTATATTAAGAAGGGTTATGTGAACCACTATTGCAAATGTAGTTGAGGATTAAAAATACTCACCAGAGATGTGAGACTAAATATTGACAAGCATAAATTAAAACTTAAGAAATTGGAAAATTCAACTACCTTGTAAGTTTTAAAAATAAATATTTTTGAAACGTTAATGTAAACAACTACCATGAGCTAAGGCTATAAGGAGAAACAAACCTAATTAAACAAAAGTAATTTTAAAAGAAAAGAAAAAAGAAAAGAATCTTATCCATCCATAATACTCAAAGTCTAAAGTAATAAACTGAACTTATCAAACCAACTCTAACTAACTACAATGAATAGGAAGGTTGGAAAGCTAATAGAAACAAGTGTCGTTGGGCATTGTAGTCCCTGCCATTGAAATTAAAAATTATGTTGCTACAAAATGTGCATATAAAAGCTACTAGCATGATACATATAAAACATACTATGAAATATTTAATCTGATATTAGTATAGTATGGAGAAGATTAATATATATTTTTCATATGTAAGCGAAAAAAAAATGTTTATTCTATGAAATTGGTTTACAAAGCACAATTGTATTCATATTTATATGTCAAAGTTTGAAAATTTATATTTTCCTTAAAAAAATAATCTTGTAATTCATTTAGAAAAGTAGTAACTTTGGTAGGAATTGCTCAAATCATATTTACATTATGTGCATATACAACTAAATGGACGTCACATCTGAATTACAATTTGTTCAGTACAATGCATAATTTCATAATTAGATAGTGTTGATCAATTTGGTGTTAAAATTATGAAACTGTGGTCAAATTCCACTATGGATAACTCATATGGTTGATATTATAATTTCATTAGATTCCTCTTTTCTAGAGGACCAAAATCGACCTATAGATCGCCCCAATCGGTTAAGGGAAAGTTAAATTATGAATTAATTAATTTATTAAAGTGAAATGGAATGGGTTAGCCTAACCACATGTGGAGTCAGCCTTAACCCCAAGTGGTCACACATGAAAGCTATAAATAGAGGTGACCTCAAGATCGTTTTCACACATTCTCTCATGAGATCTTCTTCATGCTCTCTTAGAATTGGTTCATATTTTTATGTCTTGGCTTACACACGTATGTAAGGGGAAGCTCGTGCAAAGGATCAAGATCACATGCAAGGGCTCACATTAGATATCAGTATTATGGGCCAGAACCGCAGACAGGCCATGATGAGGTAGTGGCTGAGCTAAGCCAGAGTTGTGGGCATGCCATGTCAAAGTTGCGAATGATTTGGTATAGCCACTGGTAGAACTTCTTCAGGGTGCGTCTAGGGTGTCGGGCTGATCAAGACCTCAGCTGTGAGCACAAAATGTCTAGGTTGCAACTAAGGAGGATTCAACCACGGGCTGATCATGTTAAGGCCAAAGATAAGGGATTTCGTGGACAAATGTGGGTTGGATCATAGTCAGTATCTTGCACAGTTTCTTCATACATATACCACCTAGTCACAGTTGCTTCAAATCAGTGTTTGTCCACATTCTGGATTCAAATCTAGGACTTGGTAGTTGAGATCACTTGGTGATCCATGAGATTCGTGCTCTTGATGTTGTAGATCTACAGATTTGTAGATCTACTCCATGTATTTATATTGCAAGATGTATGTTACACCAATTTTTGGTCATCTAACCATTTACAATTATATGGATCGAAATACACCAAGACAGACCAATTTTACCATGGTAAAATTGCTTTCACTATAAGAAATAATTGAATAAACTATAGTTTATTAAGTTATTTCTCTTTCTCGTCCAAACATAAAACCCCATGAGGAACAATTAATTAAACCACGGTTTAAATAATATTCTTGATCATATTTAACCCAATTAATGAAGAATAATTAGACAAATAATTATTTATCTTATTATTCTCTAGGAATAATTAATTAAATCATTATTTAATTAATATTCCTTGTTAAATTTGACTAAATCATTTAGGAATAATAAAATAAATCATTATTTGTTAAATTATTCCTTAACCCCATTCTTAAAATGATAAATAAATCATTTATTGGTTTATTATTTCTAAATAAAGGTATTTAACCAATTTAAATTCTTTTTCCCTCCAACAAAATATAATAAAATATTCCAAGCACTTAGAACTAGATCTTGGTTAATAATATTTTATTATGCACCATTATCGAGGATAACTCAATACTTTGTTATAAATAGGAGGGTTTTCCATTCATTATTTACCTTTGATCCTTTTATCATGGTCAAACTTTGATCCTTTATCATTTTCATACTTTGATCACTTTTATTATTTTTCTTCTTCAACTCCCATTGAGTTCAACACGTCTTGGATTTTATACACCATAGAGAGAGAGAAACTTTGGATTTGAATCATTAAGGACAACCAAGAACCCATGCCATTGTGGGGGACTGGTAACATCATTCTTTGTTCCCTTCCTAGGTGTTAACATAATATAAAATTCTTTATATAACTTGTCTTGTCCATTGGATATTTGGAGAAATTATTATTTCATTTTACTGTTTAGCTGATTTTACTGCATAGATCTGGGTTTGTTTTGCATTTTTTTCGATCGTTTATTGCAGATCTAAATAATTTAGACAACCATATTTGTTGTTAGGGATGTTTGTCATGTGAAGCTAAAGTGATCTATTTTCGTACACTTGGGTTAAAAATTCATTCTAACAATTGGTGACTCCACTGGGTTTTATTTAGATTCCTGCGTGACCAACTGCTTCAGTAACTAGGGTTTTTATTCACCTATTTTTTAGTCTCTTAATGCTTTTTTTTAAAACCTTTTATGCCCTTAAATAGTAAAAATTCTAACTTGTGAGTGTTTCTGGGTGTTTAAATTTCCGCAGGTAACAGGTATCAGCTGCACCCGAGACTCCCAGAACTTCACCTCCCACTTTTCCTCCCAGAACATGGGAGTTCATGCTTAGGTTGCACCTATTGGGCCTAAAAATGTGATTTCAGCAGCCTACAGGCAAGTACCTGCGAGCTGCAACTTTTTTCGGGATTTTTTTTGTTACTGTCAAGGTTTTCCGCAAGCAATGTTCAAGTTTTTCTGACCTCTGTCTTAGCCTGTATTAGGCCCAGATATCCTCAGTTTGTCTCCTTGAAGTAGGACCAAGCCCCTTAGGGTTTCAGTATGCTTCCACCTTTTTAGGAGGGGTTTAGTTGAGTAGGTAGTCTAATATTTTGCAGTGCTTTAAGCCTTTTTTTAGGGTATGATCTCTCCTTCCTTTAGATCATTTTAAATCGATTATTATTCCATCCAAAACCCCCTCTTCAGTGTTGTTTGATTTATCCCTTAGGGTTCCCCTTGTTTCCCTTAGGGTTTTAGCCTTTCGCCCCCCATTTTGCAGCAGTTTTCCCTCTAGCTTCTTGCTATTTTGTGCACCTTTTCCAAAATATTTGAGTCATTAGATCCCTATCCCTTAGACCTTATATTTTTTGGCCATATTTTGTGTTTTGAGTCAATTTAACCTACCTCCTAGACCAATTGTTTGGGAGCCCTTATTTTTGGGTTGAATTTATGCATCTTAAGCTATTTATTTTACCGTCATTTCAATTTTATTTACTATTATACAACATTTTTTCTTTTTCTTTATACACAACTTTCTGGGCTTAATTAAAGTTAACACACGACTTGAACAAACACACACCTAAAGCGAATAGCACTTGGTTTACACCGCCAAGCCAAGACATAAACATCGTAATTAATTTATCTGCCCCTCTGTGCCTTTATTTATTACTCTTGCATCTTATCTAGGTATCTGTGTCTTGCCATCATTGCGCCACCAAGGCGCTTATCCCGAATACTTCTAGGCCTTCAACCTCAGTTTCCATTAGGAAGACTTACTCCAAAGCGTCAAGTCTGAGTTAGTCCTCCGTCAAGTCCCCATACTGACTCTGATTTTGGTCCATTAGGCCCTACTCCGATTCCGAACCCGGTTCTCCTCTACTTCATTCTGTCACCATGTCAGGCGCCAATGTAGGTACTGGTCCTGAAGATGGTGGTAGCCTCGACCCTAACTTTGGAGCTGCTAGTAGTGGAACCATTACTTGTCAAGTCTTGAACCATTCCGGCTACTCCTTTGCTACCTTTTATGGAAGGTTTAAGTCTCCCTGATTTTAGCCAGCTAATTGATGACCCTATACACCATGATCCAGGTTGGACTGTTATGCAAACAAAGCTTCTTTCTGACATCCCTAAGTTTAAAGGAAACACTGGAGAGGACCCTACTAATCATGTCCACTCCTTTCACATGTGGTGTTCTTCCAATTTTATTACTGATGACTCCATCCGTCTTTGGTTATCACAGCGTACGATCACTGGAGACACTACAAAGTGGTATGTCAACAAGGCCTCAGCCTCAAATTATACTTTTTCAATTCTTGCTAAAGAATTTCTGTCCTACTTCCAGCTACCTCTCCGATATGATACTGGTACCGAGTTGTTGATCGCATTTTGTCAAAATTTTTCCACCCGACTTTCTGACCATGTCTAAGAATGACGTAGAAGGAGGAGCTTATGTCGAGCTCCCACATTCAAAGACCATATCTATATGGAATGGTTTCTCAGGGCGCTTTTTCCCTCTATTGGTAAATATGTTGCATCTCACTTTCCTCAGAAAGAGGAAGAAGCTCTCCAAATCACGTTGAAATATGACTTGATCTGTGCCCAATCTAGCTATGTTTATACTTTTTTACTCAATCTTCCTACACCTGGTGATGCCAACGCACCAGGGGAATCTCACACCGTTGACGATATCGTTGGATCTCTTTCACATCCGTATACTCATCCTCCCATGGGTTATGGTTTCCCTCAGGGAGGGTCTAGCTCCTCTAGCACTTATCCCCTTCTCGACAACATGTATCTAGGACAAATCACAGTTTCCCCATTGCATCAAACTATGCCAGGGCCTACTGTCGCTCAACCTGTTTACCCTAATTTTTCTCAACCTCCTTTCTATCCTTCTCTATAGCTTGGTGCTCTAGCCTCTACGAAATCCGCACCCCAACCTCCCATGCCTTCTCAACCTCCGCCACAACAGTCGCCTCCCCCTCCAAGTCAGGTGTATGCACAACAAAGTGCGACTAATCCTCCTAATTACAAGAAAAAGAGGAAAGGAAACCAAAATCAACCAGCACAAGGTAATCAAGGGCACCAAGGTAACCAACTGAACGCACCCCAAGGGAACCAACCTAATACTAACAACCAGCAGCAGGGAAATCAACCCAAGCAGGATAGGACTCTTCGTATGAAAAATCATTTGCTTGTTGTGGTGCCCATAGTAATTATACTCACGATTGTCCCCTTTTACCCCAAATGTGCCAGTTGTGGGAAGCACAAGCATCATTTAGAGGAAAACAAGCCATTGCTTCGGCTCCTCCAAGTATTGCACCAGTTCAACCGACTACTTTCACTAATCCTTTCCCTTAGCAAGGATATGTGGCCTCCCAACCCCCTCAAGTTCAGGCCACTCCTCAACCTTCCCAATTTGGTACCCCTGAATACCAGATTCTCATGATGAATTCTGAAGAGTTTAATACTGTTGATGTCAACCTTCAAACTTGGTTGCGCTAATATGGAAAGCCACCCACTTCATCTACAACCGAATCCCATGTTGAAAATGCAACAAGATGATGGAGCTTAGTGAAATGAAGTCGCCTTCACTAAGTGGGCCCGCAAGCTATTTTTGGCGCAAAGTCTATTTTTAGACTATGTCTATTTTAGACATATGGAGCATGGTCTAGGAGTTGCAGTATGCTATTCTTGGATGATTGGTCGAGTTGGTAAAAATAGATGGACCTATATTTTTAGACATACAGGTCGAAGTCTATTTTTAGACTGCCTGTCTAAAAATAGGTCAGTCAAATATTATTAGCCCTTAATAATATTTGGACTCTAAACTTCAGTTTATTCTCTTACAGCACTTCAGTTGGAGCTACGGATGTGGCTCATGCATATGACAGAAGGAATTACACTATTCCTTGGGGTTTGGTGAGCTCATGCATGGTTGACTTCAGTTAGGACTTCAGTGGCAGAGTTTGGTGGAGTTGATGAGACAGTTGGTGGAGTTGTGTTCGGTTTAACTTAGTTGAACTAGTTGTGTTTATTTTAACTGGATAATACACTATTAATGAGTGGAGTGAATTAAATATTATTTAATTCACTAAATTATTAACTCATTATTCAACTCAAGAACACATCATTTCACTACAGTGCAGGGACAGTTCAGTGGAGACCAATGGAAGAGGTAGATGAAAGGGTGAGTTTGCTATTAGATGCGACAGTAGTTGTGCATGAGATTTGCACAAGCATTGGAGGAGATTACCCATGAGGATTGCGCAGTTGAAGCCAAGGAGATTTGAACTTGGATCTCTCATTGAACCAACTTGGATTGCGCAATAGAGGCAGGCAATTAGTGGATGAGTTTTGAACTTGTGACTTGTTCAAAACTGAGCTAGTTTGTGTGTAACTTTTGGAGACAGTACTGAGTACTTGTGAGGAGTATTGTACTGAGATTGTTACATGTTATCTTCTATTATAAGATACAAAATAGCTGGGGGTTTTCAGCTATAAGCTTTCCCCATTACATATTGTGTTTATGTGCGCATGCGACTGTTTCTATTTTTGCAACTTGTTGATCAATTGTAGAAGAGGTTATGTGTTATGCATGAATTTGAATTAGTGTGTGACCAAGATAATCTTAGTGGATAAATATTCATTATTCAGCAAATTTCTACATGGTATCGGAGCGAATTGATCATCGGGATCTATTGCAGTGATTACAATATTATTTTGGTAGACATAGTCTGTATCAGGCCAGGTAGCCTCTGGATCCATCCTTTCTCTGAAAGGTGATATATCCAGTAAATGCCCTTACAGTCGATATCTGTGCTAGAAATAATTTGTTCTCACAGATCCAAAAGCAGTTGAGTTTTTTGAGTTTGGAATTCGAATTTTGCAGTAGCTAGTGTTCTTGGTGTCGGAGTTGAAATGTCTTTCAACAGTTTGCGACTCGAATATGCCCTTGAAGGCAGTTCGAATTATGTTGCATGGAAAGATCGGATGGAGGCAGTATTAGAAGATAATGGGCTGAAGGAGTTTGTAGATATGGATTTCCAAAAGCCTACTGATCCTGCTGAAGTTGAGGCTTGGCAAAAGAAGATGGCGAAATTTCGAAGGATTCTGTTGGAGGGCGTAAAGGATCACATTGTATCCAGCCTGCATGGAAAAGCTTCTCCATATTTGATGTCGAAAGCGTTGAAAAATATATTCCAGAGAAAGAGCGACCAAAGGAAGCTGGCGCTCAAGGATAAACTCAGAAACATTAAGATGGAGAAAGGCGACAGTATCGCCAAGTACCTCACGAAGTTCACTCAATGCAGAGATGAGCTGGGAAGTGTGGGGGTGACTGTCGATGAAGAGGACTTGGTGGACCTGGCTCTCCTTGGTATTCCAAAGGCTTGGCATTCCTATCAGGACTCTGTCAATGGTCGGGAGAAGTTGCCGGGATGGGAGCGACTTTGGGCGGATCTCATGCAAGAGGAGATAAGGAGGACTACCAGGGACGAATCTTCATCAAAGGTATTTGATGAAGAAAATTGCGCTTTGGCTGCCAAAGAAAATAAGGGGAAGAGTAAGAAGGCTTCTTAGTCTGGTGCGAAAGGCAAGAAGCAAGACATGTCCAAGGTGAAGTGTTTTCACTGTCACCAGCACGGACACTATGCCACAAATTGTCCGCAGAAGAAAATAAGAAGGTCATTGATCTCTAGCCGGAGAGGGCATTGGCTTCTCCTCAATTCAACTAGATTTTTCTACGATCGCATGCTTGGTTTCAAGTGTGATGGGACTGCATGGTTCTTGGATATGGTGCCATTTTCACATGACCGGAGATCGAGATCTGTTTTCAGATCTGGAGGAGAAAGATCTTGGAGTGCACATCGAGATGGGCGATGATGGTAGATACAGTGCGACCGGTATCGGTACCATTTCCTTTGAGAGGGAGTCTGGTAAACCCTTCGTATTGAAGGAAGTATTGCATGTTCCAGGATTGTTGAAGAATCTGATCTCTGTGGCGATGTTGGAAGACAAGGGGTATGATGTTGTCTTCAGCGAGGGAAAGGCTTTCCTACGCAGTAAGACAACTAGAGAAACCCGGAAGATAGGGGTTCGAGTCAAGAACCTTTATCAGTTGCAAGTAGATGGCTGCGCAGCAATGGCATGCAAGGCGGAAGGAGTGGTGAGCCGGGATGATGGCGAGCTGTGGCACCGGAGATTGGGCCACCTTCACCATGGAGCTTTGAAGATACTGCAGCAGATTTCTACTGGGCTTCCTAAGGGCACTCTTGCGCAGTCAGATCAGTGCAAGGGGTGTACTTTAGGGAAGCATGTGAAAGCCACCTTTCACGAGAAGGATAGTCGCGCCACGACGATCCTTGAGAGAGTTCACACAGACGTGTGTGGTCCTTTCTCAGTAGCTTCGACAAAAAAGCACAAGTACGATGTGATCTTTGTTGATGATTTCTCTCGGAAGTGCTAGATCTTCTTCATGCAGAAGAAAAGCGAGACATTTTCAAAGTTCTGTGAATTCAAGGCGCTGGTAGAGAAGGAATCGGGGAAGCATGTGAAGGCTCTTAGGAGAGATGAGCTATGGTGGGACGACCACCGAATCTGAAAGACGTTTGGCAGCGTTGCATGGGATCTCGAGAGAGCCTTCCACACCCCATAACCCACGTGTGCCAGAACGGGGTTGCCGGGAGCTGCATGAAATCGTAATGATCGTGGGTGCTTCACGGGCGATGTTGCATGATCAGGGCCTACCCCTTCACTTGTGGGCTGAGGCATGCAATACAGCAGTGTATGTGCAGAACCATTGTCCTCACAAGGTTCTTGGCATGAGTACACCGGAGGAGGCCTTTTCTGGCAAGAGGCCTGATATTTCTCATTTGAGAATTTTTGGCTCACCTGTCTACATGCATGTGACGAAGGATGCCAGAAAGAAGTTGGATCCGACCACAGAGGTTGGAGTATTTGTGGGGTACATTGATACACCTCACAACTATCGTGTGTATTTTTCAGACAGTCGCAAGACTGTTGTGCGACGGGATATCAAGTTTCAGGAGGAGAAAGCCATGCAGTGTTTGCTTGAGAGGGAGCCACACTTGCATGTAGATGAGGAGCTGTTAGTTCCTAAGGAGGAGCTTCCGGATGTGGATCAGCCACAAGAGGAAGTTCATGTAGTGGAAGAAACCACTCTGCGGCCGCCAACCATCGTGAGGCGGCGCATCGCGGCTCGAAAGGATCGCTCAAGATGTGAGGAAGGTCAGAGGACCACCTACAAGACAACGCAACAACAGTATTGCAGACAGCTCAGCCACCGGATCGGCACACCGGATACATGGCTCAGAGTCAATGTGTCGTGGACGGAGCCATCCTCTTTGAGGAAGCCGTGGAGGAACCCGCATGGAGGATGCGCACCGCAATGGTGATTCACCTGCCGTGTAAACAATGCATGGGAGATTGTCCCAAGACCGGAGGGGAAATCAGTGGTGGGTTCGCAATGGATCTACAAGGTGAAGCAGGCGGCTGACGGGAGTGTGGAGAAGTGCAAGGCGAGATTTGTCGCCAGTGGCTTCTCACAGATCGAGGGGATCGATTATGAGGAGACCTTTGCACTTGTCGCAAGGTACTCTTCCATACGGACGATCCTACCTCTCTCAGCGCAGATGGGATGGCACATCCATCAGATGGATGTGAAGACTGCGTTCCTCAACAGAGTCATTGAGGAGGAGGTGTACATAGAGCAGCCTGAAGGTTTCGAGATCTTTAGCAGTGAGTCGCATGTTTGCCGACTCAAGAGAGCAATGTACGGGCTGAAGTAAGCACCTCGTGCTTGGTACACACGGATAGACAGTTATTTCACCGGACTTGGATTCTCCAAGAGTGAGGCGAATCCCAACTTGTACCAGATTGTGGTGGAGGGGAAGTTGCTGATCATTGTACTGTATGTATATGATTTGATTTTGACGGGTGATGAGCTGTTGATACTTTCATGCAAGGAGGATCTTGCACGAGAGTTTGAGATGAAGGACTTGGGCCTCCTTCATTATTTCCTGGGATTGGAGATTTGGCAGAACAGTGGAGGACTGTTTGTTTCTCAGGATAAGTATGCCTGGGAGATACTAGAGAGGTTCAACATGCATGGCTACAAGCCTGTTGATACTCCTCTTCCTGGTGGTTGGAGGAAGGAGGATGCTACTTCAACGGAGGTAGTGGATGCCACTGTCTATCGACAGTTGGTGGGGTCGCTTATGTATCTGGTCAATACACGACCCGATATATGCTATGCTGTTAACCAGCTTTCGCAAGCTGTGGTTAAGCCTACCAAGCTCTTCTGGAAGGCAGGCAAGCATGTATTGCGTTATCTTAGTGGCACATCGGGATATGGTCTATGGTACAGACAGGAGGATGGAGCGAAGCTTTCCGTCTTCACTGATGCAGATTGGGCAGGGAGCCCAACGGACCGAAAGAGCACATCTGGAGGAGTTTTCAGCATTGGGTCGACAGCAGTTTCCTGGTACAGCAGGAAGCAGAGATCCGTGGCACTTAGTTCAGCAGAGGCCGAGTACATGGCAGCAAGCTTGGCTGCATGCGAGGCTATTTGGATGAGGAAGATCCTCGTTGGATTGTTCGGGTTGCACTTGGAGCCTACTGTGATTTATTGTGATAACCAAAGCTGCATCAAGCTCTTGGCTAATCTAGTATTTCATGATAGATCCAAACACATCGACATCAGGTACCATCATATCAGAGATTGTGTTCAGCGGAGAATCATGTTACTTTCATATATTCCCACGAAGGATCAGGATGCTGACATCTTGACGAAGGCGCTCACCAGGAGCAAATTCGAATTCCACAGAGGCAGGATAGGGGTTGAAGATAATCCATATCTTGTTGAGAGGGAGTGTTGAAAATGCAACAAGATGATGGAGCTTAGTGAAATGAAGTCGCCTTCACTAAGTGGGCCCGCAGGCTATTTTTGGCGCAAAGTCTATTTTTAGACTATGTCTATTTTAGACATATGGAGCATGGTCTAGGAGTTGCAGTATGATATTCTTGGATTATTGGTCGAGTTGGTAAAAATAGATGGACCTATATTTTTAGACATACAGGTCGAAGTCTATTTTTAGACTGCCTGTCTAAAAATAGGCCAGTCAAATATTATTAGCCCTTAATAATATTTGGACTCTAAACTTCAGTTTATTCTCTTACAGCACTTTAGTTAGAGCTACGGATGTGGCTCATGCATATGAAAGAAGGAATTACGCTATTCTTAGGGGTTTGGTGAGCTCCTGCATGGTTGAATTCAGTTAGGACTTCAGTGGCAGATTTTGGTGGAGTTGATGAGACAGTTGGTGGAGTTGTGTTCGGTTTAACTTAGTTGAACTAGTTGTGTTTAGTTTAACTGGCTAATACACTAGTAATGAGTGGAGTGAATTAAATATTATTTAATTCACTAAATTATTAACTCATTATTCAACTCAAGAACACATCAGTTCACTACAGTGCATGGACAGTTCAGTGGAGACCAGTGGAAGAGGTAGATGAAAGGGTGAGTTTGCTATTAGTTGCGACAGTAGTTGTGCATGAGATTTGCACAAGCATTGGAGGAGATTGCCCATGAGGATTGCACAGTTGAAGCCAAGGATATTCAAACTTGGATCTCTCATTGAACCAACTTCGATTGCGCAATAGAGGCAGGCAATTAGTGGATGAGTTTTGAACCTGTGACTTGTTCAAAACTGAGCTAGTTCGTG
The DNA here is from genome assembly GCA_034641835.2 of Pinus albicaulis. Taxonomy (NCBI): domain Eukaryota; kingdom Viridiplantae; phylum Streptophyta; class Pinopsida; order Pinales; family Pinaceae; genus Pinus; species Pinus albicaulis. Next base: position 550,303,891 of record CM076582.1, on the reverse strand, counting down.
TGTAACTTTTGGAGACAGTACTGAGTACTTGTGAGGAGTATTGTACTGAGATTTTTACATGTTCTCTTCTATTATAATATACAAAATAGCTGGGGGTTTTCAGCTATAATATTTCCCCATTACATATTGTGTTTATGTGCGCATGCGACTGTTTCTATTTCCACAAATTGTTGATCAATTGCAGAAAAGGTTATGTGTTATGCATGAATTCGAATTAGTGTGTGACCAGGATAATCTTAGTGGATAAATCTTCATTATTCAGCAAATTTCTACATCCCAAACCAAATTTTCCATAGAGTCCAGTTTGACACTGAATTCTCCTTTATAGATCCCTCAACCGCGGGCAGAGGTCATTCCCAAGATCCCTAAAGGCCATTACGCCAAACTGCCGCTTCTACAAAAGCCGTCCACACTTAAAACATAGTAGATGATTTGGCACAATCTCCTACTTCCATGTCAATGCTGGAAGTCCTCCATCATGCCCTTCACAAATTAAAGCTCTATTATATGCTCTGGGTGCTATGGATCCTTCAGATGATTGTTTGATCGTGTTTGATGTTGACAAGTCAGAACATCCCCCCTTACCTTTATCTGTCACCTTCCAAATACCAGTCAAGATTCGAAATGCTCTTGTCTCGTGTTGTATCATTGATGAGGGTGCATCCACTTGCATGATGTTTGCCTCTGTTTGGAATAAAATATGATCACTCGACTCAACCCGTCCACCATTGCTTTGTGTGCTTGGGACGATCAATATTCTTAGCCCCTTGGCATGTACCACAATTGTATTATCACTCTTATGGGAAAGACTGTTTGTATTGACATTGAATTCATTGAAACCCCCTTGGATTACATTATCCTCTTGTTTCGTAGCTATACCTATGTGATGTATGCTATCACATTCGCGGTTCACCGTAAGATGTGATTTCCTCACAAAGGAAAGATCGTTACCATTGATTAGTTAACATATTATGAACCAAAGTCTCAGACCTCCCCTTAGTATATCGTATCTTCAGTGGCTGCTAATAAATCAGTCGCACCTCTTACCTGTAGGAATTTACAAGGTAAGTTCCTTAGATCAAGAACCAAAGGTCATTGCTCACAAATAAATCACAAATCAGTACACCAGTATAATGACATGGTTAAAACCCTCAAATAGGGAAACAATCCACGGCATGAGCCAATGTGGCCACTTTAGGAAATTTACTAATATAAAAGGAAAATTTACATATGTTTCTCTCATAAATGGTTACAGGAAAAATGACCCTCCATTCTCTTTAAATAGAGATCATGGACCAATCAGGTGTTAAGCCACGGATCAAGTGTCGTTAATACCGAGGTGAGAGATAACCGTCAGATCAGTACAAATCATGATTGTCAGATAAGTTACAAATGTACATGGTAAAGAAACATACTTTACCTAACTCTACACTAGACTAAGTTATTGTTAACTTTTTCCTATGTGTCGGAATATCCTAACGTCCCCCCTTAAGAACAACTTGGGATAGGATTAAAGGATTTACAAAGGTGACACAAAAGGAGCCTATTTAATATGTGTCGAAATATCCTAACATCCCCCCTTAAAAAAAAATTGGGATAGGATTGAAGGATTTACAAAGGTGACACAATAGGAGAAGGAAGGAGGCATTAGAGCCTAAGAGTGAAAAATGCATTTTTTTTGGATATTCTGAAGATGTCAAAGGATATAGACTTCTTCAAAAAAAATCCAAAAATATAATCATTAGAAGAGACGTAAAATTTGATGAAAATATATCAGCCTGCGAGCCTAGTTCGGTGAGTGTGCCACCCTTGGCCTGCGAGCCTAGTTCAGTGAGTGTGCTACCCTTGGCCTGCGAGCCTAATTCGGCATATGTGCCACCTCTCTCTCTCTCTTCTATTTTTAATAAAATTCCTTCTAGTTCAGATGATGATATAATGAGGATGAAAATCCTCCTCCACCTCTTGAAATTGTTCCTTATACTCCATTGCTTCCAATATGGGTCCGTTCTACTCGGGATGCAGCAGGTTCTCTTGCAGGTGACCCTGTGTTGGACGGATAAATCGTTCTTGTGGAAAAGACATATCTCCCTAGTATCCTATGATAACTAGCAACAAAAAGACATATGTAAACTACTTTCTATAGATTATATTTGATCTAGAATTATCTATAATGAAGGATTTAGGACTTACTTGTAGTCCAATGCTGATCGTAGTCTTCTTTCCTGTCGCTTTGAATACGTCTCCTTTTAGGATCTGCAATAAAAAACATAAATGAATCAGAAGCACCTGCATAATATAGACTAAGTCATAAACCATAAATCTATCTTGATGATCAAGGAATTCAAGAAATAAGCCATTTAAATAAACAACTCATTGAGAAAACAAGATCCATTTGTATTATCTTTGATGAAGAAAGGAGCCTTACAACCATGTTCGCCTTGATGTCGTACAGGTCCTTCTGGGGTCCGGAACAAGCGTTTCCTCTACTTTGACAAGCATTTGCACTCTCTTGACTAACATACACATGAGTGTGTAATCATTCCCATATGATAACTAGTTAAGAGAGTCTGAGTTTTTCCAACAATTCTCCTCAACAAATCTCAAAGCCTAACTTCCCTTGAGGCTGAAATATGGCCTCAATTTATAGCAAAAGAGAAGAGGTTGCAGCTCCAAATAAGAGGGGATATAATCCTCTTTCAAAGGGATTAAGTTCCACATACCAAGGGGTAGGCTCCTTTAATGGAGGGATGAATGTACATGAAAGGAGCGAACTTTCCATCGAATAATTGCTTCCAGAAGCTTCCAGATTCAACCAGTTGGGCTTCCAAATTTTACTTCCGCCTTTACTTTACCTTTTACAGGAATCCACACTTTGAATGAAGAAAAAGTTCGGCCGGTTCTGCATGTTCTAGAGAAAACAGAAGCGGCACCACAGGTAATAATAAGAGAAAGTGCGGTACAAGTATTTTATGACTTTTATAAGCTTTTCTCTCAATTTAAAGGCTTGGTTTTAGGAACTTGATGTTTTTAGAATTCTAAGGGAGTACTGTATGAGTAATGATGAACCCATATAGACAGTAAAACGTCATGGTGACAATTTTAGTGTAACAAATTTCCCCCTAAAGTGCGAAGTCTGAGACCATTCGAAGAGTGATGTGCTTTATCATTTTGAGGATTAGCTTGTGGACACCCCAGTCGGAATCCTGTAAAAAAATTCAATGCAAAACACACACACACACACACACACACACACACAGATATATATATATATATATATATATATATATATATATATATATATATATATATATATCATCGTTGAGGTAGGCTTTCCCATACTTAGATCAAACACTAACTAAAACTTGTTCTGATGTAGAAATGATCTTACTATCACAATAATAATGTAGACATAGTATGGATGCAACCATCTGTTTATGAATAGTCTATTGCATAATGAATAATAAAACTCCTTGCAGCCTGGATGGTGGAAAATTGGTCTAGGGTCTTGATCTCCACTACCTGAAGTAGTACGATTCTATCCATGCGATTGATTGTGTCAAAGTCGAACATGGTAGAAACCACTTGATTAACAGTCAATGACGTGAACTGTTAACAAGTGTGAGAGAAACCACCAATAATAAAAATGGCTCTCAAAGTACTCAGTACAATCCATGGAATGTGAATAAATGATCTGAAGTCGAACATTTCACAGAATCGTTCGATGGAAGGTCAATGATGCAACCTATCATCGAAGGCGAGAAAATTGCCATTAAGGCATGTAGATTCCAAGGTACTGAAGGATTCTAGATCAACTTCCTGGATGATGAGCTGTCGTTGATAGAAAGTGATCTATCGTAGGAAAACCCACGACACGAAACCATTAGATGAAGTTTTGTAGAAATTTTTGAAAGGATTGATTCAGGGATGGTCAACGCAAATGGAGACAAATGTTTGCAAATGAATGGTTTATTTGAATTGCCCTCTTGAACACATAACGACACTGCAGATGGTTTGGTGACAATTGACCTAAGATAATACCCAGAAACCAGCTGAATAATTTCAATATGGTTTGATTAACTAATAGGCAAAGGATTTTCCCAACCCAGGTAGAAGTGTGACAAAAAGTGTCATGTTCAAGAGTGGTAAACTGCTTTTTAAACAAAGTGTGACAAAAGGATTCATTTTCTCTCTTTTTCCCCCACCATTTCTGGCAAGTACCTCTTTATTTTTGACAAGATTGAGGAGGATAAAATTTTCTTGTTATATAAGCTTATCCTTCGGATGAGTCCAAATTAGTTTAAAATTGAACCCTAAGAAGGAGTGGTTCGTTCTTGTTTGTAATCGACAGGTCCTTTACTGTTAAATTTTAATGAGTCCAATATAGGAGAAACTCGGTGTTTTTCAATTTTAGGGAGTCAGAAGAAAAAATTAAGGAAACTCCGTGGGAGTACTTTTTCGTAAATTTAGTCTCTCAAGCCCGAAAAAGGATAAAATAATACAAGGGAGAACTCTATTTACCATGATTAGTCAATGTATACTTTTTTCGTAAATAGTCCATTTCAATTCGAAAAAGAGGTAAACTTATACTGAAGGGACAACTATTCATTCCTTTAACGAGTTTGAATAGTCAAGTACTCAGCAATATTTTCATCTTTAGAGTCTCTGAAAAGGGCTTAAAAGAGAACTCCAAGGTTTCGTTTTTTCGTAATTTTCAAGAGTCCGAAAAAGTGATAAAAGTATACTCAGTAGTTTCGCTTTTTCTGTAAGTTTTAACGAGTTCAAAAAAGTAATAAAAATGTACTCATTTGATTTTTCATAATTTTTACCGAGTTTGAAAAAGTGATAAAAATATACTCGTTTGTCAAAAGGACCATTTTACCCAAAAAATCCTGTATTCTGCACAAAAACTCAAAAATTAAACATACCTATTTATGATTAATAAAAATAATTTGGAAAACAAGTTTTCAAAGTGAAAAATAAACAAGATTGATTTTATTTATTCAAAAAATATTATAAAAAGGAGTTTTTCTAAATCATTTTTACCATTTGACTTTATAGTGAAAATTGAGAGCTTTTGGTAAAAAAACGTTCCGGAGGAGATTACGGAAGATTCGCCCGTCAGAATTGAAAACTGTCAGTTCCAGGTACTGCACATCATCCTTACCTTCATTTTTGTCTATTTACTTTCTCAATTTAGGGCTTAAATTTATTTTTAGAGAGCAAAATATGTTGAAAAAATCGCTCACGGGGGTCCGTAGGAAAAACACATGGAACTTGCGGACCCCGACAATTTTGCAAAGGAAAAATTGTCGTGGTCCCGCACCTTACGCATAAGATACGTGCAGAACCATGCAATTTTTTTATGAGAAAAGTGCGGAGGCACCGTAAGAAAAAATAAAATGAACAAATCTCCCAATTTAAACCAAATTTTCCACTCAAATTGTTTCTAATCTTTCAATTTGTCCATTGCAGGATTTTTACAATGCTTGAGTGGAGAGAACGTGAGCATGAAGAGGTTGATGATGTGGCCATGTTACATCCACTCACATTACATGTTTTAAGAGAATGTGGTTTGTACAAATTTTGGGCCATTCAGGGTATGAGGGCTCAATTAGATTTGCTTACCTTGCTAGTAAACAAATGGGATGTACAGGAACAATGCTTTATCATTGAAGGTCACTAGCTCAAAATTGAGCTGGAAGATATATACTTTCTCACTGGTTTATCAAAGAGGGGTGAACCACTCTCTTTGTTTGGGGCTAGGGTAGGTGGCCAGTCCTCCGCTAGCCTTCAGGAAGAATTTTGCAATGAAGAAGCAGACCCCAAAGATAAACGCATTAACATAAAAACCATTATTCGTCCTGAGCTCAAAATGGTTGCGTTTACTGTAACCAGGTTATGTGGGAGCGCAGCTCCTCATGTTGCTACAAGATCCCAAATGCAGACTGCTATTGAATTATTTAGAGACACCATTTTCAATTGGTGTGAGGCAGTGTTGGCCAATGTCAAAGGCCAACTGACTAGAGAAAAAAATGCGAAGTTGAAAAAATTCGGGTATGGAGCGATTGTGGTCACCTATGCTCTAGAAAGAATTCCACTTGCCCCACAGATGATTTCAATTGATCATGGTAGAGTCAAAGAGCCTTGGATGGTCTGATGGGTTGCGTTGATGTCCCGTCATAGTGAAGGCAGCGAGGTTGTTCGTTTCACTCTAGCTTATTTTCATTGGTTGGAGAACCAAATCTTTGCGATAGAAGATTTCCCTTATGATGGGATAGATTTCCACGACGATTGAGAGATGTCTCTTCCTCCAGGGACATAGTGGGATGACTCAGGTAAGAATCATTTTGACATGTTCTAAATTCTAATTTTTATTTTGTTTTTTGAATCGTCCAAAACTGATGACAAAAATTTGTGGGTCCATGTCGACCAGCCACTTTCCATCCTTTTGACAGGAAACTAGCTGCAGCAGCACCACCACCACAGGATCAGACAACAGAGGTGCTTACTGACCTGGAAAACCATCTGGATCAGTTGACTTTAGATATTCCAGAGACTACCATAGATGACATTCCGCTCCGCTTACGGAGATATGTTATCGGGTTTCGGGACTGTTCAGGAGATTTATGAGCAAGGTGGCATGGGCTGTAGTGTTTTATCATGATCATCACCATGGATAGTGGATGATTGATATTGTAGACTTATATCATTTTTTTTGTATCACTTTTTTCTGATCATAAGGCCTTTTGAACCTATGATCGAGGACGATGTAATATTTTTTGAATACTACTCTTATGCTATGATATTACTATTATTTCCTGTTATCTGTCTTAACATGTTATCGAATGTTATTTTTATCTACTTCTTTAATTATCGCAAATGTCTGTTTATAACACTAGAAGCTACTGCATCAGCTAATATGTTTAAATTTCTCGGAATGTGTTGATACTCAATATAATCAAATTCTCGTTCCAAGAGACAAAATTTCAAAAATAAAATTAACAACACTGGGTTTTTTATTGCATTTACTATATTTAATTGTAATACAACGATTTCATAATCTAACCTAACGATCAAACTTCGAATTCCAAATGAAATTGATTTAGACAATAACTCAATAGCTGCGCTGTACTCTGCAATATTTTTCATCGTTTGATCGAGGCTTACCCCTTGCATAGATACTAACTCATCAGTGGGTGAATAAATAACCCAAGTTGCGGAAGAAATGTTCCATGTACTACGACAAGAACCATAAAAAAAACCAATTTATTTTTGAAGGGACGTTGACATCTGTAAAATCAAGAGTGATCCAGATAAGCAGGGATAGTAGTAGAAGCACACTTAAACTAGGCATGCTCTTCTAATCTACAACACGCCAGCTTATGAAAATAACTAATACACAAGGAAGATCTCCACATAAGAATCAAGCATAATATTTCTTCAGATAAAGCCCATTTCTGGGTTTTCCTAAAGAGACCCTCTCAAAGTCAATCAGTTCATAGGCCCCTTTTGCAAGCTGTCGCTTGACAATATAAGGACCATGCCACATGGGTTCAAATTTCCCAACCCCTATCTTATCGTTAGATTGATCATAAACCAAGACTAGGTCTCCTTCTAAGAAAATATGAAGTGTAACACTTCTATCATAGTGATCTTTCATTCGTTTCGCATGAGCTTCGGTAGATAATGCAGCGGTGCGTCGATTCTCATCTAATTGAGCTAAGTACAAAAAGCGTTTATCTTCTTCAGAAGTGGCTTGTAGTAACTCTATGGCTAGTTGGAGTGACAGTATCTCACATTCAATCGGTAATATCACTTATAAACTGTAAACCATTTGGAAAGGGGTGAAACCTGTCGATGTTTTTGCTGAGTTTTGATATGCCCAAAGTGCCAAGAAAGGCATGGTATGCTAATTCAATTTATGAGTTTCGATGATTCGTTTGATCATGGTGACTAAAACTTTATTGATAGCTTCAACTAAACCATTAGCCTGTGGGTAATATGGTGTAGAACTGTCATGGCGCAAGCCAAGTTGATCAGTCAATTCGGTCATCATGATGTTTTGAAACTGACTCCCATGGTTAGTAATTATCGCTTGGGGTACTCCGAAACGAGCATTCACATGATTGAACATGAAATTAGCTACAGTTTTTCCATTTGTCACAAATGTAGGCATCGCCTCGGCCCATTTGGTAAAATAATATACTGCGAGAATAATATACCCATGCCCCTTGGTCGAGTGAGGGATACATGTAATGAAGTCAATGCCCCATTTTGGAAAAGGATCGACAATATTATAGGGTGAAGAGGAGCAGGTGGTGCACACATCTTGCGATCAAATATTTGACAGTTGTGGCTTTTCAGATAGAAGAAATACAATATTTAAATAAGGACGACCAAAAATAGCCAGCGCGCAATATTTTTTGGGCTGTGGCATACCCTGACATATGACCGTCACATGCTCTATAGTGACAGTCATTGAAAAACTTTTAAGCTTCATCAAGAGTTAGACAACGTCAAAAAATAGTTATCTATCTTAACATGTTATCGAATGTTATTTTGATCTACTGCATTAATTATCGCAAATGTCTGTTTATAACACTAGAAGCTACTGCATCAGCTAATGTGTTTAAATTTTTCAGAATGTATTGATACTCAATATAATCAAATTCTCGTTCCAATAGAAGAAATTTCAAAAATAATATTAACAACACTAGGTTTTTAATTGCATATACTCTATTCAATTGTAATACAACGAGTTCAGAATCTAACCTAACGATAAAACTTCGAATTCCAAATGAAATGGATTCAGACAATAACTCAATAACTGTGCTATACTCTGCAATATTGTTCATCATTTGACCTAGGCTTACCCCATGCATAGATACTAACTCATCAGTGGGTGAATAAATAACCCAAGTCGTGGAAGAAATGTTTTGTGTACTACGACAAGCACCATCAGCAAAACCAATGTATGTTTGAAGAGACGTCGACATCAACAAAATCAAGAGTGATCCAGATAAGCAGGGATAGTAGCAGAAGCACACTTAAACTAGGCATGCTCTTCTAATATACAACACGCCAGTTTATGAAAATATCTAATATACAGGGAAGATCTCCACACAAGAATCAAGCATAATATTTCTTCAGATAAATCCCATTTCTGGGTTTTCCTAAAGAGACCCTGTCAAAGTCAATCAGTTCATAGGCCCCTTTTGCAAGCTGTCGCTTGACAATATAAGGACCATGCCACATGGGTTCAAATTTCCCAGCCCTTAGCTTATCGTTAGCTTGATCATAAACCAAGACTAGGTCTCCTTCTGAGAAAATACGAGGTGTAACACTTCTATCATACTGAGCTTTCATTCGTTTTGCATGAGCTTCGGTAGATAATGTAGCGGTGCGCCAATTCTCATCTAATTGAGCTAAGTACAAAAAGCATCTCTTCTTCAGAAGTGGCTAGTAGTAACACTATGGCTAGTTGGAGTGATGGTATCTTGCATTAAATTGGTAATACCGCTTCTAAACCGTAAAACAGTTGAAAAGGGGTGAAACCTGTCGATGTTTTTGCTGAGGTTTGAGATGTCCAAAGTGCCGAAAAAAGCATGGTATGCCAATTCAATTTATGAGTTCCGATGATTCGTTTGATCATGGTGACTAAAACTTTATTGATAACTTCAAGTAGACCATTAGCCTATGGGTAATTTGGTGTAGAATTGTCATGGCACAGGCCAATTTGATCAGTCAATTCGGTCATCATGATGTTTTGAAAATGACTCCCATGGTCAATAATTATCGCTTGGGGTACACCGAAACGAGCAATCACATTATTGAACACGAAATTAGCTGCAGTTTTTCCATCTGCCACAAATGTAGGCATCGCATTAGCCCATTTGGTAAAATAATATACTGCGAGAATAATATACCCATGCCCCCCGACCAAGTGAAGGTTACATGTAATGAAGTCAATGCCCCATTTTGAAAAAGGACCGACAAAAATTATAGGGTGAAGAGGAGTAGGTGGTGCATGCATCTTACAATCAAATATTTGACAGTTGTGGCATTTTCGGATAGCAGAAATGCAATCTTTAAATAAGGACAACCAAAAATAGCCAGCGTGAAATATTTTTTGGGCCATGTCATACCAAGACATATGACCACCACATGCTCTAGAGTGACAATCATTGAAAACCTTTTTAGCTTCATCAAGAGTTAGACAACGTCGAAAAACAGTTATTTGTCTTAACATGTTATCGAATGTTATTTTGATCTACTACTTTAATTATCGCAAATGTCTATTTATAACACTAGAAGCTACTACATCAACTAACGTGTTTAAATTTCTCAGAATGTGTTGATACTCAATATAATTAAATTCTCGTTCCAAGAGACGAAATTTCAAAAATAATCTTAGCAACACTGGGTTTTTAATTGCATATACTCTATTCAATTGTAATACAACGAGTTTAGAATCTAACCTAACGATCAAAGTTTGAATTCCAAATGAAATTGATTTAGAAAATAACTCAATAACTGCGCTATACTCTGCAATATTGTTCATCATTTGACCAAGGCTTACCCCATGCATAGATACTAACTCATCAGTGGGTGAATAAATAACCCAAGCTGTAGAATAAATGTTCCGTGTACTACGACAAGCACCATCAACAAAACCAATGTATTTTTGAAGGGACGTCGACATCTGCAAAATCAAGAGTAATCCAGATAAGCAGGGATAGTAATAGAAGCACACTTAAACTAGGCACGCTCTTCTAATCTACAACACGCCAACTTATGAAAATAACTAATATATAGGGAAGATATCCACACAAGAATCAAGCATAATATTTCTTTAGATAAAGCCCATTTCTGGGTTTGCCTAAAGAGACCCTGTCAAAGTCAATCAGTTCAGATGCCCCTTTTGCAAGCTATCGCTTGACAATATAAGGACCAGCCACATGGGTTCAAATTTCCCAGCCTCTATCTTATCGTTAGCTTGATCATAAACCAAGAATACGTCTCCTTCTGAGAAAATATGAGGTGTAACACTTCCATCATACTGAGCTTTCATTCGTTTCACATGAGCTTTGGTAGATAATGCAGCGGTGCACCGATTCTCATCTAATTGAGCTAAGTACAAAAAGCATTTCTCTTCTTCAGAAGTCGCTGGTAGTAACTCTATGGCTAGTTGGAGTGACATTATCTTGCATTCAATCGATAATACTGCTTCTAAACCATAAACCAGTTGAAAAGGGGTGAAACCTGTCGATGTTTTTGCTGAGGTTCAGTATGCCCAAAGTGCCGAAAAAAGCATGGTATGCCAATTCGATTTATGATTTCTGATGATTCGTTTGATCATGGTGACTAAAACTTTATTGATAGCTTCAACCAGACCATTAGCCTACGGGTAATATGGTGTAGAACTGTCATGGCACAAGCCAAGTTGATCAGTCAATTCAGTCATCATGATGTTTTGAAAATGACTCCCATGGTCAGTAATTATCGCTTGGGGTACGCTAAAATGAGCAATCACATGGTTGAACACGAAAGTAGCTGTAGTTTTTCCATCTGTCACAAATGTAGGCATCGCCTCGACCCCTTTGGTAAAATAATCTAGTACGAGAATAATATACCCATGCCCCCCTGCCAAGTGAGGGTTACATGTAATGAAGTCAATGCCCCATTTTGGAAAAGGATCGACAACAATTATAGGGTGAAGAGGAGGAAGTGGTGCACGCATCTTGCGATCAAATATTTGATAGTTGTGGCATTTTCAGATAGCAGAAATACAATATTTAAATAAGGACGGCCAAAAATAGCCAGCGCACAATATTTTTTGGGCTGTGGCATACCCAGACATATGACCACCACATGCTCTAGAGTGACAGTCATTGAAAACATTTTCAGCTTCGTCAAGAGTTAGATAACGTCGAAAAACAGAGTCCGCACCATGATGGTATAGTGTGTCAACAACAATATGATATTGCTAAGACTGGAAATAGATTTTTCATTGTTGTGACCATGAGAGTTCGGGCCGAAAGGTTAGGGTTTGGAGATAAATGATGATATATCCATACCAAGGATCGATGGTACTGATAAGAAACAAAGATTCATACGCGATCGGATGTTCTGCCACAGTTTCTTTGATTTGGATTTTTCAAATTCCAAATAAAACTCCTGTAGGATAAAAATCCATTTGGAGTATTTTCCCCCTAGCAGTTGTTTGGTCAAAAAATACATCATAGGGTTACAATAAAAAAACACTGTTGTTTTGTGTAACAGTATGTAATGACGAAATCGTTGGACAACTTGAACTATTGCCAAGGCCAATTTCTCCACATGTGAGTACTTGATTTTGGTCGGATGCAGATTGCGACTAAGATAATAATTCACATGTTCGTTGTGGAATTAATCTTCCTAAAATAAGACAATGCCAATCATAGAATTTGAGGCTGCTAGGTATAAAAAGTAATCCTGGTTGTAATTGGGAGGATGCAATAACGGTGCATGGGTCAACGCGTGTTTAAGAGCATCAAAAGATCGATCAGCAATCTTGTCCCAAAAGAAAGGAATATTCTGTTTTAACAACCTGGTAAAATATTTGGTTAACTCAACATAGTTAGGAATGAACCGACGTAAAAAGTTCACTTTCCCTTGCAAACTTTGGAGTTGGCGAAGAGTATAAGGAGGAGGTAAATTGATGATAGCCTCAACCTTCGATGGGTCGACACGAATGCCTTCCTTTGAGACAAAAAATCCCAACAATCATCCAGATTCAACACAAACGACACATTTTTGAGGATTCAGACGAATCCTATAATGCCTACATCTCATAAAGATAGCTCGTAGATGAGTAAGATGATCTTCTCTATGCGATGAATGAGCAGGTAAAACATCGAGATAGGGTTGCACAATGTGTTTAATGTCATGAAATGCATAATACATTTCCCTCTGAAAAGTTGCGCCAGCGTTCTTAAGTCCAAAAGGTAATTTGCAGTAAGAAAAATTCCCCCACAGACAAATGAAAGTTGTTTTGGGTTGATCTACAGGGAGTATGTTGATTTGATTGTAGCCCGAAAATCCATCCAGAAACGAAAACATTTCGCTTCCGACATAATCATCAATAATTTGATCGATATAAGGGGTTGGATAATTGTCTTTTGGACAAGCTCGATTTATATCCCTATAATTGATACATACTTATATTTTCCCTTGTTTTTTATTAACAGGAACAATATTAGATACCCAATCCGTTAAAGGTATTGGATAAATAAAACCATCACAAAGTAATTTCTCAATTTTTGCTTTAATAACGGCAGCTTTTCGCAGATGTATCTAACGTAATCTTTGTTGGATAGGTTTAGCATCGGGGTATGTTTTAATTTCATGAACAAAAATTGATGGATTGAATCCTGACATTTCTTCATATGACCAGGAAAAAATGTCACGGAATTCCTGAAATAGGGCTTTATATGCTTGGATTTCATCTGGCGTACAAGAACTTTTCAACAATTCCTGGTTTCACTGAGATGTCAATAGGAACTATCGTACAAATGTTTGCTAAGTTCAATTCAAAATCATAATTTGTGAGAGGATTTCGGGGTTCGTTGACCTAATCAGCGGTAAAAATGGAGGAAAAATCAATTTCAAAATGATCGAGATCAGGTAAGAACGATGATCGATGATGTATATATTCCCATGGTAATTATTCTATAGACAAAAATTCATGAATATGATCATCAGTATTGAATACTTGTTGAACAGGATTTGGAATTGATGGCGAAGCTGAGCTTGATATCGAAAGTGATTCCTCATTGATCACATTCACTAGATCAAGTTTAGTTGAAGGGTATCAGAAAATGACTGTATTTCCTGATATGCTAATTCAAAAGGACTCAAAGGCATCACGCCATCAAAATAATCTGGTTATGAGTTTGAAGGTACTATCCAAGGATCATCAAAGGAAATAGTACTTGATGTAATCATATTGATGTTAGCAATAGGAGGCGGTATGTTGGGAGTAGGTAGGGAAAAAGTTCCCAATAAAGCATAATCTTTAAGTAAACCTACTCCAACATATTTATAAGGGATAGTCGATTTCTGACATGTTGGATTCTATCAGTAGTGGTTGGGTCGGATGAATAATATTAGAGCTGATCTATTTTCACGATCTTTCCTTTATGAGGAAACATGATGAGACGAAAGACCGATGATAAAATAAAATTCATGGCATAAGACCAACTGCGACCCAGGAGAAGGTTGTAATCTAGAGGGGCATCAACCACTTCCACATCTAGATTAACGGTTTTTCCTTCGACCTTTATAGGTAGATCCTGTAAAATACCATACGGATGGAATCCTCTTCCATCAAAATCTTTGAGGATAGTCGGTGATTCGTTAAGTGTTGGAGAACCAAGTGATTTTCAGCATTTTAACGACATGATACACGTAGAAGCCCCTTCATCAATTACAGTACGAAAGCAACGTTTGTTTTTGACTAAAATTAGAATTTGAAAAGCCATTTGATGAGGTAGGCGGTGGGTAAAATTTTCCAAATTGAAGATCATTGAATCCTGAAGATCTACGACTCCTATGGCTGACAATAGTAGTTTTCTTTGGGCTGGACAGGATTGCAGCACTTCCAAAGCTGACATCGCTGAAGGGGAAATCACCAAGTCTTCAACAATATTATAGTTCTGAGCAGCTCTTGCATGTGGATTTAAAGCTGATTTACGAAGTACACCTTTAGCAGGCGGTTTGATTACTAAGTCCGGATTTGGTTTCTCGATCTGTAGCAGATCAGAAACTGAGGGAGATGTAGTTGATATTGAATTAGGATTTTATAATTCTTTACCACAAAGAGGATTTTTACTACCATAATCTTGTGATCGCGTCACAACCATCAAGATATATTCTAGCATATTCGAGGAAGATCCAATCCTGTTACTATCTTGAGCAGGAAAGGGATCCTTCAAGACAGCAGGTATGGGCGAACCCTTAACAAATTTCGATACCTCAGCTCTATGCGGACACTATTTAGTAAAATGATCCTTATCACAGATCAGACAAGGATAACGAGGTTTTCGTTTATCGTCAGTTGGTTCAGTTTTATCGTTTTTATCTTTTGAAGATGATTTTTTTGTTTTATTCTTACCTTTCTTCTTACCACTAGTTTTAGGTTTGGCTGTAGATGATTCCAAAACATGAATATCGGCGAAAGTTTCAATGGAAGAATCTCCTTTTGGTGAATCGGGTAAAGTTATAATAGGAGAAGTCGTCTTGGAAGATTTCTTCTTACTCTTGCTAGTGCTAACAGAACCAGTTACGCCATCAGTGGCATGAGACCCTGAAGGAGTTGTAGTTAACCGATCAGGTCTTGGTAAATCAGGGATTTTGTCATACAAAGTACCTTAGTGTGTATATACAAGGTCAAGGTATTGAGCTTGAGCAATGACTTTCTCTTCTGTAACAACGCCTCCTTTGGCCACATCTTCAGTAATTTTGGGCAATAATGATTTGATAAACCATTTAGGAAAATTTTTATCTGGAATAAAGACTTTCACTAAATGTCTACTACGTATCCATTCATGAATGTGATCAGATATGTATGTAGATGTAGATTTTTTTAATGAGGTCAAAAATTCCATACCATTTTCGTATCTGATAGGTAACTGAAAATGGGTTAAGAAAGCAGTAACTAGTGCATTAAAAGTATTAAATGAGCCTCGTGGCAACTCAATGTACCATTTGGCAGCTAGACCAATGAGAGTTCTCTCAAAAAGACGTAATCGAATCGAATCATCGATTAGTGAATTGGATGCACACCAGAGGTGATAAGTCATAACATGATTATATGGATCCTCTCCTGACTTACCTTCAAACTTTGGAATATCATTGGGAAACTTATTAGGCATTGGCGGCCAATACGGAAGATCAAAAATATGATCATTCGTAAGGCGCGATAGATCAGGTAAATCTAAATTTGCTATGAATGGTAACCGATGGCTAGGTTCTTGATAACCTTGTGTGATCAAACCATTTCTAGGAGGAGGATATCTAGGATATCCTGGAATTGGATGCGCAATGGGAATTGTGAAACCTCCTGGATAACCAGTATTAATCGGACCAAACTGGGGTTGTTGAGGAACTTGATAAGTATACCTAGGATACGGATGATACTGATATGTTATATTTTGTGTAGTATGTCCAAATTGATACTGCCCCTGGTATGATTGATAAGTAAATTGTGGTTGACTAGTGAGAATCGTACTTGTACCAGATTGTCCTGTAGGTATTTGAACTGTAGGTCCTGACTGCGGCATAGATACTTGAGGAATTTTTACTGATATAGGGGTATTAGAAATAGGAGCTATAGATACTCCAGAAATAGGTGTGGTAGGTTGAACAGATGTTGCAGCGGCTCCAGAAGTTTGAGGCAGAGTTCTAGGTGTACTAGGCCCAGGCTGCTGAACAAAACCAGGTGCAGAGACTTGAATGGTAGGCTGGATAGGTTGCTGGGTTAGACCAAAACCTATGGGCTGTCTAGGTTGAATATGTAACTACACATTGGGTTGTAAAGTCTGTTGAATTTGAGATGGATCCCACACAATATTAATTCCAAGATATTGACCCATAGAAGGTTGTGCATATGAAGGACCATAACGAGGTTTAACATAAGTTTGATAATTAACTGGAAAATTTCCAACTCCTTGTCATAATGGTTGACTTGAAGGAGGTTGAAAACCTTGAGCTAGGTACTGACCTTGAGGTTGATATTGACTTTGAGGCATGTACTAAATTTGGGCTTGATATTGACCCTGAGGTAGGTACTGAATCTAGGGTTGATATTGATCCTAAGGTATGAACTGACTCTAGGGTTGATATTGACCTTGAGGTATGTACTATCCTTGGGGTTGATATTGAACTTGAGGTATGTACTGTCCTTGAGGTTTCTCCCCAGGTTGTAAATATTGTCCTATAGGTTGACCTCCAGGTGGTAAAAATTTACCTTGAGGTTGCCCTCTGGGCGGTAATTAACTACCTTGAGGTTGCCCCCCAGGTGGTAAATGACTTCCTTGAGGTTGAGGATTTGGATTATTTCCAGACATCATAAAAATCTGTTCTGTGTTCAACGTGCCAATGTTTTTTCCATTTTTACCAGATGATAACACTTGTTCAATTGGTTGAGGAGCTACTCCTGAGAAGGTACCAAAGAGTGACTGGTATCCCATAGGAACAGAGGAACCACCATATAAAAATGTTTTTTGACATTCAGAAAACATAGATGACTCACTCGACATAACTAATGAAGGTTGATAACCTCTTGGTGTAGGGTAAAAATGAATTCGGGGTGGTGAATAAGTAAGACTTGCATTTCGTAAAAAATCTGTCAATGATAAATACCAAGTGTCGGTTCTAAAAGGACTGTAGAATATTGATTCGCGCTCTCTAAGATTCAAATTTTCTTGGGTTTCGGGAAGAACTACGTCTTCGTCTGTACTAACAAGTTCTTCAATACATATGAGATCAGAAGGAAGATTTTTGGTAATGCGATGCCTTACTTTAGGTGAATCAGGATCACTAGAAGTCTGAGTAACAAATCCTGAAGATGATTCCAAAACAGTAGGTTCAATTTTTGGCTCAGAAATTTCAGGTTCTTCAGCTAATTCACTGGTTGCAGAAGCAATGTCAGTGATTTTAAAAATTTAAATTGGCTCTTGAACATATTCTACTGTCTGTGATTGATTTACTTCATGATAATCAGGATGAGTAATTATGGATGATTCTCCTGGTTCTGTCAATCTAATTCTACTGATACTATGTGGTACCAGAGCTTTCAGTCCTTCAAGTTGGCTTGGTGTATACTCAGGTGGTTTCCCCTGAAGTCTAAGAGATTGTCTTGGTAATACAACCACGATTAAAAATTATTAATCACACAAAATCAAAGAAAATTTCAATAAAAAATCCTAAAGTCACTAAGGAGACAAGAAAATAATCAAACGCTTATAAAATCTAGGAGATCAAACCTCACAAAAACAGTATATTCCCACACTAAAAACACTAGTTGGTGATGAAATCCAACATCATAGTATTTTAATGTAGAAATGGCAGTTGGAATAGTTACCTCGAAAACTTGCTTAATGAAAAAGACCAGTGCAAGTTTCTCCACTTAAACCATCTTGAGTGAAGATAACCCTCCAGAGAGTTGAAGTGAGTCTAGTCGACGTCTGCTCTAGGTAGAGTGGCATCTTTCCTCCACCGTCACCTTAGGAAAAAATCTTAAATTTTATGGCCAAATGGTCACCAACAGGAACACATATACTTGGGGGAACAGTCTACGATCCGATATATGCGCAAGGGTAGAGTAACAAAGCTCAATCCCCTTGAAGGCTCCTTGACATAATCTAAGGTATACCGAAAAGTGACCCCAGGCTCCTCGACAATGGTCAATCCAAGTTTTACCATTGTTAATATGCACACATCTTCTATTGTTCCCAATGAGATAGAAATGATCACCTCACTGGTTCGGATATGATCTCGTGCTTGAATCCTTTAGGAGGAGCGTCCCAGAGCATAAAAACTACTATTGGATTTTTCCTACCGCAAGACTGACTACTTTTTTGTTTTAATTGCCTCGGAGAGTTCATTACTCCCTACTCCAAGACACCAGCCTAAGCTATGTTGGTGAAAAGAGTCCTAGAAATATAAAAATTACTAGATTGATTTTAATTTAAGCGTTGCTTTTAATAGGTTATTTCCTAGGAAAATAGGTGCGAAAGTGAAAATTTGATGATATGTAGTGACCCGACTCAAAACACACTAAAAATGCATCTATTATGAGAAACAATTCATTTCCTTTCGATGAATTCTATCTAAAAGAAAGAGTTGAGAAATACAATCTTTTAAAACAATTCTTTCCTTCAAAACAAGAACATACGAAAAGAAATCTGATCTTATGAGAACTCAGAATGATCAATTGCTCAAAAAATGAAATCCCTTTATTCTTCAAGATCAAAACTACAATCAAACATTCTCCAACAGAAAACTACAATTTCTAGAAATAACACTCAAAACTAAAAACACTAATTTCGAGATCTAAAAATTCTAAGAATTAAATCTGAAATCAAAACTTTAAATATTTTGAGCATGTTTTTCTTAGTTTGTAATCTAACTAAGAAATCCTTTGCTGAAAATCAACAAAAACTCAAAAACATCGAATTATGGTTTTTTAAGTGAAATTCAAAACTTAATGAAAAAGTTTTTAAATATTTGCAAATGAGAAATGGATCTAATTCTCATAAAAAAATTTCTGTTATGAAGTCATAGACTCAGCAAGAAAACAATGAAATACCAGTGATCTAAGGTGTACAGAGGTTTCTGATCTTTGAGTGACATAGAGACAACACAAAAATCACTTATAACATGCAGATCTTATAGAAAATCATTCAAAATGTGAAAAGCTGAAAGAAACTATCACACAAATATTTCTGACAGAAAATACAAGTCTGCGTATATACTGAGAATCTTGCAAGCCGATCCTAGAAAAGAGAATTTTAAGTTTTAATTTTTTTTTTCTCAGGGTCCACAGGTTTTAGTGTAAACAGGTGCGGTTCCGTACTATGTATAGAAGAAAACAACAGAGATGACCGCACTGTGCTTAAAGACAAAGTGCGGAGACCAGAAAACTTAAAGAAAAATAAAAAATTCTAAAGCACTTTTTAGGGATTCTACAGGAATAAATTACCTAAGCCAGTATCAATCAATCAAAATCAGAAAAATAATTTCACAAGTCAAAAATAAAAGAAAACTAAGTTCAAGATGGACTCCCCAGCGGAGTTGCCATTTTGTTGGACGGATAAATCGTTCTTGTGGACAAGACAGATCTCCCTAGTATCCTACGATAACTATCAACAGACAGACAGATGTAAACTACTTTCTATAGATTATATTTGATCTAGAATTATCTATAATGAAGGAATTAGGACTTACCTATAGTCCAACACTGATCATAGTCTTCTTTCCTGTTGCTTTGAATACGTCTCCTTTCGGGGTCTACAATAAAAAAACATGAAAGAATCAGAAGCACCTGCATAATATAGTATAATTCATAAATTGTAAATCTATCTTGATGATCAAGGAATTCAAGAAATAATCCATTTAAATAAACAACTCATTGAGAAAACATGATCCATTTGTATTATCTTTGATGAAGAAAGGAGCCTTATAACCGTGTTCGCCTTGATGTCATACAGGTCCTTCCAGGGTCCGGAACAAGTATTTCCTCTACTTTGACAGCCTTTGCACTCTCTCAACTAAAATACACATGAGTGTGTAATCATTCCCATATGATAATTAGTTAAGAGAGTCTAAGTTTTTCCAGCAATTCTCCTCAACTAATCTCAAAGCCTAACTCCCCTTGAGGCTGAACTGTGGCCTCAATTTATAGCAAAAGAGAAGAGGTTGCAGCTCCAAATAAGAGGGGATAGAATCCTCTTTCAAAGGGATTAAGTTCCACATACCAAGGGGTAGGCTCCTTTAAGGGAGGGATGAATGTACATGAAAGGAGAAAACTTTCCACCGAATAATTGCTTCCAGAAGTTTCCAGATTCAACCAGTTGGGCTTCCAAATTTTACTTCCGCCTTTACTTTACCTTTTACAGGAATCCACACTTTGAATGAAGAAAAAGTGCGGCCAGTTCCACATGTTCTAGAGCAAATAGATGCATCACCGTAGGTAATACAAAGAGAAAGTGCGGTATAAGTATTTTATGACTTTTATAAGCTTTTCTCTCAATTTCAAGGCTTGGTTTTAGGAACTTGATGTTTGTAGACTTCTAAGGGAGTATTGTATGAGTAATGATGAACCCATACAACCAGTAAACGTCATGGTGAAAATTTTAGTGTAACACCTTGCCGATCAACGACGTACACATTCTCAGTTTGAAAGAGCCTCTTCCTTATTGCCTCAAGTTCCAGAAAATCTTGATCCAGAGACCTTTGAAGAAGCCTCTGGTCATTCAGATTGGGATGAAGCTATGAATGAAGAGTACCGTTCCTTATTGGAAAACGATACTTGGGATCTTGTTCCTCTTCCAAAAGGAAGAAAACTTGTCAGATGCAGATGGGTTTTCAAAACCAGACTAGATGGAAAAGTGGATAGACATAAAGCTCGTCTTGTTGCTAAAGGATTTTCACGAGTTGAAGGCATTGAATATACTGAAACCTTCTCCCCTATTGCCAAAATGAATTCAATCTGCCTTGTTCTTTCCATTGCTACCTCATTTAAATGGGAAATCCATCAGATGGACGTTAAAATTGCCTTCTTACATGGAGGTTTGCATGAAGAAATCTACATGGAACAACCCCCTGGCTTTATCCAAAAATACTCCAGCCTTGTTTGTCACCTTAGGAAGTCTCTCTATGGTCTCAAACAAGCTCCTCAGGCTTGGTATGCCAAAATGGATAGATTTCTATTAGATAATGGATTTTCTAGGTGTCATTCTGACAACACTTTCTACACCAAGAAAGTGGGTAAGTCCTTCACCATCCTTGTTATTTATGTTGATGATATTATTCTTACTGGTAGTGATCCAAACCATATAAACCATGTGAATTCTAGCCTCAAAAAAAAGTTTGAAATGACAGACTTATGACACTTTCATTATTTCCTTAGTCTTCAAGTCTTGCAATCCAAGGAAGGCATTACCCTCTCTCAGTACAAGTATGCCTATGATCTTCTACACCACTTTCACATGGAAGACTGTAAGCCAACCCCTTCTCCCTTTCAGTTTGGATTCAAGGTTTTCGTCACTTTTACTACCCCTGAAGTTGATGCTACCTTATATCGTCAACTTGTTGGTAAAATTATGTATCTAACCCATACCCGTCCTGACCTTTACTTTGCCGTTGGTCTTGTCGCTCGGTTTATGCATCAACCTCATGAAAGTCACTGGAAAGTAGCTAAAAGAATACTTTGATATATTCTAGGTACAGTTCAGTTCGGGATTCATTACAGTGCAGGAGCATCTCCATTGTTGATTGGCTTCACTTATTCTGATTGGGCTAGTGACCCTGATGATCAAAAGTATACTGCAGGATATGTATTCGCTCTTGGTTTACAACCTATTACTTGGTATTGTAAGAAAAAAAGTGCCATGTCTCTTTCTTTATCTGAAGCAGAGTATCGTGGTGTAGTTGAAGCCAATAAGGAAGCCATGTGGCTTCGTCAGATCCTGTCTGAATTTGGTCTTCATCAGCAGCATCCAACTAAACTTTGGTGTGATACTCAGAGTGCCATTCAGCTATGTAAAGATCCAGTTCTTCATCAGCGTATGAAACACATTGAAATCCACATACACTTCATTATAAATCTCATTGATGATTGTGTTCTTGAAGTGTAGTACTATCCAACCAATGATCAAGTAGCTGATATCTTTACAAAGGCTCTCACAGAAGCGAATTTTACCAAACTTCGATCCATGCTTGGAGTTCAAGAAAGTTTTCCTTAAGGGGGGATAGGCTCTAATGCATCCTTCCTTCTCTTATCTTGTCACCTTTGTAAATCCTTCAATCCTATCCCAATTTTTTCTTAAGGGGGGATGTTAGGATATTTCGACACATAGGAAATATGCTCCTTTTGTGTCACCTTTGTAAATCCTTCAATCCAATCCCAGGTTGTTCTTAAGGGGGGATGTTATGATATTTCGACATATAGGAAATAGTTAAGAATAACTTAGTCTACTGTAGAGTTAGGTAAAGTGTGTTTCTTTACCATGTACATTTGTAACTTATAATCCAACGGTCATGATTTGTAGTGATCCGATGGTTATCTCTCACTTCAGTATTAACGACACTTGATTCGTGGATTAACACCTGATTGGTCCATGATCTCTATTTAAAGAGCATGGAGGGTCATTTTTCCGGTAACCATTTATGAGAGAAACATATGTAACTTTTCCTTTTATATTAATAAATTTCCTGAAGTGGCCGCGTTGGCTCAGGCCATGGACTGTTTCCCTCTTTGAGGGTTTTAACCATGTGATTATACTGGTGTACTGATTTGTGATCTGTTTGTGAGTGGTGACCTTTGGTTCTTGATCTAAGGAACTTACCCTGTAAATTCCTACATTACTAGTGTTTCACATGGAGTATTTAAATATTCTACCTTGCTTGGTGCATTCCCTGGTCTCCCCCCTCTTATCTCTCACCCCAACTCATTGAATGTTTGCATGATGAAATCATCTCGGACTAGCCACAAGTGGTTCGGTTCAACCAGCCAACAGCCCGCGCCTCTACAACCTGCTGGTGGTCACTCGATGGAGCCTTCAGGACCTTCTTTTCAAGTACCTTGTCCCTTTGGTGGTGTCTCTTCCACTCTGTTTCAACCAGGAATGGTTCCCCTATCCTTAATTAGTTGGGAGCCATTCCGCCAAGCCATCACCCTTCCGGTCAGATACTGTTTCTAGCTCCCCCCTTTTGTAATATTCCCAAAAGGGAAAAGTAGGAATATAGAAAAAAATTCTTGAATAGCAGTGTAAAACATCACATAAAAGTATGATACCAATATGGAGCTTCTTTATTCATTAAATTAGAAGAAAACGTGCATAAAATAATGGGCCACAAAGTATATAACAATATACAACAAGCCTCCAATAGACAAAAATCTCAATGATGAGGTGCTGCTACTATATCAAAATGTTAGAGACACTGCTACAACACATTCATAGAAGCACTGTTACAAAAAATGAGTACACAAAAGATAAGGGCTAATATATGCCTAAAATATAATGTACAATGAAGATCAAGGCTCTATACAACCTCCAGAAAAAAAACCCAAATGGATCTCTAGGAAAAAACCAAATAATAAAATATGAGCTGCAACCCTAGGGCTGGAAGTATGTTGCAAAAAAATAATTGAAGAGTTATGGCTGAGATGATATAATAATAAGTATGCTCTCCTCCAATGGATCCTCCGGATGAAAGGCTGACCCCTTCACTAAAGAAAACACTCCCCAAATCACCTACTACAAATACCCTTGCAACTTCTCCCTAAAATAACATAGATCTAGACTGATACTGCACTGTAGGGGATAAAAACATTGTGGCCTAGTGCCAAACGTATCAATGATGCTCCAAGGTATCCTTTACTAGCCTCCCAAGAGAAATGAACCTTCCTCCAATGAGATATAGCTCAGAAATCACCCAAATCAACCCTCCACAACTTCTGCCCCACAACACAACACAACCTCAACAAGAACTATGCTGTACCATAAGATTGAAGCTTTGGCCTGATGCTTAATGTAGAAATATAGTGCAAAAATATTTCTTTGAGGCTCCTCAAGTATAGAGGTGGGATTCCCTCTCAGGAACACCCAATGCTAAACATCACTGCAATCTTAGCTATACAGCCGAAGAAAGCTATATGTCTAAATAGACCATATAATCAAAGCATCATAACATAAACATAAACATAAACATGAAGGAATATGGATGCCATCCTCTTCCTTATATAAGTGATGAGCTTCCTCACCCTAGGCCCCACTCATTAAAGGCACTACTTCCATGCATGGAGTCTCCACCCAAAACTACACTGTCTTATAATGAATGCCACTCCTCCATGAAAACGCTGTTGATTTGGTCAAAGTTGATCCAGTATATGTGTTCCATCCCCTTTTCACACACAAGGGTGCTTAAAAACGATGCTAAGAAGTCCTCCTTTCACATTAGCAGTGATTTTATTCATATTAAGGAGATTTTTGGGTCTCCATACCCTCTTATTCATCAAACAAGGAAGCAAAAACAAAATTTAATATTCCAACTAGCTCATGGCTAATTGGGAATATTACAGTCCTCCCCTCCCAAATGTTGCTTGTCCTCAAGCAACTGTAAATGTGAGTGCTGCAACTCTTCTCCTCCACCATTGGTGACACCTCCATGAGATAAGCTCCCCTCATAATCCAAGTGTCTCCCAATCCATCCCTCCATGACATGCTCCTCACAAGTTCTCATGAGATTCAAATGAATCATCCCACAAGGAAGAAAAATTCCCAATGAAGCAATCATGGTTTTCCCAATGTTCTCCTTGAAACATGTAGCATAAGAAAAATGGAGAGTCTCTCTCCCAAAGGGCACATCAAATCCTCCCATCCTGCCTCCATTAATTCCGATAATAATCATAAGAACATCATCAATGTATGGGATCAAAACCAAGTGCACACAAACAACCATATGCAAAAATGGAGGTGGATCATAGTCCCACATGTGGAACCAGTGCAATATATCTCCTGACTACCGCAGATCATGATGTGGTAAGTGGTTTCCCATCTAATTACTTGGTTCCATAGTCTTCTCACATGTTTTTAGAAGGTGAGCAGCGTCTGGTGCCTTTGGAGTGCACCCTGAATGGTAAATAATCTCCCTATATCCTCCTAGGGAGTGGCCATGCTCAACAATGTTTATGGCCCAAATTTGGTCATGAAGTTTATATGGAAAAATGTTCCTACTTGGAACAATGGCCTACACATATATGGTAAAGGAATGAAAATAATCATTAAGTAAATCATTATGCACATAAACATGTTCCTTACCATAAACCCTACTCATACAAATGGAGTGGCTCATAGATAGATCCCCTCTCATTCCAAAAGAGGAAAGAGGTGGCTATGATAACTCCTTCAAAGTGTTATGTATCTACTCCATCTCCACATGATCCATGCATCTCCTCAAATGTATATATATCTCCTCTTCAAGGAATTCCCAAGTAAACCCCTCCAAGATAGTGTGGTAGGACCTCATGCAATAAGTGTGGTTGAAGAGAAAATCCTCATGTGCTGTTTGTAGTAACTTCTCCTTGAGCTTGGAAGCTCTAGATAAGAATATCATACCATGATATTAGATGACCTCATCTCTCACTGAATATCCCTCCTCTTGTAGCTGGTCATCAAGTATCATGCAAGTAAAAATATCCTTGGAATAATCCACCAACAACTGGGATTTCCAATATGGATCTACTCTCCAAAGTGACAACGCTGATGATCTATCATATAAAGCATCTATCATATGGTTGTCCTCCTCTTTTACATCTCCCCTACCAAATTCACATAATGGAAGGCTGCTAGCCTCCCTCTGCTACTCCTTTATCAACGCAAAATCTTAAATGAGAGTGGGTAATGATGATGTTGGGAAAATGTCTCCCTCCTCCTTGAGTCTACACAAGATTCTCAGCACTGTACCATGACCTTCCAATGCTCCCACTCCTCCTGCATCTATGAGTGGTACACCATTATGTGAGACATTTCTCATCAAATCCTGATCAGGTGGCCTCCTATGTGGTTTGCCACAAAACAATAATGGCTCATGGGCCAAAGTCATGTGCATAATAGATGGGACTGTTATGTCCTTGCTTCCAATGCGCAAATACATCTCTGTTTTCTGTGTGGAAGTTGTATGTGAGGGATATGTGTGCATGCCCTTAATCATCTTATTTTTTCCACTCTTTCTATCCACACATTCCATCTGCAAAGTCTCCCAATCTGTGGTGAACTTCCCCAAAGTAATCAACCACTGCACACCCAATATCACATTGGTGTTAGGTATGCCAACCACAAAGAAGTGATTAGTAAATGTATATGTCCCCATGGTGATAGATAAATATGGAACATAATGCGTGCACTACATAGTTTTAGCTCCTGGGACAAAAACATAAAATCCCTCAAAATCATCAGTGGGTATTGCCCTCCACTACACTATTTGGGCATCAATAAAGTTGTGAGTAGCCTCACTTTCAATCAAAACTGAAACCCTATGATCTAAGATGGAACCTCGAACCCTCAAGGTCAAGTACTTGGGTACTCCTCTCAATGATGCAAGAGCCCCTCCAATTGGAACAAATGCCCCATCCCCACTCCCTGGTGGTGGTGGATTATCTCCTGCTATGCCAGCGCCATGATTTCTTTCTGGTTCCTCTTATTATTCCTCCTCATCATATGAGAAGACCTCTATATAATGTGCCTTTCCTACTGCACATCTATGTACAAGTGCCCATGATTCTTGGCATGTGAAGAAAAGCTTCCTTCTCCTCAAGTCTCTTCAGACATCATCACTAAGAGGCACTTTTCTTTGGCCCTCCTTTGAAATAGGAGCCTTCTCTTCTTTTCCCTTGGATGGAAAGGTGGGATTTTTTTAAAATGTTGCCTTTGATTTTTGCAAGGCATCTTGTAGATCTCTAGCCCTTTCAATGGCATCTTGAAGGGTAGTGGGCTTAGTAGATTTAACCAACCCATGAAGAGGTTCTTCTAACCCATCAATAAACATATAGACCCTCCTTGCTACAGATAAATCAGGAACCATAACAAAAAGTTTTAGAAATTCAGAAATGTAAGTTTATAGATTACCTGATTGTTTGAACTTTGCTAGCCCCATGAAAGGTGCCTCCAGGTCTCTTTTATCAAACCTCTCCACCAACCTCCTTGTGAACTCTGAATATGTAGTCACCTTGGCATGACCCAATGTAGACAAGCCATGAAACCACCAATCATGTGCCTCACCCTCAAGGTGCAACGCTGCTATCTTGATGGCCTCCATCTCCAGTACTTTGTTCAGCTGGAAGTAGATGTCTAACTTCTCTAACCATGATTTTGCAATGCATTTAGATGACCCATCAAATTTGGGTAAGAAAAATCTGCCCATATTTTGGTGTAGATCATGTGTCTGAATGAATCCTCCACTTGTATTGTGATGCCTGGGTCTCCTATTGTCCTTGATCTGAAAAAATTCTTGAAAAATAAAGTGATCCTTGAATCTCTAAGATTGAGACTCATACTCCATGAAATAGTCTTCAAGAGTTTCTTGTTCTTGAAATCCTTCATTTCCCATTGCTAAGAATGTAGGCATTTTAGAGCGTTGGGAAACTTTCTGTTGCTTCACTGGTTGATCACTACAGTGATGAGAAATGCTAGAGCCTTCACCATGTAGAAACCTTTTAGGGGATTCCTTGTATCTATCCATCCTCATCTCCTTTATTTCTCTAGCAATGTCTTGCATAGTTCGAAGAAGAAGCTTTGGGTACTCCTTCTCCCCATCTTCTCCTGATAAAGGGGTTTTACCCTTGTCTTATTTATCATATGTATATTCAAACTTCCATTTTCTTCTTTTGAGATACCTCTTCTCTCTATCTGTGAGAGGATATCCTTCTTCTGATGACATATTGGCTCAAGATGCATAGGCTGAGCCAAGATTATGCTCCGATACCACTGTAATATTCCCAAAAAGGAAAATCAGGAATATAGAAGAAAATGCTTGAATAGTAGTGTAAAACATCACATAAAAGTATGAGACCAGTATGGAGCTTATTTATTCATTAAATCAATAGCAAACATGCATAAAATAATGGGCCAGAAAGTATATAAAAAGATACAACAAGCCTCCAATAGACAAAACCCTCAATGATGAGGTGCTGCTACTATATCAAAATGCTAGAGACACTACTACAACACAGTCATAGAATCACTACTATAGAAAATGAGTACACAAAATATAAGGGCTCATATATGCCTTAAAAATAATGTACAATGAAGATCAAGGTTCTATACAACCTCCAGAAAAGAACCTAAAAGGGTCTCTGGGAAAAACACCAAATAATACAATATGAGTTGCAACCCTAGGGATGAAAGTATGTTGCAAAAAAATTACTGAAGTGTTATGGATGAGCTGATATAATAATAAGTATTCTCTCCTCCAATGGATCCTCTGGATGAAAGTTTGACCCCTTCACTGAAGAAAACACTCCCAAAATCACCTATTGCAAATACCCCTGCAACTCCTCCCTAAAATAACACAGATCTAGACTGATATTGCGCTGTAGGGTATAAAAACACTGTGGCCTGGTGCCAAATGTATCAATGATGCTCCAGGGTCTTATTTACTAGCCTCCCAAGAGAAAGGAACCTTCCTCCAATGAGATATAGCTCAGAAATCACCCAAATCAACCCTCCACAATTTCTGCCCTGCAACACAACACAACCTCATAATGAACTACACTGTACCATAAGACTAAATCTTTGGCCTAATGCATGATGTGGAAATATAGTGCAAAAATATTCCTTTGAGGCTCCTTGAGGATAGAAGTGGGATTCCCACTCGGGAACACCCTGTGCTAAACAACACTGCAATCTTAGCTAAATAGCCGAAGAAAGCTATATGTCTAAACATACCATATAATCAAAGTATCATAAAATAAACATAAACATGAATGAATATGATTGTCATCCTATTCCTTATATAAGTGATGAGATTCCTCACCCTAGGCCCCACTCATTAAAGGCACTACTTCCATGCATGGAGTCTCCACCCAAATCTATGCTATCCCATAATGAATGCCACTCCTCCATGAAAATGTTGTTGATTTGGTCAAAGTTGACCCAGTCTATGTGTTCTAGCCCCTTTTCACACACAAGGGTGCTTAAAAAAGCTGCTAATAAGTCCTCCTTTCACATTAGTTGTGATTTTATTCATATTAAGGAGATTTATGGGTCTCCATACCCTCTTATTCATCAAACAAGGAAGCAAATTTTTTTTTTAATATTCCAACTAGCTCATGGCTAATTGGGAATATTACATGTTTGGAGTCTTTCCAGTGCTTGTTATGGCTATGTTGAGCCTTTCCAATTTGACCCTGGGGATCCCAGTCTAATACATCAATCACCCAGCTGAAACCCCACTTAGTCAGCTCAAACATTATACCGCTTTGTCCCTGGTTCAATCGGTTGCTATGACCCCTCCCTTTGCTTCAGTACTTCAACCACCTTAACAGGAAGCTACTCTTGTTGCGAAAGAATCTGGTGAGGAGGGAAAAGCCAGAAAGAAGGAACCTAAGGATAAGACTATTGGTCTCACAGAGGTGGCTTATTATAGGCAACCTTAGTGCTTCTCATTTAATTGTCAACCCAAGGTAAGTCTTCTTATTTCAAGGGTGTAATCACAATATATGAAAGTGACATCGATTTATAGTTACTCTATGTTGCTTATGAAAAGGATTATCTATTCTTCTGAATTCAGTCAACTTAAAGAGAAATGGCTTGGTAGACTGTAGCTAATTATCCTGTCTAGTTTAAAAAAGAGAAACCGATGATTGAATAACATAATGATGGTTTTAACAACAATATTAATGAACTTAACAACAATCTAAATGAATTGAACAACATTCTTAATGAGTTGAACAAAAATCTAAATGAATTGAACAACATTCTTAATGAGTTGAACAACAATCTAAATGAATGGAACAACAACTAATTATATAATTTTTCAATGGAATTCTCTTTGTAAACTGACTAATTGACATTAATCTACAATTGGATGCTTTACTGTGCTGAAAGAAAAATTTAATCTGCAAAGACAAGCAACATCGAACAATAATTATTCTACGATTTGTAAATCGATTGCAAGGGCATTGGAAGAAAATGGAAACATCTAACAACGATGAAGCACTATTATAAACCAGAATATGTGAACGTGATTACTCTAAATCAAGAAGCACAAATGCTAAACTATTCCAAAGGAAGAAAAAATGTAACTTCATTGAGTAGAAAAGTATTTTACAATCGCATCAAATAATTGGACAACACGAAAATTGGCGAGGAAACTCCCAGGGGTAGGGCCCAGACCACCAGAAGCTTTAATGCAATGAAAAACTCAAAAGAAGATTATTCAAAACATCAAAACTCTTTATTAACTCAAAGGATAGTACAGGAATACAATTTGACAGCTCTATCCTGATGTGTTGATTACAAAATGAAAATGCCTATTAGACTCCCTATCTAGTTCGTCCCTAGCCATTTTAAAGGCATTTTCATGTAATGAGATAGTATCCTCCAAATGACAGTTCGCTGCGCGTGGCTGTCATTTGAGTCTTTGAGTTTGAATCCGCTTCTCTGCCTTCTGCCGGCTCCTGGGAGTCACTGAGATTCCATACGTTCGTGTTTGTCGGTTCTCTTCCATTTGTCGTTGGTCCAGCTGCTCTGCCTTCCTGCATACGGAGATACAATAAGTCAAATTTCTATTATAGAAAAATTCCTTTTTGTCATTAGCCCAATTGATCTGATTTTCATAAATCCTTTCTTTCTTTATTGCTAAAATGAGGAATAATTCCTAATACTATGTCATAATTCGAAGTAATTATAGGGTGAAAACATACCTTAATTCCGGCCCAACAAAGACTGCCCAAACAATTCCTGCTTCTCCTAAGCCTCTGAAGTGGTCACCTCCATGCGCTTTGTGTGATGTTATTGGGCATGCTACCCAAAATTGTCTTGAGCTTCCTCGTCTCAAACTTGTGGTCAACGAGGCATTTCCTGAATCTGATATCCTAGAGGTCCATGTTACCTTACCCGATTCGGCTAAGAAACTCATATCATTGCGTACAAATCACCCTTGTGCTTTGTGTGATATTTATGGCCACTATTATCACCTCTATCCCACTCTCAAGAAATTCTGCAACACCCTTGAGGCTATCTGCTGAATCAAGGCCGAACGTAGTGGATCCTCCACTCCTCTACTCATGCATTTGGCTTAGGTTGAACCAGAGGACATTTATTCACCTATTATGATACCTCCCCTGATGTCGAGATGACGGAGCCTTTGACCACTATCCTCTATCTTTCATCATCCATGAGATTGTTGGGGGAAAACCTCTCTAGGGCATTCCTTGCTGTTTCTACTGAACCTCCTTCAACGATCACCTTGGGGTCAACATTGGTAGACGTTTCATATACCAGTTCTTCGTATAACCTCATTAGTGATGCGCATGTAAACCATATATCTCATAATGATGCATCATGTAGTCCCACCACGTCATGTGGTCTCTCTTCTACCATTCCTTCCATATTTCATTCTAATGAAGACATTATGGAAGAAATGACCACCCTTGACTTTCCTTGGGATGATATGCACGATGTGCGTACTTCCTTCCGCAACAGTCCCATGACCAGTATGCTATGGAGTCTAAAGAATTCATCTCTTATGCGGTCAATTGGTTTAGAAACTCCATTCCTGCACTTGATGCTTTTGAAGAAAGAAATATGGCCAATATATCTCCTACAATTAAAATTAACATTTCCAATAAACGAGGGATAGAAGAAAACGTCACCTTGGGAGCACATTGCACCCGGAAAGAAGTTAAGGTTTACACTAAGTTATTCAAGGAATTCCTTGATGTTTTCACCTGGTCCTATTCGTAGATGCCTAGAATTGATCCCGCCATTGTCGAACACCATTTCAATATATGGTCTGATGCCAATCCTGTCCGTCAAAAGTTGAGACCCATTAATCCTTCCAGACGAGAGGCTATCAAAGCTGAAATTGACAAACTCAAGCGGGATGGTTTTATCTATCCCATTGAATACACCACTTGGGTCTCTAACCTGGTTCTGGTTCTCAAGAAAACATGCACCGTCCATGTCTATATGGAATTTTGTGACCTGAACAAATCTTGTCCCAAAGACAACTTCCCCACACCATTTATTGACCATATCCTTAATAAGAGTGCGGGGCATAGAAATTTTACCCATAGCATCCCTAATCACTGTGTGTGTTTCATTTCTGCCATGCATTCAGGTCACTTGCATTTTTCATCATCTCATTTGTTGTCTTGTGGCGCCTTTCAGATGGATCCATCATCCACACCATATATCGGCTATGCCGACGGTGCAAGTCGCTACTCGTAGAATCTAGCCTCGGTAGCTTGGGCCATTTTTATCCCCATGCATTCGTTATCCCTCTCCAATAGCGTATGCATTGGATCTACCACCAATAATCAGGCGAATATCATGCAGTGATAGGTTTGTAAGTCGATGCCCTTGAAAATTACATCCTTCATCTTCATGTTCGTTTAGATTCTATACTGCTTGTCATGCAATTGAATGGCACATATCGTGTGAATAACCATGCCCTTTTTAAAATATATTTATGACTGAAGTTATTAGTGTGTGAATTTGAAACCATTACATTCAGTCATGTACCTAGAGCTGAGAATCACTATGTAGATAAAATTGCAAACAATATTCTAGATTAGTGTAAGGTCCCACCTTACCCACCATCAATAATATAGAGAAGTAGAGGTCACATTAATCACTAATACTCATTTGCACAAAATCCTAAAGAATTAGTCACTGTAATTTTTTTTTCCAACAACAAGCCTGTTTTTCTTTATTTATGAAAGCTTTAGATAATACAAGAAACAAATGTCTTATTCTCTAATCATACTCCAGCAAATTATTAAATTCATTTTCACATTCGTACAAAAACTTGCAAACATAGGAAGCTACACCCATTAAATAATTTATTTGTAATTTATAGTAACAAAAAAACAACAATAACTAAGAATATTACACTAACAATTTATATGCACAAAAGCTACAGCCATTCAAGTCTTTTGACAAACACTTTGCACACATTCACTCTACAGTTCATTGAGGCATTTTTTTTTTTTTTAAACACTTGGCAACAATGAATTTAAGATTATTCTTCAACACATTTATCTCATAAAATTCAGAAATTGAAACTTTAAATGTTGGCATCTTAAAATAGGGACTAAATAATCTTAGTCTTTCATCGAAGACTCAACAACATACACACATAACTCATAGCAACAAACTGCAAAATCGCCCAGATTTCTGATCTGGGTTCTGAAAAGTATTTTTTTTTGGAATCAAATCAGGGGTTATAGGCCCTTTAGGCACGGATACCCCTAATGTTGGGCTGAATCGAATTCAAAATTCCCAAGAACGATATTCTTGAAAACAACAAAAAATTATAGCCTAAATGTTTCATTTATGACTTTTGGCAAACATATGGAATGAAAACTTAAAACTACAACTCTACAGGAGGAAAAACAACCCATATTTATGCTACTAATATATTGTCATTGAATTAACACATTTCTAAATCCACCACATAAGTTTTTGAAACATTTTAACACCCACAAGCTAATTCATTTGACATGATTTTACAAGCTTATTGCACCAATTGCTACAATTTGACAAACACATGGAAACCCTGAATGCTATAGCCATTAAGGCTTTCTGTCAAAATTCTAATAGTACTATTACAACAACTTGAATAAAAAAAATTTGAATTATTGATAAGAATATGAAACATAAGCCATAACTAGAATTTATCTCAAACTTTCCTCAAACATTTGATCTTACAAACCATATTTTAGTTGCCATTATTTTTTCATTTTCTTTTAAGGGTTGATTATGTAATTCCTCCAGGTATATTTTGGGTACATGTCCATTTTCTTACTTTTGATGTAAGCTGAAAGTTAGCACTTATTCATGCATAAATAAATTGATAACATTACTCATTCACGGATTTTGTCAAACACTTTGCAAACTATCCTAAAACCATTTCTAAAACATGTATCTAATTACTTGAAACAAAACCATAAATCGTGAAATACTTACCCAAGTCCTTTGGAATTTATTTATTGCAATTACCTTCAACAATATTTGGCTTTCATTTCTCAAATGCTATAATACCAAGATTAGTACCATAAAATACACCAATAATAACTCCAATATTGAGATCTAAACATCCATACATATAGATTGATCTAGTATTCATTTTTAACTAATCAATAATATTCTAGATAACATAAGCCTAAACCAAAATTAGATGCTTACAAAAATTTAAATGTCCACCTTTTATTTTATGCTAAAGCTATACTATAATTTTATGACAACGGAAATTATACTTGAAGATATACTCAGCTCCAATCGTTGAGAATATGATCCACCTTTGATCCCTTAACCAAATCATTTGAACCATCCGGTTTTCCACCCAACCATATCCAAGGGAAACTTCTCCCCCTGTAACCCCTGAGCTGTAAGAGCTCACAAGCAGTACCAAAACATAACAGTAGAGAGATATAAAAGGAAATTTTAGGAAGGTAAGTTTCACTTCCTCTCAATACCACTCATGGTCATCTCTACCATGTAGAGATACTTAGTAATTTAGTTTAGGAATTTCAAATTCATTTCGAAAGAAATTTACTACTCTCCAAGTCTCTCCCTCTCATATTTTTCAAATCTCTCCAACTCTTGGTACCACAATTCACCTCCCCCAAGTGAGAATATATGAGACACATATATAGAAGGAGCAACAAATTATTGTCATAAAGGAGGAGTAATATGCATGCCTTGTATTCCATTTAGTTGAGTGTAATTCATGCCTTTAAGGAGAGGTATGCATGCCTTAATTAAGGAGAGTTGAACATATGCATTAAAGAGAGTGCAAGAGGAATATTTTATGACATTTATCTAATGAGTGTAAGAGGAATATTCCATTATTTGATGAGTGCATATGATGGCAAAAAAACTGAAAGTCGGCCCCTAAGGAGAGCTAGTCTCTTCTCATGGCTCTGTCAGCATTTCCCTCAATTAACTTAGTTTTCCTCCACGTGGTCTTCTTTCTCTTTCTTGGAATTTTATTTATCAATTTCGAAGAAATTGACAAACAAAAAAATACTCTGAAAACCTTGAAATTAATTTATATCTTCGAACTTTATATTTATAGCTCGATACTTTTTTAATAAATGACTTGAAATGGACCTTCGGCTCTGGGCCCACATATATATATCAATGGATGATCAATTCATACACCGTACCTTGGTTAACCTCCGGGCTACTCCCGAGTGCGATCTCCGTTCAATGGGCTTCCC
The DNA here is from genome assembly GCA_034641835.2 of Pinus albicaulis. NCBI lineage: Eukaryota > Viridiplantae > Streptophyta > Pinopsida > Pinales > Pinaceae > Pinus > Pinus albicaulis. The sequence continues at coordinate 550,268,178 of CM076582.1, read as the reverse complement.
TCCAGATCGACGGCGATCGTCGATATCGCACAGCCTCCCATGTCGAACGTTAATGCGTGATGGCGTGCAATGAGAGCAGTTTCAGGGGTCCCGACTTTGCCACGTGTCGAGCACTCAATGGAATCGCTCCGAATTTAGGAATACCGCTTATTCCGCAAAAGCGATGCGATATGGGCAGTTTGGTTTCGTAAATCCACTCGCGGTTTAGGAACAGTGATTGACCACGGTTAATCGCCTACCTTCCTATGCTCTCCGTTTGTTAACTCAGGTCAGGCCTCGAGTCAGGATTCTGAATAGTCCATCCATTTATTAAGCGAGATTTTCATTACTACGGGACAGAGCTCAATGACCACAACAATACACAGACCTCATCTGTGGGTGGGGTTTTCAATTGTTCCAACAATTCAAGGGAAACAATGAACACAGAGATGCGAAGATTGTACAACGACTCAATTCAACAGTTATATAAAAGACAGTGTTCAATCGCCTCACAATTAAACAAATTTCTCACAAATAATGATTCAAGACAGTTGGATAGTCGACGGGAACTAAAATTCATTTAACTGGAAGTGATTGTTTGATACACAGATTTTTAATACAAAAATCTCTCTCTCCCCTCATTTTTCTCAATACATCCGAGGGATACAATTTATATACATTACAATGTGTCTCTTTGGTTCCTCGATGAGGACCGTTTAGAAAATCAAAGGCCTAATTACAATTTATTCAAATAACTGAAATATGACAGATGGACTGAACTGAACTATTCGACTTCTACAAACTCTAACCAATCTAAATGAAATAGTCAGCTGAGGTATTGACATCTAGCTGTTACAATTCAATTGTTTTCAAACCCTCCCAGCCAAAAAATGTGGAAAAAACCTTCTACATTGCTGGCTAGTGTCTAATGCCCCTGCATCAGACTCCCGAGGGAAATTTTCTTCATGGGCTCCTATCCATGAGCTCTTCCACTGATCTGCCTATCTTCTGCAACATTCCCTCAGTCATCCAAGTGGAATATTCCTCTAGCTTATCCTTCCATTTGATTAAGTACTGAAAGTACTCTTGTCCTATAGTCTTCTTGAACACTCTTTTGTCCAACATCTTCTCTGGTTGCAATGGTTGCGCTGGAGGTAGCTGCTCTTTCCACTCAATCTGTCCCTTGTCTGCTGATATTTCTTCTGCACCATCATCTTCATACTTGTACAAATATGCAACATTAAAAATGGGAGATATTCCAACATCAGGTGGCAATTCAATCTCATAAGCATTTGCAGGAAACTTTCTAAGTATCTTGCATGGCCCAATCTTTTTGAACTTCAGTTTTTTATACTGCTTCCTTGGGAATCTCTCCTTTCTAAAGTGTGATAGAACCAGATCTCTTACTTAAAAATGAACTTATTTTATGCTCAAGTCTGCTCTACCTTTGTATTTGATGCTACTGCCTTGTAGTTGTTGTTTCACTTGTTCATGTATGGCCTGGATCTCTGAAGCAAATTCCTCACCATCTGCTCTCCTTAACTCTCCCCTTCCCAGATTTATTAACTCTGATATTCCTCTGGGGTGCATTCCATAGACAATATGGAAGGGGCTCTGCCCCGTGCTTATGTTTGGTGAGTCATTATATTCATATTCTTCTTGGGGAAAAATATGGTCCCACTGCTTGGGATGCTCTCCTGCAAGACTTCTCAACAAATTTCCCAGACTCTTATTCACTACCTCAGTTTGTCCATCAGTCTGAGGATGATAAGCTGAGCTGAAACTTAATTTGGTACCAAGTTTCTTCCACAGTGTCCTCCAAAAATGACCCACAAATCTGGTGTCTCTGTCTGAAACAATACTCTTGGGTAACCCATGCAATCTAACAACTTCTTTGAAAAACAAGTTAGCAACATGGGTGGCATCACTAGTTTTATAGCATGGAATAAAATGTGCCATTTTGGAGAATATGTCCACTACAACAAAGACTGCATCATTCCCTCTCTGAGTCTTGGGCAATCCTAGAACAAAATCCATACTCACCATGTCCCAAGGCCTGTCTGGAATAGGCAAGGGAGTGTACAATCCTGCATTCTGGCTCCTTCCTTTCGCATATTGACAGATTTTGCAATTTTTTACAAAATTGTCCACTTCTGCTCTCATCTTGGGCCAATAATAGAAGCGACTCAACTGCTCATAAGTTTTATCAGTACCAAAGTGTCCAGCAAGTCCACCACTATGCTTCTCCTTAATCAAGTTTTCTCTCATGGAATATTTTGGTACACACAGTTGGTTTCTTCTGAATAGTAAGTCCTCCTACAAGAAATAATCCAGCCACTGGCTTCTATCTATTAGAACAGGGTTACAACATGCCTCAAATGCTTCTTTAAAATTTGGATCCGTTTTATACAATTCTTTGAGAAAATCAAACCCTACAACTTCAAAATTGGTTTCTTGAACAAGCATGTGCCTCCTACTCAAAGCATCAGCTACTTTATTTGTTTGGCCACTTATATGTTTCAAAACAAAGTTAAAACCTTGGAGATACTCAACCCATTTGGCATGATTTTGATTCAACTTGGGCTGCTGTACAATATACTGCAAAGCATGATTATCAGAATATAACACAAATTCCCTGGACATTAAATAATGTCTCCACTTTTTCAATGCTTGAACAATTGCATAGAATTCCTTCTCATAAGAGGAATACTTTATTATAGTGTAATTTAGCTTCTCACTGAAATAGGCTACCGGCCTATCATCCTGACTCAACACAGCTCCAATGGCCTCTCCACTGGCATCACACTTTACTTGAAATGGTTTAGCAAAATTAGGCAGGATCAAAACAGGCTTCTCAGTTATCTTTTGCTTCAAAAGTTTAAAGTTTCTTTCTGCTTCAGCAGTCCATTTAAATGGCTGTTTTCTCTTCTTTTTTGTCTCAGTTATGGGAGCATTAATCTTACTGAAGTTTCTTATAAAATTTCTGTAAAAACTGGCAAGTCCATGGAAACTTCTTACCTCAAAAACATTTTTGGGTGAAGGCCACTCCACAATTTCCTTAACCTTTTCTGGGTCCATCTTCAATCCTTCTACAGAAACAACAAAGCCCAAATACACCAACTCTTATTTCATGAATGAGCATTTCTTTAAATTTATCAGCAGTTTCTCTTGGTGCAACTTCTTCAAGACATGATTAAGATGCCTTAAATGTTCTTCTTTAGTTCTGCTGAAAACTAATATATCATCCAAATATACTATCACAAATTTACCAATGAATTCCTTCAATACTTCATTCATAAGTCTCATGAAAGTGCTAGGTGAATTTGACAACCCAAAAGGCATTACCATCCATTCATACAGTCCTTCATTTGTTTTAAAGGCAGTTTTCCACTCATCACCCTCTCTTATTCTAATCTGACGGTATCCACTTTTTAAATCTATCTTTGAAAAATATTTAGCACCACTCAAATAGTCCATCAAATCCTCAATTCTGGGCAAAGGGAATATGTACCTGATTGTGATCTTATTGATTGCTCTAGAATCAGTACACATTCTCTAGCCTCCATCTTTCTTTGGGTTCAATACTGCTGGTACTGCACATGGACTCAAACTTTCTCTGATCAGTCCCTTATCCACCAATTCCTGTACTTGTCTCCTGATTTCCTCATTTTCTGTGGGATTCATTCTGTAGGCTGCCTTATTTGGCAGATTTGAACTAGGGATAAAATCTATCCGATGGCTGATCTTTCTCACAAGTGGCAGCTCATCAGGTAAATAATCCACAAGAATGTCACAATAATTGTCTAACATCTCTTGGATTTCTATTGGAAAATCATAAATCTTTGTAGAAGTAAGAACTACCTTAGGTTTGCAAACTAAAGAAAAACTTACCTCTTCTTCTTCTATCTGCTGCAGATATTCCTTCCCGCTCAGCAACAAGGTCTTTGGATCAATCACTCTGCTGGATGGCTCTCCTTCTTCCATGGGTATCAATGTATGATGTACCCCATCTTTGAAGAACTTGTAAGTGTTCTTATTGCCATCATGCATTGCTACTCTATCAAACTACCAAGGTCTACCCAACAGTATATGAAACACATCCATGGGCATTACATCACACAGGACCTTATCTTTGTATTTGCCCATTTGCAGCTCTATCTCACACTGTTCCTTTACAACCAGCTGGTGCCCTTTATGCAGCCATGACACCCTGTAGGGAGTTGGATGCTCCCTTGTCTTCAGCTTCAACTTCTCTATCACCTCAGTGGAAACCAGATTGTCTATGCTACCACTATCAATGACTAGCTGGCAACATTTCCCTTGGACTTTGCATATTCTCCTAAACAAAGTCTTCCTTTGTGTGGGCTCAGTGACCTCTTTGGTTTGTTTCAACAGGACCTTATTAACCACTAAGGACTCTCCCCTCTCTGGTAGAATTTCTTCTTCAATTTCTGCCTCTTCTCCAGCTTGGGCAACAACAACATTTCTTGGGCCAGCACCCACATTCTCTAGACACTCATAGTGCTTATGTCCCACTTCCTGACATCTATAGCACCTCAATTCTCTACCTCTACCTCTGTCTCTGCCTCCTCTTCCTTTTCCTCTGTAAGAACCCCTTCTGCCTCTTGCATCATTCTCTGTAGATGCATTCTGAGGTGAGGTACTATCAGCTCCATCCCTGGGTGTAGTAGGATTTCCTCTATCCCCTGACTTCCCTTTCCATAGAAAGTACCTCTTTTCTTGGTAGACTACTTCCTCAGGAGTTTCTCCTCTGCTTTCAAGGCCATCTGGTAGGCCTCTTCCACTGTCTTGGGAGATAGAAGACCAATATCATCTTGGATTTCCAGCTTGAGACCATTCACATATCTGGCAGTCTTCTCTGGTGTGTCTTGAAATTGCCCAGCTCTTATGCTCACTTTGTAGAATTCCTCTGTGTATTATTTTACTGTCAGCAACCTCTGTCTCAGGTTCTGCATTTGCATAAAGAATGTCAGCTGATAATCACTAGGCAAGAATTTACCTTTTAATTTAGCCATCATTCTGGTCCAGCTTTTGATAGGCTGCTTTCTAACTCTCCTCCTTTCTGCCTGCACTCCATCCCACTAGAGTGCAGCATGTCCTTTCAGCTTTGTCACTGCAAACTTGACCTTTTTATCTTCGATTATTTCTTCATAGTCGAAGCACTTTTTCATTTCATTAATCCAATCCACCAGTTCCTTTGGATTCAACCCTCCTGCAAAACTCGACACTTCAATCCTGGGCTTAACTGCAGACCCTAGAATAGTTCTGAGGAGCCTCATGTCAGGAGGAGTCTCAAAATTTTCTTCTGCTTCTTCTAATTCAGGTTCACTGATGTCTTCAGGATCTCTGGGCTGTCTTCGCTCCATGGCATCCATTATGGCCTCAAACCTATGCAAAATTCCCAACACTTCTCCATTGGCAACGAGTTCGCCTCTCCTTCGCTAGCACCTCTACCAACCCGGATTGCCATGTCAGCTCTCCGTAAAAACAACTCAAAAACGCTCTGATACCACAAATGACGGCAACAAAACTGAAAGTCGAATTTCCTCACAATATCAATTCAAGACAATTGGATAGTCGACGAGAACTGAAATTAATTTAACTGGAAGCGATTGTTTGATACACAGATTTTTACTGCAGAAATATCTCTCTCCCCTGCTTTTTCTCAATACATCCGAGGGATACAATTTATATACATTACAATGTGTCTCTTCGGTTCCTTAGTGAGGACCGTTTAGAAAATCAAAGGCCTAATTACAATTTATTCAAATAACTGAAATATGACAGATGGACTGAACTGAACTATTCAACTTCTTTAAACTCTAACCAATCTAAATGAAACAGTCAGCCGAGGTATTGACACCTAGCTGTTACAATTCAATTTTTTTCGAACCCTCCTAGCCACAACATGTGGACAAAAACTCCTACATTGCAGGCTAGTGTCTAATGCCCCTGCATCAACATAAAATAGTGTAATGTATTATTAAAAGAGAGAGAGAGAGAGAGTTACATAGAGCCATGATAATCAGCAAGGAGAAAGGTGTGAAGTGATTGAGGAGATATAATTCCGTTTTAATAATAATATCATAGTCTCATAAATTATAGTAATAATATTAATAATATTAATAATATTGAGGATTGATTACCCATTGATTGGAGGTGATTTACTATTTTTGGAAAGTCATACTTGAAATGGTAGACATGACTTTCTATTTTTAGAAAGTCACTCCAAAATTGTTACGAATGAGATTTTATTTAAGGAAATTCATTTGTGAGCTGCCCATGAGTGGTATTTTTCTTCCAGATAATAGGAATTCCGCACCCCTATTGTATGCATATCCGTGCCTTAGTAGATTGAGGACTCCACACCCTTATCTACTCTAAAGATCCAAGATTCCACACCTTGATATTTTTAAATATTCAGGATTTCACGCCCCAAACATTTCATTATTGATTCAAGACTCCATGTCTTTATATTTATTGGATTTAGAACTTCGTGCCCTAATCCTTTTATTATATATCCAAGACTATAATTTAGGACTCCGCGCCCTAATTTCCATGGCTTCTCATCTACTCTGCTTTGAAACCGCGCGCTTCACCTTAAGGTATTGATTGTGAGCTCATACCCATCTGATGGTTTGTTGGTAAGGTATTCTTCCAAGACCTGCACACATTAAAATCTCATAGATCAAATAAATCAAATGAATTTCATAATTAGCTTATTCACATTTTACCAAAGATTATGCATGACTTCCACAGTCATTTTGGTTTTGGAGAAATGACTTTCGCAGTCATTTTGGTTTTGGAGAAATGACTTCCGTAGTCATTTATAACTTGAGAATCCTTGTTGGCAATGACCAAGTCCCCTACCACATAATGCTTAGTATGATATTGCGCACATATAATCATACAAATCATGTATCATCCATAAATCATAATTAACCATATGTTCCACATAACCATGATCATCCATGGATCTGTGTCTCAATCTTGAATCACCATTCATGTCATACACCTATGTCCAAAATAGGATACCAAAATAGAAAACATTGCTAATATGATCTTAACCAAAATCAATTCTTATACACACAACCATAGATATTATCATAAGCACACAACAACCAAGTGACCCAAACTAGGTATAGAGCATATATGCATATACTTAAGTTTTTCATGCATAATATCATATCATTATATCAAAATCACCATCTCTAAGTGTTATCGATATCTCACCAAGAAGGGACACTACATATTCCCCCTCTTGGGCTAAACTTGGCCCGAAGTTTTTCCTATAGTCATAATATGCTTAGTTCTTTTCGATTCTCCTATCAATAATTTGTTAACCTTATGTATATGTATTTGATATAGTTTTTTTTTTCATGCCAATCCATAGTTTAATGTTTTCTAAATTGGAAGCAACTCCATGAAACTAAACATACCATTCTTAATCAAGTAGAAAATACATCCATGCCATATTAGGCATGTTTTGACACAAAATACCAAATATTTATATATCAAAACCAGCCATACAATTTATAGTACCATACAAAAATACTATTCTATGTAATTGATATGACATCTACTTAATTTGTCTATAATAATTTGATATTATACATGTTTTTCTTTCTCATAGTCTATATGAATCCTACATGTGTCATCTTCTTCGTTCTGTAGTATGTTGAGATTTCCAAGCTAAAAATAGATCACATTGGTTGTATACACAAAAATTATGGTCCATCCCATATCACAATCAAATTTTCATACAATAAGCATAAAATCATCCACATACAATTGTTAGTGAAATTACACAACAAAACATGATGCTATATATAAAACTCACTCTTACATGCCACTTGATTTATGTATTCTCAATCCAATTTCCCCCTTTTCATTCCATAAGACATCCTTGCAATCAAAATATTTAGGATCTATCTTTACTTTTTTACTAAACTTTTACTCTTTAGGAAAAATCACAATTTGAGGTTCAAGGTACCATTTTTGTTGTTGTTGTTAAACTAACAAGCTAAGGTTAAATACAATCCTCATTGACCCACTTAGTATTATAGATCATTCCTTTAGTTTCCATAATCTTCATTATTAGTCACTTCTCTAACTTGAGAATCAATTATGAATGACTCTATTGGAAGATATTCATATGAAAGTAGATCAATGATATCTTTTTGAAAGCGACTTTTAATCAAAGAACAAATCTCACAATTATGAAAATATGGTATCTATATTATTGAATCTACCTTGATAACTCTAAGCCAATTTGTTTTCCAACTATGACATTGCTCATGATTTCTATTTAGTAATTAATCAATTCATTTTCTTTCATGTCTTATCCCTTACTATTAATACATACGCAACCACAAACTATGAAAACCATACATTTCTCAAAATGTGATGAATCTTGTCAAATTTAAATAAGATTTAGACTATCACAAGGGAATTTCTAGTCTAAAGTTAAACCCTTTTTCTTTAAGGAGAATTACCACCCTCTCAAATTATTACAACATTTTGTAGGACTAATAAATACTCATACAACTATACATCCCAACATAAAATTCCTAGATCAAACAACCTCCCCCATTCCACATACAATACAATCATCATGCAATAATTCGAATCAATCATAATGTGATCTCACTCTCCAAATTTTCCCTCAAAAAAATATCACAATCACATATTCTTGTTAATCAAGAGCTTAATTAAGGTTTTTATTAATCACATGCATTTTTATTTAAGTTCAAACAAGTTCTCACCACATAAAATTTTTACCTTCTAAACATGTTATTCTCTTAACAATTTATAAACAATATGAATTTTTACTCGATCGCCCAATTAACAATAGTTTTGAGCAATACATGAGTTCAATACTCATAATTTCTCTAATTAATTTGGTTAAATAGAATTCAACCAATATTCAAATGATAAAATCATTAAAGAGACTATTATGGCTTTCCTAGACCTAATTTGTCTTAAGCCAATAGAAAAGTTATTTCATCAACTTATCACAATAATATTTTTCTACATTTCAAGAATTTGAAAATCATTTTAATTCTACCTAAATTCAACACATACAAAAAAAATAATAGAGGATAGATATCAAGTTCACACTTGACTCCATATATCAAAATCAATTATTCCAAAAATTCCGAACCACCTAATGGTGTTCAGTATACCAATCTTAGTATCTTGATTTGTAATAAAAATAAAATAATGGATTTAAAGCTCAAGTAAGTTCATGTTGCAAATCTCTATAAATTTAAATTACACATAATCACTCCTTAATCATGTCTATGACATTCCATCTAATCAAATGAATTACTTAGCTCATAGACATATTTTAGTATGGATTCCACACCCATACCTCACCTCATTACTTATCTCATAGATATATACTAGTATGGATTCCACACCCATACATTTTCTCATAGATATATGCTAGTATGGATTCCACACCCATACATTAGCTCATATATATATGTTAGTATGGATCCCACACCCATAAATTTTCTCATAGATATATGCTAGTATGGATTCCACACCCATACATTAGCTTAAGTAAAACATAACCTTAAAATGACTTCCACAACCCTTCATGCAATAGTCATTTAAACCTCTTGTTTATTAGGAAGATCATACCTCAACCTAGTATTTGAGTAATTTAAATTTATTTGATGCATAATGTCAACCCAAAATACACAAAATCATGTCAAAGAAATCAAAGGAATTTCATTCTTACTCATTAAGAATGTATTCCCAAATCATATTTTAACACATCTAATTAATGCACATACATTACTCTTGAATCTACATTCACAGTTAAAATTAACATCTTGCAAGGTATCTTTTTGTTAAGTTTTCATTAGTGTAGGTACGAAAAGACTCAAAATTAACATGATGAACTCAATCATCATGTTAATTGAATCTCAACCTTACACTTGTTACTCATTCCCAAAGCATACACACCAAGGTCATCATAATATAGTCTAGATTAAGCCAATATTTATCTTGGTAGATATGATTTCAGCTAGTAAGGATGGCTACTAAGCCCATATCACATTGAAAATGATGCATTAAACATATATGAAACCATGCATGCAGTCCAACTATCTCACTCATCAACTTATAATCAAGGCATTCACATACTTGGGTTTAACCCAAACTTTCTCAAGCACATCATTTCCCAGCATGTATTTAAGCATTTTAACATATTGCTAATAATATTTCTTAACAAAAATATAAAGGAATATAAGAAAGTATTTTTTTCTTTTTCTTTCATGAGTTTATAAATGACATAATAAGAATAACTAATATTCTTCCAGGTCAATATATACAAGAACTCAACTTGCATGCAAAATCAGCTTTCATACATCATCAAACTACAAATAAGCATGTTGACCCCTTAGGCCTAGTGTTGTAACTTGGCTCTGATACCATATGTAAGGTCCCACCTTACGCACCATCAATAATATAGAGAAGTAGAGGTCACATTAATCACTAATACTCATTTGCACAAAATCCTAAAGAAGTAGTCACTGTAAAATTGTTTCCAACAACAAGCCTTTTTTTCTTTATTTATGAAAACTTTAGATAATACAAGAAACAAATATCTTATTCTCTAATCATACTTCAACAAATTATTAAATTAATTTTCACATTCATACCAAAACTTGCAGACATAGGAAGCTACACCCTTTAAATAGTTTATTTATAATTTATAGTAACATAAAAAAAACAGTAACTAAGACTTTTACACTAAAAATTTATATGCACAAATGCTACAGCCATTCAAGACTTTTGACAAACACTTTGCAGACATGCACTCTATAGTTCATTGAGGCATTTTTTTTAAACACTTGGAAACAATGAATTTAAGATTATTATTCAACACATTTATCTCATAAAATTCATAAATTGAAACTTTAAATGTTGGCATCTTAAAATAGGGACTAAATAATCTTAGTCTTTCATCAAAGACTCAACAATAGGCGCACATAACTCATAGCAGCAAACTGCAAAATTGCCCAGATTTCCGATCTGGGTTCTGAAAAGTAATATTGTTTTGGAATCAAATCAGGGGTTACAAGTCCTTTAGGCATGGATACTCCCTGTTGTTGGGCTTAATCGAATTCAAAACGCCCAGGAATGCGATTCTTGAAAACAACAAAAATTTATAGCCTAAATGTTTCATTTATGACTTTTTCCAAACATATGAATGAAAAATTACAACTACAACTCTACATGAGGAAAAACAACCTAGAGTTGTGCTACTAATTTATTATCATTGAATTAACACATTTCTAAATCCACCACATAAGTTCTTGAAACATTTTACCACCCACAAGCTAATTCATTTGACATGATTTGACAAGATTATTGCACCAATTGCTACAATTTGACAAACACATGGCAGCCCTAAATGCTACAACCATTAAGGCTTTCTGTCAAAATTATAATAGTACTATTACAACAACTTCAATAACAAAACATTGAATTATTGATAAGAATATGAAACATAAGCCATAACTGGAATTTATCTCAAACTTTCCTCAAACATTTGATCTTCCAAACCATATTTTAGTTGCCATTATTTTTGCATTTTCTTTTCAGGTTGATTATGTAATTCCTCCAGGTATATTTTGGGTACATGTCCATTTTCTTACTTCTGATGTAAGCTGCAAGTTAGCACTTATTCATGCATAAATAAATTGATAACATTACTCATTCACGGATTTTTTCAAACACTTTGAAAACTATCCTAAAACCATTTCTAAAACATGCATCTAATTACTTGAAACAAAACCATAAATCGTGAAATACTGACCCAATTCCTTTGGAATTTATTTATCGCAATTACCTTCAACAATATTTGGCTTTCCTTTCTCAAATGCTACAATACCAAGATTAGTACCATAAACTACACCAATAATAACTCCAATATTGAGATCTAAACATCCATACATATAGATTGATCTAGTCTTCATTTTTAACTAATCAATAATATTCTAGATAACATAAGCCTAAACCAAAATTAGATGCTTACAACAATTTAAATGTCTACTTTTTATTTATGCTAAAGCTATACTATAATTTTATGATAACGGAAATTATAGTTGAAGAGATACTCAGCTCTAATCGTTGAGAATATGATCCACCTTTGATCCCTTAACCAACTCATTTGAACCATACGGTTTTCCACCCAACCATATCCAAGGAGAACTTCTCCCCCTGGAACCCCCGAGCTATAAGAGCTCACAAGCAGTACCAAAATATATCAGTAGAGAGATATACAAGGAAATTTTAGGAAGGTAAGTTTCACTTCCTCTCAATACCACTCATGGTCAGCTCCACCATGTAGAGATACTTAGTAATTTAGTTTAGGAATTTCAAATTCATTCCGAAAGAAATTGACTATTCTCCAAGTCTCTCCCTCCCATATTTTTCAAATCTCTCCAACTCTTGGTACCACAATGCACCTCCCCCAAGTGAGAATATATGAGACACATATATAGGAGGAGTAACAAATTATTGTCATAAAGGAGGAGTAATATGCATGCCTTGTATTCCATTTAGATGAATGTAATTCATGCCATTAAGGAGTGGTATGCATGCCTTAATTAAGGAGAGTGTAACATATGAATTAAAGAGAGTGTAAGAGGAATATTTTATGACATGTATTTAATGAGTGTAAGAGGAATATTCCATTCTTTGATGAGTGCATAAAATAGTGTAATGTATTATTAAAAGAGAGAGAGAGAGAGAGAGTTACATAGAGCCATGAGAATAATCAAGGAGAGAGGTGTGAAGTGATTGAGGAGATATAATTCCCTTTTAATAATAATATCGTAGTCTCATAAAATATAATAATAATATTAATAATATTGAGGATTAAGTCGAGATTGAAATATTACGATTGATTAATTATAAGTTAAGTGAATTTCCTTCAAGTATACTTGATTACCCATTGATTGGAGGTGATTTACTATTTTTTGGAAAGTCATACTTGAAATGTTAGACATGACTTTCTATTTTTAGAAAGTCACTCCAAAATTGTTAGGAATGAGATTTTATTTAAGGAAATTCATCTGTGAGCTGCCCATGAGTGGTATTTTTATTTCGGATAATAGGGATTCTGCAGCCCAATTTTATGCATCTCCGTGCCTTAGTAGATTGAGGACTCCGCACCCTGATCTACTCTAAAGATCCAAGATTCCACACCTTGATCTTTTTAAATATTCAGGACTCCGCGCCCCAAACATTTCATTATAGATTCAAGTCTCCATGTCTTTATATTTCTTGGATTTAGGACTCCACACCCTAATCCTTTTATTATATATCCAAGACTCCACGTCTTTAAATTTCATGGATTTAGGACTCCGCACCCTAATTTCCATGGCTTCTCATCTACCCTGATTTGAAACTCTGCGCTTCACCTTAAGGTACTGATTGTGAGCTCATACCCATCTGATGGTTTGTTGGTAAGGTCTTCTTTCAAGACTTGCACACATTAAAATCTCATAGATCAAATAAATCAAATGAATTTCATAATTCACTTATTCACATTTTACCAAAGATTATGCATGACTTCCACAGTCATTTTGGTTTTAGAGAAATGACTTCCGCAATCATTTATAACTTGAGAATCCTTTTTTGTTGGGTATGTGTTATATTCTTTCCATGACTAAGCACGTGCGGGGGGGTCACAGGGGGGGCGGTAGCCCCCCCTGTCGGGGTCCGGGGCAGCGCCTCGGCAAAAATTTTTGGTCCTTAATTTCTGGTGGGTAGTCCACGTCCATGGTTTTGTGCATGGTTTTGCACATGGTTTTGGGGTACGATGGTTTTCGGCCCCTGGTATTTTTGTAGATCCAGTCAAGGGAACTACGGTTATGTTCTAATCCAGGGTTTATGGATTGGGATTTATGTATGATTCGGCATGTATATATATGTGTTGTAACACTAAAACGAATATAATGAAAAATCAAGATGGTTGTCCCGATTTGGGATCCAGGGGAAAATCTCTGTGTTTATCTGTTTTATGTTTTATGATCTCGCTATTGTTTATTTTCTGTTATAAGATTCGTGTGTAGATAATTTCTGTTCAGGGTTAAAACCTACATTTGGTATCAGAGCTGTTTCGGCTTCAAGGGGACACCTTTGCTGCTGAGGGTTTTTTAGTTCGGGCCTGAGGTAGACCCTGTTCAGTGGGAGATCTACGGGATCGATTCTTGCGGTGAGAGAAGATGGCGAGCGACGGAAAGATAGAGATCGAGAAATTTAATGGTCAGAGTTTTGAGTTGTGGAAGCTCAAGATGGAGGATCTGCTGGTGGATAAATATCAGTGGATCGCGGTAGATCCAGGTACTAAGCCAATAGGAATGTCAGATGAAGACTGGAAGAAACTGGATCGGAAGGCTAAAAGCACAATACGGTTGTGTGTCTCAGATTCAGTATTGTTGAATGTATCTGGGGAAGCTATGGCGAAGACCTTGTGGGAAAAGCTAGGGACTTTGTACCAATCTAAGTCTCTGGTGAATAAGTTGTTCCTGCGGAAAAAGTTGTATAACCTGAGGATGAAGGATGGAGACTCGGTGACAGAGCATCTAAACGCCTTCAATACTGTGGTAAGTTAGCTGTCATCTGTTGATATTAAAATCTCAGATGAAGATAAGTGCATCACTTTGTTGTGTTCTCTACCAGACTCGTGGGACAGTCTGGTTATTGCAATAGGTAGCAATACAACTACCTTGAATTTTGATGACATTGTCTCAGCCTTGTTGTCGGAGGAAATGAGACGGAGAAATATGGAGGGCTAGAATGGAGATGCCTTATCCGTACGAGGAAGGTCCCAAAACAGAAACAAGAATAAGGTTTCGAGTGGGAGATCCAAATCTAGAGGGAGATCTAAATCTCCTGGAAAGTTTGTAAAGGTATGCTGGAAATGCAGAAAGGAAGGGCACTACAAAAAGGACTACAGATCTAAAGCTCCTAAGAAAGGAAAGGGATCTGATGATGCTCCTTCTGCAGAGGAAAAAACCACCTCGGATGAAGGTGGGGATGTGTATTTGGCTTCTTCTTCAAATACACATGTATATCATGAGTCATGGTGCATCCTTTCACTTCACTCCCCATAGGGAGTGGTTCTGCGAGTATGAGAAATATGATGGTGGTGATGTCTTCCTAGGGGATGATAGGAAGGCCAGAATCATTGTGTTAGCCACCTATAATATTTTTTTATACCAAAAGGTGGCTAAGATCTTTTTTGAGCCTCTAAGGAACAAATTCTGCGGGATCGATTCTTGCGGTGAAAGAAGATGGCGAGCGGCGGAAAGATAGAGATCGAGAAATTTAATGGTCATAGTTTTGAGTTGTGGAATCTCAAGATGGAGGATCTGTTGGTGGATAAAGATCGGTGGATCGCTTAGGCCAGATCCGGAGTACTAAACCAACGACAATGTCGAGATGAAGGCTGGAAGAAAGCTGGATCGGAAGGCTAAGAAAGCACAATAAAGTTGTGTATATCGGATTTAGTATTGTTGAATGTATACGGGGAACTACGGCGAAGACCTTGTGGGGAAAACTTGGGACTTTGTACCAATCTAAGTCTCTGGTGAATAAATTGTTCCTACGGAAAAAGTTGTATAACCTGAGGATGAAGGATGGAGACTCAGTGACATAGCATCTAGCACCTTCAATACTGTGGTAAGTCAGTTGTCATCTGTTGATATTTAAATCTCAGATGAAGATAAGTGCATCGGTTTTTTGTGTTCTCTACCAGATTCGTGGGACAATCTGGTTATTTCAATAGGTAGCAATACAACTACCTTGAATTTTGATGATATTGTCTCAGCCTTGCTGTCAGAGGAAATGAGATGGAGAAATATGGAGGGTCATAATGGAGATGCCTTATATGTACAAGGAAGGTCCCAGAATAGAAACAAGAATAAGGTTTCGAGTGGGATATCTAAATCTATAGGGAGATCTAAATCTCCAGGAAAACCTGTAAAGGTGTGCTAGAAATGCGGAAAGGAAGGGCACTACAAAAAGGATTGTAGATCTAAATCTATTGAGAAAGGAAAGCAATTTGATGATGTTCCTTGTGGAGAGGCAAAAACCACCTCGGATGAAGGTGGGGATGTGTACTTGGCTTCTTCTTCAAATACACATGTAGATCATGAGTCGTGGTTGATTGAATCGGGTGCATCCTTTCACTTCACTCCCCATAGGGAGTGGTTCTGTGAGTATGAAAAATATGATGGGGGTGATGTCTTCTTAGGTGATGATAGGAAGGCGAGAATCGTCAAACATGTAAAAATCAAGCTAAAGCTGCAAGGTGGAAGGATTAGAACACTTCCTGGTGTTCTACACATTCCTGCACTGGCCATAAATCTGATTTCTGTAAGGAAGATGGATGATGCGGGTGTAAAGACAGTGTTCAAGAAAGATACTTGTAAGATAGCTCAGGGAGCACTGGTATTAATGCGGGGAGTTCGCATTGGAACTTTTTACAAGCTTCAGGGCAACACTTTTATTGATGGGTGCAACAGTTCTGTGGTTCCCGAAGGAGTGGAGCGGAAAGCCTAGCTGTCTCTGGAGAAATGACAATGCTATGGCATCAAAGGCTTGGACATATTGGAGAGAAGGGCCTTCAAATACTACATAGAAATGGTGTGGTAGAAGGTATGTCTAATTTCTCTCTGGATTTTAATTTTTGTGAACATTTTGTATATGGGAAGCAGAATTGGGTGAGTTTTCCTTTTGGTGCTAAGAGGGCGAACAAGATATTAGAACTTGTGCACGGTGATGTGTTTGGACTGTGTCGAGTTCCATCCTTTGGGAAAGTGCATTGTACTATGTTTCATTCATAGATGACTTCTCAAGGAATACATGGATATATTTAT